>CM075247.1:1903750-2535833 GCA_037678475.1 x Bolboschoenoplectus mariqueter
ACCAATCCTGGTCCAGGATTTGGATTTACATATTTACCACTTCATAGTTGATGCTTTTTACTGTTTATGTTTCTTAAAAGATCACCAAGTTGCACCTCAAATTAGTATACATCAAGTGCTTCATATTACGGCCACATTAATTAATATATCTTATAAATGATGCTTGTAGAACTTTAGGCTGAATATTTTGTGCTGTTTATGTTAGAGTGGCAACTAGCTTAATTTTCATGCTAAAAAAAGATAAATTCAAGGAGTTAACAATAAGCTTAAGTACTAGATCTTTTGCTATTAATTCACTTTAATTATTTTTGTAGTTGATCCCCCACCTCACCACTGTATCTACCTCCACATTGGAGCTAGACAGAAGCAATACCTAAAATAAATTTCAAAAATAGGTTTTTATTTGTATTTTTGTTAGAAAAAGATTGTAAAAATATGCTTATAATTCAAAATAATTATAAAATGACGTCTTATCGTAAAATTTTGCCTCACCCCGCCCCTATATATGCATCATTTATCTACCGATTATCAATGTATAAATTAAAATATTCTGCAACTGGCTATTTTATTTTTAGTAAATTATATAAATGGTCCATAAAGTATCTTTTTTTGGTCATTTTGATTCTTAAAGCTTGAAAAGTATCAATTTGGTCCTTAAAGTATTAGTTGGTTATCATTTTGATCTTTAAAATTTTAAATGTATCATTCTAATCCTAAATTTTTTTATTTTTATCAAATTGGTCCTATATTTAATATTCATTGAAAAAATGATAATTATAGTATTAAGACTAATTTAGACATAATTATCAAACAATACAAATAGTATAAAAAGAAATATAATTATTTACGACAATAAAGATCAATTAAATTAGTATTAATATTCATGTTTGTGTCATCATAAATTAATTGAAACAAAATTTATATGTTTTTTCATAAATATAAATGTAGGATAAATTTGGTATAAATTAAAAATTTGAAGGACTAAATTGATATCTTTAAAACTTTAAGGACCAAAATGATAACTAAGTGATATTTTAAGGATCAAATTGATATTTTTAAAATTCTAAGGACCAAAATGATAAAATGGTGGTACTTTAAAGACCATTGTGTAATTTACTCTTTATTTTTCATCGATAAAACAAGTTTTTTTTTATTATTTTACATTTCTTTAATTTATGGGGATGGTAGCATGGTGGATGATTATAGGATAGAACATTAACAAAAAAAAAAAAAATATATATATATATATATATATATATATATATATATATATACTATTGATTATAATTAAATTGTTAATTTCAATTTTTCTAATTTGTAGTATGAGCAAGGAGGAGCTTGTCTTGATGTAAAGTACAGTAGATGTACAGCTTATATATACAGTTCATTTCAATTATGTGTACATGATTAATACCAAAGATACATCATGAAAGCATTATCTATAACTTTACTTGGAATTTATATATATATATATATATATATATATATATATATATATATATATATATATATATATATATATATATTCTTTTTGTCATTACAGGGACCATTTTGAAATTAGAGTCCAGAGCCTCATCTAAATATTTTTATTTTATTTTATTGTTACTGATCATATTGAATTATTGTTACCTGCAGGGGTGAATACATGATTTTGAATTATGGGGGTCAATGTATATACAAAGCTATTTATTTATTTATTCATTTTGAAAAACTATGAGGTTCAACTTAAAAAAAATTGTAACATTTATTATTATTATTTTTTTTGTGGGGGGGGGGGGTGGGTTGATTCAAATAAATATATTTTTAGTATTTTTTTAATATAAAATATATACATCTTTATATAATTTTCAGAAAAAGAATGGAAGCCAATTGACAGTACCCATTCTTTTTTATTTCATATGCCGCTGATTATTTTTTACTACTCAGAAGCCATTTAATATGTGTATATACTGAGTTATTTTCATCAAATCTTTGATACACAATATATTGTTAAAAATTAATAAAAATATAGATGTGTTTTCATTTATTTAGGTGACATTTGTATTAAATTTTAGTCAAATTGGAATATAATTGACCATTCATAACACCACCGTTAAAATTTATTAATTATTTACTGAAAGGTTAAACATCCTTAAGAAATGAAGAAAACATCTATAATTTTAATTTTTTAATTTAAATAATATTTTTCAAGATATGAGCCGGATGTATATAAAAATTAAATGTACCATGGAATCATTGTTAAAAAATTCGGTATCACCTTATTTCCTATATAAAATTATTATTTTTCGTTTGAATTTTTAGAGTACCTGACTTAAATCCTACATGAAAGAATAATTTTTTTAGATAAAAATGAGAGTCAAAATCACTCGACTTTAAATATCCATAAAATATCCTCATACGAAGAACATTGTCTTTATCACTAGATCAGAGATTAATTCTCACACGAAAGAATAATTTATTTAACATACATAAACTCATGATATTATTATAATAAAAGGCCATACCTCTCACATGGCATGAACTAAATAAATAGCATGTGTTAAACACAAAATTGTATATTAGAAAAACCAATTTGATAAGGTTCTCTTGCAACCAAACAAATAACAAGAGTACCAAGTAGCACATGCTACTTTCAAGGATTTATATTGTTGCCATATTTTTTTTCTATGATATATTTATGTCATATATTTTTTGGATTTATGACACGTGAGGCTCACTAAAATTATAAATAAAAAAAATATATTATAGCTAAATCTGAGCTGTTTAAATCAAATTAGACCGTTTAAAATCTATTAGATTTTTTATGTCATAGATTTTAATGGTAGCGGATTGGGGCCTACTTTCAAACTCAAATCTCTTTCCATGCACGGAACAACCAATTTCAATAATTGAAGTGATTTATTTCTCTCATACATTACAAACAATAATTAATTAATACTAATTGAAGAAATTATATATTTGGCATCATATATATTTTTTTTTCTAGCACTATTTTGAATTAGAGCACTACTTAATTCGCGCAAATAATGTTACAAATGCACAAATGTTATTTGAAAATATATTAAAATTTTTATACTATTTCATTTTTTTTTTGACAGAAGTGGATCCCTTAAATATAATGTTCACACGTGACGTCATAGAATTAGTGAACAAACTCAAATGAAATTTTCCTAACAGAATAAAATATTAAGGTAGCATGAACATGCTATTGTCTTATTCAATCGTCCCAAAATAGCATTTTAAATTAATTATTTCTGAATAATTTGGTATAATTAGACTGGAAGATTTTAATTTTATGGATCAAATTAATAACAACACTTTAAACAGATTTAGAACGTAGACTGAAACTCTTTTTATGCTTCTTCTCGATTTATTAAGAATTATATCTAAAATTTAAACGGATACCTTTAACAAATTTAATAAAAATTTCAGATATAATTTTACATTCTCACATTTAGATTTTAGGATATAATTTTATGCATTCAGGATTTAGAAAAAAATAATATAATTATATCTAAATTTAAAAATAATGATCGGAATGTGTGCATTTCAGAACTTTTAGAATCTGACACTTTCACACGGATTTCAGTAACATTCTACTATTATTAAAAACAGAGTATCATTATAAATTCGCTTCTAAAAAAATATATATACATATAAAATATAGTAAAAAATATATACATATACATATAATATATAGTCGTGAAGTGAATGCTACCTCCGTGTGCTCTATTCTGTCATTTTCATTTTTCCCAACTTCCATACCACTTGCATGTACCGTTTTTTATTTTATTTTTGCAGATATTGCCAAATGTAGCGCTTATACCCTTTGAAAAACCTCAATTTTTATTATTACCTTTCATAGCTCCAAATTTGGATGCTACGATAATATGATATTAAATTTTTAATATGTGCAGTGCGTAAAGACACGTACCTTATAATTAATTCAAAACAAAAGGGAGGAATTACTTGACAATAATTTTTTTTGACAATTTTTTTATCAATGAGTTAATTTCAAATAAATTTGAAATTTTTTTAACGTTTTGAATTTATAAATTGATTGTATTTCAAATTTCATACAATTTAAATTTAATTCATACTTCATAATAACGATAATGACGATATACTCTTAACGAACATATATATATATATATATATATATATATATATATATATATATATATATAGGCAATTCTATTCATAATTATTTAGAGGAAACTTATTAGATATCTCCTTCTTACCAAATATTTGCAAACCTTGCTTGAACCGTTTATATTCATGATGTGCAAATACAACATTTTCCAGAGGTATATGTACAAAAATACCCCCTATATTTGAATAGTCAGCAGCACTCTACAAACATCCGATTCCTCCAAACTCTTCATCTCTCTCTCTCTCTCTCTCTCTCTCTCTCTCTCTCCCTCCCTCTTTTTTTTTGAAAGTTTTGCAGAGACTGCGAAGTGAGAAGGGATATTAAATTCTCGATCTTTAGATAAATAACAGTCATAAAATTGTTTTCTAGCCAACTGCGCTGTTATCCTTTTCCTCTCTGCCTCTCTTTAAAAGCTTATTGGTGTGCTAAGTAAATCTCTCTCTCTCTCTCTCTCTCTTAATATGGTGAAGAGTCTTGCTTTCACATCTTTCTTCACCAAAACAACCAAAGAAACAAATGAGGCGCCTTGGCCTTCATGCAATAAGAACCAAATCAAGCTGCACTCTCGGAGCGATTGCGGTCGTGAACAAAACCAAGTCTTCAAGAAGAAAATAACCGACGATGAGCAGAGCGCAGCAACGATCGATTTATCAAAAGGAGTCGGCTTGACCGAGTCAGACCGGTTGTTCTTCGAGCCAGGATACAGCACCAAGTCGATAATGGAGGTGGCGGGGGCGAAAGTGGTACTGGCACAAAAGAACAGTACAAAGATCGGTTCTTTCGAAGGAGGTGTGGCGACGGCGATGGAGTCGAAAGACCCCTACAGAGATTTTAGGGATTCAATGGAGGAGATGGTGATGGCTCATGGAGAGAAGGATTGGGATTGGTTGCAAGAGATGCTTGGTTGGTACTTGAGAGCCAATGGGAAGAGGACACATGGCATGATCCTGGGAGCATTTGTGGATTTGCTGATGAGCCTTGCAATTGCTAAATCTAATAACTCTAGTAATATTTTATCTAACCATATTTCCTCTTGCTCTTCTTGCTCTTGCTTTTCTTTTGAGATTGAGGAGGAAACTCATCATGAGAGGAGATGATGAGCTCATATATATTTATATAATTACTTGAATGGATTTTTCTTTTTAGAATTTGGTTGACAGATGAAATATATATTTTTCTTTTTTTTTGTATATTTAAAGAGTGGTGATTAATTTTTATATTAATACCACAGTACATAAATATATATATATATATATATATATATATATATATATATATATATATATATATACGAGTGATAAAATAAAATTAATTATTTCAGTACTATAGTAGAGTTATCTTGTTTAATTGTGTTAATTTTGTTACACTTACACATGGATGACCCATCAATTTGTGTTTTTGCATAGACACATATAAGTACATCCAATTTTTTGGTGGTTGTATTTTCTATTTAATTAATTTGAGAGTTTAATTTAGTTAAAAACATAAGTTAATTTCAAATAAAAAATACAACAAGATTATATATTTGTTAAGATATATATGTCAAGGTAAATTTCATGACATAATTTAAAATAAAATATAGTACATGTACTTCCTAAGCTAAGTACACATTGAATTGAATTAATCAGATGTTCTATATCATACAAAAAAAATTTATGCTTAAGCTGCATGCACTGTTACAACTAAACAAAATATATACTGTTGTGCACCTTTTACGCTTTGGTAGATATATATATATTATATATATGTAATTCATTAATTGTTTATAAATTTATACACAATGCATGGAACTTTCTGCAACTTTTTATGTGCTGGAAATTAGTATACATAATATGGGTGAGATGGTTAGATTTTCTTTAGAGGGATTGGATCAATTTTAATTAATTTTGATCAAATTAATCTGGATGGATAACACACATTAAGATGCAACTTTTAGAGAGTTTTGTTTTTTTAGATAAATATGAGGATTAAGTCATTTAAATTTAAATATTTATAAAAGACATCTCATCCGGATTTCGAATCTACGACCTCTCATACAAAGAACATTGTCTTGTCATTAGACTAAAGACTAATTATCTTCAAAGAGTTTTGTTATAATGCATGTATGGCACCTTGGCAAAAAAACAGACAATTCCAAAGAATTGTGCTACGAGTTCCATTATTCCATTATTACATGCTGTAACTATGCTAGAAATATTGTGTGTTTTCTAGGTCGAGAGTTATATTTATCAATTCTATTATATTATTCCATTATTCTTTTCCTCAAAAAAAAATCATTTTGTTGGATGCTTTAAGGCATCTGTAAGGATCGAGGTGTCGTTTCGTTTGATTTACTTGGTTTGTTTTATCCTAAAATTTTCTATCTCATCCTATATATACTTGTACTTGTCAGAAGCACCAAAAACACGCTCTAAATCGTTTACAAAGAGGAAAAAAAAAAGAGAAAGTTTCAGCATTGATGTCATGTTTGGCTTGTTTTGGTTTTAGAACGACTCCATTAAAGAGAAAAAAAAAACTATTTATATATATAGTTGTGGAATATTGAGTTAAGTTCGATTTTTTTTTGTTGATATAAGAGCTCACGTTAAATTTCGACATTTATTTATTTTTAAATGTCTTTTACGAAATTTGAACTTACGTGTCTTTGTAGAGAGACGAAATTTATCACTATTGTATTAGACTTATAGTTTGATAAGTTCGATTCTATTGTAGATTCTATTGTAGTCTATCTTCATCCAACGAGTACTTGAAGTCTGATGCAAGTGACATGGAGTAAAAATTTATAACATATCAAATATGATTGGAATTGCATGAAATCAAGGAATACCAATTCATTGCAGTTTGAATTCAGTCCTCGGTCGCTTGTTTTTTAACACCTAGTTTTATTGCTGAATCAAAATAAGATGGATAAATAAAAAGATCAGATCAATGAAAAGTGAGCTTAAAAACAAACCATAGCTGTTAAAATTACAACTTGAAATATGAAATACTAGATCAGTAGTAGAAGCAAATTGATCTCTGAATATTCCATTGCATTTTTTCACTGTAAAATAAATATATACAGTGTTTTGCCATAAGCAATTCTATGAACAGACTTTTGTTTGCTCACATAAATCTAAGTAGAAAATATATGTAACTTATTCTTTTTTTAAATAAATATTTCATTAATTCAAAATTTATTTATTTTTTCTAAATTTTTTTTCTGAAAATTGAACATATATTTTTCTAAAAAAAATAGTAAGATGTATAACCAACATACATCAAATATAGAAATGAATTTGGGGCTAAAAAGGATAAAAAGGACAAGGATCAGGGGGGCAAAAAGTTTAATGGTACAACTTCTCTTAATATTTCTCATGAGCAGCCAGACTCTGTCTTCTTTGGGTGGTACCAACTTATTTTATGTTTCTTATAATTGATGTTGATGCTCTCAATTTTTTGATAGTGCTGTTGCCCTCCGGTATTTGAATTTATGAATTTGGATGGTATAATAAAAGAGGAACATTTAATTAATTAGACTTGTTCTTTTCTATAGTTAATTAGACTTGTACTATATGAAAATTCTTTATTTAAAAGCAATTTGTTCATGAGAGGATAGAGAGGTGTGTCTCTGTATCAAAGAACGACATTGTTTTTGATGTTTTGATCCACTAACTTGCAAAATGATTTACACGAGTTTATTCGAACAACTCTCTGCTCAAGTTGTAGCAAATTATAATAATTAAAGACATTATCTTTTTATTGAAAATTTATTTATATTCTTAGATATTATGATTTAAGTACAAAAATCTTCAAATCAGAGGTGGATCCATTCACAAAAGATAAAAGTCAGTTGACGTTTATTTTTTTTTCATATTCTATAATTATACTATATGTCATGTATTTTAAATGAGGTTAATATATGTACTCTAAAATTGATCCTCCGCCCTCAACTTTTTTTCAAAATGTTATCTCAAAAGAAAATTTTCTATAATTGATTCATATATTGTTAATCTATGACATTTTTAAATTTTTTTATAAGTATATTGTATATAATACTAAATGATTGTCAATATACAACAAATGTATCATTAAATAAGCAAACAATTCAAGAACAAAAATGCCATATAGATACTCATAAATTTTCATCAGATCACACAACACACCAAAAAAAAAGAATTAAATTTATATCTCCAGTTCTCTTCCAAAATGGAGAGGAGCAAATCGTATGTAGAAGAAACTGTGACCTAACTGTGGTAGGCTGGAAGTTATTAAGAGAGAAAGAGGAGGGTTCTGGTCCAAATAAAAAAGAAAAGAAAAGAAAGGAAGGAAGAAATAAATTGAGATTAAATGGTGGGATACACTGCACAAGCATCCAAATGGATCTTGTCAGCACACAAATATACACAGGTATGTACAGTACCATGAAGCTAGCTAGTACATCCACATCATGCCATTTATTATCAACAGTCATCATCACCTGCAACTGACATGTTTAATTTCTTGCATGCAATTAGTTTCTTAAAAATGTTATTATGTATTTAGATTTTGTTTTGTTTTTCAGGTAGTGAAAGAAAAATATTTTTTTTTTGACTTGTTTGTACATAATTGTAAAAAAAAAAGCATGAACAAAAGTAGTTAGATATGCTCACGTTACTAATTACTAATTTTTTTTTGTTTGAGATAAAAATGAAAGTCAAATTCGCTCAAATTTTAAATGTTTATAAAGGACTCCATCCGGGCCGGATTTCAAACATGCGTGTTATTATTACTAATTAAACAAATGGAAGTTGGTATTAATCACATCAACTTGTTATTTAAGTAGTGCGCTACAAGTTAAAAGGAAGATAAGAAAAAATATATTGTAATTGAATATACAAAATATGGGTACAAAAAGCTTTCACAAACTCCTATTAATTTCTTTTGCTTTTACTTAAATTTTGAAATAGTTGGCTTCATACAATAAATGAAAAGTGATAAACCAATCATAGGTTTGGGTAGGTTCATAAAAAGGAAAGAAAGAAAGAAACAGATTAATATGTCCATCAATGTTGGTGACATGTTACTAAATGTAAAATTAGTGCTGGCAGTTCTGACATCATTGACATATGCATGGATTATGTTTTTTTTTTGTTTGTCTAGTGTCACGTGATTTTGAGCAGTGTAATGTAATTATGTAAAAGGCTAAATCCAGGAGATCCCTTGTGGGATATAGAAACAATAATATTACATGAGACAAAAGATCCGGAGTTAACGGAGCCTTTTCTATCAAAACAAAAGAAAAAAAATACATGAGACAGAAAATCTTTTACATCGGATATTTGATTAATTGGATGCCAAATTAATGAACGTGAAAGTAATAATTATCCTTTCCGGATGGTGTGGATATGATCTGAATAATTGGGTCTTCTTGTTCTCATCTCAGTTGTCGCCATTTTATTAATTTTACGTTAATAAATGAAATGAGATGAGGCCTTGAGTAAGAAAATCGGGCCTGAATTATATCCGTGCTTGTTACAGGATGAAATCTTTGATGTTTGACAAAAAATTAAAAATCATAAGCTGAATATCCCCTATAATCTGATATACTGTCAGTGCCACTGGACTGGCACCAGTTGATTCTGATGCACTTCTCCTTTCCCAAGTTGAATCTTAAGAATCTTAAAAAGTGAGAATAAAACTGTAATAGCCACATCGATAAAAACTTCCATTGCTTGTATGCAACCATTTTTATTCCGAGCTATACATTTTAAGTTCCTTTCATTTCTGCAACGTTTTTTTGTTTATTTCTCATTTGACAAAGAAGCCTTTAAAGTTGCACGGACTTGCAAGATGATGGAGAGATTCAACACCACATATCAATGGCGTTACAAGTCATTAATTAATACACATAAAAGCGAAAAATAGCACAATTCAGTGAGCAGAAACTACATTTAGCATTAAAAAAGTATCACGTAATAAGCCCTGAGGACATCGGAATTACAAAACAATAACATTGTTAGAAATTGGATACCTAACACCAGACATTGGGATTCTGTGTTAGCAACATTACAGCAATGTATGTTCTCATGCATACTTCTTGAGAACATTCTATCGGCTAAGTACACACATATATCGAGGTTATGATGTTGAGAGTCCATTGTAAAGCAGAGAGAAGTGCTATTGACCAGAAGCAGCTTTGGATGGCGCACCCTCTAACATACTTAGCTGTCGCCTCAGCTTCACTATGTGCGCCTGAACCTGCAAAAGATGGAAATAAAACCGATCAATTATAAGCACGAATGTTGTAGAAATTACACTCCTGTAATGAAGTGGAGATGATCGATTGTGACTTAAGCAATATGCAAACTACAATGAATATGAAGTACATCTTAGAACCACAGTTTCCCTGGAAAATTGTTTTTTTAATTTATGATGTCATGTGTATTGGAAGTACAGAAATGATAGCCACATCATTCTCACCTGTTGACGAGCTGCCGCTAGCTTGAGCAACTCGTCAGCCTCAGAAAAATTCATGTACCATTGGCTCAAAGGATTATCCTTGGTATCACCTCTTCGTCTTTCACTTGAGTGCTCCATGGGCCCTACAAGAATACAAACATGACTCCTAATTAGCATATCATGATTTTGTCACATTTCACACTGTACATTGACAGAGCGATCGTTACTCTCAAGCTGACTAATTTTTCAAATGAATATATCATGACCGGTCTCTCTATGACAAGCAAGGATTAAAAAAACAACCAAATTGTATAACAGAGTAAAATTTTACATACCAGGAGGGGGCAAGTTGAAAGAAGCAGGTAGCCTAGGCACAATTGCAGCTGGATGGTTTTGGACTCGAAGAAAGAATGCTTCAGTAGGCTCGGGAAATACAATCTCATCATATACTTCAATTACTACTGGCTTCTTTGTCGATTGGGGTGCCTCATCTTCAGGGTACAGCTTCAGTTGGTGGTATCTGTCAAACCATGCCAGTCGATCCTTTACTTTATTTTCTTGGTTCCATTTCTTAGGATTTATGTTTAAATTCTTGTGTATTATCCATGTTGAAGAAAACAATTTTCCAGGGAAGGCTTAATTGCAGTACCAAACTGAAGCACCATCATAAGCGGTTCATTCTGGTATCAACATATTAGTCATACAGTACAGAAGTAAACATTACTGTACCAAATAAAAAAAGACTATTGCTGAGTTCGGGTTCTAATACGCTCCAACTAGAGCAACAATTTGCAAGCAGGTACTTACAGATCTATCCTCTTGTCACAAACATCGCTGTGAAAGTAAAGAGAGATTGCAATTTCAAACTCTCCCCACCCAGATTCCGACAACTCAAAAGGCGGCGACTCAACAACTCTTGTCGGGTTGTTGAAGCTGGGATGGAGTTGAAACACAACACGCTTAAGTATCACACTTAGATCCTCATTGGTCGCACCCCTAACATACACCGTCCATTTATGCGAGTTGTACCTAAACCAAAGAAGTAACATATTCCAAAAGAATTGCCCAATCCAGAAGAAGGTTAAAACAGAAGAATACCAGAATTCACTGGTACCAGTATCAACAGTAATCATCCTCAATTAGCTTAAAACAAATTTCTGAATAACCATGCACAGTGACAAAAACAGTTAGTAAAGAAAAAAAAAAAAAGACTTACTCGCTTGCCCTTTTACCCAGCCAGAAAGCCATGCTTCCATGCACAATAGGAAAGCTGATCTCCACATCCTTGAGTCTCCTTGTCTGCTTAACAAAACAATTCAGACCTCAAACTAACCAACCAACTCAAAGAAGCAATTCCCCACTATAAGAACAATTCTCTACATACACTGGCTTCAGTGAGAGAGAGTAACGACCTTCTTATCGGAGTCGTCCGGAGCGCGTGTGGGCTTGGAGCGGAGGGCCTTCTGGGCCGAGGTAAGCTCGGGAGGTTGCTCGGCTGGCCTCTTCCCAGATGTAGTTGCGCCTGACGACGCCGCCGCTTCGGTCGTCGGAGGTGGCGACGCTGATTTACGAGGCATTGCTCGCACAAAAGAGGAGGGAGAGAGACAGACCGGAGCTGAGCGGAGAAGAAGATCAGAGTTAACGGGTAAGCGGAGCGGAGAGCAGCCCGACCCGACAGGACTGAAAGAAATCACTAAAACCTGGCGGGAGGAAGAACATGAACTGGACTGGAAACATGCAAAAGGTCGAGACGGAGAGACAGAGAGAGAGGGGAAGCCTTTTGTTTTTCATGGGCTCATATATGAGCTGATTTGGGCTGAACCTCAGCTACTGGATTGGGTACACGCACTAACGGGTATGGTAAAAAAGATGGGCCCAATTTGTACATCCTCCTCAAGCAACGAATAATAAAACCCTTAAACCCCCGACACCACGCTCCGTTCCATCCCTGCGTCACACTCGCGCGCACAACTGCACGAGAATCACCATGTCACCTCTGTCTTTTATCGCTTTCCTCTCCCTTCTCCTCCTCCCCTTCGCCACCTTCTCCACCGCATCTCCCTCTCCTCCTCCTTCCCTCTCCCTCTCTCTTCACCTCCATTACCCTCCTCTACCCCTCTCTTCCCATTCCCATTCCCCTTCCTCCCACCCTCTCCACCCGCTGTACCTCTCCTCTCTTCTCCGTGCGACCAGCCTCAAATATCCCCACAACAATCCCAATAACCCTACCATCTCACGTCTCTTCCCCCATTCATACGGAGGCTACTCCCTCTCCCTCTCCCTCGGTTCCCCTCCCCGCTCCTTCCCTTTCCTCTTCGACACCGCAAGCCACCTCTCCTGGCTTCCCTGCTCTCACTCCTTCCACTGTCTCCATTGCCTCTCTTCCTCTTCCCCTCCCCCTCTCTACCTTCCCAATACCTCCTCCTCCTCCCGCCTAGTCGGATGCCACAACCCTTCTTGCTATTGGATCCACCCGTCACACTCATGCCTCGGTAATGCAAGCAATGCCGGTTCTTCAAATTCGACATTATGTCCCCCTTATTTCCTCGTGTATGGATCGGGGTCCACTGGCGGGTTATTGATGCTGGATGAGCTCCTCTTACCGGGTCGGGTATTGCGGAATTTCACGTTTGGTTGCTCGCTATTCTCTGATAGGCAACCTCCTGCCGGGCTTGCCGGTTTCGGGCGGGGCACTTCTTCTATACCCGCCCAACTCGGCGTGACCCGTTTTGCGTATTGCCTTATATCTCGCAAATTTGACGATGATTCGTCAGTTAGCGGATCCCTCTTCCTCGGAGGAGATGCTGGCATTGCACTCTCTGACAAAGATCTCCAATTTATCCCATTTGCTCAAAACCCAACTAAATCTGTTCCTTTCTCGGTTTACTACTATGTTGCATTGCGCATGATTACTGTTGGAGGGATGAAAGTGAAGTTGCCAACAAAGGCATTGTATGTGGGGCCCACTGGGGATGGCGGTACGATAATCGACAGTGGTACTACCTTCACTTACATGGAGCCAACTTCATTTGATTCGGTTGTGGCAATGTTTACTCAAGTTATTGGTGGCCGGTACAACCGATCGACCCTTGTAGAATCACGTACCGGGCTTAAACCATGCTTTATCCTCCCGTCAAAGAATGCGCAACTCGAGCTACCGCAACTGGTTTTCCATTTCAACGTTGGTGTCGAGATGAGGCTTCCAGTAGAGAACTACTTTGTAGTGGCAGATGCTGAGGCTGTGTGTCTTGCCATAGTCAGTGACGGTGCGGCCGGCCAGGGTGCCGTTGGGCCCAGCATCATAATTGGGAGCTTCCAACAGCAAAACTATTACATGCTGTATGATTTGGCAAGAGAGAGATTAGGGTTTAGGAGACAGAACTGTGTTCGTCATTAGTGAGAGGTGTAGCACGCACTAATTAATGTTGCTTATCTGTTTTAATTTTTATAGTGATCCTTTTTTTTTAAGTGTTGACATTTCAGCTTTAGCCCTTGAGTTTTCTGAAATTTTAGTTTGGTCCTGAATTTTAAGTTAAATCATGTACATTTTTCTTTGTATCTGCATTTAATTAAAAAAAAAGCACTTTGGTTTTGATAATAATGTGAAGCCATTGTAATTAAGTATGTAATATTGACCTAATTTTTAATATTTTTTTAATTTTGTTATCAGTATGGGTGTGTCTGTTTCCTTTTTGCAAACAGCATGGGATGGGATATCATTGTTTAAGATTTTCATGTCAGAATTTAATTATATAGGAAATGAATGGGCTTGAATAAAACCAAAATTCAGGGACGTTGAATTGACATATTCCCTGAATTAATTAATTAATTTATTACTGTTGTCCTGTACTTGAAATAAAAATTCAATACAGTCTCCATTTTCATAAATATGCACATGTCCATTGCCTTGTTCCACATTCAACTCATACAGGTTTATAAATTGGAAACGTCCAGTGCTTGTTTGAACTGGAGAGGAGATTCTGTGACGAAAAGACTTGAAGAAGACTTTCGGTGACTCAATTGATTTTTCCTTTTTCTTGTGTTTGATACTTCCCTAAGCGATGTGGACCGTTGATCAAGAAATGGATGGTGGTGAGTGATTAATTGTTTTTGTACTTGCCGTGTGCTTTTCAACCTTTTATTTATGTATTGATTTACAAGGGTTCTTCGTTTTAATCACTCGTGTACTTTAAAGTTTCTTTCTTTAATCTGTAAAGTTAAAGACTGCAAAAGATAAAGGAATGTTTCTTTAACATTTTAATATTTTATCATCTGCGCACTGTTTTCTTTAATATTTGAAGCCATATGCTAGTTAATATTTTCTTTATGCTGTTTTCAAGTAGCAAAATATTTTGGGAGGGTACACTTGACAATTTTTTTTAGATAAAAAGATAGTTTAAACTTTCTAACTTTAAATATTCATAAATAATTTTCATCTGAATTTCGAATTTGTATTTTCTCACAAGGGAAATATTGTTTTTGCTATGCTTGACAATCTAAAAAAAAAACTAAAAGTAAAGTTTAAATTTCAAATTCAATATTATTGTCATGATCTATATAGTACACATACTATGTCTATAAAAACAATTCTCGAGTGCATAAAATTTGATTGGCTCTTTTATTTATTTATCCAATATCATATTTATAAGTTATTTTTCAATGTTCAACCTTATTTGAATTTATTTGAAAAAAAAAAACTATTGTTAAAATTGCCAATCAACTAATCCCTACCCTACCCAACAATATATGAAGAGTTAAAATGCATTGATAATTACACAATTTGACGAATTGATTGTGAAAAACAGATTACATGTGAAAAGTAGCTAATATAAGAAGTTATGTATATAATGTAACATAAGCATGCATATATAATCTGATAACTGAAGCAATTAAGTAGTAACTAAATTAAGCAACAACCATAACAGCTAGATTATGTTCAGAAATTTAAGCAACAACGATATCATATCAGCTTGTAAAAGAAAGAAATAAATTAAAGAAGCTGATATAAAGTAGCATTGAAAGCTTGTCAATCACAATTTCAGAGTAGAGATGTCAGAATTTTGAGTGTACAAGGTAGATAATACAACCTTATTGAGAGAAAAAAAAATTAGGGAGCTGATATACAGATATTATAATTAATACTGATTTTATTATTTAGATTAAATGAGTCATTATTCATATTAACGAATATATTATACAATTTATTTGTACAGTACTTTTGTTATTTAACTTAAGTGAGTTATTATTTATATTAGTGATATTTGCGTTGAATAATAAAAATATTATCAAAAATAAGTTACATAAGTAGTTAATATGAATAATAGCTTATATAATAAGAATAATAAAATCGGTATCAATTATAATATCTCCCAAATATTTTCCAAAAATTTAATAGAGTTGTTCTAAATTCAAGGCAGAGAGCAAGCAGTAAAATTAAAACACCAAATTAAAGCAAGCATCAGAACTCATAACTCAAAGTTTGAAAACATCAGAATGCATGGACTGATTTGGATTTTATAGTGTGGAAGACTAGAAGTCAAGCCATAATTATTGAGATTTGTTTTGACATCACATTTGGTAGGAGTTTTAGGTAAATACTAGCAAGCATTCGTGCTTCGCTGCGATATATTTATATATATTTTTATTTTATATAAATATTTTTAACGTACATTTAAATTTCACAATACATTTAATATTTATGACACATATAATCGGAAAATATTATTCAAATTAAAAGTTAAAATTATAGATATGTTCTTAATTATTTGGATAGTGATGTATCAAATTTAAATTAATTGAAATTCCTCTAGCATTTCATCAAACAATATAAAATTTTTAATTGTAGAGTTTTAAGGGCTTTATGATGAATGGCCAATCAAATTTTAAATCGACTCAAATTTGATACATGGGCTAACTAAAGAATTACGTACGTATCTATAAATATTTTTTTAATGTGAATAATATTTCTCAAATATATATACTGTAAAATAGATGTATCATAAAAATTAAATGTACGTTAGAATTATTTACTTTATATATACAGGAAAACCATAGGAGCAAAATAAGAGGCAAAACGAAAATCATAAAAAATTGAGAAAGATATTTCAAACCTAATAGATAGATACAAAAATATTAATTTCTCAAAGTAAAAACTAAAAAAATAATAAGAAAAGTAAAAAAGAAGATATAAGAGTGCACAATTTTTAATTTTCAAAAAGCACACTCTAATTAGTTAGGAGAATTAAGTAGACGTTAAATAACAAAAAAAAAATTCATTCTCATAAGTTTGAAAGAGAAGAAAATAATACACTTTTATATTACTGTATAGAGAGAACAAAGAAAAAAAATTATTTCTAATAAGACACAACAATAATTCAATTTAAAATAAGTGAAATGGTTACAGAAGCTCTAATAAAAAAAATAACAATAATCACAATATATTAATGAACACACATAAGAAAAACACAAAAAAATAAAAAAAAATAATATAGAAAAATTAACAAATAATCGCTTCGTCCAGAAAAGCTTAAAGAAACTGTTCAAACAACCGAGCCGTAGGTCTAGTACAGCGATAATATGTCTCGTTTTTCTATGAAGAAACTTAGGTTTTAAGTCTCGCAAAAAGTATTTGAATAAATGTTGAGATTAACGGAAGCCCTTATATAAAAAAAATATTCAAACAATTATAAAAAATAAAAAAAAATCTATTCGAACAACTGTGGAAATCATAATGTCCAAACATATCCCCCCCCCCCCCCCCCCCAATATTTATATTTGAAGAACTATAAAAAAAATTGTTCAAATAACTACAGAAATTAAAATGCCCAATTTGAACAATTGAAAATAAAAATGTCCAAACAACTGTAAAAACTAGTGTGTTCAAACCATCCCTCAATATTTATATTATTGTAGTACAAATAATTGTAAAAAAAAAAAAGCACTGTTCAAATAACTGTAAAAACTACAATGTTCGAACTATCCCCCAACATTTGTACAAACAAATAACTGTAAAAACTACAATATTCGAACTATCCCCCAACATTTGTACAAACAAATAACTGTAAAAAAAAATGTATTGTTCATTCAACTATAAAAATTACAGAGTTTTCAGAATTCCCCGACATTTATACAACAAATAACTGTAGAAAAAGTTAGATGTTTATATAACTGTAAAAACTAAAATTCTCCCGCATTTATATTATTATTATTATAGATTAGATATGATTGCATATATGATTGAATTGACATGTGTGCTTATGTCCAATTCAATTGGAGGAATGGACCTTGGCGAATATTTTTAGGTATTAAATCTATTAATGCAATTATAATTTCATAATATGCTGTATTAAATAGAGAGGAGGTGATCCTCTTATAACATTTTCAGTGATATATCATGACAATACTTTTTATTATATCAATAATTTAATTTTACGATTTTAAATTGTAAAATTGAACCGTTGATCTTTTGCAATATTACAAATAAATCCATCAAAATTTATTGCATTTAGAATTCGTTTAGTGAAAGAACACGACATAAAAAATTCAGTTGATGATTTGAATTTGTTTTGTCCATTAATCTCTTCACCTCTTGATTTATTATCAAATGATCTTCAAATTATGTATCTTTTTTGTAAATATATACTTAGATCTAATTTTAAACAAGATGGTGTTATGATGTATCACAAAAAAAAATTATCATTTGATTCTTTGATTTCTTTCTCTTAAATAAAAACTCACACATCTTACAAATATAGGCAGTTTTAGTGGACATCTCTAACAGAACACTTCAATTTTTTTTTAGATTTTAATCAAACAATAATTGATGAACAATATTATTAAATGATACTCAAATTGCCTATAAAATTTAAAGTATGTAGTACAATATCGATCTATATATCCAATAACACATATATATATAAGCTCATTTTTTATTTTCAAACTTTTGTGGATTTGATTTGACAAACAACAGTTTTGCACGTTGTGCCCAATTTAATTAATGGTTTGATTTGTAAAATGTTTATCATGATGATTAAATTATTGGGTCATTATCATTCGGTTTCAACAATCAAATCAAGAAGCTGTGCCATATATATGAAAGTACTATTAGGAGTAATTGTATGATGTAACACATTTTTTTTTTTGATATAAGGTTTTCTTAATCTGATATTTATTTATTTTTAAATATTTTTTGTGAAATTTAAATTCACATCTTTCTATAGTGAGACAAGATCTATCACTATTATGCTAGAGCTACCATTCAATGATGTAACACAAATTAACACGCATAAATCAAAGCAAGTATGAATTAAATTTATCAAATGTTTAGAATTTTAAGCAACATACATAAGAGTTGAATGTCAGCATTTGATTGTACGGAATATAAGACAATACATGAATACAACTTTATTGAAAGGAAAAAAGAAAAAGAATACTTTTAAACTTCATTAATTAAATAACCTGAACATCCTAACTATTATAATCTACAATTATAATATATATATATATATAAGAAAAAAATCATTTTTTTTCACAAAAGAGATAATTAAATAACTGAAAAAGGGAAACTATACACAAAAGAACTCTCCTTAGAAAGTCACAGCATGATCTAATCCGATGCGTTCGATCTGAATCGAACGGTTCCTATTACGTGTCATACTTCCAACTATAGCAGTTAGAGCATGCATGATCAGAAACTATGCCGCAGGAGCGGCAGAGAGAAGATGCGCACAGTTCATGGTGGCAGCCGATTGTCGGAGACGGTAACGGTACCACACCGCATACAAGAATTCAAGACAGAGAGCGAGTAGTAAGAACGCGAATGCGAGCACCAGAGCTAATTCAAGCTTGAAAACATCAGAATTCATTTTTTTTTTTTTGCTCTTTCTTTGTTTTCTGATGATCAGAGGAGGAGGAAGAGGGGGGGGGGGGGGGGGGGTTTGAAGGAAGGAAGGAAGGTGAAAGAAAGTAGATAAAATTAATGAGTTGTGAATGAGAAGGAAATGGATTGATGTGGATTTAATGTATAGTGCAAGACTACAAGTCAAGTTATAATTATTGGAGATTCCTTTTGAATTAATTAGGTACTTTAATTTTGTTAGATATTTATTAATTTAATATATGATCACATCATTAGCATTTGTTTGTGTTTGTTTGTATATGCAAGATGATTGGTACAATGGACCTGGAGTTATTTAATATTATATATAATGTTTTTTCTTTCAATAAATAAAAAAGGCTCATAATTAAACCCTAGAATCATATTTAAAATTCTACAATTGGCCTGATTTTTTTTTTAAAGAAGTTTGTGTTCCTGCAGTTTTTCTATATCATGGTGTCATCAATTAATATTTGATACGTACAAGTTTCAATTTGGAATTTTGTTTGACTATCATGATCATCTATTAATATACTTATTTATTAAAGATGAGGCACATACAAGAGACCTAGTTAAAATTTGTGCAAGGGAAATGTATGATTTTTTTTTAACTTTTGTGTGATATGATATAAAGGATGAGAAAATTGTTTTACTCGGTAATTGTACGATTCAGATAAAGAAAATTAATATATATATATATATATATATTTGTTACTAATATAAAAAAAGACCATAAGTCTAGGCGTAATTATTGTATTTATTCTGCTTAAAAAAGTCTTCTACTCTTAATTATGATTACCAAATTATTGAACAAATTTTATGCTCTTTTAAGGATGGAGAAAAGAAAAGTCATAGCTGAGGGAACTAACTAATTATTAATTAATCCCCACACAGATAAGCTCATATCTTCTGTTACGTTATACTGTACAACACAACATATTATATCCGATCGCATCAAAATTTATGCAAAACAAATCTAAAACAAACCCTTCTATAATTCATCCGTTGTACATCGTACAGTGTAATATTACACAGCACTACACACAGATAAATATGAACCGTTGGATGCAACATCAAAAAAGCAGATGGCGGTCATACATATAATTCTTATATGCTGAGAAGTATGTCCGATTATGTAGCGGGTTGATTTCGCCTACAAATAAATGGTTTCCAATGAAAGCACATAGAACATAGAATTCAACCAACCAACCAACAACACAATTCGCTACTCGGGAAGATTTCGCATGAGAACGAGAGGAGATTAAGTGCTGCCAACTTTGATTTGACTTCACTTGAATCCAACTAATACAAGACATACAAATGATAATGATGGAGTCAGAAAAAAATTTTAAATGAAAATCAGAATCACAACAATCGTTAATGCTTAGCATTAATATTAATATGATAATTATGTGAAATTATAGTTATGGAGGTTACAATAAATAAACTTTTAAATATTTATGGAGGTCAAATATGATTCATTTTCTTAAGAAAAACATATATATTATTTAACAAATATTACTTATACATATTTAGTTAAAAAAAAAATAAATGAAGGACCTTGCACAACATTTTATGTATTTAAACTCGCCAGTGTTTACAAAAAATTGTTAACTTGTACTTACAAAATTGTGTGATTTTCCTAAATTTAACCTAAATTTCCGACCGTATCATGATGTGTTTGAGAACCATGAATTTTCACAAGAGCTTTTATCGACTCAAAATAAAATTAAATCATCAAATTTTTTTAATTTAATATTTATCTCGTTTTAATTTTACTTCGTACGTGTCAACATCAACCAACGTATATATCATACGTAGATGTGACGAAACATGCCAATAAACTCCAATCAGAGCAAATACAACTGAAAATTAAAATAAGAAATAAATATCGAGATTAACGAAAGACTTCATTAAAAAAAAAAAAAAAGGCAGCCACAGAAAAAAAAAAAGGGCTCTTAGAGAAGGCCCAATTTGTCCATTTTGGGCTGAAAATGGCTTAAATTAATTTCTTATAAATTAAAAATAAGCCTTAGCCTGCATCCAATTCAATCAGAATTTCAGATACGCCACCAGCTGGAATAGAGGATTTTAATTTATCATTCAGTTGAGAGAACCATTGATACTAATTAATTAATTAATTAATTAATTAAACCCAAGAACAGGAGCTATTAGTTTTTATGATATGACAACACACAGTTTTTCTTTTCTTTTAATTATATATAGATATAAAGAATTTTTCCGATTAATTTAGGAATAATTAAGTTATCTTAACGGTTGATCCTCAATTTTTCAATGTATTTCTTTGTCAAAATTACGACGAATTCAACGCGTACGGACCAAGTAAAACGAAATAAATTAATTATATGTGCTACAATCAAAGAAATAAAAAAAAATACAGAAATTATTATTGCACTTCGTATTTTGTATTTCTTATTCATACATTAAAAATATTTATACTAAATAAATAATTTATTTATATCTAAATTTATAATTTGTTATTATTTTTTCTTTCTTAGATAATTATAGAAAATTCAAGTTAAAAATTTTGTTACACAAGTAAAAATATAACTTGCATAATTTTTAATTTTAGTAATATAAAATATAAATATTTTTATCATTAGATATAAATATTTTTTGAAAAAATATAAATATATCTAGTGTGCAATTATTGCTCTTCAAAAAAAAATATTATTACTGTTGCTATATATTGACAAGGTCCTTTATTTTTTTTTTAGTAAGAAATAAAAAAAAAATGAAAGCTTTTCCGTTGGTTAGCAAATTGAATATATCATAACAACATGCTATGCACCATGTAATTTCATGCAATGAGCATAGCTTTACATAAACCAACTTCCTTGAAACTTCTTTCTTTAAGAGTTCAATTTTGCATTCCAAAGCCAAACAATTTATTTATGTATGTAATTAATTAAGCAATTAAAATATTCTTTTACAGAATATTAAATATAACAATTTACATACATAAGAGGAGATACTTAACAATTTATTATCCAAAGAATGAACTTCAATTCCTATATATAGTAATAACAAAATGAAAATTAAAAACAACAAGTACAACATGCACAATTCACGAATCAGAAAACGACGATCTCGATCGTCAGCTCGATCGCCAGTATCTGTTCTCGATCTATCCACAGTCGCTCAAAAACATACAAAATATTGTAAATAAATTCAAGCTTTCATCCAGTATCTGACAACATCGCAACTGGTCCTGTTGAAGGAGGCAGCCGGCATCCCGGGAACGGTGACACTGAGCTTGATGGGGCACTTCACGCTCAGCTGACGCTTCCTGGATTTGACCCACTTGAACCGGTACCTGACATCTCCGTACAGCCACAGGTTCACACTGTACACCCCCGTCGTGTTTTCTTCTCTCGAGAAAGCCTCCACACCTTTGCTTCGCAGCCAGAAGTATGTCCCGCCACCTACATCGGCTTTTAGCACAGTGCTGTTCTTTGGTTCCTGTTTTCATACAATTAAAACATTAATTGAACTTAATTTGAAGAGTTTGGTCAGGTTCTTGGGCCTAAATATTTTTCTTGATTAATGAACTTAATAAAATTTGGCCATCTTTTTTTTTCAAAAAAAAAAGAACAGTAAGTAATTAGTGTACAAGTTTTTCATTATTTAAGATTACTTTTCTTTTTTATTATGACAATATGTTTAGGGAAAATTATCTGGATGATAAATTAGACATTTTTTTAAGGACAATGACAGATTACACTAAAATAAAAATTTCCCAACTCAACCTTAATTTATAGCAAATGAAACATGAAATTGATAGACAGATTTATAAAACTTTGATTACCTGGTAGAAAGTAGAGAGTGCAGTCCAATCAAACCGTGCATCCTCGTAAAATGAGTCGAGCTCGAGCCAGTCATAGTGTATGCCGATAAACCGGTTCGGATTCTGTAAGCTGACGACAGTCGTGAGATTGTAATTGAGATAAGGCGGCGTAGTCTTGAACATTTGAAACCTATTCAGCTGCGCCGCCTCCACGTACACGTTCACCGGGAAAGGCCTGAAGAAGATCCACAGGAACAAAATGATGACCCCGATGAAAAAGAGAACAGCGATCAAGAATTTAACGAGGTGGCCGATCATATGAGTGCAACAGTTCGGTCGGTGCCGCTCCTCCTCCGGGTAGAAGTACGGGTCGATGTACTTGTACGGGTGGCTTCGCGGCACTTTTAGGGCTCTTTGTAGGTGATACATGGCTGTGGTTGTGTGGTGCAATTAATAGTTCAAATTTTTGTGTAGAAACAAGATAGAAAATTTGTTGGTATTTGGAGATTGGAGATGAGTTATATATGTAACAAACAAGAAATTTAGAGAGAGAAAATGCAGAGGAGGAGAAATTTGATGATATTACAACAAGAAAATGAAGGTTTCAACTGGTTTTTTTGAGGTGCTTTCCACAACTGAGTCCCTTGCTTTTTGTAGGGAGAGCAGACAGAGTATGATTATAAAATAATATTTTTTACAAACAATTAAATAATTTTTTTTGGCTGTGTCAGAAGAAACAAAATGAGTCTTATGGAAATTATTGTCCTCTCCATTACTTAAGAAAACCATACTCCTCCATTATTTTTGGTAGTAAATGCCCATGTATAAAATTTGCCCTTTTGCTTAGTCTATACTATATACTATACTATACTATACTATACTATACTAAAAGATATTGGGACCCCTTAACTCAATAAAATGTTCCTTCAGAGTTCTTTGTGATATTTTTATTGGGATAAAAATAAGTTACAATTATTTTACAAAAATTATCCTAAATAATTTGTGAAATTTTGCTAATGTGAAAAAATTTTGGAAATATTTTTTTTTTGCAATTGTTTCTTAAAAAAAAAGGGGCAACAACTTTCGACAAATTTAAAGTTTCTGCAAATTTGAATGCTAAATGATATATCAATTTCCAAAATCACAAAAGTTGGTCATTTTCTATTCCTTATTACTTTTGTATTTTTTAAAAATAAAGACCATTTTAGTTTTGTGAAGCACCTAATTAGAAAATGTTTATGAAAAAAGGTAGTTGGCCAAACTCTCTTTTGTAAATTCTAACCTTGAAAATATCACTACCTTTTGTAAGTTTATTTAATAATAAAGAAGCACAGTACATGAAAATTACATCATATTCATATATATGCTGTTGTGTTGTGATGGCAATGGAGAGAAAAAAAAATTTGTCAAATTTTATGGTACTGGAGAGGAAATTCACAGAGATTTTGAAAATGTCTTTCCAAAGTCCTTAATTGCAAGCATGCAAAAACACAATCTTTGTTTTTTTTTTTTTTTTCCCAGAATTGGAGTCGGCTGATATGATTTAAATTTAAATTAAGGATTATTTCATAGCAAAATTTAATTAATTAATTAATGGAAAATATTATGAAGATATTATTATTGATATCGATATGGTCTTTATTATACATGTTAAATGAATTATTATATATATTAACGATTTATTTTATACAGTACTTCTATTATTCAACTTAAATATCATTAATATACATAGTAACTCATTTAAGTGAATGATGACAGTATTGTACGAAATAAATTTGTATAATAAAATCATTAATATATATAATAACTCATTTAATATCTATAATAAAATATATATTGACGATAGTATGAATAACAGTATATATGTATTTGTTATTAAGTTATTTGTTAGTTGTACTATTTCAATGACGTTAGGAGCACATCCAACTGCAAGGAATTAGAAAGGAAAATAAAATAATACAAAAGAAAGGAAAACATGTATTCAAGTTATAATTTCTTGTCAACACACTATGACGTGCGTGCGTTATTTAAAAACATTTCTATGATGATATTATTTTATCATATAATTGGCAGCTGTAGAGTTATTAATTAATTAATTAATTAAATTGGTCATATAATTAGCAAGCTGTATCTCTAACTGCTAAGACTGAGTCATTATGATTAAATTTTTATTTTATTTTTTGGTGTCCCCAACTTCTGTAGGTTTGTCCTGCACTTAATTAAAAATATTGTCAATTAATATCACAACGAAGTTTATTAATTTCTCTGGAAAATGTTATTAATCTCGCCGCTGAATTATTAATTTGAGGCAGGAAATCAAAACCAAAAGAAAGGATCTCGTCAAATAATAATATTAAGTATATATATATTCTCTAATTTCAAAATATTACCTATGCCTTCATAATTAAATAGTGTTAAAATTTCCAACTCTGAATAATGTTATATCAAGTTATCGACATATATATATATATATATATATATCCTCATTCTCTAATGTTGCTTCTCTCTTTTCATTTGTTTTGATTGAATGGTTATTGTGTTTTCATAGTTCTCTCTTCATTTAAAGAAGGATGTATATGATGTGTTTAAGGTGTAACAAAAAATAAATACTTATAAATTCAGATGTAAATAAACTATCTATTTAATATAAATAGTTTGGTGTGTAAATAAGGGTTGTAAAATGTGGAGTGTAAGAATAATTTTTTTTTTCTAACTAAGAGAATGATTCCATATATTGTATACTTTCCGTGGCAAAATTAAGGTTCAACAACAGTTCAATCATACTTCTGTTAGTTTTGATTATATCACATTAATTTCTCAAGTAAATGCAGTTGAGCAACGAATTTGTCCGAAATTGACTAAATCAAATCAATTACCAATTCTTGCATGCTAAATTTTGTATTAAAGTAGGATCTACATTGTGGATCATATCTAATTTGTATTTATACACATCTAATTTACATCAACATAGCATGTTGATTTAAAATGCCAGAGGGAAGAATGGATTCTGACTCCCAAGTGGTGAACAGGAGTATCCAGTCTGGTTCTGGTACACTGGTACAGAGGAGAATAACATCTATTAGAGAGAAGTGGTCATTGTAAATTCCATGCTAAAACACTTTTCTTTTCTCTTTTTTAATATCCTTTTGTTTATCATTTGTGAATATATAGCAGTTATTTGCATCCTCCTCCTCATTAAGATATTGCACTCTGCAAGTTTTCTAGAGAATCACAGAATTGAAGTTAGACCTCCAGTTACATCAATCACAAACCAGTTGAAAATATGAAGTGCTTATTATACCCTAAAAATACAAATATTTCCTACCAAAGAATTGTCATGACTAGATTTCATTATTTCATTACATTTACATGACCAGAATAAACTACGCACAAAAGCTGAACTGTAAACCAAGCTAATATTTATGAAGAAATACCGGAACCATAAACCAAGTTTCGGTCATTTACCCATAGTCTGCTCTGTACTGATTTCAGGGAATTTCACTAAATTTTCGCAACACCCATTACCAGAATTTCCTCTATTAGCAACCACCTCCTCGTAGCTCTTACCATAATAGCCTTCTTGGCATGAAATTTTCCTTTTTCCTTTCTCCTTTCTCTTGTGAATTAAGATATTTATTACACAAGTTCTGTTAAGGTACTGGCACTGGCAGTGTGGAACCATGATGACTAAAATTTGGTGATATTACATTGTTCATGTCATGCCTAGATGTACAAGCACTGTAGCAGTACCAGTGCCAGGTGACGATTCGTGATTTTGGTCGTGCATCGTCATGGATCATGAAGCAATGCTGTAAAGGATCAAATTAGGAGCACATTCCTTCAAAGGCACCTAAGCAAACACCTGAGCTGCAACACCAATGTGCTTCAGTCCACTCGACCCATGCCGCTGCAGCAATCCATGACGAGGCTGAAGCCATGGATGGTTAGAGAGACGCATCTCTCTCTCCTTTTCTTCGAGCTGAGAGCCATCAGCTGGAAGAGGCCGCGTCTCTCTCAGTAGAACTTGAAAGCAAATATCTCCCCACTAATTTGCAAACGCTACAGGGAAGTTATAGGAAGCAGTTCCACATCTAATCTACAGGTTTGGAGATTTGTTCCGGATTGAGACTTCTTTAGTCCCACACCGCGAAATAACGTAATCTCCCGGCATATATATAACCTGAGCGAACGCCTCGATCGCCGAGCTCAGCAGCGTGGGCTTGTAACCCAAGCGGGGGCGTCGGATGACTCGAACGGCTGGTTCATCTTCTTAGACCGGATCTCATCCGCTATGAGTTGGCCCGCCCGGTCCAAGTTGGGCAGCTGATCCAAGCGGCTCAGGCGAAGGCCCGAGTCGACTGGATCCTAGAGAGGGGAGGGGGAATGCGTGAGGCTGGATTCACAGAGCAGCGAATACCTCCCGCTCTCGACGGTGGAAGGATAACGGACCCGTGCGGCTGAGAATTTCCATCATGGTCCTAGGAGTGTTCTAATCGGACGGTCATCCTTTTTGCAGCCGATCGGCCGGGAGAAATTAGTGTATTATCAGCTGTATGTCCGATTAAATTGCTTATTTGCCTATTTGGAGTACAAGCCAGGTCAGATCGGCTGCAAAAAGGATGACCGTCCTACACGTGTACAAGCCAGGTCAGAGGTACAATGCTTGGCTTGGCTTCAGTTGCTTTCTATGTAAGTTGATTGACAATGTAAGTTAATTAGCGAATGCAGCTTCAGTTAGCCAATTAATTTCCTCATATAATTTTAAGAAACTTGTGACGAGAAAAAATAAATAATAGTTTGAAACATAAACACGTTTTATTTTTACATTAGCATAAGTTGGAGTTTGAACGGCAACCAACTGTTATGCTCATATATCCTTTTCACTTTAGTAATTAAATAATACAAATTTCTTCAATGTTTTATACTTAAACTAAATCAACATATCACATGTAATAAGCTCAAATAATTTTTTTATTTAGTTTTGAAGATTTGAAAAATAATTTTATATTTAAGTTATTAAAAAAATTTGTACACAATTAAGCAACATTTACAAAAGACTAAAAGTACATCTTTTTTTGTCCAACTAAATTTTTTGTTTAGTCATTTATTTATCTACTATTATAGAGCATAGAAACTAGTATCATACTTGTGATTTTTATGATTGATTGAATTATATAATATGTACATTTTTTTTAAGAACTTAACATGGATATAAAATATTACTTTTGTTGGCAAAATAATTAAAGAAGTTATAGTTAGTTTCACTATAGCTGATGTAAGTTAAAAGTATATTGAATTATATAGAGTAAAATTAGAGTGAGTTTAAGCTCACCAAGTTCTTTGATAAGTTTAAGCTCATCAGGTTCTTTGATGAGGTTAATTTAAAAACATATCAAATTGACTTCAAACAACAAATTCAAGTTGCACAATAAATTATTCATATTAAAATTTTATAGAATACCAAAATTTTCTAACTATTTTATTCAGATTTTTTTAAATTGGCCTATTGTTATATACAAAAATTCATTATTTTATTATTATAATTATTATTATAGTTATTTTAAAAAATCCGAAAAAAATAGTTAGATAATTCAAAATAGAAAATTTTGGTATCCTATGACATTTTGATATGAAAAACTTATTGAGCTATTTGGATTTATCGTTTAAAGCATTTTCGATTGATTCTTGAGTTAAACTCACCTTATCTTTACAATCTAGTAAATACTTATTTTTACTACATAACAATTTCTAATCATTGTGCAGAATTTTTTTTAAATAAGTTACGTGCGAGATTTATTGCTTAAAATTTTAATATTTGATTTAATTTATATGAGCTTATTTATACTTGATATTTATAAATTTATTTCAATATCAAAATGGGAGCAAATTTATTTTTGTGTATTTACTAAAAAAACAAGGTATATGTGCATAATCAATGTTAAAACAATTGAGCAATGAAGGTGCATTTCGTTTCTCTTTTCAGTTGTAGGTCCCACCTAAAATTAATTATTATCTTTTTTTTATATATAAAAATTAATTATTATCTACCTTTTTCTTTTTCATTCTCCACAATATATGGGAGGTCTAAAACGGGTCGAGGACCGGCCCTTCCTACAGGTTGGATAAAAAAATACCATCCCTTATAAAAGAAAAAAAATCAACGTCAGAAAAAAGTGGATTATGGGTTGGGTTATAAAAAAATCGGTGTTTTATAACCTGTATATTAAAATTCATGTAATATTTTTCTAGACGGTTTATTTTGAGTATTCTTTTTACTTAAATAGAAAAAATCGGCTAGCTATACACCAATTTGTCCTGGTCGATCGGCTGCAAAAAGGATGACCGTCCGATTGGAACACTCCTAGGACCATGATGGAATCTCAGCCGCACGGGTCCGCTATCCTTCCACCGTTGAGAGCGGGAGGTATTCGCTGCTCTGTGAATCCAGCCTCACGCATTCCCCTCCTCTCTCTAGGATCCAGTCGACTCGGGCCTTCGCCTGAGCCGCTTGGATCAGCTGCCCAACTTGGACCGGGCGGGCCAACTGATAGCGGATGAGATCCGGTCTAAGGAGATGAACCGACCGTTCGAGTCATCCGACGCCCCCGCTTGGGTTACAAGCCCCCGCTACTGAGCTCGGCGATCGAGGCGTTCGCTCTGGTTATATATATGCTGGGAGATTACGTTATTTCGCGGTGTGGGACTAAAGAAGTGTCAATCCGGAATAAATCCGATTAAGATGATTTTCATAAAATTTGCACCAACTCCTATAAATAGATTGTTGATTTTTTTTTGTCACAGATAGGATTGTTCTCCCTATCATCTTTCTCAAATGCATTTTTTTTTAAAGAAATGAAGTCCAATTACTAGAAAAGATGGAGACAATTGTTATAAAAAAATAATGATTTACTTAGGTTTTTAAACAAGAGACAGACAATATAATACTTTGACAAACTTCCATAATATAAAGTTATAAAAATAAATATTTCAAACTAAAGTATAATGAAATATGATTATAATTAGAGAATGCACTAGACCATCAACTAAAAGAAAAGAATTTCTGTTACAATTGCTAGCAAAGGAGTAATGCCTTAATGTTTAATTTTGAAATTTTAAATATCAAGATTAGTTATGATCCATATTTTAGTCATAAGTAATTTGAATTTAATGGTAATTAACAATAAAATCAAATATGAAAAAATTATTAATGATAGTTAATAATTAAATCAATACAAAAAAAATACATTAAAAAGTTAATGGAAAAAATAACATACAATAAAAATAATATCGTTCTTCTTCTTCTTAATTTATGTCTCTCAAATATTAATTCAATGCTAAAAGTTTCATATTATCAATCCATACATAGCTACAGAAAAAAACAGTAGAGAGAAAGGAGACGAGATGAAAAAAAAATGGAACATGCATGCTATTTTTCTGATTTTCAAATAAGTCATTTTATTTATTTCTTATCTTATTTATTGTTAAATACTCTAATTAATCTTTTTTTTCTAATATTTATTTCTTTTTTTTGTTTTGTTAATTCTTAACATAATGTCAGATTAATAAGTTAAAAACAAAAAATCGAAAAAATCATAAATTTATAAATCTCACTATTTAAATTGATCATCCTCTAATATCTATAAATCAAGCAAACCGGCATATATATCTCTTGGTTTTATTTTTAATTAACAATTTTTATTTGAAACAATTTAACCAAAATAATTACTGATTGTCACTCTATATATATATATATTGTTCTATATATAAAAATAAACATTGAACTCATTATCTATGCATGAATGCCTCACATGGAAAGCACAAAATTTATATGCATGCCATGCGTAGTTGGGTAAAAAAAATATATATTAAGACAAATTTTGACTAAATGCAGAGCTCATGGTTTTTCCGGCATTCTTTCATCTCATATTTTATAATTTTGAAAAAAAAAAACTGATAATATACTTGTATCAATGATGTGGGTCAAATTATATGCAGATTGATGCTGATACATATTAAAAACTAATGATGTAATTATATGCAGTTTAATGTTGATGCATATATGTAAGCAAGCACAAAAATGGCAAATAAAACAAAAGAAATAATTATTGATGTTTCTTTCATCAGAATGATAAAATCGTAATAAAAACTTTTGCAATTTTTCAAGGATTTATTTTTAAAAGAACCTCTTATAGATAGAAGAACAATTTTTTTTTTTTTTACAATTTAACCATATGAAGTACATAGGTTTTTACAAGCAAGCAAAATATTTTATGGTGCAATTTTTTTAAGTCGCAAAATCTTTTTAAAACAATTAATAGGATGCAGGTAAAAAAATATTATCACATTATTTCTTTTTGAGTTTTACTTCAATATTTTGCACTAATATTTAATTTGACCATATATTTTTTTTAATCCAACAATTGCAAAGTTTGCTCGAAGCAAGGTTTTTATAAGGTTAAATTTGACACCATTCTTGCTTTATTATTTTCAGTTTTCAAGAATAAATTTTTTTTTCTACATAATAGACTCCTGGTGGACCAGCTGCAAAAAGGATGACCGTCCGATTGGAACACTCATCAGACCATGATGGAATCTCAGCCGCACGGGTCCGTTATCCTTCCACCGTTGAGAGCGGGAGGTATTCGCTGCTCTGTGAATCCAGCCTCACGCATTCCCCTCCCCTCTCTAGGATCCAGTCGACTCGGGCCTTCGCCTGAGCCGCTTGGATCAGCTGCCCAACTTGGACCGGGCGGGCCAACTGATAGCGGGTGAGATCCGGTCTAAGGAGATGAACCGACCGTTCGAGTCATCCGATGCCCCCGCTTGGGTTACAAGCCCACGCTACTGAGCTCGGCGATCGAGGTGTTCGCTCAGGTTATATATATGCTGGGAGATTATGTTATTTCGCAGTGTGGGACTAAAGAAGTCTCAATCCGGAACAAATCTCCCAACCTGTAGATTAGATGTGGAATTGCTTCCTGTAACTTTCTTGTGGCGTTTACAAATAAGTTGGGAGAGATTTGCTTTCAAGTTCTACCGAGAGAGACACGGTCTCTTCCAGCCGAAGGCTCTCAGCTTGAAGAAAAGGAGAGAGATGCGTCTCTCTAACCATCCATGCCTTCAGCCTCGTCATGGATTGCTGCTGCGGCATTGGGTCGAGTGGACTGAAGCACATTGGTCGTTGCAGCTTTGCTTAATGGCCTTTGAAGGAATGTGCGGTGCTCCTAATTTTATCATTTACAGCATTGTTTTATGATCCATGATGATGCATACTTCACATCTCTGTAATGCTACACTAAATTGGACAATATCTGGATTGTTTAACATGAATCTTGAAAGTAGCATGACTGGCTCTTCTAGTTAAAAGGAGAGGATGTTCTGGTCTAGAGCAGAGGGAAAATCGAGCTACCCCAGGGGATTGCCGCTGGAATGTGCTCAGTCGATCTCAATTTGAACTGAGACTGATTGATGTACCAGAGTTCCTAATGTTCTCAGGAGATGTTATCTTCAAAATGAAGATACTACCGTTGAAAAAGAAAACAGTTGTTAATCGTGCTTGATCTAAAAAATGTGAATAATTGCGTCAATATGTAAGCTTTTCTATCATGTTTGCATCATCTATGCCTTTGGTAGGGAATGGTTGATCAGCCGTGAAATGAAATCCTTTACAGCGTGTGGATTATATTCAAAAGCAGTAACCTTCCAGATTTACTATATAGAATCTAAAATTTATTGCTTGCATCACGTCATCCTGCTTTAGAACACGTGATTCAGATTCTAATAGCAAGATAACTGTGTTATCATTTTAAAAAAAAAAAACAAAAAAATAATAATAAAGCAAGAAAAGATGACTGCACTCCACTGCGATAATTGAATTACCTCACTAATCACTAATCATCTTTTTATTTTCTTTTTCATTCTTCAAAATAGTTGCTACTAACTCAATAAACACTACAAATCTGCTGCATTACAAAGCATCTAAAATTCCATGCCACTTGAATACCGCTGAATACATTACAAGAAAACAAAAGAATGGAGAAGAAACAAAACAAGTCCCAAGTTATACAGATGATAACTACCCTTCTCAAAACTTTCACCTACTCTTTAGGGGTTTAGCCAAGGCTTTTTTAAGCAAGCACATGTTTTACAAAACCTGGTGTGCTTTTCCATAGTATCTATTGATGAACGGAACCTGCATATTGTAAAGCAGCACAAAGTTAATCAAATAACATGTGGCAATAATTGATCGAGAGAAGAAATAATGCGACCTGACGAACCGGCCATGTCAAGAATTACTGACATCAATGCATACCAATTCACCAGTCTAAACTGAATCTGATTGGTTCAGGTTAACAAGACCAATGCCATCGTAACAAATTGGCAGATACAATAACTTAAGAAAGGCTGCACTTGAGGGATTATGTTTTTAATGAATGACAACTAATCTGTTTGTTGGCAACAATAAATTCTAATGTACAAAGCAGATCTGGTCATGGTGAGTTGAGGTCAGGTCAGGTCAACTGAATGTCAAAAACAAGGTCTCAACTGTAAGACAGCACTTAATGAACACCCAGTTAACTGCATACTGCAAGGACATAAAATGTAAATAATACCTTGCAACTGCTAATATCAGGTGTGTCGGGGGTTGATATCGGGTAAAACTTGTAGAATTTCATTCTCTCATATGCAGCTTTCACCTCAGGATTCATATCTTCGATCATTTTTCTTCTAGCTTCTCTGGCCTGTCAACATTTTGAAAAAAGTGTCAGGCTGTACTTAAGTACGATGATGCTAAACTGAATGGGAAATTTTGGCAGAGAAAGTGACGTCTAATTAAAGCAATTAAAGCATAAACCCTACAAGCACAACCAAGCAAATCATCTTCAACGTAACAGGTGGTAAGCAAAACCTGGTCAAGCACAGTACTGTTACCTTGATAGTTCAAAACAAAGCCAGATCTCTTTCTCACGAACTACTTTTTCTTGTTTTTTTAGGTGACATCATTAAGCAAAAACAACAACCATAACAAAAGAACCGGAACGGTACAGCACCATTACCTTAGATTTGAAAACTTTACTGGATCATCCACTTTTTAATGAACTATTGTTTTCTTGCATTTTATCAATTACATACTAAAATCAAACATAAAGATGGAATTAAATTAATCCAACACTTATAACATACCTGCCGTTGAGCAGCTTTTCTTTCTCGAACTTGTTCCTTCACATAGGTCTAAGGAAAAAAACAAATTTAGAACTCTCCAACTCTAAAAAAAAAAAAACATTTCCTACAAAGCAAAAAAGAGTCTTGAAGAAATCAAAACTCACCTTAAACTCATCTTTCTTATCTTCGGGAAGTGCCTCATTCTCAATAAGCTCCTTAGAAAAATCCTAGAAAATCGATATGTCAAGGTTAAAGCAAAATAAATAATTGGCAGTCAAAATCAATACATATAATTATTATTTTTTTAAACAGTATTACCTCCAGGTCATCCAGTTCCCAGTCAAAATCACAGACAATCTGTAACAAATAAAAGAAAATAGGAATAATTAGCAAGAACCTTCTAGTAAACATATATTTACACAAAACATTCAGTGGACTTCTTGGAGCAATTTCACAAAGTATACTGAACATCAGCCCCACTGTGCAACATCCCCCACCCCACAAAACCCAAAAAAAGAAAGAATTATCCCCTAAATACACACAAACAAGAACTCAAGTAAAAAGCCTAGTAAAAAAACAATAGGAAAGGAAGTGGAACCAAACAGCTACTTTGTATGCTATGTCTACGAAACATCCAGCAAATGAGAATACAGTGAGTGAGCTTACAGGGGGTTCGATGGGAAACAATATATTAACAACAGTGTCTTCTTCATCTTCTGGAGGTTCCAGAGGCTGAAAGTCTGTCAAGAGAAATCAGAAGCTTATCTTTTCAGGTTAATATTTTAAAACATCATTAAGCAAGTATAAGATTGAACATTATGAGAGTAAAAGAGGACAGATATCAAAGTACGAATGCAATATGGTTATAATAGTGCTAGAGCAACAAAATTAACAGAGGCCTCCAGATTCTGATTATATGCTACCTGGTTACCCACAGAAATACAATATCCCAGAAAAGAAATATAACCTAGGCTACAGATAGGTATTCACTTACAAGGAATGCAGTAATCATATTGTTTGACCCGCTCTTCTTTCAAAAGCTTCAGTGTAGATCTGTAGATTAAGTCAAAAAATTTCAGTTAGCAAAAAGAAAATACATAGAAATAAAGTTGCAGAAGAAAAGCCATGATTTCTTATTTAAATAGGTAATGGCACTAAACATTAATACTTCGCCATCAGCACAAATTGCACCACCTCCACTGATGTGAATCAGATCTGATGTCAATAGGTGTTCCCTAGTTTCTTTTTCTTGGTGGTGCAGGGGAATATCGTCATAGGTATACCCTTCTAATTTTGTGGATTTTCAGTGTTTCAACAATTTGTTTATTTATTTTAGCACCAGTGATCAAGACAGATAAGGACGCTTGGTAAAGCGCAGTGGATGAAAAGAGCACGATCTCAAACTCCTTCATTCTTCTTGATGCCCAAGGAAAGGTTTTGTGATTGCATATTCATGTTCTGATGCCAAAATAGAATGCAAATTATTAAAAAAACTAAAACTAACAAAACAGTTACCGTCTTTGGGTGCAACCTAAAGTAAATATCTGAGACTTCAGTCCCTCAACCCGACGTAGCCTACAATGGAAAAAAGGTTAATCAAATTTATTACACCATAAACCAGAAATGTTTTCTCGAGAGAAGGCACATTTAAAGAAATGAGAATTTTAAATTACTAAAATGTAATACCGGTTCTCTAAGGGCACATATGGAATCCAGTCCATTTTCATTTGCTTCATTGGCACAATATCCTCCTCAACTCTTTGAACAGATTTTATCCCAATCTTGTCAGAAGGCGGGAAAGGACAATCTACCTATAATTAAAACAAAAGTAGAACAGTTACTAATTAAAAAGATTTGAATTACTCAGGTACTAGAAGTTTGACAAAATTAAAGCTGGGAAACTTAATCCCCATCTTTATCTCAAAGAAAAATGACAAAATTAGAATAGAAGTTGGTTACTTACAGCTATAACAACAGGAATAAGTGTGACCTTGCTTTCACCATTTACATTTAATAGCTGGGCTGAGAACAATAGGGAAAAAAAAAATAATAACAACAATCAGCTTCTTGTTCAAAGTAGAATAACTAAGGGTGTAAAAAGACCAAAATCCGCCTTATTGAGTTTTGATGTTGTTGAGTTGAATAAGATTTTAGATTTAAATAAACATGATAGCCCAGAGGTTAATACTTGGATGACAGCTACTCAGATAAAGTAACTGTTATTGGGCTAGCATTGCACAATATAGAGACCTCTCAGTGCAATAAATGTGTTTTTTTTTCGCAAGGAAAGAGATACAGATTGACTCTACCAGAAAAAAAATGACAAAAAAATAAATTCTAGAAGAAAAGGGCAAATCTACAAACATACGCTCAGTGCTTCCAAACAAGTACACCTTCTTTCCATGCAGGACACCACCTTCCTCGAATGCTTCCTGACAAGTATTAGATTGATTTACATCAGTACCAAATGCAATAAAACCAGAAAACAAGACCAAAAGTAGGTTGTAAGAAATTGTAATCTTCACCTCTAAGTTTGAAAATTTCCAATTGATCTCGCGAAGTTTGTCAATATTATCCCACTGTGATACAAACAGATTAAAATTAATAGTGAATCTTCAGTTGTATAGATGTATATCGGACCCATGTGGATAATGCACGCTTTGCACTTTGAAGGTAGTGATGCAGATCCGATTACTAATATTATTTGTACTTCAAGAAATTCTTTGGACATCAGATTTATTATCTTTGCTGAAATGCCAAGATAAAGTACAATTTTGCTAAGAATATTAACAATATTTACCTCCGTTCCAACTGGAAAAGCTGCTTGCCATAGATCTTCCTACAAAACAAGAAAAGAAGTAATGTAAAAAAATCAAATTTGAATTTGCATGAATTAAACAAGAAATTAAAAGATTTCAAGTTTTACAAGGGGTCAATATTACAACTTCAACTTGAAATTAAAGAATCAATTAGCTCTAAAACCTATATCAAGATTCTTCTTCTTAGCAAAATACACTAGTTCAGCTGCTGCTAAGTCTAAATCCCATTGGTAGCAAAACAGCCTTCTCAAAAGAACACAGCTCTTAACAGATTTGAACCAGGTACACAAAAGGACAAAAACAAAAACAAAAACAAAAGAAGTAAACCAGCGCACCAGATTCCTCTTCTCGTCGAAGTATTCGGGCTCAGGTTTGGGTTTAGGTTCAACCTGTCGAGGCCGCCTCCCTCTTTTAATTTTCTTGCTTGATTCAGCCTGAGATTTGCTCCCGCTTTCCGCCTTTTTTTCCTTAGGAGCGGCTCGCTTCCTCCCACGCTTCGCCATTGCTAGGGTTTGAAGGGTTAGGGTTTGAGCTGGACTGCTGGAGAGAAAGAGAGAGAGAGAGAGAGAGAGTGTGTGTGTGTGTGTGTGTGTAGGCGCGAAGATGCGAATTGGAATTGGAGCCTTAGATTTAGTTTCGGTTGTGTTGTGTTGTTGTGCGTGAAAGGAACGCGGCTTGGGGAAATTTTGAATCGGCGAGTCTGAGAAAAGCAAAGCCTAGATAGAAGTAGAAGAGCATGTCGAAGCTCTAAACAGGGGACTGAGCACCGTCTGATCTGATCTATAACCATTTTCATCCTCTCCATTTTCGCAAGCTCCATCTATTTCGTTTCATTTCTCACACAACTGGGCTGTCGTCGGCCCAAGCCCAGAGGATGAGAAGAGAAGTTTGAATTCTTCAAGAAGAAAAAGAAGAAGAAGAGGGGAGATATTAATGAAAGATAAATGTTTTTTTTTTAATTTAAAATGGGGCTTTTAAGATGTGATATGTGACATATTTATATGATGTATATGGAGAATGTGGAAAATGATAAAATTTGTTATAAGTTTTAATGATAATTGTCTGTATTTAATGACATATGATGGAATATTAAATGATATTAAAATTATATGAAATTAAATGTACAATCAATTCAGAAGTCCAATAATTTGTTTATAATTTTTTTGATAAATTAATTTAAAAATATGTTGTTGAAATTATCAAATTGTACATTGTCAGGGATCCATACCAAGAAGTAAAAGGATTAAAGGATGACTCTTCAACTTGATATTTTATTGTCTCAATATTATTTATTTAAAATGCTTAAAATATGAGATTTTCATAATTTATACAAAGTTATTTTTAATTTTTAATTTTATTTGATTTTATTACGCTGCAAATAACTACATTTTTAGTTTGATGATAGCTTAATATTTGCTTCATGAACTACTATGTCACGATGATAGTCTTCCAAATTCTTAATTTAAGCATGAAATTATGGGTGGGGATCATTTGACAACTAAAATTTTGATAACCTTGACAACGAATTTTTAAATAATTACGAAAAATCTTAAAAATAGAAAAAAAAAATTATAAACATGTTCTTCAACTTTTAGATTGATTGTGTTTCAAATTTCATTCAATTTAAGCATCATTTGATATTTCATCAAAGACCATCAAAATCGCATGATATTTACAATAGTCCATATTTAATAGTCTTTGATTAAATATTAATTAGCAATTAAATTGAATGAAAATTGAAAAATAATCAATCTATAAGTTTAAAAATATATCTATAAATTTTTTTCTATTTTTAAAAATTATTTTAGAATTATTTAAAAATCCGTTGTCAAGATTGTCAAAGTTTTAGTTGTCAAGAGATCCCCGCTCTTAAATTATTGAGGTATAGTATAAATGACTGTGTTATTTTATTTTAATATATAGGATGGGATCACTTGACAATGAATTTTCAAATAAAATCATAAAAAAAGAAAAAAAAATTGTCGATACATTTTTGAACTTATAGATTGATTGTATTTCAAATTTCATATAATTTAAATTTTATTTGATAGTCCATAAAAAAATGATTAAAATTTATGTAATTTGTAATAATCTATGTTTCTTGCTTTATGATGCAATTTTTAGTAGTGAAGTAAAATTAAAACAAAATAAAAATTAAATTATTCTAAGGCATTTACTATTTGATGGTAATGAAGTAAATAAATAAAATAATAAAAATTAAAAATGTAATAATTTAATTTTATTCTATTTTTATAAATATTTTAATTTAATTTATTTTTATTTAATACATTAAAATATTTTAAAATACTGAAATCATTTTTAGTGCCAAACATTCTCTTTTTTGCTTTTGTCAGTACACATTTGGGTCAATAATTTATTGATGTTACAACACCTTTTCACATTTCTAGCACATGGGCAACTAACCCCTTTTCACACTTCTAATATATTTTTAATTTATTTTATTTTATTTTACATCTATCTAAATTTACTTGAATTTTTCCAACATTAATATGATTTATAATCTCACTATTTAAGTCTGATTTACTTGAAAAATATCTTATAACATGAAACAAATATGCAATTAATACAGAAACAAAAGGTAGCCAACTATCTTTTAATTTTATTACATTCATGCTCATAGAAACTAAAAAGAACCATTCTAAAAAAATACTATTGTAAACTATCAATCACTAGGATATGCAAAGCTGATTATTCATCAAATAATCCCAGAATTCAAAATCCATATTTTGATCTAAGAAAAGCATATAGATTTTCCCTTTTCATTCCATGTCTTGTGTGTGCAATCTTTGCATATTTTGCATTTCCTCATTTTTGTTACTATGTCCAATTCTACAAGAAAGTAACAATTTATCAAATTTGATGGGGTTTTATGTTAAAAAATATAACGGACAATTAATTTAAAAAAGAAAATGTTATGGAGATACTATTATTGATATCGTCATCGATACGGGTTTTATTATATACATTAAATGAGTTATTATGCATGTTAATGGCTTTATTATGTATAATATTTCTATTTTTTTTAACTTAAATACCATCAATATGCATAATAACTCATTTAAGTTATATAATGACAATACTGTATAAAATGAGTTTGTATAATAAAATCATTAACATACATAATAATTCATTTAAATTATATAATGACAATACTATATAAAATGAGTTGCATAATAAAATCATTAATATGCGTAATAACTCATTTAATATGTATAATTAAGCCCATATCGACGACAGTATCAACAACTGTATCTACGTATCAGCTCTCATTTAAAAAATCACTAATTAAACTATGAAATATTGAAATTAATTTTGCTAGCTTGCCTTCTCTTCTGGTGACTAAGGTAGTGTTATTAGTATAAGAGGTCATGATTTAAAATTCAGATGAAAAATTATTTATGAATATATAAAATTGGAAAATTTGATCTTCATTTTTATCTCTAAAGAAAATACTTTATGTATATCCAACTTTTATGATATATCTATATTTCCTTTAATTAATTAAAAATTAATGTGAATAATTTTAATAAGTTTCACTGTTTTTAAGGTTCGAAGTTCATAAAAAATGATTAATTCGGTCTGATATATATAGAGTAAAATTTAAATAACAAAAAAGTGAATAATTTTACTCCCAAGTCTAATATAATACAATATGGCATAATATAATATAATATAATATAATATAATAATTTTATGAAAAGAATACAAGTAGATGAGAAAACATTACAATTAGGATCTGCGTTCGGATCCGCTCCAACCCCAGCAGCACCAGCAGCAGCGTCGTGTTGCATCCAATTACGTTTTAGAGAGATGAAGAAATGAAATGCTTCTGGGTTTTTACAGAGGGATTGAAAGGATTAGAGATAAATTTACAGCGGTAAAATATTTCCTAGAAAAGCAAAATTTGTTACTGTTAGCATGCAGAGCTGAAGAGGTAAAATTATGACATTTTTTTATTATTAGTAATATACATTTTTTCTTTGTTTAATTAACCTATTATTTTTCTCTATCTCTTGTTTTAACCATGTGGCTAACTGAGAAAACTCAAATATGTAAATTTAGGACATCAATTACTGACATTATGGGAGAATTTGCATATGAAATGATGATAAAATAATATATGTTTGCATATGAGAATTGACCATTTTAAAAATTTTGAAAAAAAAATAGTTAGAAAATTTTAAAAATATGAAATTTTAGTTTTCTACGAGATTTTGATATGAAGAATTTATTGAGCAACTCAAATTTATCATTTGAAATCGATTCAGTGATTTTTTTTTAGTTAACTCAGTAGTTTACTCTAGCTTTACTCAATATATCATATCAATATATTTTGCTTTTTAAAAGTAAAAAAGATTATTTAAAATTTAATTTTACTGGCATCGATTTGGTACTAAAATCATTGGCATTGTTTTTGCGGGATGAGAAGACACAAACTCAAATTCAAAAATACTTAAAAGTGCACTAAAAACACTACAAAAATTATGTCTCTTTTTAATTAATTATTGGTGGCAAAATTGAAATCGCCATGGTATTATTTGTAAATATGGCGAGTTCTTTTTATTTGCATATAGTTGTTAATTATGATAATAATCAAATTATGCATAACTTAATTCTTTATAATAGTGGCAAATCGAAGTCGCCACCATAATGTTATAGTAATTCAATAATGTTAAAATAGTGAAATGTTTTTTTTTTACTTTTTGTATTGTTAAATGTTGGTCCGGGAATAAATATATGAAGAAAATAACATTATTATTTTTTTTTTGCAATATATAACTAGCTTCAAAATAACAAATCTTTAAGATTTTACAAGTTAATAACGATTTCATCCAACAACCATGATAATTAATAACAAAATCCCTCAAAAAAAAATATGGATATATTATAAATTACCTAGAGATATCAAAATGATGTACATATTTTAGCTATTATCATGCTTCTTTCTTCATTCATATAGTTTGGTTGGTAGTTTTTATACATAATTTTAATGACCTTTTTTTTGGATTACTATTAATGCACATTCTAAAAATAACATTACCATGTTCTCTAAAAAGTTAGTTATAAGAATTAATTATAGCATGCTAGGTCTAATTTCTGATTAGTGAGTTTGGGTTGTGCACATAATTAACCATGCCTCAAACAATAAAACTATTGATATATTTGCATTCTTATCTCCAAAAAAATAAATACCATGCATCCGTTAATTTAAAAAAAAATCAACAGAATTATTCATTTTGGACATATAAAACGGTAAAATTACATATGTTGAGAATATTAAATTAAAGCAATTAACCTGTGGAAATAGGTGCATATGAAAATTAAGTTGTGAGACATGAGCTTATAATTTAACTACAATTTGGCAAGGATAACAAATCAATTATGTACTGTATGCATCATGCATTATAGTATGATACATATTTCCATTATAGTGAGATCGATGCCTTCTAACATAGAAATAATATTCAATTAATACAGAAACAAAAAGCTAGTCAACTATTTTTTTTTTTTACATTCATGCTCATAGACACTAAGCTCCAATTTGGTATAGAAATAATCAAAAGATAAAATTATCATCATCTGTCACAGGAAATAACTTTATCTTTTAGTTATTTTCAAATTATCTTATTCCTAAACAGAACCTAAAACATTATATTGAATTATCATCATTAGGGATCTACAAATTGATTATTCATCTAATAATTCCGCAAAATCTAGATCATCTAATAAGAAAAATGTGTATTGTAATGTTCCAAGAAGTGAAATATTAGCTTTCCATGACTCACATGTGTGCAATCTCCACATATTCTGCATTTCCTCTTTTTTGTTACTACATTCAATAATATGAAAAGAAACAATTTGTCAAAATTAATTGATGGGGTCCACATTAGAAAAAAATATATATAATGGACAAAAACCACTTAAAACTATGAAAACAAAAAAAAATGAAATAAATTGTTGCTTGCCTTCTTGTTTGAGAAGAAACGGGTCATGATTTTGTTGCATCTTCAATATCAAATTTTCCTTATTGATTATTGATTCCATAAACTGTTCAAATTGCCAAAGATAATCTTCCTAGAGAAAGAATAAAAAATTTAACCAATAATAAGTACAAAATGTATATATTAGTTGTTTAGATAAAATGGCAATTAACACATTGGTTCAATTATAATTAATTACTCCACATCATGATCTATGAAAACATGCTAATAAAAATCAAAATCTTTGTTCAAAATAACAAACCACCAAAATTGCTCGCCGACAACACCTGTTGATGTTGTCGGTAAATAGTGAAAATCGCTCGCCGACAACATCTGTTGATGTTGTCGGTAAATAGTGAAAATCGCTCGCCGACAACACCTGTTGATGTTGTCAGTAAATAGTGAAAAAAGGGTAATGATCGAGATAATGGGACCCATAATGATATTTTATTGAAAAAATTAAACGTAAGGATAATTTGTTTCGAATTTTCTAGGAGGAGGGTAATTGTAAAATTTTCCGAGTAAAAACCCTAAACGACAAAGAGATACGATCTTAAAAGAATGTTATAATTCAATATGTTGAATTGACTAAAATTTGTAAAAAGAATGTTATAATTCAATTATATGCAACTTAAAAGGCAAATCATAGTAATAACGCTTTATCAGGTTTTAATATGGTAAAAAAAAAGAATTCAATGAATTTAACTACAAACAAATAACATGCAAGAGTAAGCAACGGTATGTAAAGAATAAACAAAGTAAATAAATTGTAAACAAAAATAGAGAGAATAAGCAAAAAATATATATATATACCGTGCTAGTTGCATTGTTAAAAATCTGCTGCTCAGACTGATATGCATTGTTTCGGAGTTCAGTAAACACCTCCTTGATATAAAAATTTATCCTAAAACCATCATATCATATCATATTATATCATATCATATATAACGAGCACATAATTAATTCAGAATAAATTTGGAGATAATTATAATGTATATTCAACTTCTATGATATTCGAGAACCAATATTTTAATTTAGTGGTTAAGACAATGTTTTTGATATATATATAGGAGGTTTCATTTTCGAAATCTATATGAATTTTTTTTTAGTATTTAAAGTTGAAAAACTTGATCTCCATCTTTATTTCAAAAAAAGAAATTTTATAATATATCCACCTCTCATGATAAATCTATTTTAAAAATGAGAAAAAAAATCAAATGGCAACTCCTTTTCCCTGACATTTCATAACATTACTTTCTATTCCATTAATAATTAAAATTTTAAATTTTAGAGTACAAATTTAAGTAAATAATCTTACTTAATATTACATGAGTATTTATTTACTTAAAAATATTATCCCCTCTAATTAATTAAACAAAAAATATTAAAAAAATATTGTGTATAATTATTTTAATAAGGTTCAAAGTTCACAAAATATGATTCTAGACTTATATAATAATAATAATAATAATAATAATAATAATAATAATAATAATAACAATAATAACAATAACAACAATAACAACAATAACAATAATAACAATAACAATAATAACAATAATAACAATAATAACAATAATAACAATAATAAAAATTTGAATAACAGAGAAGTGAAGAACTTTACTTCCAAATCTAATATAATATAATGCAAGTATCAAAAAACAATACAACCAGATGAAAATTAACCTCTCACACAATGCACACACACACCTGGATCGACAAACCGGACGATGCAGTCGCTGCACTTGTAATCTCCAATCATCAGCGTTCGGATGTGGATTCACACCATTCACGTCTATCATCCAATCGCCGCCGCGTGGCATCGTTTCTGCGTCTAGAGATGGAAACGAGATGCTTCTGGCCTTCTTTGGCTTTTAGCATCAGAGAGGGGTAGATAATTAATTAAAACAGCGGTCACATGTTCTCTTATATATAGCTGCAGAGATAAATTGGGACATTTCTTATATATATATGTCACATGTTCTCTTATATATAGCTGCAGAGATAAATTGGGACATTTCTTATATATATATATATATATATATGTATGTATGTATGTATTATTAGCAATATCCAATTTTGATCGGCGAATTAAGCAAAACCCATATATGTAAAGTTATATTTATGTTTGTGAAGATATCTACTATTATATTTATGGATGGGAAAAATATATGCTGATTATATGAGACTGGTTATGGCACAAGAGATTGTCTACTTGTCTAATGATTCGTATGTACTCTATACAAATGGTTTTAAGAAAAGAGAAAAAAAAAGAGGAGGAAAGACTAAAGAGAAAGCTACCACACAATCATAACAGTTCAATATTTTACAAGCCATTTTAGTGGTGCCGTCTGGCAATTTTTTCCTTTAGTTTATTTCAGCCTTCTTAAGTCTTTTTTATCTTCTTTAATTGTCTAATCTTTCCGAACACATACTCCTTAACGCGAATTAAAAATCCATATTTTAACCTCCTTTATCCAGATCTTAATTCTCTGTCCGTTTTTTAAGGAACTCCCTAAATTAAATTTTCTTAACTTTTACTTACAGATTAAGACTTTCAAACATAAGCTCTTTAGCTCGAATTAAAAATTAATTCTCAATGTATTGTCGAACGATCATAGTAAATGTGGATCACCATGAAATCCTAACAATTTATTGATGCGATATCCAAACTTGTCTGCATAAAGTTTCCACTTCAACAGCTCTGACAATTTATAATCCAACAACATAGACGAATTCACATGACTTGTCATCGGAACATTCATAATTTTCATCAGACGGCTCACATTCATCACAGCAGCTAGATACCATCCTTCTTCACCGCAGCGGATTGGAGTCAACTTGAATCCAAAGCGCATAAACCCAAGTAAAACCCTGCTCAGCTGAAGCTCAACTGATTCTCTCCAGTCCCTCCTTCCATGTGGAGCTAAACAAGCTGTTCGGTTGATGGCTCTCCCCTTGTTACTCCGGCGCCATTTCGCCACCAAACCGCGCGCTACCATTCCATCCCTCTATTCCCTCGATCCCTCCAGTTCCTCTTCCTCCGCCACTCTCCAGCTTCTCTCATGGGGCCGTGGCGCTTCCGGCCAGTTAGGCGATCCACTGGAGAGGGACCTCCGTCCTTACCCCTCCGCCGTCGCTTCTCTCTCCGTTCCTCTCAACTCTTTCCTCCTCTCTCCGACTGCGGGTCGCCTCACATCCTCTCCAGCTGCCAATGCAACGGGAGGAGCGCAAGCGTCTGTTGAGGTGGGGATCTCGTGTGGCTTGTTTCACTCGGCGATTGTCGTGGATGGGAAGGTCTGGATTTGGGGGAAGGGGGATGGAGGAAGGTTAGGGTTTGGCGATGAGGTTTCGCAATTCGTGCCGAGGTTAAACCCTAATTTGGATGGGGTTGCAAGTGTTGCACTTGGGGGTATACATTCGGCCGCACTGTCGCGTTCCGGTGAGGTGTTTACTTGGTAAGTCAATTTGCTTGAACCAATGCTGTGGTACACAGTATAAGGCAGTTGTAGACTTGTATGCACCTGTATCAAATTGTTTGAATGGATACCATCCCAAAATCTGTGACATTGAATATACTGGACCGAGTTATGTTTGGTGAGTACAGGATAGGGACTGCATGTAACAATCAGAGAACTCGACCGTATCAAATTCAAAATTCACGAACTTATTGACCTCTATTGGCTAAGAATTTTGGTAAGACAGGCATCTGTCTGGTACTGACTGTTACATGCATATGTGACAATGAATACTTCTATTATGATCACATAGTAAACAAATGAGAAGTATCCTGGTCGAGCATGTAAATACTCTTGCCTGGTTGCGTGTCTCTTGCATTGTACCGAAGACAAATTGAATACCTGTATTCTATGCCCCATCAATGCAAAAGTATGCTACCTATATGGATATCCTTGAAATGCTATAGTTATCAATATGGACCTGGAAAACATGAGTTTAGATTTTCTGAAAGAACATTTCAAGCATCCTCTGTATCTATATTCTTAATTTTATTCAAGAGTGTCCGCCATATTCTGCATTTCTCACTGTTCTCTTTTCAGGTACTTGAAGTAATTGCATATAATTTAAGTATTCTTTTAGTTATGTTATATAAGACCACGGTGGAGATAAGATGTATCATGTAGTTTTGTCTGGTACCTACAAATATATTTGAGCCCAAGATTGCTAGCCCCCACATGGAAATTTTCGCTTTAATTTCATAGCTCCATGCCCACTCAAGTAAATGATAAAAACTCAAATTTGCTGAAGTTTTCAGGGGTTATGGTGGATTTGGGGCTCTTGGCCATTCAGTTTACCACAGAGAGCTATTGCCTAGGTGTGTAAATGGTTCTTGGGATGGCAAAATTTTGCACCTGGCGACTAGTGGGGCTCACACTGCTGCTGTAACTGAATCAGGTGAAGCATAAAAAGATTAGTCCCTTATTGTTTTTTTCTTTTGGTTACGATATACAGCTGATGTGCAAAAAATTCTCATGGTGTTGTTAGTTTTTGCTGTAAAAGCACCTTTAAAATATTACTAGAACCATGATACAAAAAAAAAGAAATACATTAAATCAAAGACATGCACTTTTCAAAAGGTATATTTTGATCACTGTCAGTTATATAAGGTTGCTTGTTGAACTGATGCTTTGGTGCCAATTAATTTGTTGATATGGGAAACATCATGTTTTCCTCATAGATCTTATGTGTGATGCATTTCAGGGGAAGTTTACACATGGGGCCGTGATGAGGGAGATGGAAGATTAGGATTAGGTAGTGGAGGCGGCCCTGGTGAAGCTGGTTCTATGAGTGTACCATCAAAAGTTAATGCACTGCCTGTACCTGTTTCAGCTGTTGCCTGTGGTGGTTTCTTTACCATGGCACTTACTCCCAATGGTGAATTGTGGAGCTGGGGAGGTAAGAAGCCAAACTCGAGTTCTTTCATGTTTAAATTACAAAATGGTCCTTTTGTTTTTTTTTTCACATAATTCCTTTTATCTGCTTTTTCCTGAATCTTTGTAATTGATCAGTTGAGGTCAAGTTGACGCAATTTAAGTAATTAAAGCATAGTTTGTTCTTAATTACACAATTGAGAGGATGATTACCTAAGATCATATTAGATTGTATTTACTTGCTGATATAGTGTTTTGACCCATTGTCTGACACTCTTTTAAAACATATTCAGCTAATTCAAATTTTGAGCTGGGAAGGGGAAATAATTCCAGGGACTGGAGACCAAAACCTGTTTCTAGCTTAAATAACACTCGAGTAATTCAGGTTGCATGTGGTGGCTACCACTCTTTGGCTCTGTCAGGTAATATGATTTTGCACCTTTTAGTGAGTTACATTATTCATTCAAAATTTTCAATATAAAGTCTTCTAGGAAAAGAGAATTGCTTAAAAGGATATTAATCTGATAAATGCTAAGAAATCTTGGTGAGTGGTACTAAAAATCTACAATTAATTGTATTTATAAGCTCATGTACTCCTACTCATTTGGATGATTTGTGTAATTTTTATTTAGATGAAGGTGAGGTTTATGCATGGGGCCATGGTGGTCAAGGTCAACTCGGTCAACCCTCTATGCAAAATCAAAGAGTACCAGTGGTAATAAAGGCTTTATCTGATGACAAAGTTGCATTTATAGCATGTGGCGGCTCCTCCTCTGCTGCTGTTTCAGGTTTTTACCAAATTATTTGAATATTTTAGATACGATTTGCTTGAATCCCATTGCGACAATTGAACCCCAATCTTGCAATTTTGGTTGTTTCTAGCCTGATTTATCTTCATTTTGTCTCATCCAACATAATACAAGTGAAGATAGAGGAACAAAGAAAAGAATAACTATAAACAAGAAGAGCTAAGATCATTATCAAAATTCCATCAGCTGGAATATGTTATGTTTTTTTTTTCTACTTTCCTTCATTTTAGTGAGTCTTTGTCTAAGATCATGTTTTGATGCTTTCATTTGGTTATAAAATCAGCTACCGGCAAATTGTACATGTGGGGAAATGCTAGGGACTCCCAACTTGGGGTACCCGGATTGCAAGAAATACAGCCACTTCCTGTCGAAGTAAAATTTTTAACTGACAATGACGGGCTGGGCCCACATCGAGTGATCTCTTGTGCGATTGGTGCATCACATGCCATGTGTTTAGTTTCAAGGCAGAACTCAAATGACATTGTTTAGGAAAATTTTTGTAGTTGTATAATTTGTAATTGTCTTTTTTTTTTTTTTGAAGAAAGAAGGGAATATTTCTTTTATTCTTTTTTCTTATAACGATCTTATCGGCTGAACTGGAAATAAATCCCAAAAAACAACTTACTGATATATTGAATTGTTTTCTCACTTTTCACGGATTGTAGACTTATTTTGCCATTTTGTCTTTTTTAAGTTTTAACGTTTATTAAAGTAGGGGAGAATATCCATGCCGTTTATATCATCAGATTTTGCCAATTTGAAATTCTGTGGGAGCCCAAAACAAGATTGCTTCTGTGTGTTACATTAACATGAGAGTCAAGAATTTGGATAGAAGATTAGAAGGTAAATTAAATTAATGCGGTGTTTATTAATGAGTTTGGGAATTTGCTCGTGGGAATTAAATGCCTCTGATATAAACAAAGTTAATGCCTTTTAAAATTTGTTGTGGGCTTTTAATTTATATTATGGGTCTTGGGAAATGGGAAGGGTATGGTTAAAGCTTAAAAGCCCAGCCCATTAGCAGTCCATTTAAACTACACACGTTACAAATTGTTATGGCTTATAATTTAAACTACTTCCTTCAAAGAGTTCAAGAAATAACAAGAATGGTTTCGTAAGGTTGAACAATTTTTCAAGAAAATTACAAGAAGCAATAACATATAAATAAGTTTTTTTTCTTTTTTTTTTTTTTGGTAAAACACAAGATCATTCAATCTATCATATCAGATGTAACAGAAGAAAAAGAAGAAAAATCCTTCGGCTATTAGAAAGAACCGAGTTTTGTTTATTTAAGAAAACTAATATTCAAAATTAAATAAATAAGAAAATCGGATGAAAAATTATAAATATAGGAGGGACGGAAAATCCATCACCAAACGTACGGAACACTGCTTTATAATTTTTCACAAAAAAAATGCTAAAATCATGTTATATTTTTTAAAGTCGGATTTCGAAACACCGGCCCTTCCTTTTTCGATTTTAAAAGAACAGACTTATTCACCCAGTTATATTTTTATTTTTTATTGAGAAAAAATTCAAAATTATATAATATTATATTTCAGTTGCACTAAAGTTTGAAAAAAATCAACATAGTTTAAAATATATGATCCAACATAGAATTAAAAAAATAAATTCAATAATTTCTATATGTATATTATATGTTATTAATTATTATCTTTAATTAATAATATCTATTTTTGAAATTCAATAATTTTAATAATTTCTGTATGCTGTATAAATGACAATGAAAATTGAAATTTTTTTTTCAGATGATATATAAAAAAACTCCTGAAATTTCAAAAAATTAAATCCTAAATTTAGAAGGCTCAGATGACATTTTTGTATATTAGTTTTCTTAAATAAAAAAAAATCGGTAGAAAGAAGGCTTTTGATTACCTTTTTTGTGATAATTGTAATTAAAAAATATTTTTTATCCAGTAACTAATACAGTAGTGATAGGTCTCGTCTCTCCATAAATCTCGTACGAGACATTTGAAAATAAATAAATGCCGAAACTAACGGAAGCCTTATTTCAAACAAAAAAAAACTAATACAGTTTAAACAATTCTTCTAGATTCTTAATTTTCTCATTTAGGTACACTCACTCTTGAACCCACCAATCACATAGCATGAAATGACAATAACAAACAGCTACAGGAGGTCAATTTCAAGTCATGAAAATGATTACCATACAACTGATAAACATATTAATGAAAAATGACTTATTTTAAAAAAAATAATAGCTGAAAATGACGTATATTATTACTTAAAAACTGCTCTTTTTGTTGCTCTTATGTACTATAATAATATAATTCCTTTACTTTTTCTTGGCATAGACCAGGGTCTTATGCCAATCCTATCAATAAGTTAAATTGATATCAATTCTATGAAAAAACAAGATCTTTGATTTGACATAATTATACTTTCTTTTTTTATGGATGTACGAAACTATTAATTTAAGAATTCCAAATAGAAATAGATGCTGGATTAGCCTGATTAAATCCATATAACAACTTGTCTAATTGATGAAAGTGAAAATTACAGGTTAGGACTAAATGCTTATCCTCAGCTAATCTTTTTTAATAATTGGATAAAAACTTAATGAGAGGAATCCAATGATAGAAATTTTGTTGACATGTCGGTGCAAATAAAGTAATATCTCAAATAACTGTTTTTAAAATCTTAAATTAAAAAAAAATTAATTAGATATATTACGCTTAAGCAAAATATTACATGGTTTTAATTTTATTTGAGTATATATCAAAAACTAATAAAATATTCAACATTCTAAATTTTCACGATTTAACGCCCTCTCTTGCTGACTATAGGAATGAGATTAAAATTCTATAATTTTTTATATATACATGAACAAAATAATATAAAACACATCTAACTATTTAAATTTATAGCTTTAAATATTATACGAAATTAATGCCATTTGACAATAATTACTATTTAAATTGAATCTCTTCTCAAACTTAAGAATGCAACATAGTTAATTCATTAACAAATCTCTCCTTTTTCTAGTTGCTTTATAAAAACCTATGTCTAAATTAAAGTAGACAACAATCATACAATGGTTAGTATAAATCATTGTCATCTCCAAAGCAAAAAAAAAGAAAAAAAGAAAAAGACCAACTTTCCACTTCTCTCCTCCTAAAGTATTGATATTAAAAGTTTGGTTTCTTCCATTTTGTTCACCTACTAGAAAAAAGTTGTACCAAATCTGAAGACTATCATAAAACTTCTTGTATTAAAGTGAATTCATTTAATTGCATCTCCTTTTCTCACAAGAGAGATTCTGTTTTTGTTTCCAATTATAATTTTTATTGAAGATGATGATGGCCTTACTCTTCTCAAATATGATAAACTATGATTCAATGATATTGTGATTTATGTTGGTTAATTTTAACTCAAGAAAATAATAAAATCCATAAATATAGAACTAATTGTTAAAGGTAAAAATTAGCCAATGAAATTTTGAATGAGTGTCAAAGATACGTTTTAATCACTGCCTAAAATACTTAATCTCCTTGTCAAATTAACATTTGCACTTGAATTACAGTTACCAGTTACTTAATTAGCCTCAAGAGTCCCACAATTAAAACTATAAAATCAAAGTTGTTGACTTAATATAAAAATTTATCTTTTGTGAGTGAAATGGTGGCATGGTGGTGAGACTATCTTCATCTCAAAAATAACACTTTTCCTCATTCAATTTTAGTTTGTTTTCATCTTTGCAATTAATTTTAATTTTAATTGCGTTAGTTCTATATTTATAATTCTATATTATATGCGTTTTCAATTTCAATTTATCTTTTGTTTTCATCTCAAAAATAACACTTTTCCTCTTGGACTCTCCACACCTCAGAGTGTGTCGTCAGATCAATAGATAGATTTGATCTTCTGTAACTCCTACTCTGTAGTTATTAGTGCCGGACCATTTATAGGCTTGTAGTAGTTAGCTTCTGAGTTCTGAGTTCTGACCAGCTCCTCTGCGTTCAATCGGCCACAAAGGATCCGAGCGATGCAGAATGGGCCCCGTTGCAAATTTGTTAGGTCCATTTATGACTTTCAGTTCATAGAAACGAACCAAATTTCAAATTAAATATCAACAACTAGGTTGAAATTTTATGCCATGTTAATCCTTGTAATTATTAATTTAATTAAATAATTTTTGATATATTGATTTTAGAACATCTTTATTCTTGATAATTTGCTGACGTGATAATTTTTAATTGATAGAAAAACTGATTTTTACGTAATTTCAGAGATGGAGATATATCATATTATTTTCAAAGGAATTGCAAATATATATATGATGTTTTAGGAAGTGTTTTTCATTTCTGTAATTATAATTTTAATTAATACATAAGATTAAGTAACTTAATTTGAAAGTAGGATGAAGATGCTAATTTTCAGTTTGGAAGCTAAAAAAAAGGAAAAGGGTCGGAATTAATTAGCAGTATATTATCTTTTGAAGAATCTCCAAATAATAAATTGTTAATCATATCAGAATTAAATAGTCTGTATCGAGATAAAATCCAATTATTATAACATAATATGATATGTAATGTGTACACTATTTTTAGACAAAATTACCCAAAAAGAATTTATTATTCAACCTAAACCCTTTCCTTCCCCAAACCATACCTCCAGAAATTTAACAATTCTTAGTTCTACACATGTGAATAAAAAAACAACATATTTGACTCAAAAATATTTCAATTATTAAAAAATATCCCCCCTAACGCCAATCTTAATAATTTTAAATATCTATATAAATTTGGATAGTACAATTGAATTGGTAGAGTACTTTACCTTATAATTTCCTTAGATATATTAAATCAATCAACATTTGTAGGTAATGATAAATTCCCAATTCACAAGATGGAACTCAATAGTACCATTTTTCATAAGAGTAAAAACAACAAATCTATTATGATAATTTCTAATTAAAATATTGTTTTTTTCCTTTATCTTGATGAATTTTTATTTCTCATTTTTCTACTTCTTTTCACATAGTACGTATAATATAGCCCACAAAATTTGTACACGTGTCAAATATAAATTCCAATGACCCAATAATAATACAATTACTACTTGAATGCAATATTGTCATACATACAACAACTAGATAAATAGATAACAATATTTATCACACTAAGTGCCGACTAAAGTATAATCCATAATCTTGGCAAATATATGTTATCTGCATTTATGGCACAGAGAAGAAAAACTGATGAAGCCCAAAACCAGCAAACAAACAGCCCATCTACAGCTTGGTTACACACTTCACCACCAAAAACGGTACCGTACGAAATTAATATTAAAATATGATCTTATTAATTACTTAGGTTATATGCTCTTACAAGTAAAGGTGCGAGTGACGAAATATTTGCGTTATTAACTAATTATACCAATGCAAATTTTGCACAAAACCCCTCTCAGCCATCCCAAATTGCTCCTATACCATTGCACCCCAAATTATAAGAAACCTCCCAATTTTCACATGCATTTTAATTTAATGCATGCATTCTTCCTCTAAATTCCCAATTCTTGAAACAAAATAAGTTAACTAAAAATTCATTAAAAATCTGATAACTCAAACATCCACGTTGCAGTCGACAACCGGCTTGAAGTGGAACCCATGGCCGTAGTCCCCAGAACCACCGATGGTCAGAAAAGCCGGGCAATTGACGTTGATGTGATAGGTACCGGAGATCCATGTGCCGACCTTCCACCTGAGCTGTCCATGGAGGCGCACTTCGATCAACACATAACCAGCAGCCTCATCTTGCGTCAGCGCCACTGCGAGGTATGGCGCGATGGGCACATCGGTGCCGTACATGTACGGAGACCAAATGCTAATGTCGTAGTGTCCCTGGTACTGGATTGGCAATGCGGTGGGGATGGTGATCTGCTGGCCCTTGTAGAAAGCGTACACATCGAGCTTGTCATAGTAGATGCCGATGCGGCCGTTGGGATTGAAGGACTTGAGGGTGACCTGGAGGGTGGTGGAGAGGAAGGTGGAACCTGTCAGGTTGAGGTTGTAGACGATCAGGTCTTGGAGATTGTACCGAGGTTTCGTCGGGTGTAGCACCAGGTAAATGGTGAGGATTGTGAGGAGACTGAGGGAGATGAGGATGCTAATGCCGATCAGGATCTTCTTGTATTTCTTCTTGATGTGGCACGACCACGAGCACGTGAATGTCGACTCGTGGTGGTGTCCGCAATCCTTCACCATGTTTAATTTTGTGTCTGGAGAGAAGGGGAGAGAATGAGAGAGATCAGAGAGAGAGAGAGAGAGAGAGAGAGAGGTTGGAACTTGGAAGCAAAGGAAAGGAAGAGCGTTATAAAGTGGAGAGAGAGAGGAGAAAGGGGGGTTTGGTCGTGAACTGTGATGCTTCGCGGTTACTACTACTAGTACTAATAGGAGGGGATGCGATGGAGAGAGGGATTGTGAGGTGGGGTATATAATGAACAGTGGTTTACACGTGTACAATTTTTATTGGGTTGGGTGGTGGGACCGAGTAAATTTTGATACTTGGTAAGTTTGCGTTGAGGAAGGGATTATTATTGTCAGCATGATCGTGTTGTTAATTTGATGTTAATTATGATGATTAGGTAATTATTAGAGGGAAGAAAGGGGATGACATAATGTAACCTTGTTTTTTCCTATCCAAGTTTTTGAAAATTTTTACAAACAACTTTATCCTCTAGCAGTGAATTGTTAGGCGTGCTAGCATGAGTGTGTCCGAACACATGATAGCACGGCAAGTCATATGCTGATGGTTTTATACGTGTCGTGAGTGACATGTCTGAATAGTAAAAATTATTCAACATGTATATATAAGAATGCATCACATATTAACAAATACGTGCTTGACGGGTTTGAACACGGCATGTTAGCACATGTAAATACTTATAAAATTTGAAAAAAAATGTTTAAAAATTAGAAAAAATCAAGAAAAATCAGGTAAAAATAGGAAATAATTAGAAAAATTCAAATTCAATTCAAAAATTCAAATTTTATTGGCCTTTGTCCCTCTCTTCCTAAATCCCGCCCAAGCACCCACACCCCAAATTCATAATTTCAAAATTGCATGTGCCCTACCCATGCTTGCCTAGCATGCTCCTTGTGTGTGCTACCCGTGCATGCTCGTGACGTTTCCCGTACTATGTGCGATGTGCTGAAACAATGCGGAGTCTTGAACACGCACGCGTAAGTATACTTCATGCAAACACGTCACATGCAGAACACGTTCCCGTACACGTGTTTATCCTTATGTGCTGACGTTCCTGGCACGCCTAGTACGTAATTCACTATCCTCCTAAGAGTTCATAAATTACATTGAACTTGCGTATTCAGATAATGAAAAAAATTATCAATACAAAAAGGGGAGAGATCAATTGACAATGACTATTTTAACAATATTGAACATGAAAATTTCAAATTAATTAAAAAAATCTTAAAAATAAAAAAAATTATAGATATATATTTGAACTTATAAATTAATTGTATGTTAAATTTCATATAATTTAAAATTCATTTGATAGTCCATCATAGTCCATTAAAATTTGTGCAATTTACAATTAATGGTCCATAATACGTATTTTATGGTCTTCGACGGATTATCGAGTGAAATTTAAATTGCATGAAATTTAAAATATAATCAGTCTATAAGTAAAAGTAAAAGATGTGTCTATAAATTTTTTTTAGTTTTACGAACTTTTTTAAATTTATTTGAAAATTCATTATTAAAATCATCAAAATAATCATTATTAAGTGATCCCTCTCCATAAAAAAAAATTAAATTGTACGTAAGATATTGAAGGCGACATAACTAATGACTGCATGTATTTGAAATATAGACGTAAAATTGTTTAATTTTGAAATAAAGAAATCTTGTTTTTAAGTATTAAAAAAACCAAAATAAAGAAAAAGTCTTATAACAAATGATAGTGATGTCTATAATAGATTTTGCATATGCCGTCATAAAACTAATGACCTCACTTATGGTGCGGATAGGAACATAATATCATTAAATATCCCAATATAATTTGGGTCATTGGTTTTGATTGAAAAATATATTGTTATGACGAGTTTTTTTTATGGCAACAAATAATATTCGAAAAATAAAAAAAATCATTTTGGAAAATGAATTCATGAACTCGAGAATTTCTTTATTTGTTTCTTTCTTTTTATTTTATTTGGTGGTTCGATATGAAGATAACTTTAATCGATAAAGGTATAATTATTTTCGATAATTATTTCACTACATTTGGATCAAGAAGCCACTATTATTTTCACTTTTTTTAATTTTAATTATATTAATTAATTGGAGTAAAACTAGCATATTAGTGAGCTCACTGAGATCTTTGACGAGCTTAACTAAAAAAAAAAGCTATTGAATCAATTTTAAATGATAAATCCAAACCATTGAAACCGATCTACATCTTGAGCAATGTATGCATTGCAATTTTATAAATTTATAAATTCATTTAATATAAAGTCAAATAGTCAAAGAATTGAAAGCTTATAAGTTATTTTCATGTATTTATTTGTTGTCATTTTTTGACCACTTAATTTTAAACTAAATAAAATTAAAAATTAACAATTTTAACATATGAAGACACCACCCAAAAAGTAGATCATGAGTTTCAATGACTTAAATTTATCATTTAAATCTGATTTAATTATTTTTTGAGTTGAACTCATCAAGAATCAAGAATATTGACGAGCTTAAAAACACTAATTTTACTTGATTAATTGCCATATAGCAAATTTCAAAAATATAAAGTTACACTGAATTTTCCTCTGCAAATTTAAACCATTTTCAGGAGTGATTGTAGGGAAAAATTTAGGTGCATTTTATAAGAAAAATTATAATGCAAGAACTTTGTGGATTTGTAAAATGCTAAGTTAATTTTGACTTGGATCTCTTAATTCTCTCCTTGCAAAGCACCTATCATCTGGAAAAACAACTAAAAAAAAAACTACAAGAAAATATAAGTGGGGATTCATGGATTTTCAAATAATTTCAAAAAAAATCTTAAAAATAATTTTTTTTATAAATATGTTCTTTAACTTATAAGCCGATTGTGTTTCAAATTTTATATAATTAAAGTATTATTTGATACTCTATCAAAGACCATTAAAATTACATAATATTTATAACGGTTCATATTTAATGATTTTTGATGAAATATCAAATGACCCTTAAATTGTATATAATTTAAAACACAATCGATCCATAAGTTTAAAAAAATATTTGTCAATTTTTTCTATTTTTGAGAATTTTAAAAATTATTTAAAAATTATTTAAAAATTGATTGTCAAAATAATAGTTATCAAAATCCCTCTCAAAAAATATTTTGGGGAAATTGTAAAAGCAAATTAAGAGGGACCAAAAAGCAAACTAATAAACGGTTACGAGGTCGATATCAGAAACTAGGGAAATTAGGTAGAACACGTTGACCATTGTATCACTTAATTTAGCATGCATGTTATAATTATTGAATCATATTCATATCATATGTCAAATTATATAAACTTGAGCCCATATTTGTACGACATTTATTTATTATAAGTATCTTTTGATGGAAAGGTGACTTTAATAGGCATGCGTATATTTTTGTCTGAAATTTACTTAAATTTAAGATTCTATTATTAAAAAATTATCAATACAAAATTCAATTTATTTTGGAATAAGAATTATTATTTTCGGAACATAATTTGAGGGATAATTGTAATGAAATAAGGTGTTAGCAGGCAGGAACTTGTACAACTGGCATCATCACTATTCTATGTAGCAAATTTCATAATTCAATTAATTTCATACTATTTAATTTACAAGCCTAATTGAACTTTGGCTTTAGTAATAGTAATCATCACATACACTTTTAATATGTGGTCATTATCAGCTTGCCATATATTGTACATTTGGTAGCATATTAGGTTCTCTCTATTTATTCTAAAATTAATGAACCTTCTCAGAAATTGAATCACTAGATCAAGTAGCAGATTTTATATTTCATTCAATAATGTAATATCACTATTCTAGAAATACAGAGACATAGTACTATATTTCTCAGTATTTTTAATACCAACGGACATAATCATATATATTTTTTGTAATAGTTCATTTGATACAGTAGAAATAAAATTTCAACCTCTGTAAAATTAGTGCTGACTGCATGGAAAGCTACACAGTGAGTGCCACAGAAGAACAGGCTCATGGATTATGAATTTAACTAGCTAGCTAGGAAAGGATATTCCGAAATATCATGAATTAGGTATTTAGGTGAGTTTAGTTGCTTTGTATATTTTTTGGGGGGTTAGTTTTGGTGAAGTATAATTAGGTTGACATTGGAACAATTTGCTCGGCACTAAGATTATCATGATGTATTTTATTTTCTAGTTATGATAACAAAATTAAACGGGTTGTTGGGTCAGTGTTACTTAGAAGAACATTACAACTTGATTATTATTATTATTATTATTATTTGGCAACATTCAACTAAAATTAAATGTTCATAAATTTAGTTTCATATGAATAAATTCTAAAAATTCCCGTCTATCAACATCAGCAATTAGATATGAATAAATTTTGAAAATCTCCAAAATTTTAAAAACTTAATAATAATAATAATAATAATAATAATAATAATAATAATAATAATAATAATAATAATAATAATAATAATAATAATAATAATAATAATAATAATAATAATAAGTTCCCAATGTAATCCATATATTATTTTGACAATGTACAACTAAAATTTTGCAGTATTGTAGTTTATTTCACATAGAAATTGCAAAATGCAGAAGTTTTCAACTTAAAAAATTTTATGGACTGTCATAGCATGCATACAAAGTGCAATACCTAAATTTATATAAAATATAAGTTAATTTAATTTAGCTTTTCAAATTTGCTAATGATAATATAAAAAATAAAAATTCACAAAACCAGGGACATAATAAGGGATTGTGATAAGATGGGCAGAATTTTAATATGAAGGATAATTTTATAATTATTTTATGCAACAAGCTTATTTTGCAATTTTTTTCTTTAAAAAAATAGTAATTAACCTAACTATTATTTTCAAAAAAAAAATTGAACCAAGGAGTGGCATTTCTTAGACCCATGTGCCCCATCCTTTTCAAACAGTTTAATGTACTAAACAATGAAAATATAATAATATATACATTACTGGATATAAAACATACATACCAAACAAAAAAAATATATATTTGTGGAATATATACAACCAAAAGGTTGCATAATGGATCAAAATATGCACTCAAAGCAGTTGGCAATGAATTTTCTTTTTGTGGCAGGAACGGTGGTTGTGTACTTATTTTCTTTTTTTAAGGTTAATTAAAGAAGCTGCCAAAATGCCAGTCTTTTTATTGACTTCACTTTTTTGAAACCACAAGGAAGAAGTCTTCCATGGAAATGTATCTTTATTTATATTTTAGTTTTTAAAAAGAAAGAGAAGTTTCAATTTGAAGGTGGTTGTTGGATATATGAAAGGAAGAATGGCTTTAATTTTTCTTTAAGAAATCATATTACTGTTTTTGTTAGTTCCTTCCAAAGAAAACATTGAAGAAAGTGTTTTAAAAAATATTATTTTTTGAAGCTTATTGACTAAAGTTTTTTTATATATATTATTTTTTGAAGCATTTGGACTAATTATCTTTTTATTTTTAACGTTTAAGAAGTAATTTAGCACAAAGTTGAACATTTCCCAATATGAACTACAAAGTTATTATCAGGAATGTTGTTTTTTTTTTTTTACAATGGGTGAGGATCCATTGATCAACGATGATTATTTTGACAATAATTTTTCAAATAAATTCAAAATAATTCTTACAAATTGTTTAGAAAAATAGAATTTTTTTTTACATAAATACTGTTGAACTCATAGATTAATTTTTTCTTTCAAATTTCATGTAATTGACATCTCATTTGACGTTCCATCAAATTAGACCATTAAATTTGAACCGTTGTAGATTTCATACAATTTTATTTGTCTTTGACGGAACAACATATGACATTTAAATTGTATGAAATTTAAAACATAATCAATCTATAAATTCAAAAATAACTTTTTCTATTTTTTTTAAAATATTTAAAATTTATTTAAAAAATCATTGTCAAGTTAAATATTGTTAATATATCCACACCCTTTTACTAATAAAGCTTATTTGAATAATCAACATGTTCTTGCATGCCTTTTTGTTGGTCACAGTATATCAAATTATTATAACCTCTCTTTGGATTAATAACGCTAATTCAAAATTAAAAGAAACATGTTGATGATGATTTACTTAAAGTCTTCAACAAAGTTGCTAAAGTAATTATTAATCTGAATGTGCCACTTTTAGTTAGCCTCCTTAATCATTATGAATCTAACAAAAAACAAAGACAAAACAACAATGTTGCACATGTTACATATATCTAATACCCATTGTTTATAACAAGGAGAAAATGGATTACGAACTCACCAAAGAAAAGAGAGAAAATGGATTACGTAATTGACACCGTGTTTGATTTTATCTGACAAAAAAATTGATTGCTGACCTGGCATTTAGTACTTGTTTAGCCTGTGCAAATTTGGCAGTTTCAATTTCACTCATAGTTTTAAATAGGGGAGGGGACTAATAGTAACCAATTATAAACTTTCTAAAAAATTTCCCTAATTATTTTAATTATTGTTGTCATTTGTAGTAACAAACAATCTCTGTAAAAATCCTCAAAACTGTTTTTGTTTCTCATTTATAGTAACAAATAATAGCCTTATTGGATCCAAAAATTAAAAAAAAAATGTCATTTCTCATGCTCCATAAGAAAAATCACATCTTTAATTTGCGTCTCATACATAGTGCCTTAGTCAACTAGGTATTTATATTTTTGAGCTAAATGTTTATGTTATTATAATAGGTGCTTATATTATTGACTTTTTTGGCAGAATTTTTTGTAATTCCAAATTTAACAAGTGCATTAATCATTTTTTTTGTCTTTCCTTTTTATAAGATTCTTTTCTCATATTTTTTTCGTCTTGGAACCCTCAAACTTTCATTAATTATTTTTATCTTTTTAAGAGATTTTGTTTATCCGTTATTAATATGCATGAGATTCAGATAATATAAATTTATTAGAGTAAAACTAGTGTATTCCTAGGAGTACGAAGCATTTCGATATTCCTAACTCAAAAAATCTATCAAATCGATTTCAAACGAAAAATTCAAATTACTTAATAAATTCTTCATATCAAAATCTTATAGGATACCGAAATTTTCTATTTTTAGAATTTTCTAACTATTTATTTCATATTTTTAAAAATGACGTATTTTTATATGCAACAAGTTATTATTTTATTATTATTATTATAATCATCTTAAAAAATTCAAAATAAATAGTTAGAAAACCCTAAAAATATAAAATTTTGGTATCTTATAAGATTTTGATATGAAAAATTTATTTAGCAAGTTGGATTTTTTGTTTGAAATTAATTTGATAGGTTTTTGAGTTAGGAGCTCTGTGCTCTTAGAAAGACGTTGGCTTTACTCAATTTATTAACATAAATATTAATGAATTGATAAAAACACTTTAATAATATAAAATACATGGTTCAAATATATAAGCATTAAGTTATTTAAGTAGTCCACTATTAACATCGTTATAGTTTTTTCACTCACAGTTTAAATAGTCCACTATTAAACTGTTAAAGTGTTTTTATTCTGTAGTTATACAATTCCTCCTCCTATAGTCTTTTTTTTATGGGGACGGTCTGGAATGCTAATTTTGAAAACAATTGTCAAATATATTATTTGAAAGTTTATCAATTAATTTGATCATTTCTCAAGATACTTCACATGATCAACTACTAACTAGCATGAGCTGCATCTTATTTTTGAGTAAAGCATGAGCTGTATCTTGAGTTAACAAATACAATAGTCACTATAGTTAAAGACTAACATAGATACCAGTCAACGAGTGTTTTCAATTTAAAATTTAAATATCTAGCAACAATTGAGTTTGATGAGTAAAAAGATTTAAATACGTATCATCATATAATCAATTTGCATTATATTTTTCATATTATTTAATACAGTAGTTGCGACCACCACTGATAATTAAGGATGAAAATGTATTTCATGTGTCACAAATTGTGTTATTATTTTGCATAAACAGAAAATGCTGACAAGACTGAGTGCTGGCATGTATAGTGGATCTCACCTGACCTGAAGTCCTGAACAGTGTAGTGGCAATGTGGCATGTTCCAAATAGGTGCTGGATAGTCTCCATTTGGCTTCTGCAGAGAAATGCACAGTTAATATTTATGCATTTGTAAAAGATCATTCTGTTCTGATTGATTGGAGAGTTTTAAAAAATCAACGCACTGCCTCTATTTATGCTAGTTCGATTTTGTGAGTATAATTACGTTACAGAAAAAAGTAAAAAGGGAACAAAATCAGACGCTAATTAATCAAAAATATATATCTAGATGTTGCATAAAAATAATAAAATAAATATTCTATTTCCTTATTTTTCCAGTTTCCCGGTTCACACTGAAGACTGAACAAATGATTTTACAATTTTCAAAGGGAACCCGGCCCGCTTAGAATAAAGAAAAATTGGCCTGTACAAATTGCAAAATGTAGAGAGTAATCACCTACAGGTCTCCCTGACATGATTAATGAATTGGAAATTTCTGTTATTGATCAAAATTAACTTGAATTGTACTATTATTTGATGAAAATCAACGACTATGATTGATCTTAATACAATCTTTGCTGAAGATTTTGATCCATAGCAGAATATAAAGGTTCAATGTATAAATTATTTAAATCAGCCACATAACGTTTAATTAGTTGAAGATACCTTGGGAGATATAAAATCTTGGAATGCTGCTCGTAATGTCACAACTGTACAAATCTTGCATTGATCTGAATTTCCAATAAATCAAACCCCCTCAAATCCACCCCCCCCCCCCCCCCCGGGCCCCCCTCCCACCAAAATAAAAATAAAAAATTATTGACACAACTCGCCATAACTATTCACTAATTTTAAACAGCCACAACCATTAACTAATTTGCAATCTACAACATAACTATTTATACACATGACAGTACCGTAATAACTAATTTAAAAATCATCACACCAAAATGTTACAAGGAAAAAAGGCGACCAACATTCAAGCACAGATGACTACAAGGGAGGGCGATTTTGCAAAGAAGCCCAAAATTTAGCGCCTTACTTCAACAGGAGCCTTCCCTTCAAAGAACTCACCAAGCATTTTTTCGAGATCCTCTGGCGAGTATTTTATGTATTTCTGAGGGATCTTGCTGTTTTCTACCAGAGGCCTACATTTTCATTACACATCTTATTAAGCTCCCTAACAGAAGCAACTCGATCGTTGCAATGCAGAGAAATGCATGGTATACACAAGAAATTAAATGAAATACTCCCTTGTTTTTATGAAGAAGAAAATAATATCTTAACAAAATGCACAGCTCATATGTTTCCTATAGAGAATATCACTGATACCTATCATTTCAAAGCTCTTCAAAGATGCATGAAGTACCACATTTTCTTTTCTTTTCTTTTTCCCACAATAAGCTTGCAAGTAACCTCTGAAGCATGCACAACAATCCATTCATAACATAAAAATACACCTTAACTGTAACTAAAGAGAGGCAAGTACCCGAAACGCTTTATGAAAGATCGGTATGCAGGGAGAAGAACTTCTGCCACAGCAAGCCGCAAAGATTCGCGCAACTCTGGATCAGGTACTGTCCATTGGCACTGTCTCTGGTAGAGCTCCTCTATTTGGACATTAAATGATCTAAACCTGCATAATTTAATTTGAAAAAATAAAGTAAAATAAAGATAAAAGCAAGTTGGTCAGAGGCAACATCCTTCTCATACATTAACAACTTAGTAACTTTCAGAAATTAGCAGTTTTCTGTATAACTAAAAAAATATGCACAATATTATCAGATTTGAACCTTCCCTCTCCCTCTTGTGAAAAATGCAATTACTGCTCCATTCTCAGCTGTTGTGAAATAAAGCTTTTATGTTTTTTTGCCCCTCTTTTTGAGGGGAGGGTGGTGGTCTTAAAATCCTACTGGTCTAATCACATAAAAGTTGTGTTGCTATTGTTTCATAGGCTGTGGATCATTTTGGGGAAAAAAATCCAAACTGTCAATTAAAGTAGAATTAATATAGGAACCTGTCTTTGATGAGAGCTCGAGAGGCACCGCCACTGCCACTTTCACCAGCACCGGTACCCCCCGATGATGTCAGTCCCTGCGCTGATATGCTCTGCAATACCTACATAAATATTTTAAAAATGTCATGAACGAACCATATTGATTATAATAGAATATATTCAGTCTATTAAAAATAAAAAAAATTCAGATTCTCATATTTGAATTTAAAAAAGAAACAAGCAAATTGGTCATTGAACTTTAATTTGAACCAAATTAATCCTTGGAATTTTCAAAAAAAAAAAAGAAGTTTGTCATGGACTTTCATTTGACCAAATTTGTTCTTGAACATTAAAAAAGGAATCGAGTTGGATGCTCAACTTCTCTCAAAATAACCAAATTAGTCATCTTAAAGGGACCAATTTAGTTCCCCTTTATGGTACCAATGTAATGCAAATAAGAGTTTAGGGTACCAATGCAATGCAAATAAAAGTTACGGTACCAGTGCAATGCAAATAAAAGTTTAGGGACCCAGTTTGTTTCTTTTCTCCTTACAAAGATTTTTTACCCCACAAGTTCAAGCACCAATTTAGTGCAAATGGAAGGACCAAAACATGTATTTCCCCTATTTATGTTGAAATAACATGCTTACCTTGGACCAAGCAACCCTTCTGTATTGATTAGCATTCTGTTGCACTATCCTTCGATGTCTCTGTATCCAGTCGTCTCCTAGCAGATCCTTTGCTTCGGATCTAGAAAAGTTTTCAAAGAACAAATAAATAAGTAAAAATGATAAAACATTTTCTTTGGAAAACCAGGAAACAGCCCCACTAACTTTTCGCATTTCGTTCAATCAAGGCCCTAAACTTTTTGGTATTTTGTTCAAATAGTCCTTAGGTGAACCATCACTGATGAAAATGGCTTATCAGAAGGTCTGATTTGTCAAGTACCAGGACCCACGTTGGAGGCCTGAGAATACAAAAGTTCTGATTGAACAAAAACCAAAATATCACTGCCTGATTGAACAATAAAAAAGAAACACCAATGTAGTGAATATCACTGCCTGCATAAAAAAAAGTCAAGATATCATTTTAAAACTTTTCTCCTTGTTTGGATCTATGGAATAAAGGGGGAAAAAATGGGACATATACCTTCGAACAGATCTGACCATGTAGTGAATATTGTTCATGAGGAAAAGAAACGTCAGAGCCTGGTCCTTGTACTGTTTTGATTTTGCATCTAGATTGGTTTGAAGGGCTTGCATTATTCGCATGGTCACTGTAGCCAATTGTGAATGCGACTCATCTCCACTGGTTCCAAATTCTTGAAACAGTTGCTTCAGTGTAGATTGGTAGCTGCATGTTGTTCCAATCTTTTTAATGATGAACATAATAAACAATAGTAACAAATGTAAACATTACACGATTGCAACCCTCTTTCTCCTGTTATTCTTTTTGGGGAAGGCCTTTTTTTTTGTGTGTGTGGTTGGGGTGGGGGTTGGTTGGGTGCACATTTCACAAACAAGACAAAGAAAGGAATTAGCAAATATTTGCCATGCTTTATAAGGAAACTTGATCTCTTGTACATGTTGTGGAAACAAATTGCAAAAGTTCCCTTCAAACATTTCACATGAAAGTGTGCTTACAGAGCAACTTGACATAGTTTATGGCGAGAAAAAGACCATGAAAGGAATTAGCAAAAGTTTCTCATACTTCATGGAGAGGCAAACTTGATCTCTGGTACACTCATACTATGACCAAAAACAAATTTCAAGATCTCCCTTTAGACATCTTAAATGAAAGTGCACTTACTCAAAGAGAAATTTGACGTAGTTTATGACGTAGCTTGTCAAGGGGTGAACGGTGCCATCAGTAACAGTAGTCTTGGTGGCATCTTTCTCGACAGCATCCACAAAATCATTGAAAGTCTCTTGCGCTGTCTCAGCCAGCCGCTTTGCTAGGGTTAGTGCTGACTCCCGCATTTCTGCACATGCCTTCCCCTCAAATATCATCTCAATCTGAGCAAGCAACACCATCTAATTACTGTTCATTCCTTGAATATAAAATTGTATAGTATTATCTCCTTCTTGCATTCTTTTTATGGTTGTAAAGGGCATTTTGAGGTTTTACAAAATTTTCTAAATACAGTTCACTCCTTGAATATACAATTCTGTATACGGAAATATTGCAGTAATAAGGACCATTTTGCGTTTTCATCCACCAAAAACCAAAGCAATGAGTATCTTCCAATGGAATTCACTTTTAAACTAACACCTTATGGTGTTTTGAACATCAAGAGCAACAAATGAGCCTATTGCAAAATAAAAAAAATCAGGATATGTTTCATACAGAAATTCATGAATAATGATGAGCTAATAAAATAAAGAAAGCGAACATATAGAGATATTGTAGTACAAAACTACACATACATCTGGTTGAAGCTCACGCATGATCTCATACATATCGAGTAGTACAAATAGCTTCTCAGGTGATCTCTTGCTCTTAGCAACAGCCTCGCCAAAACTCATAAGCACTGACAGACTGTTCAAGGTCACCTCAGCAAAGCACTCGTCTTTTAACGAATCGACCCCTTCAAATATTTTATTGCATAACTGTCTCTCTGCCGCAAAAAGCAGCTTAACCTGTTCTCCATTAATAGAATTTCAATTTTCATTTTCTTTAGTAATTCTGAAATTTCTAGACAAAATAGGGACCCTTTAGATGGCCTAATTATTTAATAGACATGAATTTTTAGGGTCTAACTTATAACAACAAGATTCCATGTCCGTTGAAATCCCAAAAATATATTAAAAAGTCTCCTATACTGCCATAAAATGTGTAATATGTCAAATGTATCCCTTATATAACAGTTTCTTCAGAAAGTAAGAAAACTACCTATCTTTATTTATGCTAAAAGAACTGATGAGGCGTACTTTTCAAAGTTTGTGGAGGAAGTAAAGGATACGTAAAATTTTCTTGTATGTATATAATATACTATATATATGATGTTCCTACATGTTCAGGAAACAAAACACTGAGGCTCTCAATGGTACATACATATAACCTTTTAAAGCATGCTGTTAGAGTGTGCATGTGTTTTTCAGGTTCAGTTGAAAGCAACAGTATTTCCTCACGGGAGAGAGAGAGAGAACTTACAGCAATTCGCATGAAGTGAATCCAGTTTCCTATTTTGGCCTCGAGACTCTCCCATTGCATCTTTTGAACCTCTTCTTTGCTTAATTTTTCTACTCCTAGATTTTTCAGGCTCATCTCCAATGCTGATGCACGTGCATCTCTATCCTCCATTAGAAAAATAAAAATGTTCTAGAAGTCAGAAGAATTGTGCACGGGTTAAACCTATGCCCCAAAACTTTTTTTCCCATTTTAACCCGAAAGAGTTTAAACATACTCCTCATTCCAATTTCATTTTAGAAAGAACAAGGGAGGCATACAGGAAACACATGTCATTGAAATTTTACTTATTGCAACGTTCTGCGTTATTTTTTAAAGTTCGCAAAAGTAAAACATAAACAATCACAAACCTTCCATTCTTGTTGATACCTTAATTCATTTTAGAGAGAGAGAGAGAGAGAGAGAGAGAGAGAGAGAGAGAGACCTGTAAAGCTTCAAACACTGAGCATGATGGCCAGCCTGAACCAACTGTTGAGCCAGCTTGGAGAGGAGAGGCACGAACCTAGGGTCAATCAAGGTTGGAGGTGTGTAAACTGCTATTTCCTGTTTCTCTGACAGGTTGCCATTGGTCAAGTTCTTACCCGTTTCAGATGGGTGACTCGGTGATTCTGATGATGGCCTGAGAGAGCTTGGCAAACAGTCAAAGAGTCTGTCTGGCTCCACCGGCTTGCTATGGGTTTGATAAATTGAACAAAAGGAAAATAGAGAATGAAGGTCTTGTTAGAATAAAAAAGCTACTCATATTTAGTTACTTACAAATCTTGTTATAAACAAGGATGTTTTTCCAAATTCATATATTGATAAATAGGATTTCAGTTTGAAAGCCTGTACCTACTACTTGGTAGTTAGGTATAGTACTGATATACTGGTACCGAGATAGAGCCAGAGCATGAGACAGGATGGTGTAAAATTTTAAGATAATTCTGTACTTTATATTGTTCTTAGAAGTATAGTTTCTAGAGTCATATTATACAAAATATTTTGTGGCATGGAGCATATATTTGTAATTTCTTTGAAACCTAAGTGTATTTATATAATTTTCATATTTAGAAATATAGTTTTACATGTACTGGTAAGTTGATGGTGTGTATTCATACAAGACAAGAATCACACTAATTTAATTGAGAACTAGAAACCTAAAATACCAGACCTAGAAGCTTAAGCCTAACTTAATAATACCAGACCTAGAAGCTTAAGCCTAACTTAATAATAATAATAAACCAAATACAAATGGCACCCCAAAAGATTATTGAAAAAAACCTTCGAGAGGATATCTGTTTCTGAAATTCATTCTCCATTTTTGAGATCGCCTTCGCAAGTAGAGAATTCACCTGATTAAGCACACCATCACTACTTTTGTAACTTTTATTGGAGCTGAAAAACCTTGCCACACTCCGTAGTCGGTCAACTGCCTCCAAGTACCCTTTCAAATCCTCATTCGGTCCCCTCATTATTATCTTCTCTGCCTGAAAGTTACAAATATTGCAAGCCAGCAATACATGTAAAGCATAACTTCTTTCTTTGGTTTAATTTTGCGCTACCATATATTTAGTTTATATGTCGTAGCTGGTAACAAGGTAGCAATTTATGAAAAGGCAAAAAGGAATAAGATAAGAGAAAATAACCTCATAGGTTCTATCAAACTGGTTCAGTATAACATCAGCCGACCTAAGAGTCTTGTCAATGTTTTCATGTGCCGTTCGTACTGCATGCGTTCTCGCCTAAAAAATACAAAAAAAAAAATTTAGGAAAGCATTGTGGTAATCAACAGAGCTTACCTTAATGCTCATTGCTTCAATATTATATGATGATTTTCACAAGATTTATTTTTATAAAAGCCAACAAAACTATACCTCAGAAATCAAGAGTTTATATTTTTTTTTTTCATCTGCTACCATTGTTTTATTTATGAGAAATACGCATGCATTGATTTGGTATTTACTAAAATTGACAATTACCAAAAGGATCCTGAATTTCTACAAGGATGTATCTGCACATACATGGGTACAAACAGTTTTGAATTTCTTCTTCCAGTCAAATAAGTTCAATTTTGAGTTTGATTAGGTCCAAACCTAGAAGTTCCTTACAGACAGGAAATTAAACGCTTATTTGGCCGTGATTTCCCAAAATATCAAAACAAAACCTTCAAAATTCAAACAATACAAAAGCTAAAATGGTTTATTCGACCTGAATTGGGCGCATGGCCGAATCGAGAGTGGAGAGCCTACTATCAAACGATCCAAGTATAGTCACCATGCTCTCCGTTATGGTCTTGCTCTTCTCTAGCGATTCTCTCAGGAGGTCCGCTTTCTGTATCATAACCTCCATCGCTGAGCAAAAAATTAAACAAATTCCCCAATCCGTGAACTCGTATTGGATCTATTCCCGAACTCTTCAACCAGTGAAAGCTACAAGCGTCCCCTCGGAGCAGGACGGAGAGGGAAGAACTAGAACGAAAGGGTTACAACTTACAATCCTTGAATCAGAGTGAAACTCGCGCTCGTATTGGATTTGGATGGATCTACGCTCTACTCTCCAGAAAGAGAGAGAGAGAGAGAGAGATGAAGAGAGAAGAGAGAAGAGAGAAGAGAGAAAGGGTTACTACTCGGAGAGGGGTTGGAAGGAACAGAGCAGATGAGATGTAAACAAGTACTGGACCACTGTCAGTGAAACCGTACAGGAAGGAAATGTATATTATATTGGAATCTGTGTGTACTTTGTACTTTTCTTCAATTTTATATTTCTTTTCAAATTAAAAATTAAAAGAGTGGTAATTACAATTTTTTTTAATTATATTTTTTATTTACATTTTAGATATATTCATATTTTTTAAATATTTATATTTTATGTTATTGATATTATAAATTTTGTGAACTGTATTTTTTTTGTATGATAAAATTTTAATTTTAAATTTTTTATAATCATTTATAAATAATTTTTATATTCATATAAATAATTTAATTATTTAGTATAAATATTTTTGATATATAGATAGAGAGTATAAAATATATGATACATAAATAATTTCTTTAAAATTTAAAAAAACATTAAAATGCCAACTAACTTTACTTCCACAGAGGTTGAGGATTTGACTACATTTCTAAGAGAAGTGATAAGTCAGATTTGATTTATGACTTTATCTTCACAATCACATGCAACTATTTTATTTCAGGGGATTCTATAATTAATAGAGAATTTATATTTTACATTTTTTTAATTAGGTCAATCTTTCCATTAAACTATCAAATATAAATACTTTAATTTCATGGGTCAATGTTTTCTTTAAAGGTATATTAGCCCTTTTGTCGGAAAAGAAAATTTATTTTATTCCTTTTAAGATATGTTGAGTTGTTACTTGTTGGTTAATTAATTCAAGAATCTAACAATTAAATGAAGTGAATCCAATAAATTTTAAATAAAAAAATATCAAATCAAATTCACTAACATGTAATCCTGTAGCGTCCGTGTGAGAATTTTTCAAATTAAGAAAAAATGGGGGAAAAAATATGATATTATGCTCAAATCCCAAGACAAGGAATATGTGCATATTCCATGCTGGCTAAACAACATAATTAGGTGTGATGTTCTTCTGAGCAAAATAATAAAATAAGGAGTGTGGTGGGCCCAGTGCCAAGTGGATAGTGATGGATGCTAATTACATTTCCATACTTAATTCTAATTATTGTGCTAATTACATTTGGAGTGTTTACATATATTTTTGGCTTTCTGAAAAGGAAAATATTTGGAAGATACCAAAATCGATATATAATCGATACTGACTTTATTATTCAAATTAAATGAGTTATTATTCATATTAACGACTTTATTGTGTAGCTTATTTTTTACAGTATTTTTATTATTAACTCAAATATCACTATTATGAATAATAACTCAATTAAGACTTAAGTTGAACAACAAAAGTATTGTATAAATAAATTGCATAATAAAATCGTTAATATGAATAATAACTCATTTAATCTGAATAATAAAATCGGTATTGATTTTGATATCTATATATCAGCTCCCTTATGAATTTTTTTTCTTATGAGATGAATTTTTTTTTCTAAGAATATATTTAAAAATAAGATAAATTGAAAGCATTAAAAAACTTTCATATGAATATGAAGATAATCAATGGAGTAAATTAAAATATCAAGATTTTATCGTTTGAATTCTTAAAATTTTCAAAGTATATTTTGATATAGTGTTGTTAATTTGTACCAAATATGTGATATAACTAAAATATTTTAAGAGAGAACTGATTTATGCAGTTCTAAGAAAATTCGCTTAGTTTGAACTTGAAATGGAATTCATCAATCTTTATTTTGAAGGAAACTAAAAGAAGTTGGCTAAACAACATAATTAAGCAATGTATTAAACAAGGCACATAAAAATTTACTATTTACAATTTTACATACAAAACTTACTATATTAAGCTATGTATATTTTGCTCCTAAGTCCTAACTCAACTTGTGTTGATTTCATCAGAATTGAATATACAAAATCTATTTAAAATGCAACCCCGATAATACATGTTACTATATATCTGAAAAGTTCTTTAATTTAATTGTGTTTAGAATTGTTAATTACTCTATAAATTAGTAGAACATGTTCTCTGGTCTTAATGATAACATCATAAAAAAAAATGGAACTAACAAATAGAGTCAAAGAAGTAACATGAGACATCGATATTAGTTTATTAGAATTGTATATGGCCATAGGATGTATAATTTAGAAAATTATTTTTGTCTATCTTTATTTTCTAAATCATTGACATGAATATCTATGTTATAATATCTTTGACAATAATATACTTATTTTTCACACGCACACATTTACAATTCAAATTTGACGCATGCATTTACATTATTGGAATTTACTAGTTTGATATTGTAAATGCATAGACTAAAACACACACATAGCATGAAAATCTTTATCTAATTGCATGTGTCTAGATTGCTCAAATTGTAACTTCCAATAACTTATATATCAAATACATGCGTATAGATGTATAGACAGTGTATATGCCTAAGATATCATGCTTGTTTCATTAAAATTTAAGGCAATGTTAAAAGGAAATAAAAAAAAGGGAGGGATTTTTTGATAATTTCGACAACTAATTTTTAAATAAGTTTTAAAAATTCTTAAAAATAGAATAAAGTTGAGAAATATATTTTTTTAACTTATAGATTGATTGTGTTTTAAATTTCATATAATTTAAAAAATATTTGATATTCCATCAAAAACCGTTAAATATGAACCATTATAAATATTGTATAATTTTGATGGATATTAATGGAGTATCAAATAATACTTAAATTATATAAATTTAAAACACAATCGATCTATAAGTTAAAAAATGCATTAAATCCTTATCAGACGGAAAATTTGAGCACCTAGACTGGGATTGTTAATTTTGAACCGATCCTCTTCAAAATAATCTGAGATAAAATAGATTGGGTATGGATCAATAATTTTTAACTTATTTTGAGTCAGGTCGATCCGACATGATCCGAATAATTGTATTTTTTAGATTTAATTTTGAAATTTTATATTGATTAAAATTTATTTATAATTAATTATATATTAATTAAGATTAAATTATATAAAATATAAAAAAAATTAATTATTAAATACTTAATTAATTTATTCGAGTCAGATCGAGTTGACTCATGACCTTAACGAGTCAGATACAGGTCAAAATACTTTGATTCGAGTTAAATTGAATTGAATAAAAACTAATAATAAAATAATATTGATCCAATCCGACGCATTGCACCCCTAACTCAGATGCATGCAGCTAGCCGGCTAGATAGATATTTCTATACTGTCTGTGCATCTAGGCTATTATCTGTCATTTTTTTAAATTATCGAACGCGTGCGTTTTAGCATTATATGTTTACAATGCCGTGTTAGTAAATTATTATAATGTAAATATATGCATCAAATTTGAATTATAAACGTGTGCGTTTGAAAAATAGCCATATTGTTGACAAAAAAAAAATATTCTAACCGAGATATTCATGTTCCGAAAATAAGGAAAAAATAAGGATAGATAAAAAAAAATTCTATGGTTTAATTGATGGAGAGATTAAACCATGCATTTCTGATTTCCCTCTTATAGGCTAAGGCATCCCCTACACCTACCCTGCTAGCCGGTACCAAGATTTGAGTGCATAGATGGCCATGTCTCCTCTTGGACCGCCTTGCACACCACCTGTTTGATGAAATGCCTGAGAGAAGGTTGTTGATTTTGACGATCCTTTTTTTCCTTTCTACACTCTAAAACAGTCTAATCCGCTGACCTAACTTGGCTAAGGATTAGATTGGCAGCTATGTTTTCTATTCAGCCCATGCATAAAATCGTTTTGCATGTATTGTATTTGCACGGGTGGGAAGTATAAACGGTTTGACAAAATTTCTTAAAGAGTAAAAAGTTAGGTTTTATTTCTTATCAATTTATCATCAGTACAGACCATGGCATCTCTATTTCAAAGGTTAGTCCTGAGTTAACACATGAAACAAAATTGCTAAGTAGTAAATACTAACATTTTTATACCAATGATTTAAGATCTCAACCCAATCCCCCAAATGAGGATGCTATTGTGGACCAAGTATGTATGAAATTTTTTCCATAAACAGTAGCAGTATTGAAAGATGTACCAGTACTAGTCTCAGCTCCCTCTCTTTTGACAAAATGCAAAGCTGTTAGACACATGTACCATGTCACAAGTATATTCCATTGGAAGCTTTGTTGGAGAGGTTCAGATTGCTAAACTCACTAATAACAAAGATAAGGTAAAACCCAAAAATGGCAATTATATATGGTAATAATAAAACATGACAAAGTCATATGTCCATTCATAAAAAGAAGAGCTTCAACAATATCGACTTTGATCGATGAGGAATCACGCAAAAGACTGGATTTGGCCTTCCAATTGAGAATCAATCAGCTAGCGTTATTTACTTGCAACTGTTAAAATCATAGGGACAATCTGCTGGTACAGCTGGTACAACACCAGAATAAATAGAAGGGTCTGATAAATCCATTTTCTGTCAACTGATCAATCAATGCTGAAGAAAAACACACTGAGGTTGACTGAATATGATCCCTACAGGATGTAAGAGTTTACTGGCTTACACATACAAATACCGGTTCAATCGGGGTAGATACTGGCATCAACCAGCTTGTACCAGACACCATCATACTACTACCGGTTTACCAATTTCAAGGCCTTTTTAATTTTTCCCCTGTTTCTTCTCATCTTTGGATGTCTAATTGAACAAATGGTGTTAATTTGAAATATCAATATTATAGAAAAAAATTGACAAATATACATTTATATTCATAAATATATACAAAAACAAGGTATTTACATGTACATGTTCATTTCTCTTCATTCCAGGAAATAATGTAGACTTCCCAAAATATTAAATCCTTTTTTCTATTCACAGGTGAATGGAGAGGATTGGTCTTAATCAGGGGTTTTCCCTTCAAAGAGTTCTCCAAGCATCCTTTCTACATCTTCAGGGCTATATTTTATACACTTGCTCTTGGAATTCTCTACTATAGGCCTGTATATATATATAATTTAACCAGTATAACACTAGCAGGGGGTTCATGTATAGAAATCTTTTCAAATGTGTACATGCTTTGTACACTTGAACTAACTAGCACACAATGCACATAAGGTTTTTGAAGATCTCGTAAATAAACTTCTACTAATATAATTTCCCCATTTTTCATTAAAAACAAATAAACATAATTTCCCCATTTTTGATTAATGAAGTATGTGCTTTTCATTGGTTCTTTTTTCTTCTCTTTCCTCTTTTGTTAAGGAAAAAGAATATGGAGCAATAGGTTATGATTAAATTATACTGTTAGGTATTAGTATTTAACTATTTGCAAAAATGGAACCCGACCAAAAAAAAAAGAGATCAAGTTATTGCAAAATTTTAGTTTCTGTACCCAAATCTTTTCAAGAATGATCTGTAAGCAGGAAGCAGTAGTTCAGCAACAGCGAGGCGGAGAGACTCCCGTAACTCACGATCATGCACTTTCCATAGGCACTGCCTATGGTACTGCTCTTCATATTGGGCGTTGAAGGTTTTGAGCCTGCCAAATAATAAATTTAACTCCCTTCTATTACAGGTGATGATGATGATGATGATAGGTGGGTTTTGTTTCAAAACATAATTGATGTGACCTGTTAATGACTAACACTGGAGCCCCGCCCCCCCCCCCCCCCCCCCCCCCCCCCCCCAAAAGGCAATGTCAAAGCAAAAATTTATTGTTACCGTTTGATGAAAAAAGTGAATTGCACGTACCAGATATTCTAGTTCAAGAGTATGTATACACTGAAGTCAACAATTAAAATGCACATTCGGTTAATTTACACTAACCTTTCTTTAATTACATCCTTTGAAGCATTAGTGCTTATGGTATTTTCTATTGGATTACTTGATCCTCCAGAGGAAGTTAATAGGCCTTGACTGGATATGCTCTCCAACACCTGCACGTATAAATATGATAATATATATGTGGTTGTTCATGATCACTAGATATTTTTTCTTATCAGACATCATAAAAAAAAATTTAGTAAATGTTGAAGGTCTTGTCTGTAATTTTCATCTACAGGTTCTACCAAAAATTGTGATACAAACTTGATTTTTCTTTTTGGTTGTCAAGATTTGATTGTAAATATTTAAGAACAGAAGGTATAAATATGTACTATATTTATACCTGACAAATAGCTAGTTCTTACTATGGTTTCCCTCTAAAATGCTGAAATAAATTTATATCATGTCACAGGACTGTCTTAAAAACTCTGAAATAAATTTTCTGTACCTCCCTTTCCATTTCTCACAAACAAGTCAATACAATACTTGCACAGTATTCTCTAAAGATCAGTGAGAAAAAAGTTCATGTCACTAGGAGAAATCGTTGTAGTTTATTCTTCCTAGTTTCACCATATTTAATGAGGTATGTCCAACTTCTCTGTACAGACATAATATTTGTGTTTTTGTTGGAGTACATGAAAATTTTCTTAAATAGAGGTAGTTATAAGGAAGAACAAGACCTTAGCCCAAGAAATCCTTCTATATTGGTTTGCATTAACTTGTACAACTCTCCTTTGTCTCTGTATCCAATCTTCTCCAAGCAATTCCTTTGCTACCTCAGTTCTAAAAAAGTTATACAAAAATAAAGTAGGAAAAGGAAACATATAAAATGCTTATTTAACTGGATTTGAATGTTTCAGTTTTTCAATACCAATTCTTTATTTAAATTCCATTATAAGAATTTTTTATTTACTTGCGCACTGAAGTGACCATGTAGTGGATATTATTCGTCAGGAAAAGATAGGATTGACCCGGATCTTTACAGTGTTTTGATTTTGTTTCCAAGTTACTTTGAAGAGCCTGTAATATCTGCAAAAATGAGGGTGCAAACTGCAAACTTTCCTTCTGATCTTCTGACTTGTATTCTGCAAGAAGCTGCGTCAAAATTGCCTGATAACTGCCAACAAGTTTTTTTTATCCAAGTCAATGTTAGTTACAACTAAGCAATCACACCCAGGCCATCAAAACTTTAATAATTTTTTAATTGTCCATATGAAGTGTTATTTAGGGCTAATAATGACAATCCACTATATTATTTTATAGAAGTAAATACAAATGACCTTGCAAAATGTGTCTCAAACATTGTTTCATAAGCATTTGAGAGCTATAAAAGGTGAGCTCTGTTTTGTTAAATGGCAAACGTTAAAAAAAATGATGTAAAGAAAATTTCTGAAATAACAAAGCTTGAGAGGATTACAATAAGAAATTTTCAGTTACAAGCTCCAAGCTCCATATTTCTTGTCCCGTTAATAATCAGAAGAGTGAACATCCTTAAGAAAACCATGTGATTTAAGGAGCTTGTTTAAGAGAAAATTTTCATAAAAATATCCTTGTCATTTGATTAAGTTTTACTTACTCAAGCAAAAACTTGAGGTAATTCATGACGTAGCTAGAGGCGGGATGGACGCCTCCATCAGACATGGGCTTAGAGGTGTCCTTCACTACCATCTCCCGAAATCCTAAAAATGTCTCCGTTGTAGTTGCAACCAGCCGTTTTCTCAGGCTCACCATCGACTGAAACATTTCGCTGCATTCTTTACTTGCAAACATTGCCTCCATCTGATATGTCATAGTTTTCTTTTTAAGTATATAGTCCAAACAAGTATATAGAGTTAGCATTGGGTTTGATTTTTCTTTAGGGTTTATTGCTTTAATTTTCTATCTGTCTTTCTCAATTCTAACTCCAACTTGCGGTCTGCTAGTTGACTCATTATCCCGATAGATTACTTTTATGAAAATTTGTTTTTATTTTGACAATAAATTTTTTTGTCATTGCTTGTTAATTAGTCCAGCAACAAAGATATTAATATGGAGCAACAAATTTAAAGTTGAAAATTTTACAAATTTGAAATTGATTCTGAAAATTCTTTTGATTTATTATTATATATCTCCATGATTAACATGAGGTCATAGCTAATAGAAAACAAAGTTTTATTCAAAAATGTGTTGATTCAGTAATTTTACCTCTGGTTCAAGTTCACACATCATCTCATACATATCAAGTAGCATAAATAATTTCTCAGGGCTCTTTGTGATCTTTACAACAGCCTCTCCAAAACTTAGAAGCGTTGCCAGACTACTTGAAGTTACTTCCACAAAACATTGATCCAGAAAAGATTCCTCAATTCCTTCGAGGACCTGATCGCATAATTTGCGCTCTCCGGCAAATAGCAATTTAACCTTTTATTTTACAGATATAAGCATGTCATATGTATAGAGCAGAAACATATAATGTTGAAGTGCATTTCTTAGAACCCTCAATTACAAGTGAACCCACAATACGTTCAAATATTCTTTATACCCCCCTAGAATGTATATAATTTGTGTTTAGAGTTGCACACCATACTTGTCCAGATGTACACATGCAGTTGCTCATTTTAAAGCCATCTATCTATCAATCATTTAGTGAGATTCAAGAGGTATGAATGGAAAAAATCACATGAATTTATTATCAACTCATTTAGCTACCTCACATAAATGCAATTTGCATACCAATTAAGTAATTTTGTAGAGAAGTAAATTTAAAGAACTTACACTAATCCGCATCAGGTCGATCCACATAGGAATTTCGGCCTCTATACTCTCCCATTGTATCTTTTGCAACTCATCCTTTCCTATCTTTTGCACTCCCAAGTAATTTAGACTCTGTTGTAGAGCATTTGCACGCGCATCTCTGTTCAAACAACAAAGCAAGAGCAAAACACCAAAATCATACAATTGAAAAGTATTGATATGTAAACAATACAAAATAACTTGGATAGAAATTACCTATATATATTTAAGCACTGTGTATGGTGCCCGACAAGAACCAATCTGACGGCCAAATTGTGCAGTAATGGTATGTATCGTGGGCTGATAAGCGTCGGCAATTTGTACGCCAGAACCTCTTGCTTAGTCTCTGTCTCTGATTCATCTCTTTTGTATGGGTTACTCAGGTCATCATGATCTGCTGTTGACAATGATGTTGATTTGCTTGGTAGACAATCAAACAGTCTCATTGGATCCATTGGTTTGCTGACAAAAGAAATTAGAGAAGTTCAAGCAATATTTTACATTCTGTGCCGAATCTAATGGCAAGCTTAATTAATTTGTATAGATTCTACTCATATAAAATGATCAAAATTAAATATTTTTGGTCATTTGCTCAGAATAAAATAAACCTGAGAGCAGTCAACATCTTGTTGAATTCAGTTTCTGCCATTTTAGTTGCTTTACTGAGCAAACTGTTAACAAGCAACAGTGTGCTTTCACTTGACGCGTAACTCTTGTGTGAATTGAAGAACCGTGAAATCCGTAACAATTGATCCATCGCCTCTAAAAATCCATCCAAATCATCACTCGGCCCCTTAAATATTACTAGCTCTGCCTGATTCAGCATGAATTAATGACAACATAAACTCCAAATCAGTAACATAATGGATTTTTGAAATTTCATGTAGACGCCTCCGCCTTAACTTAATTCAATAATTGACACACACATAAAAGATACAGAAACTACTATTTTCCATCAGTATGCAATTATGCATTATGCACAATTGGAGAAAGAAAGATATTTTTTTAGTTTATTCTGATGAAATTTAGGGACAAGTGGTTTGATGACATTTTCTATGTTATAGAACAATATATGTATTGTATACAAGTGGTTTGATGACATTTTATCACTATTTTATACAGTAAAATCATACATTTAGTCCCCATAATAGTTAATCAAGAAAAATATTAATTACCTCCCGAATACGATCAAATTGACTGACTATAACTTCTGTCTTCCTCAAGGACTTGGTTACATTCTCATGACATATCATAATCACAGGCAATATTTCCTGCGATTTAAATAGTTTTGACAAATTTAGTTGAACTTTCAATAAGTTTGAGACAAGGACAAATTAGATGTGATCTTGACAGGTCCATAGCTATAAAACCAGAAAAAAACATATTTCTAAAATTGCTGGGCTGGATTGAAACTTCTTTCCTGAGAATTAATATAGGAGTTCTTTGATTAATTTCTTATTTTTTTCATTGTATAAGCACTAGAGATAACAGAGCAAATGTTGGTATGGTGCTCAAATCGACAATTAAATCTAAACCAAAATATGCTTCATTAGAATCAAAACTTTACCACAAAAAACGAAGAAAAACATTACAATGGGACCAAAAGAGCATGTAATCATAACTAGCTTACTCTCACAATATTTCAGTTGTATTGAACAGAGCATGATAGAAATTATATTACCGGATTGAGATGATGCTTCTAATTGCAGCTAGCCAAAAGTATTTTTTTCAATAAGAAATGAAAAAAGTACAAGAAAAGAAGAAGAAATTTTGTGAATTTTTGTTTTTCCTTTTACCTGGATGGGACGAAGGTTGGTATCAATGGTTAAGAGGCGGCGATCGAAGGTACTGAGTGCCGCTGCCATTTTCTCGGTTGTAACCTGGCTCTTCTCCAGTGATTTTCTCAATATGTTTGCTTTCTCTGTTAAGGCCTCCATTTTTCATAAACAGGACAAAGAAGAAAGAAAGAAAGAAGGAAAGAAAGAAAGGAATGAAGGGAGGGAGAAGAGATGACATAATTTCTTCTTATACTACTACTTGGTATATAGTTTCTACGGGTTTTCACTGAAAGTTTCTTTTTTGTTTTTTTTTCTCTTCTCATGTTTGTTTGTTGTTTGTTTTTTCTTTGAAAGGTATGTTTTGAGTTCTGAACAGATCAGGTCTAGACCAAAGTCCACACCCGTCCATTTTGAAAAGAAACAGCAGAAGAACTACTGCATCTTGGTTAATTAATGGATGTCACCAGTATTTAAAAACTGGAGATTTCAAATTTATATTCCTTGCATCACTTTCAAATTAGCGTGGAAAGAAATGGTCGCGCTTTGAAACGTCTATAAATTAAATTTCAAAATTGCAGAGTATCTGGATCTCCTGTGGCGACGACAATACTAAACTTGTTTGTTGGGTCACTGACAATGCATGATATCTGCCCCAGGCAATTGGAGTATATATAACAACTGGTCTCAAAATTCCTTCAAATTCAAAGAAATTATATTTGTTTTTTTGTTATTTAAATAAAATCAACACAAATTTGTTGCAATTTATGAATTATTTGTTAACCGATCTTGTGCCATCGTCAATAAAACTAAAACATTAATTTTGCTTACTTATGACCGATTTGTTTTTAAATTGAACAAACTTTGATATCAAATCTATCTAATTCACGAATAATATAAATCCATAGCTTTATTTTTTTTTTTACTTTTGATTAAACATTATATTAGTAGTGATGATTATCAGATAAGTCTATTACCAATATAACACAAACAAATACGTTAGTCAAGTGCCACACCAAAAGTTTCGATAAAGATTATCTCTTCAGCAGAAATATTTTATGGTTCTCTAAGCTCCTGTCAATTACTAAAAATTCTGCTCCAACTTCAAAATTTCTCCTCTCCGTGTCTATTTTCTAAACCAGATATATCACAATCCGAAAAGTTGGTCCAAATCCAAACCGAACGCCAGGTGGCATCGCAGTGTGTACCATTATTGACTTATTGTAGCAAGTATCAAGTACCAACATAAAATTTTCAGATTATATTGGAACTCAAGATTCCAGGCATAATTAGAACAAACCAAGATGATAATCTTATCCATAGATACAGCATTTTATGGGATGAGATGCTGACATGTAAATATTAACATGGCTGGCTACCTTTGCTGTCAGCTACAGTACACCACATTTCTAATTCTTTGAACATTTCAATTATTTTTTTTAACTCATAAAGAAATGTATTATGTACATTTTCCATGCGAATTCGCACTTGAATGGTTGAATTGAATAATATTCATTACTGATATTTCTCCCTTGTTTAATACGCTTTTGTCTTTTGAGAATGTTCTTCTTTCCTTATTAATTTTTTTTTTCCCTCAAATGAATTGTTCACACACACACACCAATAACAAGGGAGCCAACTAACTATCCATTCAATAATCATCAATATCTTTCATATTCACACTACATAACAATTTCGAAAATTTTTGATTCTTCTACTTGACACACCTATTTATTATAACTAAAACCAATCAACCCCCTTTTTAAGGGAAAAAAAAAAGAACTGACCCAAATACCCAATCCACCAAGCTCTGTATTCTCTTTTTTAACAAAACAGAACAATTTTTATTCTAAGAAAAAAGAAAAAAAGAATATCAATCCCTAAAAACTGCACACATGTCCCTCAAAACTCCTCTACGTTAAATTACAAACTTAAGCGAGGCAATTTTGAAAAAAAAAAGGAGGAGAAAATTCTGACGTGTTGGAATGAGATTTTGTCGAAGCCACGTGGGATCTGTAAGCAGCGACTCGATTCCTTCGCCCCTAAGCGCACCGATCCACGCGCTTTCTAGAAGGCCTCTCAATGGGCCCCACAGGAGATCTGACATGGGATCCCACCTCGACTATCTCATCCCTGACGCAGCAATGAAACGCCGCATCCACTCCCAGATACGCCGCTGCCTCACAAACAGCGCACACCGCCTGAGCAGGCTCCGGTGCGTGCCACGTGTCTCGCCATAACCCCCGATTCTCTGAGCTGTCGCACCAGGTCTCCGTTAAGGATCCCTGTCTCTCTGTTTGAACATCGCAGATCTGAGGCTGGTAAAAGCGTCCCCACATCGGCGTCATAGACATCGGTCCATACATTAAATCGTACACCACGGGAGCGTTGCTCGCGTCGTTTCGTCTGAGAATTATCTTCTCCGGCTGGGGTTTCCGATCCTCTGTGAAGGCTCTGGAGCCACCTTTCGTGCGGCGACCTCGTCGACTCCGGCCGTTTCTCGGGCGCCGCACGACAGCCAGAAGCTTCCACTCGCCCCCTTCGCGTGACACGACGCTCAGGTCCATTCTCTCGTCGATCGGAATCCGGTCGGATGTCGATCGTTCGAGAAATGACGACAGCTGATACGGAGGCACGCCAATCATCCTGGAGACCTCCAGTTGAAGTTTCCTGAAACCGACGGTCGGATGTACCGACAAGGTGCCTATGTGGACCCTCTCGCTGCCTTCCGATAAGACAACCGGAAGGGGTAGAGCGCCGTCCTTTGGTGGCGACGAGAACACTAGCTGCTCCGCCATGGACAGAGATCGACAGAGCTTTCTCCCTTCTCTTCACTTCTCAACCGAATTGGGAGGGATTCATCATTCATTCATCCATCCATCTATTAGGGTTTTGACCAGGTATAAAAGGGTAAAAATTAGAATGGTTTCTGATTATATAAGTAAGAACAGGGGTCTGAGACGGTGGGACCAGTGGAGCGGTTTGGGGTTTTGGTGAGGCGGTCGAGGGCAATTTTGTAAAATGCCAAGTACTTTTCTTGTGATCCAAGTTTCGACATTCAATCCAGCCTATCCTAACTGAAAATTCCTTTAATACCCCTGCGCTTGCTTTTGTTGGAACCTTTCGGTTCACCCGTCGTAAAGAAACCGTTTTTGAATGCGTCACCTTTTTTTTTAAGTGGGGCCCAGTAATCAGTTGAACAAAGGAAAGGCACTTTTGTTGTGCGCCGTGTTTTGGTAAGAAAATATGAACAGTATCCCGCAAGATTCGTTGTCGTTTTGGTTTTTTTGATTTAATTCTTTCCAGCTTTTCAGTTTTGAGTTTTCGCTTTCCTTTTGTAGCGATGCTTTCGTTTCCCAATTATACTAGGGAAATTACGAAGAGAATGGTTTCAATAATTATAATTGTTAGTGTTTATGATATTTATTTTATTATTTATATTTTAATTAATATATATAAATTATTAGATATATTTTAATTTATTTCAATAATATACATATAAAAATTATTGAATTTTAATTTTATTTTGGTAATTATCAAGAGAGCGAATTAAATCATAAAATTTGATCCGTCGATTTTTGTTAGTGCTTGATGCATATCAAAATAAAATTAAAATGATATAATTTTTTATATATCTATATAGTATGATATATACAAAATGTCTAATTAATTAGTTTTGTTATTTAAGAGTTTAACAAATAGTTATTTAAAATGTAATTTTATTGTCATTAACGTGACACCAATGATCATAGACATTGAATCTCTCCTTAATTATGAAACGATTTTTATTGGACAGAAAGAAAGAAAATTATATGATGAGTTATTATATACTTAAAAGTTATTAACTTTTTACTTACATAGGAAAATCTGAAGCTATTGCTTTAAAATTATATTGTTGAAATAGATTATGCTTCGTTAATGATATGTTTGTATTTAATTTTATATATTTTCTACTTCATTTATTTAGTATAAAGTCAAATGATAAAAAAATAAAAAAAATTAAGTCATTAAAATATATTTATTTTTATTATTTTTGTCCATTTGAATTTTATATTAAATAAAACAAAAATTAAGAACTTTATTATAAATATACATCATTTATGGAGTGAATCAGTTTTAGTTTTAATAGTTTGAATTCATCATTTAAATCGATCTTTGAACATTAATTAAATTAACATATTCAAAATGCTAATCTATCAAAAATAATGATTGTTCTTTTCTTTTCTTTTCTTTGAGAATAGACCATTGAATTTACAAAAGTGACACGTGAAAAATAAGTAAATGCCTAAATTAAGAAAATTTTAAAGAACTTCTAATAAAATATTACATTAAAATTTGTTAATCGAACGATTCGCCTATCAAATGTTGGTGCCTTAATGCAAACTCACAAGTTAAAATATTATATAAACCGAGATGGCTCACAACTTTACGAATATTTCAGATCACCCCCAAATAAAATCACAATTTTACATCCACAATGTAGCTCAAGAAATAAAGAAAACGATTAAACAAGCACAAATTGTCCTCAAATTAAGAAACCGACAAAGCTCTTGAAATCTTTTTCTACGTTTTTTTTAAATGGAGCAGTATATATTGATATTATAATTAATATTAGAATCGATATTAATTTTATTATTTAAATTAAATAAATTATTATTTATATTAACGATTTTATTTATACAATTTATTTGTACAATATTTTTATTATTTAACTTAAATGAGTTATTATTTATATTAGTGAATTTATGTTGAATAATAAAAATATTGTTGAAAATAAATTAGATGATAAAATAATTAATATAAATAATATTTTATATAATATGAATAATAATTTATATAATTGTTATCAATTTAAATATCTTTCGAATATATTTTTTCAAATAATCAAAATATTTTTGACTTTTCAATTTTACCTGCGGCGAACGACCCAACCAACCATTTCACTTTTGAGTTTTGACTCTGACTTGAATAATTAAATTTATCTTTTTGAGTTTTGAATTTGACTTGAATAATCACATTCTTCGCCTTGTGAAAATGATCATCTTGGAAATTTCCGACAGTTTTCTCTACCATATATATGGAATACGAATTTGACCCTTTATTGTAAAAAAATATATTTAGAAAACGATTATTAAACTCGATTAATTGGACGAATACTTGAAGTTTATGACTAAATCAACATGTATGAATCAAATATTTTGCACATTTGAACATCAAAACATATTAGTTTGCTGTCAAACTGATAAATCAGCTATCAAATTCAATTGGTTGGCTGTTTAATTGTTCAAAGTACACAATTTTATTTGTTGAGATCATATATTTTTCATTCAAATTTCAATTTGAATAATTTATAAGACTATTATGCTTACAATACTTAACAAACATTTATTTTTTTAAGGAAAATATTTAAGAAATCCGATTGTTAATACTATTATCAATACATATTTTATTATTTTTATAAAATGAGTCACTATTCATACTAAAAATTTTATTATATAATTTATTTTATATAGTAATTTATTATTCAACTTAAATATCACTAATTTGTATAATAACTCAGTTCAATTAAGTAACAAAAATATTGTACAAATAAATTACGTAATAAAATCGTTATCATAAATAATAATTTATTTAATTTAAATAATAAAATCCGTATGACATGTTACCAAAGGAGATAATCCTTTTGCGTGTCGGATTTGTATCTAGTCCCTTTTTTCAAACTTATTTACCGTGGCGAATAGTTGAATGGATGAGTTAGAGCATTTGAAAGTCTCGCAGCTTCCGACGTATGCGGAGGCCCCGTCACGTGTTTCACGTCCCCTTGGCAGTCGGCAGCAGTTGGCGCTATCTTTCGGCGACTACATGCTGCAAGGAGTCGATTTTACAGTCTCTCTTTTCCACCACCATTTGTGCTCTCAGAATGACCCATTGCTCAAAGAATTGCTGGTTAATCATGCAACTCTGTTTTTTTTAAATCAAAGAGCGAAACAAATCCGGGTCGTCGTTTACAAGTTGCGCATGATCGGATCACCTCACAACAGGGACTCTGAATTATGAATGGAATTCTCAATCCTAATAATCTTACAACATTTTACTAGCTAGGATCTAATGAGTCTGCCAATTAAAACTGTATGTAGGTCTTTTTTTTTTATGGAACAGTTATAGCTCATACATGGATCGGAAATGTCATCATGCTGATAGGTAGTATTGACCGGCCGGGGACATGTGCCGGCTTGAGCCTGGTGGATGATAAATCTGTTATTGTAGTTGACTAACTACAATAACCAGCTCCATTTTTTTGCATTGATATAGAGGACCTCTGTCTTGGAGCCTTCATTGTCCTTTGGGAATGGAATTGTGTTAGCAGAAGATTATTTCGTGAAGACTATGTCTCATTATGTCACAATGTCACAGTTCTTTGTATCTCTTTCTTCTTTTTCTTATTTTTCTCTGATTCTTTACTTTGTATTTTTTTTTTCTTTTTTTTTGTGAGATGAAGATGAGGTTCAAGCCTCCTCACCTTAATATTCACACAGGATTTCTCACCCAAATTTCATATATGTAATATTGTCTCAGTCATTAGACTAAAGTTTGATCCTCTTCTTTCCTCGAGTATATTCGCAATTGTTTTAACCCATGATTAAGCTGATTACTATGTATGATTTGTATTTTAGATTAATTGCTACCAGAAAAGGTTGAACTGCAGGAGATTAGAGATATTGCTGGTACTAACCTTACAGAACTTTCAGTCAACGCATAGGTTGTGAAGACGTCATTGAGGAATTCCATGCAACTCAGCCAGGTGAACAACAGGTACAGTTTACGAATTATAAGGGTTGTTGAGCTTTGTAATTGGCAATTTATTCATGCATGTACTGTCCATTATAAGGCTCTAATGTGCGGAAGGCGGAGATCAATTCCGACATTTGTTCATCTAATTTAGGAAAGTTTGTGAGGGGTCCTGATTTCGTGCTTCAAGCGACTCACCGTACGCCTGTTCTCTTCAACAGCAGTTAAGGGGCAGTACAACTCTGCCAAGGATCAATTGGCAGGTTCAGGTAACCGCGCCACGAGAGAAGAGGAGTCTCGCTCTCTGTTGAATATAGGGAGACGGCGTTACGAATAGATCGATGGTAATGATGACTGTCTATGACTGACATGTGGGTCAGATATGGCAGGCTCGTGGTTGACGATTTGACCGCTCTCTCGTCTAAGCTGGAGACAGGGACCCAGGGGCCAGGGCTCGAGGTCTTTTTGTCGTTAATCTATTTCTCTCTAGCTGCCAGCTGCCTGATGGCTGGAAGCCTAGAGGTGAAGATTAGTTCATAGTTTTAATATCTTTAAATCCATCATGACTCTACTTTTAGAATGTAAGTAAAACAATCGAAGAAAACAAATTTGAATTTGAAAGTAAAAATTAACAAGGGTGCAATACAATGCGATTGTCATCTTTTGCCATATCGGTACCAATAATATTTAAATCTCAAATAAGTATTTTTTTTATAACTCTTACATAATAAATTGACTACATGTCTACATATAATTTTTTTTTTTTTCAATTTTGTGCCAAGCACAATTAGCGGATCAAATTTTGGTGATTAGATCCTCTCTTTATCAAATTATCGAAATGAAATAAACAAATTTCATAAACATTTACATGCATACCAATTGATTCATGCATGCTAGGAAAATCCGTTACGAGCTTGAACAACACGAAGAATTCTGATATTTCTGTTGAGAATGCTCGCAATAAACGGTCCAACAGGCTCATAATTCATGTCAAAGTTTGAACCTTTTTGGTTCGTCTCAGGCTCATTTAGTGAGTGGGCTAACATTTGGATCAACAGGTCTTGTTAGGCAATCTTTATGGACCAAATTGTGAGATGCAAAATCCTTACTAAGCAGGTTGGAAACATGTGCTTTGCAGATAGGTTCGGCCGAAAATTTTTAATATAAGAAAAAAATAAATCGAATTAAAAATATAAAAAAAATGATGGGGAAATTACAAGATACGGGTAAAACGGGATTGTGAGTCACGTTCTCAAGAAACTGAGAATGTTATTGGGAGTAAAACTCTCAATGTCTGAAACCGTCACTGAGAGTATAGCTTTCAGAGATTCTCTTTATTTTAAATTATTTTGAATCTTGTCTTTTCTAAGAGAGGAGGAGACAAGGGTAAGGGCTCTGGAAGCGACGGTGCCAACTACAGTCCTAGCACCTAGGAGCGCAATTGGCAGGGACTGTTACATTACAGGGATTCAAACAAAATTAATTTAAAAATTTGATAGCATAGGTAGCATTAGCAACTCCAGTTCTAGAAGATTTAATAATAATAATAGTCTTAGATTTTTCTCAAAACGTGATTTTCAATTACTTTTTGTCTACATCTCATAACTCCCTCGTCATTTTCTTATATTTTTAATTTACTTTTTTTTTCTTATATTAAAAATTTTCGGCGGGTTTGGTTTGTGGTTACGAATCCAATATGATAGCATTAGCAAGCACTAAATCTATTTCACTGGCATTAAATTTTGCTGTACAATGTATGCCACTTTTATAATTATCAAAATTGCATATAAATATACACCTTCGTAATGTGTTGTAGAAATAATTTTGTACGGCGCACAAGTGAAAGTTTTTTCCTTCTTTGTGATACAGTTTTTAATGGTCAAAACTAAGTGACTTCAATGTCGTAGTTAACACACATATTATTTTCAAAGCCTTCATGAAAGTCCAAACAAACAATCAAGGTACAGCAGCTAAGTAACATAATTAAATTAGTGGCACAATTTCATGTTACGCTTTGTGCTTGACCCAAACCTGAGGTTTCTAACATAGAAAATGTTATTATAGAGATATCATTACTGATATCATTATTTATTTATATATATTAAATGAGTTATTATGTATATTAATGACTTTATTATGTATAATATTTTTATTATACATATTTTAAATGAATGTAATATATTTTTAAAATATTTTTGTAAAACTGAGTGGGATCAATAATATTTAATATTATTTTGTTCGATCTGTGCCACTAAAACAAAACAACATGGCAAAACAAAGGGGGCAAAAGGAATACTAAATTCAGCCATAACTTTAAAATACATCAATGTCAAATATATATATAATTAATATAACTCTAAACATAATATAATGTTACGTCTGTTCACTGCTCCTATACCATACTTATTTAGTAATTTACAAATTCACTCATAAATTAATTAAATATTTCTTTTTTGAGAATTTTACCTCGATCTTCCACAAGAAAATTCTACAATTATTTGTGTTCTTTTTGTTTCTTATCTTAATTTGAACATTGAATTCTTGCTGATGTTTTTGAAACCTGATCGAGAGGGCAAGTTTTTGAAATTTAGATCAAATTGTTTTTTTGCTCCAATCAGAAAGTGCTGCTCGCAAAAATGTAAGCTTTGTTATGTGGGGCCCAAATGCAGTGAGTCAAACAAAAAAATCACCTTTTTTTAATGCCAAGTCAGCATATAATTAGGTAGACTATCTATAATTAATTGTAACAGACAAATGGCATGATTAAAAATGATAAGCCCAAACTTGGCAATTCCATTGTTGCCTACATCACATAATGACAATGTCAAGGGGTACAACATCATGCCACATTGCCACTATATATATATATGTATATGTATATATCTATATATACACATATATATATATATATATGTGTATGTGTCTGTATATACACACACATACACATATATATATGTGTGTGTGTGTATACACATATATGTGTGTGTGTGTGTATATGTGTGTATACACACACATGTATATATAAGCTTGGAGAAATATGTTCCATGAAGTTTAAAATAATAAATTTCAGATTAATAAAGTGTGGTCTGGCACAATATAGTGAATACTAGGAATATCAGAAAGCAAGCATCTGGTCAAACATATATTATATAATAATACTTGGCATACATATTCATGCTTAATCTACGGAAGTCAAAATATTTTTAAACAAGCATCATGACGGATAAACCCAAAAAAAAAAAAAATAAGAACATCGGAAAATTCTTTTATCAAAAAAAAAAGAACGTCGGAAAATGATTCGGTCATTTTATTAATCTGTGTAACTCATGTAATTAACAATGTTGACGAACAATTAAACCTTTTTTTTGTCATTATTTTTTTTTCCAATATGTGACCTCCAATTTGGCTAATTTGAACATCTATTCATTAAAAAAAAATGGCCAAATTGAATATCTATTCATTCAAATGCGTAATTGTCAAATGCAAAATGTAAATTTCCATTTCATGCTCTCCAATTGCTTTGTATAAAAGTATAGAGACATAGAATCCCTTGATAACTAATATTTTGACAACCTTAATAATTATTTTTCAAATAATTTCAAAATAAATTTTAAAAATTCTTAAAATAGAAAAAAAAGTTTACAAACATATTTTCTAATTTATAGATTGACTATGTTTCAAATTTCATGCAATTTAAGAATAATTTGATGCTCCATAAAAAATAATAAAAATTATATTAAACTTTCAACGGTTTAAAATTTAACACAAATAATGGAATATCAAATGACTCTTAAATTACATAAAAATTAAAACACAATCAATCTATAAGTTACAAATAATATTTGTAAAAAAAATTTCTACTTTTAAGAATTTTTAAAAAAAATTATGATTTATTTTAAAATTATTTAAAAAATATTTAACAAAATTATTAAAATATTAATCGTCAACTAATCCCCTCCCTAATATAAATTATAAATGTTACTCTATCTGGACAAAACTAGCATCTGAACTCATTAATTGCTAAATATATCTGGATATATATTATAAGCTATGTGGATTAGAACAAAATATGATATTTGGCTGTTTGTACAGGCATTATCATGTCTTATTAGTCGTACACGTGTCAAGGGCTGATTTACACTTTTTAATTTGTCTTCATAATTTCTTGTGCAAAATTGAAGAAATTTTATGGTACTTTATTAATAGAAACTTTATTAATAGAACTTTTATAAAAACGAAATGGACCGTTGCAGTACATAAAAAGTAAATAAAAAAGAAAGTAAAAATAAAAAAAAATCAAGGATACCCAGAACCCCCCCCCCCCCCCCCCCCCCAACAACAGAAAAAAGAACAGAGAAATTTTTACATATACCCATTAAAAATTGTTAAATTAGATGTTTACCCATGAAGATTCAAAAATTAGATATTTACCCACTAATTGGGCAAATTTATATTTTTTTAACTTTCATGGGTAAATATTTAATTTAACATTTTTTTATGGGCATATATATAAATTTCTCAATAAAAAAAAGAATGGCAACTCAGAGCATTTGCTTATAATCTACAAACTAATTGTGCTGATTAATTCAATTGCTAGATTAAAGGATCATTTAGTTATGGGCTTTCATAACCTTAATTAATTGAATCTCTTTGATTTGATTAATACATTGTACAACACCATCATATAATTAAGCTCACATTTCATATCAACATGCCTGATTTTTTTTTCTTTTTTATTTAATTTTCATTGTTAGAAGAAACCTAAATGTTATCATGAATACCATGTACAGTATTTATATACAGTACATGATGTGTATAGTCATGAGGTGGCATATTCTAATCAATAATTTGTGATTTCAAGATATATAAGGCATCCAATCAAAATCAAATGCTGTAGATATCAGCTCATATTAATTGTCTGACTCATCATATAATGCAAGAGTTGTAGATTAATAAATAAGGAAAATATTTGGGAGATATTATTATTGATATTGTCATGGATGCTGATTTTATTATTTATATCAAAAATAAATTATTATTCACATTAATGATTTTATTATGTTATTTATTGTATCTAACATTTTATTATTTAACTCAAATACCATTAATCTGAATAATAACTTATTCAAATTAAATAGCAAAAGTATTGCAAAAATAAATTATATAATAAAATTGGTAACGTTAATAATAACTCATTTAATCTAAATAATAAAGTCGGTATCAACGAAAATATCAATAATAATATACGTATATCATCTCCCTAATAAATAAAAAATAAAAAATTATTTCATGCTTGTATAATTTCCATGTGACATGTGACATGTGACATGCTCATGTGTACTCGTCAAACTTTGCTGTCCAATTAATCTACACCAATTTATTTTATCTATACAGCTATATAATTATACATGTATATATTAAAAAAAATACAATTTTGAGTAATACAATTTAAAATTTTCCAGGTGCACGAGTGAAAATTTCGCTTTTTAAAAAAAATAATTTCCATAAGTGTACGCAAAATCACTAGAACAGTACCCAATTTCAAAAATAAAAAATGATAATAAAACAAAAAAAAAGCACCAAATGGTGGAAATTTTTGAAAGTATTATTATTATATCTGCATGGTCAAAAATAGGTGACTTTATTTAATATCATAAATGACAAATATATCACTTTCAAAGGCTCCATGGCAGTCCAAAAAAGCAACCAACCGAGGTACAGCTATGTAACATCATTTAATTTAATTATAATTAGTGGCACAATTTCATGTTACGTTTTGTCCTTAATTAACCCTAGCTGTATGCCACGTCACCTATATAATAACCATCCAAATAAGTCTAATATATCTATGGTTTTATAACATTTATATATGTATGATCTTAATCAGAATCTGTAATAAGCTATCGGATTATTTCGTACCAACTAAAAAAAAAGGTTTCAATGTCATAAAATATCATAAATTTCATGTTTATATATATTTTTTTAATATTTAACATTTATGTTTTTTGAGTAAAAAAAGAACATGAGTGTTAGATACTTAGACATTAAAAACATAAACAAAAAATTTAATATGCATATCGAATTCAAATCATCGATCTTTTCTATTTTCATGAGAGATGCATGCTTGTCAAATTTTTATAATTTATTTTATGTTAGATCAAGTGATAAAAAAATGAAAACAAAATTTAATTAACTATAATTAACTAATTTTACTTTATTTATTTTTAAAATAAAATGAATAATTTGGATTAAATATTTAGATGTCAAATATTAAAATATAAAAAAAATTATATTTTCTGAAAAAAAAATGCCGCATTAAAATCTTCATCCCAATTGAAATAGTAAAAAGTAAAAAAAAAAAAAAAAGCGTTGTAAACTAGTGGAGAAGGGAGTCAAATATAAAAGACCAGTTAACATGCACCATACTTATTTTATTTTTTTTCTTTTCCTTTCTAGGTGCTGCCCAGCTGGACTTCTCTGGTGATTTCTTAAGGAAAATTTTTGGGAGAAATGGTTGTTGATATTATGATGGATATAAATTTTATTATTTATATTAAAGATTTTATTATGTAATTTATTTTGTATAGTATTTTGTTATTCAATTTAAATATCACTAATTCAAATAATAATTCACTTAAATTGGGTAATAAAAATATTTTATAAATAAGTTATATAATAAAGTCATTAATAATAATAATAATAATAATTTATTTAATATGAATAATAAAGTCTGTATCGACAATTGTATCAATGACAGTATTTATATACTAGCTCCCATTTCTTAAACCATTAGAAGGAAAAGTTTTATTGCCTAGTCAGAATTCAGAAATATAAAAAATTAGGTAGACTATAATTGTATTAGACAAATGACATGATTAAAAATGATAACCCCAAGTTGGCACTTTAATTGATGCCTACATCACATAATGATAATGTCAAGGGGTGCATATCCATTCATGCATGCCACTAGATATATCATATATAATGGAGACAAATTTGGAGACAAGTTGGTGCTGATTAGTGATTAGCGTGTGATTTATGAGAACACATATAAGTTTAAAATAATTAATTTAAGATAATTATTTAAAGGGTGTTGTGACACAATAAATAAAGTGAATGTTAGGAATATATATCAGAAAACACAAGTCTGGTCAAACATGAATTATATAATAATAATAATGTATGTTTTCTTTGTTGGTGCTTAATAATATATTCATGGCATAATCTACATGAGTCAAAATATTTTTAAACAAGGGGAGCATTATTTTTTTTTACCTGCATTAATTGCCTCCGTATATATAAATTATGAATGGTGAATAAAAATATAGGAAAAATAATGTCATTTTAATATGTATCTCATGTCAAAATGTTGTTTTTGCCATTTTCTTTTATGTGGCATCCAACATTGACCAATTTGAACACTATTCTTTCTTCAAATAATAATAATAATAATAAAATAAATTGAACATATATTTTTCTTTGTTATATAGAGAATTTCACCTGATAACTTCCAATCATTCCACCATTAGTTTTGATGGTTTCTTCCTTATATAATATATATATTTTTCCAATCAGTTATTGAGAGAATTTCACCTGATTACTTCCAATCATTCCAGAAATGTCACTGTATCAGGACAAACAAAAAAAAACCAGCATTTGAAACTCATTAATTGCTAGATATGCAAAAAGGATTAGAAAACAATGACATTTGGCTGTTTCTACTGGTACAGGCGCCACTGTCACCATTTGGTACTGGTACAGTGTACACTGTCAAGGGAAGATTTACACTTATAATTGTACTCTTTTTTTTTTTCCTTTTCTTTTTCTTTTGTTTTGGCAGAGTTTAGTAAATTTTATGATACTTTTTTAAGGTAAAAATAAGAGTTAAATTATTTGATTTTTAAATATTTATAAAAGATGGTATATTTAGATTTTAAACATGTGATTTTTTATAGGAAGAGTATTATTTTTGTCGCTAGATCAAAAACTGATTTTCTTTATGATATTTTCTTAATATATCTTCTTCAAAAATAAATCAAAATAAATCTTCAAAGCCGGATGTTATTAAGAAATAAGAATGTGAGTAGTAAACTGGGCAATTATGTAAATTTAAGATATCACTTACTCAGAGATTAAAAAAAAATTTATTTTTTTATTTTTTTTTCAACTTGTTCTAAAGCAGTTCTATCTTTAAAATTCAATAAAAAGTAGTACTTTATTATTATTTTTTATTTCAATGTCATTTTAGCTTGCACGTAACTCGGATATTGTAATTACAAAATAACATAAATGATGCAAGTACTAATACCATTTTTATGAACATTAGCATTAATGTGATTTGTGTCATAATAAATTAATTATAGAAACATATCTACATATTTTAACTATGTATGACATCCCTACATGAACCATTCATCTTTTTAATTAGTGATAAATATAGGACCATATTGAACTTTAAAGATTAAAATGACATTTTTTAAAACTTTAATAACTAAAATGATAAATTAATAACACTTAAGGATGGGTTGTGCAATTCACTAAACGATAAAATCATGAATATATTTTCTAATTTTGAGTAATCATTGCTTTCAAATCAACATGTTAATCAACAATTAGTATTGCTTGCTATTTTTTTCAAAAAAAGAAAGAAAGAAAGAAAGAAAGAACAATTATAAATGATGTTTGTATTACATGGGAAAAAAACAAAACAATGAGCAATAATTGTATAGATTGTTTTTTTCCGAGGAGGAATTTAAATTTAATGCCCTTTCTCCTGGGTTACTTTTTACTTGAATGAGAAACAAATGGAATCTAATTTGAGCTCAAATTGGACCCAAATTGAACTCAAATCCTTATAATTGTTGCTTGATGCTTATCTGTCTGTTGTTGATTTCATCATTTTTCACGGACAATAAATCTTTGTCCACTTATGAAATCAGGCAATTATCAAATACTTTTACAAGCACAAATAACAAAAGCAAACGTTGCTTTCATGCATTTTCAATCATGGCAATTATCTACAATATTACAATTTTTATTCAAATTTGAAAATGAAAAAAAAAAGAATAGATTGTTTTTTTTTTCATGGGTGTATTGGAGGGAAATATGGGACCATATTTAAGGACAACTGTTTAAAATAATAATAATAAAAATTAGGGACCATAAAAGAGTTGTTGCACTAGCAAACAAAAAGGGAAGAACCTTTTTTTTTTTTTTTGTGCATGACTAATTGCTTTCGGTTAGAACTAAAATTAAAATCAATGCAATGTTGGAACTTGGAACCATTGTGATGTCTTTTAGTTTATTAGGCTTGTTTGATTAATCTAGTTAAAGGCTATGGTCTAGAAAGTTATCTTTTTGCACATATAATTTGGATGGAAATTCTTGTATAACTATTATTATAATAATCTTAATAATTTTTTTGAATAATTTTGAAGTAATTTTTAAAAAATTCTCAAAAATAGAAAAAAAATTACAAATATATTTTTATACTTACAGATTGATTATGTTTTAAGTTTCATACAATTTAAAGGTTATTTAATGTTTCATCAAAAGTCATTAAATTTAAATCGTTGTGAATCTCATGTAATTTTTTTGTTTGTTTTTATGAAACATAAAATGACAGTTAAATTGTATGAAATTTGAAATACAATCAATCTATAAGATCAAGAACATGTCCATAAAATTTTTTTCTATTTGTAACATTTACTTTAAATTTATTTAAAAAAATATTGTTAAAATTATCAAGTTAATAATCGTTATTTGGTAACAAAATTGCTTGGACTCTTAATGCATTTTGGGTTGCTAGAAATAGATAATTGCAAAAGTCCTGTTGTATATCAGTATATTGCACAAATTTTACTTTTATAAGGAGGTATATAAACCAGCTTATTCGGTCTAAAAATTATATGTATATTTTTATAAATTCAACTGGATAACATCAAAATAGTCTGTTTTGAATCTCCAAAAAATTATTTAAAAATCCGTTTATAGATCTGACAGTCCAAATGTTATTTTAATTTACGTGAATCAAGTATATAAGAAAATGTGATGTCTCCTCTTCAATATTAAAACTTTTTAATTAGAGATTACATAGATGATTTTAAATATTTTCTAAGAGCCCAAAATATTTCAAGGATAAATTATAAAACATTACATTACCACATTATTAGTCAATATAAATTTTTGTATCTATATTTTTTGACAAGGTTTCCTTGATCCATTAATAGACATCTTTTTTTGGTGTGCTACACGCCTACACTATTGTGAAGTACACTTTTGGTTACAAGATTAAATTTTAAAGGATAATTTTGTTACGGATCAAAATTTATATTATAGAAAAGGAGATCAATCTGAAATTAATGGTTGTGATTTATTAACTATTAAAACTTTTGATCTATAACAAAACCGCTCAATTTTAAATATGTATAAAGGACTTTCTCGATTTTGAAACTTATGACTATTCATACGTAAAATATTATTTTTATCATCTGCTCAATGCTAATTCTTATTAAATAAAAAAAATTGAAATTCAATTATGTTAACTTGGTATAATTTATGTCATCATCATTGAAGATGATTTATAAATGAAAAATCAAATTATCTTTGATATAATTTATCATACAAATATCATGTATTGTGTCTTCAGATATAATGAATATGTGGTGAAATTCAAGTAACATTATATGAATGGTCATTATTTGATCGCACATAATTCACTCCGGAAGTTACGAGAGTGATCCTGGCGTGAAATGTGGGGTACTACTACTACTAACCACTTACCAGTGAGAGACTCACTGAGAGAGAGAGCACACACAACACAACACAACACAACACAACACAACACAACACAAAAGCAAAGAAAAGAAAAGAAAAGAAGAAAAAAAGCACAAACACAACACAACACAATCATGCACTGTGTGTGAGGGACAGCGAATACAAAGCAAAGCAGAGCGAAGCGTAGCCAATCCATCCCCACCAATAATACCAGCTCACATTAATGAGACAAAATTCATTCCATGTGTTTCCGTGTCAAATACAGCGAGAAGATAGATCGTATGTATTGTATGTATGATCTCTGTGTGTGTGTGTGTGTGTGTGTGTGTGTGTGTGTGTGTGTGTGTGTGTGACTTGTTTCTGATTTAAAATTTGAAGTGTGGTTGCTTGCTCCTGTTTCAATTCAACCGGTGGGTTATCCACTTATCCTCCTCCATTTTTATAATTATTTTACAACATTTTTTTTTCATGATTTTGTTTAATTTGTATGTAGGAACAAAGCTTCCATGCTGCAAAAGCTGTTATACATCTTTCTTCAAATATCAATCAATCATATTATATGTAGATATGTGTATAGATATTATATATTTCCAAAGTAACCCAAAGAATGTGCCCTGTGTGCAATTTAGGAGACCAAGAATCAAAGTTGCCTTTTTGAATTGTCACTTTCCTCTTTACTGTACTGAGTCACTGACATGTGGGCCCAAATCATTATCCCCATACCCCCCCCCCCCCACATGCCAGGTGGAGGGGTTCATATCTACATGCAATACTATCATCATGCTACAAACTGTTAGATCTAGATATATGGTCCAAATTCATATAATTTTTAAAAATACTAAGAAAATAAATTGAAAAAGTTGAACAGTGAAATCCTAACCGTCTACTTTTAATTTGGCAGCTATAGCTCTCTACCTTTGACCACACCATTAATACTTTTATTAATTAGTGTATGTAATGCAACCATAAGATTTAAATCGAATTAAGACAATATGTCAAGGGCAATATCACATCAAATTAGTTACAAGATATCTTTCATTTTTTTTGGCAAAACCTACTATGTAATGTACCCATATACTAACTTCCAAATTTATGAAAAAGAAAAATGCAAGATATAAAATTAATTAGCAAATGAAATATGGTAATTAATTATTTTCCTAGGATACACACATGCGTATAACTGAAGGGGCCCATTACTCAAAGTATATTATTAATTTAATTAATGTTGATTATTGTATGATTTATTGCCTTAATCACGGTTTAGAGCAGTTGTATTATACGGTGTTTATTCAGCATCACGCCGCTTATATACATTCTTAATTAATTCATGGAGAGGATAACTGATAACATACTAGCGCCTTTGTTTTATTCAGGATCAATGATTATGATCTTATGTGGCCAAGTTTTATAATCTCAAATTCAATGTTTACATGACAAAAATAAAAATGTTTTTATCGTTTGTTATTAGTCCAAATTAGTATGATACAAAGTAACGAAACATCACAATGGAATTAGATTTTATTCATCTCTTAAAAGAAAATCTTTGTTTAAGATTTGATGATATACTGACATATATATTCAGTGCATAAAAATCGGATTTGTATCTATACTTAAAAATTCAGATATGTAAAATACTTTTATATTTTTATATAAAAATGGAGAGGATCTAAGTCACCCAAATTTAGAAGATATATAAAATACTTAATTAAGGAGGTATGATTTTAATTCCTCATGAATTAAATTGAAGGCAACCTTAATTATTTGTCCATAGTCTTTTTTTTTCTCTCTCTATCTCACAGAAAATTCAACTATAACATGTGACCATGATCATGTTGAATGATGAACGTTTATTTATTTACTTTTATTTATATTATTAATCAAACCCTTTTTAAAAGGGAAATGAATCAAAGATCAAGAAAATGTGTGAAAGGGAAGGTAGAAGATGGATGCATTAATTGCCTCACGCCTTGGGCAGTAAACAATCATCCCATCCCTCTAACATTCTTCTTTCGCCACGGAGACGGGGGGCGCTCTAACGCCTATCGGACTGTATTTTTATCCGACGGGTACAATAACCGTTGGATCATAAAATCTGATAACTCACACGATTATTACAGCGTGGGAGGGAAGTTTTACGCGAATCTTAATATAATCTAACGGTTATTTTATCTATCGAACCAAAATTTTATCCAATGGACGTTGGAACTCCTCCGGTTTCCCTTTGGCCACACCTTCAGTTCACAGAACAGAGCTTCTCTCTCTCTCTTTCTCTTTCTTCTTTTTATCTCTTTTGGACCGTCTCCTCTCTCTCTCTCTCTCTCTCTCTCATATGAGCAGCGAGCTTCCCTAGTGAAGCTTCTCTTTTACTCCAGACACACAGCCCGAGATCCTCTCTCTCTCTCTCTCTCTCTCTCTCTCTGTAAATTCTCTCCTTTGGTCTTCTCTAGACAAAAATAAACTCGTCTCTTCTCAAGACTTTCGATTTCCAACCTTCATCGCCGTTTCCATTACAGAGAGAAGTGGAGAAAAAGAAGAAGCAGAAACTCTTGCTTGTCTTCTAAAGAAAATCAAGGGGAAAGAAACAAACAACAATTCATTTCTTCTATTTCGTTTCTTTTCTTTCTTTCATGCTTAAATCCAAGGAACTTCATCTTCTCTACCTCAAAAGATGCCTCCTTTACTCCTCTTCTCTCTCCTACTCTCCCTCCTCCCGATTCTCTCCAAATCCACCACCGACCCCGGCGACTACGCGATTCTTCTATCGTTTCAATCCAGCTTAGACAATCCAGATATCCTGAAATGGCCTTCTGACAATCAGGACCCGTGCGGGCCCCCCAAGTGGCCCCACGTGTACTGCGAGGGGAATCGGGTGTCGCAAATCCAGATAAAGGATCTCGGGATAGCGGGTACACTACCCGCTAACTTCACCAAACTGTCAATGCTCTCCAATTTGGGGTTCCAGAACAACAAATTCAGGGGGAAGTTGCCGTCTTTTCAGGGCCTCTCGAACTTGAAGTATGCATTTCTGAATGGGAATCAGTTTGACACCATCCCCGCGGATTTCTTCAGCGGATTGACGAGCCTTCTTGATCTCTCTCTTGATGGTAATGCAAAATTTTGATTCTCCAATTTGCTTTTCCTAATTTAGCACCACATTGTCAAGTGGCGGCTGCGTAAAACTGGTAGCCCGGGTACCTGATATAGTGCATTAAATTAAACCGTGCAAACAAGATTAAAAAAAATATTGTTATCCAATTAGGAAAATTGAAAACCGGAGAAACAGAGAAAAGATAGCACCAATACCGCATCAGGGCTCAGTATTGTTGCGATAAAAGGTTACCAGAATCTGGTGCTTCAATATCTTTTTATAGAAAAAGTAATAGAATTTGTTTGACTAGTGAGAACTCATTCTGTCTGTCTGTATGTTTCTCTCTCTATAACAGATAATCCATTAAACCTGTCCACTGGTGGGTGGACCTTACCAGCAGATCTAGCCGAGTCAAGTGCCTTGGTCAACCTTACTCTTACCGGGTGTGGTTTGGTCGGCCCAATACCTGATTTCCTCGGGGAGTTGTCCAATCTAAACATGCTTCAACTCTCCTACAACAACCTGACTGGCATGATCCCTTCAAACTTTGCTGGGTCAAACATAAAAGTTCTCTGGCTTAACAACCAGGGGGGGTCTGGGTTAACGGGTCCAATAGATGTGATCACCCAGATGTCATTTCTCACCGATGTTTGGTTACATGGTAACAGCTTCACAGGGCCTATACCTGAATCGATCGGTGCTTTGACTGCATTAACTCGAATCTGGTTAAATAATAACCAACTTGTTGGGCTGATACCGTCTAATTTGACTTCTCTACCTAATTTGCAAGACCTCCAATTGGATAATAATCTTTTGATGGGTCCAATTCCGGAAGTGAAGTACAATTTTACTTACAGTGGTAACTCGTTTTGTGCATCTGTTCCGGGGGTATCATGTACGCCGGATGTCACTGCCTTATTGGATTTCTTGTATGGATTGAATTACCCGACCCAGCTTGACTCATCTTGGTCTGGTAATGACCCTTGTGCTGGTACTTGGATGGGTATCGTATGTTCTAGTGGTAAGGTGGTTGCAATAAATCTTCCAAATTTGAGATTAAACGGGACCATTAGTCCCAGTTTGGCGAACTTGGACGGTCTGGTTAATGTCAAGCTTGGAGGGAATAACCTGACCGGTCAAATTCCCCCGAAATTGGTGAATTTGAAATCATTGAAGCTTGTGAACCTCTCTTCAAATAACTTGGCTCCTCCCGTTCCCTCATTTCCTAATGGTGTCACTCTTCTTTTAGCAAATAATCCATTAATAGATAATACTGCCTCTCCTTCCCCAAGCACTGACTCTTCAACGACACCAGGTTCCCATAATTCCTCTCCTAGCAATGGCAATGGAGCTGGGAATGGAAAACTAGGGACTTCTACGAAATCGAATGTTTCTGCTATAATTGTCCCAACTGTTGCTGTCGGTTTGATTGCAATTTCACTTGCTGGGTTTCTTTTGTACTACAGGGGAAAAAGGAGAAAAGGTAGTGCCTTCATGCCGGAGACCTCTATTGTTGTACATCCACGTGACTCATCTGACCCAGGTAGCAACTCCCTCAAGATTGTTGTGGCGAATGGGTCCAATGCCCCAACGCCACGCAGTGAGCCAAATAGCAGTGGCAACAGCAATATTCATGTCATTGAAGCAGGTAATTTCATAATTTCTGTTCAGGTTTTGTGTAATGCCACCAAGAACTTCTCTGAAAAGAACATTCTCGGCCGAGGTGGGTTTGGCACTGTTTACAAGGGTGAGTTACACGATGGTACAATGATTGCGGTTAAACGCATGGAGGCATCAGTAGTCACCAATAAAGCACTGGATGAATTCCAGGCCGAAATCGCAATGCTCACCAAGGTGCGGCACCGCAACCTGGTCTCTATTCTAGGGTTCTCTATGGAGGGTCAAGAGAGATTGTTGGTGTATGAATACATGCCTCAAGGGGCGCTGAGCAAGCACCTGTTTCACTGGAAACCATCCGGGATAAACCCATTGTCCTGGAAAAGGAGGCTGAATATAGCACTTGACGTGGCTAGAGGGATGGAGTATTTGCATAATCTGGGACAGCAGTCATTTATTCATAGGGATTTGAAGTCGGCAAACATTTTGTTAGGAGATGATTTCAGGGCAAAGGTGTCTGATTTTGGCTTGGTAAAATTGGCGCCTGATGGCAAGTATTCAGTTGCAACCCGCCTTGCCGGAACCTTTGGGTACTTGGCTCCAGAATATGCTGGTGAGAACCCATCTATTTATTATATTATATTTTTTTTGTAGTTGCACATGCTTTAAGAGACTAGTTTTGGTTCGTCAACAAATTATACCTCTTTTCTAGTTAATGAAAAGGACTTGAGGCCTCATCTGCAAATTTGTCAAATAATTAATGATTAAAGTGTCTCTCTCTTTTTATCTTACAAAATATATAAATCTTTCTAAACTGCTATTTTTGTGTTTTCAGTGACTGGCAAAATCACAACTAAGGCAGATGTGTTCAGCTATGGAGTTGTGCTAATGGAGCTGCTAATGGGTCTGACTGCTCTGGATGAAAGCCGGGCTGAGGAGACCCGCTACCTTGCATCATGGTTCACACAAATCCGGTCCGATAAGCAAAAGCTAAGGGAAGCCGTTGATTCAAGTCTCGACACATCTGATGAGGAAACATTTGCGAGCATCTGCACGGTTGCTGAGTTGGCAGGCCATTGTACAGCCCGCGAGCCATATCAGCGACCCGACATGAGCCATGCAGTAACAGTGCTGGTACCACTGGTTGAGAAATGGAAGCCAGCTAAAGATGAGAGCGAGGAGTATATGGGTATTGATTTGCACTTACCGCTCTTACAGATGGTTAAGGGGTGGCAGGATGCGGATGTAAGTGGAACTACCACAAGAACAGATATGAGTGGTACATGTAGCATTGTCAGTCTGGCAGATAGTAAGGGGAGCATACCGAGCCGGCCAGCCGGTTTTGCAGAGTCTTTCACCTCAGCTGACGGACGGTAAAATTGTTTTGAGGTATTGGTGACAATTTTAGGTTTTCGAAATGTGAATTTGGATGCCTTGTGGTTAAAAGTGATTGTAGATAACGGATAAGAAAATTTGAACATGTCAGTTCTTTTCTTTTTATTTCCTTTTTTTGTCTTGTTTCTGTCAGGTTTAATAAATGTAAACCTTATGTTTGATTCTCTGTTTTAAATGTATTTTTGTCCTTCTGTAAACTTTCCAAAACTGGTGTCAAAAACATTCATGCCAAAAAACCAAATTTTTGGGTGTTTTGTGAAAAGATTCCATGAGGAATAAAACATCAATGGCAATTTTTGCAAATTGAAGGGTCTTGATGAATATATATAATATAGGATCAATTGATGGGTTACCGACAGAGGTGGTATAATTGGAGCAACCACCACGTAGAAACAAAAGATCTGAAAGCAACTGGTACATGCAGACTTGGATTGGTACATGCAAGGTCACCTTTAGAGAAGAAAAATATCAAAGAAAGTCTTGGTGGTGTTGAAGCTATCATGGAGAAGACGTGGATGAAAGCGATTGAAAACCATGCTACTAATGTAGACGTGCCACTTGCATAACTATTCTGACATATTTACCAATGGATCCTTGAAGAATTCAAATTTTGGACACCTGGGTGAGCAATCAACATTTTAAGCATTGGGATCAAGTGACAGTAAAACTGATGGGAGTTGATTGAGTTGGACAGATGGTCATTTTAATAAATATAATTTATATAACTTTTAATTTTAATAATATAAAATATAAATATTTCTATCATTAAATATAAATATCTTTTGAAAAAATATATATAAATTTAGATTGTAAATAAATGATGCAGTTAAAATGTGTAATTATCATTTCTCTATTAAATATATAAATAATTTAATAATAAAATTATATTTAATTTAAATATTATTTGATATATGTAAGACCGTCAATTTGAGATCTCGAAGCAGATGAAAGACTCCGATTTTAGAAGATTCCTAAAAGAAATACAACAAATATATGAACTAAAACTCTACTCTTTAAAATAAACGAATAAATAAACAAGCTGCCAAAACCAGGTCTTTTTGATGGAAGGTGCATTGGGTTTGGACAGGTGTAGGCGTGTAGCTAGTTACACGTGTCGTCCTTTGAAAAGACCACCAGGAAAGCCAACTACTCGTGTCTTTTTTCAATTAGTGGTGCAATGAAATCTCCGTTCATGGTACCTGGAACGTTTAGAGATATGTAGCTTTAAACAGATCAAGAATCCAATGTTGGGGTGTTTAAAACAAGAAAAATAATGTGAGTAGAAAAAAGTAAAGAGTAGGAAAATAATGTACCGTCCAATTAATTAACTTCGTCTATGGAAAGAAAGATATACAATTTCTGTATTAAATATGATTAATGAATACTGAAAGATATACAATTTCATTTATTTATGTGATAAATTGATAGCTACTGTTGAGAAGGAATGGTAGAGGTTGATTGAGTCGGACTGTTTATACTGATTAAGAAATTCTAAAAGCAAGTATTAGTTTCTAAAAAAAGGAAGTATTATTCTACTCAAAATGCTCAACAACAAACAATAGGAAACGAGAATAACTAGTTATTTCATATATATTAAACCAAATTAAATAAGCGGAAAGGCCCAAAATAAGCAGCAATTTCAAGAACTGGGCTTCTGGCCCATGTTATGTAAATATGATTTTTTAATTATATAGAGTTAAATTATCTTTAATTAGTTTATTACAATTCCAGATTAAGTTTTAATTTGGTATTTATAATATATTATAGCTGATGCTGAGTCTTTATGGTCCAAACTATATAACTATTATCCAACAATAATTTTAGTGGTTATGATATGTATGTGTTGTTTTCTATGATTATGTTTAGTTTGACGATTCTAGGTTATAGAAGTTATCTTGTTTTTAGAATTTGGTAAATTGGTATCAATCTTTGGTTCTTTTGCTAAATGAAATTTTCAGTTAAACAAAACTGGTGTTCTTTCAAAAATATAGTAATCAATCTTTGATATCTCCTCTAAAAATTTTTTGTGTGAATCTGAATGTTGTCCGTTACAATGCTCATTATAATAACTGCATATAATTTCTGCTCACTTCATGCTGTGAACTGGTTCACCACTTCAGAGATATAATTAAATTAAATGAATGGGATAAAAATGAAGCTATAATTAACCCATTCATTTGGTTAAAAATGCACCTAGCATGAATGCATCTCCTTAATCTATGACATTCCTTGAAGCGGGTCACATCCTTTCTGATCTATTCTTCCCCTGTTCCAAAGTTGTAACGGGTCGGTCTCCTTTTCAGATCAGACGGATGCCATACTATTGTATTGTATTGTATCTGACAAGTCGATGGCGCCATCTAAGAAAGGCAAGGCGAAAGGCGCATCCGCCGCCGCCGCCGCCACCGTCGCCGCCACCGTCGCCGCCGCCTCAGACCCCGGATTTCCAGGTTGTCTCCGCCTGATACCTCCGTCGACGATCTCCATCTCCATCCACGCCAAGCCCGGCTCCAAATCCGCCTCCATCACCGGTCCGTCCCCTCTCGTCTCTCTACCTCTCTGTTCTTTTCATTTTGTCTTTCTTCCTTTTTGAAATTTTCAAGAATTGAATTGATCGAATTCAAAATCGGAGCAGATATAGGAGAGGAGGCAGTGGGGGTCCAGATCGATGCTCCAGCAAGGGATGGAGAAGCTAATGCTGCGCTGGTCGACTTCATCAGCTCTGTGAGTTCATCTTTAGTTTGTTTGCTTGTACCGATTAATTGATTAGCTTTCTTATTACCTTATTTTGTATCTATATATACCAGTGAGTACCTGTTCATATTCCATATAGTTTGGGTTTTAGGATTAAAACCAAATGCAGAATATCGGCTTCCATCTGTACAATATTTTTGTAATTCACCTGAATTTGTCCCAAATAAGCCCCAGTTTCCTAATCAATTGAGCCTAAATGTATGGATTATCAATCAGAGGCAAAATTAGGTAGGAGCATCATACATCATAGAAGAACAATATCTAGAATTCAAGAGGAAAATTCTCAAAAATTTTGAAAATTTTTTGTTAGGAACAACTTTTCGATTCTAGTAAAGAAGTTTCTCAAATTCTTATTTCTTTTTGTATTGATCCTGAACTCATACGCAGGTATTAGGGGTGAAGAAAAGACAGGTATCGATTGGTTCCGGCTCCAAGTCAAGGGAGAAAGTTGTATTGGTGCAAGAGATGACTCTTCGAACTGTTTTTGATGCACTAAATAAAGCATGTAATTCTTCATGATGTGCGATTTCGTAGTCGCTCCGAAGTTTAAACTTACTGGTAAACTTATAGCTGCATACTACTGATTTATGGGTCTTGTGTTGTTTTTACAAATAACAACCCAGCTTTGTTGTATTATTACTCGAGTGAGCGGTAACAATGACAACTCGACAGTTCATAGGAATGAAAATGTGTCAACTGTCAACAACTTGGAGATGTATACAGATGGTGCCCCTGAGCTTACAACTTAAAATAGTATCTGGGTTGAAATTCGAGAGTATGTAGACTTTGTGTAACAGGAAATTTCAAAGAAAAAAATCATCAATTTGGGGGTACAATTGAGTTTTCATTTTCTTCATACCAATATCTGATTCAAGTTGTTTGTTTTCTTGTTGGGGGGTGCTACTTGATTGTCAATACAATAATGTTTACCAGTGTACATAATTTTGGCATTTTTTTTTACATATGTTGCAAGTACACCCTATGTCCCTATGAAACATGAAATTTATTTTGGCATCTCATATGTATCCTGATCATGTTGATTGATGTTGAAGTTAGCAACACTGACTCATCCAGCTAGGCAACCTTGATGCATAAAGTAAATTAATATTGACATCTTTAGAAATTTTGTATCTATCTACAAAATCTTGAACTTCTTCCTGCTTAAGAGCTCTCTTCACCGATATGATTTACATGTAGAATAGCTAGTGTGTACCAATAGCAGATGTAGAAGTAGAACACATGCATCAAATGTAACTTATACAGATATACTCCTCTTGAATAAAATTAATTTACCAATTAACTCCGCTCTCTGTAATTTCCGACAATTGTCTTTTAATTTCATGATTTAAAATTTTAGTTAAGCTTCAATTGAGAACCAAGTATGTAGGCTAGTCAGGTAGCCCTTAGTCGAATTCTCAGCTAATGAGACTTGATTAATTGGGAAGATATCTAATACCACTAAATCATAATCCTTGATTACACTTTTAATTAATGACTTGTTTACGATGGTCTTTGTCAGAGACTTTTATACATTCACAGTAAATACGACAGTTATATGTTTTCATAATCCATAACATGTGCAATTTTTTTTTCTTTTAATAAATGTATGGAGGAATATTCAAAAAGTTTTACGGGCATTAATTAGCAGGACTATGACTAGGCATTAAAGAATTTGTTTATTGTTAGCAATGTGAAAAAACATTCCTTTTTTGCATGGCCAGATTTACACTGCAATCGTATTTAGCATGACACATTGCCACTTCATGCACACTATCGATTATTTTAAAACTTAGAATTATTTTAGAGACTTCCTAAATAACTATTTATGATAAAAATATGTACAGTTTCTGCTAAATATAATTTAATATTCGGTGCATACCTTAGAAAAAGTATTCTGATTAATTATATGCCTTTTTTAAGCTTGAGAACAACAAAATTAATGTTATTTCAATTAAGCAGTTTTGACACGAAATTGAAGTTGAGTTTTGATTTATAAATTTCTAAATTTTAAGACCCAATAAATTCTTTTTTCTTGATTGATATGATTTCTATTTTTAAATATTCAATTCTAAATTAGATAAAACATGTTGCTTGTGATTTTTTTAGTTCAGCGCATCCTTTGGAAAAAGAAAGTATATATATAGCTTTTAATATGATACTAATTGGTCAATAAAAAAGAGGTAACACATTTTGAAAAAAGTTCGTTACGGATTTAATTTGTCATTCCATATAGAGAGAGAGATGATAAAAAAAAAGGATGTATATCTATTTCTTTTGATCTGCATATTTCAGAAATAAAAAAAATGGTAGATTCATGATAAAAAAAGATTGCTGTTGGCTGTTATGATCACAAGATAAGAAAAATAGAATGCATAATTAGTTCCTTATTTTTCTTATATCTGACCTTGATACAATTTTTAGTTTTAATTTGACGGTGCACGTAACAAAAATAGATTAACCTCAATGTATAAAATAGTTTCATCTATTTGCTGCTGTTAAATTTTACTGTACTTTACCTATTGAGAGTACATATATTAATGATTAAAACATGGTTAATATATATATCCTCAACCATAAAAAGTATTATAAAAAAAAGAACCTGCAACGAAACAACACTAGTTCTCCTGATTACTAGTACTGGTAAAATCCTCCCTCCTCTTCCTAGTCCCATTGCCTTTCTCTGACTCTTTACCCGATCTCCGACCTCCGTACGAAACTATCAATGAAGCCGGACCGATGTTGGATTGATCTTCCACTTGACCTGGTTGAGACGATCGCCAACCGTCTCCTCGCCGATGATGCAGTCGGCTACATCAGCTTCCATGCCGTCTGTCGTGATTGGTGCTCTCTCCTCGTCTCCCCGAGAAGCTTTGCCTCCCAATTCCGCCCCCGCCGCTGGATCATGCTCTCCGACTTTGAAAACAGTCCCTCCACTCCTCGCTGCTTCCTCAACCTTTTCACTGGCCGATCACTCATTTTAAACCACCTCCCCGAGCTCGAATCACACTCCATCTCCGTCTGTGACAGCCTTCTTGTCTTGCTCGATAAGGAGAACTTGATCATGCGCCTCTTCAATCCTTTTACTCGTCACATGTCGGAGGATTTCCCGCCTTTAGCGTCAAAGTTTGGCTTTTGAGAAATAATTCATTGGAATAACAAACTAGTGTTGACAGTTCATTCATGATCAGCGACGATGCTCCTTGTCCCACTCTCATATTCTACCTCCTATTTAAGAACATCTATTTTGCGAAGCCCGGAGACAGAAGATGGAAACACAAGCAGTGCGAATTTACACATCCCATGGCCAAAACCTTCTTTGACGGCGAGATTTACTACATAAACAAGAAAAATACAATATGCACAGCTGAGCCGGAGCGGAAGCTTGCCACATCGCTCGTTCCTTTGCAATATAACCCTTGTATACCTCCCTCGATTCTTGTTAAATTCGACTCAGATTTACTATTGGTGCGCCAGACTGGTAAGCTCAAACCTGAAAATTTTGAGGTCTTTAGAGTTGATTTGGAATCAAATATCCTTGTTAAATTAGACAACCTTGGAGAATATGCACTCTTCATCGGCGTAAACCGACAAACCGTCATTGTCCCTTCGAAAAACTTCCCTTCCATTAAAGGCAACTCCATCTACTGTTTTCTTTCGGCTGGTAGATTCATCTACTCTTCAAAGGAAATGCCAAGTGCACAAACAGCTATTTATAGTCTAAAAAATGAGAGCTTTGAGTTGCTCTCAAACTTTCATCATGGTGATTTGCTCCATCCCGGTACCTTTGCTGATTATCTATTCAAGTATTGCTCAATGCTTTAATGATAAATTAAATGTGTTCATTTGGCAATACACCTGGACTTGACCTATCCGCAACTACTTATTATGCATCCCCAGTAACTTACTTCTATCACGCATCCCTAGCCCGAGCATGCTTTCTCAAACACCTAGTCCTAAACGTTGACCTGTGTCATGCATTTGGTAGTATCTTGTGCATGCACTTTATTGTGGTCCAATTAGTCAGGCTTCTGTATTCTTTGTAAGAAGGTTCTTTTTCATTGTGATCCTTTTTCCATGTTGGGGATATATATATATATATATATATATATATATATATATATATATAGAGTAAAACTAGTGTGAGTTTAAGTTCATCGAGTTCTTTGATTAGCTTAAATAAAAAAATAATCGAAACGGTTTCAAACGATAAATCCGAGTAGCTCAACAAATTTTTCATATTAAAATCTCTTAGGATACTGAAATTTTCTATTTTTAGAAATTTCTAACAAATTTTTCCGAATTTCTGAAAATGATTCTAAAATTAATAAAATAATGAATGTTTTTATATATGAATAGGCCATTTTAAAAAAAAATTGAAATAATAGTTACAAAACTCCAAAAATAGAAAAAAATTTGTATCCTATAAGATTTTGATATGAAGAATTTATTGAGCAAATCGGATTTGTCGTTTGAAGCCGTTTCGATATTTTTTTGAGGTGAATCAGTACGTAAAGTCTACTACAACAAACTAGGGTTCAAAGCATTGCTCAAACCTGAGTGGTACGAAAAGAAGGGGCGGTTATTACGACAAGCGGCTCGGCCACTGCCAAAACAATGAGATAAGGTTGATAGCAGTAGAAGCAGCTAATGAGACTTAATTAATTGAGAATAGGACACAGTATGGGCAGGAGGGTGTTGGGCCTTATGGAAAGAACGCAACAGGAAACTGTTTTCTGCAATCAGGAAAACGGTACCGATACTGGTACAGGACACAGGGATGGAGATAGAGCAATGGATCCAATTTTGTTAAAGATGGATAGGGGCACACTTTTATTTTTTCTTCGTCATCGTTTTCAATTGTTTCTTCTGTGTTTCTTTAAAGTTTTATTTTGCAAGTATTATGCATTTACTGAGATGTGTACTGTAAGAGATATAGCAGACAACAACGCTACTAGGCTTATGTAATACTGTAAATTTTTCTGGAATTTAATACAAAAGTTAGTTGGCAATTCGCCAACGACCTTCAAAAAAAATTAATTGAGAATGGATCTAATACCCCTAGATCATAATCCTTGATTACACTTTTAATTAACTACTTGTTTACGATGGTCTTTGTCAGAGAATCGTATTCACAGTAAATACAAGTCCTGAAGCACACAATTTAATCGCCTCAATTAACAAGTGCAGAGGCAATTTATCCTTTGTCGTTTACAATTCAACAGTTGTTATACCTATACCTCTTATCTTGTGGAAGTATTTTTCTTTTTAGTTCTTTTTTTTGGGAAATTATTAATAGCAAGGCTTTCAACTTTTATTTAATTAATCCATAAAATGCTTCTCTGATGCAGAAAATTAACCTTAGTAATCCAATAATGCATTCACAAGCAGACATTGAAAATTGTTTTATTGAAAATAAACCAACTGATTGGAATTTGGAAATGAAAACTGCACAGATCGTCACCATGAAAGGACAAGTACTTAAAGTTCTCTCAAAGAATTTGATTTGCACAATAAAGGTTTGTGATCAAGCCCTGAATAATAACATAGAAAACTTGAGTAATATTCAAATCCTCAGGGTGTTTGTGATCAAAGCCCTGAAGATAAATCCACAAAAAAGTTTTCAATTTTGTCCAAAACTAAAATTGTCAGGGAATAAATTCCCAACAATAACACATATTAAAGCAACGAAGGTATAAAACCACACACAATGCGAAACTCATCCGAAAAGACCTGAATTCAAATGAAAACTCATGTTCTCTAACAATAGAACATGACATTCTTGACATTATCTTTTAATGCTGGCAGTTGCTTGATAGTTGAAGAAGAAGCCTCATCACGACTTGTAGAAGGACCGGCCACAAAAGACGCTGCATCTAACGCTCCAGACTCCAGGTACGACCGTGCACGGAATGCAATCTGATGAGCGTTTTTGGGAAATTGTAAATGAAATTGCACTAGAAGATTGACATTATAGTTATATGTATTATGAATTTAAAATATTTTGCTATAATTATATTACATTCAGCTCTACTTCCAAAAAAATTTTAATATATAACTATATTAAAAATAATATTTTAGTCTCCTATTAATTTTAATTAAGTTGTGATTCTTTTAAAGCCCACTTTTAAAAGATGGGAATTAATGGGCTTATTGGGCCGGATTTTGTTGAAACCCGAATCCACTAAGGTATATCTGAACTTCCAAGCCTCAGAAAATGGAACCTCACAACAATCTTTATTGGATGAATTAAAGGATTATGTAAAAATACAAAGTCAAAATTTGGGCAGTATTTCCCTGACATGAAAGAATTTACACTACTAAAAAGTTATCATATTTTACATTCGATTACATAATATGCTTTACATCATTGCTTGATTAAATAATATGCTTTACATCATTAAATATAGCACAATTTAAAGTGCAGGAAGAACCAAACGAAAGTCTCCATTTTTTATGGGAAAAACCAAAAAGGAAGATTCATGGATCTTAGGCTTTGTGACCTTGTTTTTAGTTTAGTTGAGGTTGAGGTTGGGCCCACAGTTGTCTGGTTTTGTAAAGTAAAGAGTAAACATGCTTGAATTGCACCAAACCCTTTGTGGCTCCCACGATCTTTGCGTCTCAATCTCTCAAATCTCAATCACTGATCGATTTGTTTTTAACAAAAATAATTAAGCATATCTCTCAAATCTCAATCCCATGTCTTTTGATGAGTTTAACTAAAAAAAATCTATCGAATCGACTTCGAACGATAAATCCGAGTTGCTCGATAAATTCTTCATATCAAAATATTATAAAATAGTAAAATTTTCGGTTTTTAAAATTTTTTAACTTTTTTTTTTGAGATTTTTAAAACTCTCTCATTTTTCATAACTTTTCTTGTTATGATTTGTTTTGGATGTGTAAGCAAAACCAACACTATTAGTGAAAAAACAGGAAAACTGATAGTTGAAATGAAGAAATTTTATTACAACTCCAAAATAAGTTATAATTTGGCATATACTAGAACTATTTTTTTTCAGGCTTCGGCCTAAAGCGAAGAACTATTTTTTCGGGCTTTGACCTAAATAATTTTGAAAAAAATAACATTTTGTATAATTAATAGTATTATAATTAGATATATAGAAATTTTCGTATAATATGAAAAGATTGTATCATTTAAAAGAACTATTTGATATTTTAGACATAACAAATACACTTTTAAATAAAAAGAGAGAATGATGAGGTGGCATGACTAAAAAATTGAAAAAAAAAAATAAAATCCAACTACTTTTATGGAGACAACTATTATCGGACAATAATTTTTAAAAAAATTAAGACGAGATCCAGAATTCAAGATTCTTAACTTTAAATAATTATAATGAATTCTTAACCAAATTTATTTGAACTGGTAATCTCTAGCCTATATGATTTTGTAATAAAATCAAACATGTAAAACTATCTTCGGTTTTTCTTTTCAATATTTCTAAAAAACAACATTGCATGGCATGTCCATGTCCATGTCTAATTGTCTATAGTTGTAACGATTGTGCTAATATCTTTTATTACTTTTTGAAAATAACACAATGTATGAAAACAAATTGTACCCACAATCAGATCCAACACCTATCACCTAACAGTGAGTGCTACACAAAATTGAAGGCATGCAAACACGTTCCCAATCATGTCAAATACAAACAGCAACAACATATCACCACGTTCCATTACCAACCACTACAGCACACATCCAAGGAAAGAGAGAAAAGGAGACATCCAGTGCTGGAAATACTGGAGACTCGACATCACATGCATGCGCACACACACAGAGACACACACATATAGATGGATCAGATCGGACGGTCGAGATTGAGTCAAACATCAACCTCGGAAAATAGAGAATTGATGTGTCCGTGCGTGCGTCAAGTCACTGTCAGGTTATTTGGCGCCTCCCTCTTGGAAATAAAAAATATGTGAAGAAGGCTCAAAGAAAGAGTTCTTTTTAGATCCCTAGCTGTGCCTCTAGCTACAAGGCTATATATACAAATATATATGTAGAGCCTATGTGTAGAAGAGTTCAGTTCAGGTTCCATCTGTCTTGTCTGAAAATAAGCTCATTTACTGCTGCACCTGTTCTATCACTGGACACTTTTTCAATGTCGTCCCTGGTTTTTTAGGAAATTTATTTCTTTGAGGAATATCGAAAACATAGCTACAAGTCTAGAACTTGAAACCTTCATATTCTTTGCTCTTTTGTTCCCTTTGGAATTAATTTTTCTCATCTGCAAACTGACAAAAAAAACATCACCTTCTTCTGATTTTTTTCAAGATACAAGAATTGTGTCCGTAAATAATTCATATCATATGTAGTTACATACAGGTTAACCAACTCCAGCGCGGTAAAAACTGGGAATGAGAGAATATAACCTAAACAGTAAAAAGACAAGATTGGTATTCTATTCTTGTCGCCTTCCGTCCGTACAAACACACGCGGTTATTCTCGCCGTGTCTGGCTGATGGGCCCCACTTGTAATAGTTAAACGCAGCATTGAGCTACAGGAGTACTACGGCGTTGTAAATTTTGTTTATATTCTTTTGATATTAGAAATTAATTAAAAAAAGGAGCGCTGGAGTCAACTAATGTCTCTTTTGTTTTGAAATAATTTTTTAATGGGTTTTTAATGACCGTTGAAAATGTAGAAAAGTGTAGTCATAATAATTGTAACAAGAAATTATTATCAGGTGTAAATGTAGAAATAAAGGTCGTGGATTTTGGAGTAATTTGTGAAAGTTAAAACATTTTTCAAATATCCACATTCGTATAATTGATACATTGGAAAATACGAAACAAGATTTAAAAAGTCTAAGTTGTGATATGCCTTCAAATGTTCTTTTAATACATTTTATTCCATATAAAAGAGGTATTCTCAAAGAAATCACTTGCAATTTCGTCTGAAAATTTTGTCTTTTGAAATACAAAATCGTTGAATTAACATAAACGGACAAACAATGAAAAATCCTTTTATTTTTTGTTGAAATGGACAAACGATGAAAAATTTGAAAATGAATCCAACACATAAAATCTTCTCCATTCCAAAAATTACTTAACTTCAAAAATTTTGCCACATCAAAGAGTTAAGCAACCTTATCTTAATACTTTCAAAACCTCTTCTTCTCCACAAATCGTTTTTTTTTTTTTCAGATGTGTGTCCCGCTGGATTTTTAATAAAAATGCTGAAGCACAAGTAATTATGGTCTCTTGCTATAATACGAATTATGCAATTACTTAATTAATATAGAAGTATGAAATGTAATGTTTAAATTAGCTTCTTAATTACTTCATATATGATTTTGTGAACATTTTTAAATAATTACTGAGTGTCAATAACATAGAAAAATATGTGTCAATATATGTTCGTACATGTAAAATAGATAATTCAATTCTACAAACACACAAAAACGTTGAAAATTTTAAAGTTATTAAAAAAAAACAAAAGCAAAAAAGGAAAAATAATTACAACATTACAAAACTTAATTACATCATTATTGTCTGTACTGAAACCATTCCAAATCTCTTCAACTGAATCTGCTTGTAGTGGATAAAAGATGTATTCTTTTCAAATAAATTTCGTATGAGAGCGAGATAAATTGAAAATAATTCAAAAATAAAATTATTTTTTATAAAAAAAATGAAAATTTTATTGTTCATTTATTCCAATCTCAATCTCAAAAAATAAAAGCTCAAATAAAAGCATTAGTCCCGAGAGAGTTGCAATTTCAAAATTGAGTCAAAATTACAAAATAAGTCTAATAATTCAAAACCCTAGAGAAGCGTGTATTTTGTATACGCAAAATCGAGGCGCATGCAACTGGTTGTCAATTTGTGGAAACAATTTCAATTTCGTTTTTGAATATTAAATTAAGAGATCTGTTTGCTCCCAATAAAAATGTTAAACGAGAGAAATCAGATAGATCCGATTGCAAAATTAAAAGTGCATTTTATCTGCTAAATTCACCCAAGTAAAAATTTACAAAATAATTTTCACATGTATAAGTACAACAACCATCGATATGAAATTTATTTCAGAACAAAAGTAAGGGGAAAATGTTTGTCTTTTGATCTTTCTATTTTTAAAAGTAGATATTTAACGCACGGGGTCAAAATATTTGCAATAATAATAGAAAATATGAGCATAAGGTAAGTTAGTTAATAAAAAAAAATGTATTTTTATGTGGAGGGACAATCAATTAATATGGATTTAGATCAATTTGACTTTGAATTATTTTTTATTTTGGATTTTCTCGGATTGGATTGGTTTTTGTGTGATTTATTTTTGGATCATCTCAAATTTTAAGTCATTTCGAGTTGATTTTGGATGGGATTAGGATCATTTCAATTTTTTAGAAGTATTAAATTAGATTAGATTGAATAATTTCTTTTAATCTGATAAGTTTTGTCACCGCAAAGATGAAAATCAAATAGATCAAATCAAATTAGATTAAAATCAAGAGCAATGTGCACAAATAATTCTTAAAGTATCGATATTTTAACATTTTAATTCTTAAAATTTCAACGTATTTATTTTGTCTTTTAAGTATCACATGATTATTATTTGAAATAATGTCTCGAGTCTCTCTAACTATTGACTCGTAACAAGCTAATTTTGAACTTTTAATCTGAACAAACGCTCTCCGAATTATACAAACTCGTGACAAATTATCCCTGATCGTTAATTTACCATCTGATATTCAATTATAAAGTATGAAATTAACAAAATTCCCCTATATATCCATAATATAATATTTTAAATATTTATACTTTATGAATTTTTAATTTATAAAAATTTATTAACTATTTTAAACAGTTTATGTTATGATTGTGAACTCTGAATCAAGACCAACTTTTTTTTTTCCCACATAAACCGAAGTTAATTATTTTTTTGAGGATATTTAATTATTTATCGAAATGCTACACAAATGGTGGATGATCCAATGCGATTCTTTTTTTCTCCGCAAAGGAAAAATACATCCAATTGAGAAATGATTGGGACTCCAAGAGAACCAATAATTATTTTATAGGTCAAAATTTTTAATAATTAATAAATTAAAAAAGTTAATTTTGATATGATTTTTTCATTTATAATGTAATTTTTAATTCATAATAAATTAGCTTTAAGATGTTGATATTTAATTTTTTTTTCGATGTTCCTTGTCGAGATATTTTAGTACTAATCTGTAAATGTTATTATCCATGCATGAATGTCCATGTTTATTGATATTAGAGATGATAATTCTTTTATTTATATTTAAATTAATAAATATAGATTGTTAAATATAATTTAAATTATCTCAATTATACATATATAAACATGTATAGTATTTTAATGTTTTGATAGTTATCAAGAGAAATAATTAAATTGTCAAAATTTGTTCGGTTAATTTTGTAAATTTATTGTGTATGCTGAAATGAAATTGAAACAATGCAACTTTTAGTGTATGCATATAGAAAAATATATACAAAAAAAATCAAATTAATTAGTTTTGTTATTTGAGGATTTAAAGAATAGTTATTTTAGATTTAATTTTGCTGGCATCAATATAACAACAATGAAAATTTATTTCAATTAAATGTCATTTGATAGTTCATCAAAAATCATTAAATCTAAATAATTATAACTTTAATGCAATTTCAAAAATAAAATGCTCATAGAAAATGCAAAGCAACGTATAGAGTCGTTTTTGGAGAATTTCTTGTCCCTTAATCAAGAACATTTTAATAAATGATTAGGCCCACAATCAAATTTTTATATCAATAGTTTACATTCAAATTTGTTTTCGCATATGGTCTAATAATGACGAAACCATTGTTCTCGACTTTCAAAATCACTGTATAATGATATTAATATGAATATTAAGGAAAAAAAATATAGTGACCAAAGTGTGCAATCATTATTTGCACACTTGGAATGTGCCTTGTTTTAACACATACCATGATTTACACAAATTCTTTAAAAAAAGGGTACTCATATATTTTTTTTTATCCCTTTCACAAGTATATTTTTTGATCCTTTGATTGAGTATATATTTTTTTTCTTTTTTTTTACATGTATTTTGACAAAAAAATAATATTTTTTAATGATTTTAGAGGATAAAATAGTATTTTTATTCTCTATATCATCTTAAAATTGGTATTTTTCATCCTTTCCATACAATAGGTAAAAATAAGTTCAGCTATAAGCTAATAATTAAAGCTAATTCTATTATAAGTTAAAATTTATATTATAAATGAAGAGAATAAATCGAAAAAAATAATTATAATTTTTCAAAATAAAATAACTGTCAAAAATTGCAATTTATAGCAAAATCCTTCATTAATTAATGTAAATTTGTTTGTGGATGCATTTCCTATCCTCTCCAGTTATTTTTAACACAGCAGTTGCCTGTTCAGCTTCTTTCAAACGACCCGATAACTCCGTTTCGACATAAATGGAGAAAATTTCACCCAATTCCCTCTCTCCTGGCACTTAACTTTACCGCGCGGTAACTTCATCCAAGCGCCGATCTTGTTCGTTCTTCCTTCCAGGATCCAGCAGTCAAAAAAGTAAAATTGACAATTAAAACCTCTGTCTCTCTCTCTCTCTCTCTCTCTCGCATTACATACTGAAGGTAAGGTACTGCTGGTCTCTCTCTCTCTCTCTCAAGTCCTTCTCCTCTCCATTTCTCCATCCAGTCTCTTCCTGCCGAGGTAGCTGGTCAATATTAACTCGTAAATATTTTCAATTTTCAAAGTCCACTCCCTATTTTTCTTCTTTTCCTTTCCTTCTTCTTTGTTTTCGTCTGAGTGTAGGAGGGATTGTGATCTGTTTTTTTTCAGATTTTAGACGGTTGGGGGGTAGGAAAGAGGAGATTTCATGAGAGCTAGCGGAGATCGATGACGATCGGGGTTAGTCCGATGGAATGGCAGATCCCGTTGACACCGACAAGGTTATCTCAATTCTTTTCCAGATTCTGTGATTTTTTGACGCTTCTTCTTCTTATTCACTTTGTACGGATTAGTGTTTCTGTCTGATCGATGTAATTTTTCTTTTCATGAATGCCAGAAATTTTGTATGTTTTGTACCGTGTTTCAATTGTTGACATGGGTAGGATCACTGATTTTTTCAACCTTGTGCAATTATTTATGTTTATTGTGGCAAATGTGTGAACATGTTAAAAATAAAGACTTTGAGAATTTTACCAAAATAAGGTTTTTGTTCATAAACTGAATATATATATTTTTTTGTTGCCTTTGTTGTAATCTTCTTCTCCAGCATTGAGACTTGTGAAGTAGCCAGTAACGTAAATATACTCTATTTTTATCTAACTTGTTAAATTAGGAACATAATTTTAATGTTATGAAGTCCCATATGGTTTATGTAAAGTAGTTTAAGCATGCAATTTAGTTTTGATGACATTTTCTGTTACTGTTTTTTTGGCGTTTTACGTGCAGGCAATTATTGCTTTAAAAAAAGGAGCTCAACTGCTTAAGTATTGCCGCAAAGGAAAGCCCAAATTTTGCCCCTTTAGACTGTCCCATGTGAGTTCACTTGTGTATCCTACGAGATTTTCATATGATTTTGGTTCACCTTGAATCTTGATCGGGTCCATACCAGTACAATTAGTATGTACCAGATGTATACCGTCCGTATTGGTGTTTTTTACTGTCTTATTTACAAGTAAGCTGCTGGGTTTTATGGCCAAATATTTGAAGACAAATGAATAGAATATACTGGTACATTGTTTGCCCAAAATTTAACTGGTATGTTCAGACAGAAATTCAAAAATCCCTATGCATAATTTTGGTTTGGATTTAATTTTAGTAGGTCAGTATGGTTTTAGGTAGCAGGTCAATATGGTTTGGTGCTTTGATAAGGGAACAGAAGTTTTGAACAAAATAGAAAGAAGCTAAATTCCGTCTGGGCTGATTGGTTAGGTCAGTATGGCTTGGTACACACTGGTATCAACTTGAAAGGTGTGTTGATTGGTTAAACCTGACTTCTTGTGCTGTGCTGTTACATGGATTGATAGGACGAGTCAAAACTGATTTGGATTTCAAGTTCCAAGGAAAAAGGCATTAAGTTAGCTTCCATTTCTAAAATCATCTCCGGACAAAGAACTGTGAGATTTTACATTTTCTTTTTAAATTGTTATTTACTGAAGTTAGATTTCATTTCAGATACATTTAGGTAAAAAAAATAATAAAGCACTGAGAATTGTGTGTCCATACACTTATTTGGTAGCAGTTACATGCAAGGAAGTTAATATGAGTGTCTGGTGTGTGCACACGCATTCAGGCGGGCACGTGTGTGCGTGCATGGGAGGGAGAGGGGGGGAGAGAGAGAGAGAAGTTGGCAGCCACTGCCAAGTTTTGGAAAAGAGGGAGAGAGTTTTTGTACCTAGCACATAAGGGCCCATTAGTAGTTGTTCAGTTAAAATTTTGTTTGACGGCTGATCCTATGAAGAATAAATGCCCCTCTGGAAAGATCCAAACAGTTCAAAAAAGTACGAAACATGAGAATCATAATGAGTGTACGGGTGAATGTACACTGCCTATAAAGAAGTGCATAATAGAGAAAAGGAAAAAAAGATAATGGGGTATGGTGTGTTTTATGATAAAAAGAAATGCAATTTTCATGTTTTTTTGACGTTGTTATTTTCCAACTCGTTGTGATGTGTGCAGCCAGTTTTCCAAAGGTTTCCACTTCCTGAAAAGGATCACTTGTCCTTTTCTCTTATATACAACAACGGAAAAAGGTCCCTCGATCTGGTTAGCTTCCTTCATTTTAACATAGAATTATGTTATCCTCTCTGTTCTTTTGGTTAACAATGTCTTGTGAAGTCTTTTCCTTAAGCTTACATGCTTACAACATAAATAGATATGCAAGGATAAAGTTGAGGTAGAGGCGTGGTTTACAGGACTCAGTGCACTGGTCTCTTCAAATCAGCGTAGCAATCCAAGCAACAATTTTGATTGTTTTCGTGATGGTCTCCCTTATGAGGTTCGTAATAAAAAATAAAAATATAAATGAGATAATAATTTGTCTTGATATTTATCAATGTTATGGTTTTTATTGGTCAAGTCAGTATTCCTATTAAGGGATCAGGTAGCATCCTTTGAGCAGCTTCTGGTACCCTTGATATCGACTGGTCTTTACAGCCAAACCCTTGGATTTGCACCACCAGCTTAACCTTGATCCTCTTTTCTTTGAATGCTTAGACTGTGATAACTGAGGCTGGTACCTTATAACTGGTTTACTTGGCATTTATAGATGAATACATCATAAATTGTATAACTATTGGCATGGATGTCTCAGACAGATGATTATCATTTACAATTGTTCTTTTTTTTTTTTGGCATAACAGAATGGGAGAGAGAGCAGCCTGAGCAGCAACTCATCAAACAACAAATTTAGCACGAGCAACTCCTCCTCACTGTCCAACTCTGACAACGACTTCTCCTTTGTTATCCGTTCCACCGATGCGGTGAGTGACATTATTATGCAAACGAAGGCCTCGTACAATTATAATTATGCCCCTCCCGACCTGCGCCTCAGCATATCCAGTGCCCCCAGCACATCAAGCCATGGCTCTGGTGGGGCTGCCGATGACTCTGAGTCCTTTGGTGATATCTACATCTGGGGTGAGATTTTCACAGACCGGTCAAGCTCTAACCCTAGTGACCCTAACCCGAGTACTAATGCTAACCCTAGCCCTAATCCAACCAACAACCCAGCACTCGCATCTGTTTTCTCAGCAAAAGCCGGCATCCTTACTCCGAAACCTTTGGAGTCGAATGTTATGCTAGATGTGAATTATGTGGCATGCGGGGTCCGCCATGCAGCTCTAGTGACTCGTCAGGGTGAGGTTTTCACCTGGGGGGAGGAGTGCAGTGGCCGTCTAGGACATGGTGTTGGCACTGACATCATCCATCCACGCCTTATTGAGTCCTTGTCCACTTCAAATGTAGAAACAGTCGACTGTGGTGAGTTCCATACTTGTGCCATAACGACCTCTGGCGAGTTATACACATGGGGCGATGGCACCCACAATGCTGGCCTCCTTGGCCATGGTACCAAAACAAGTCATTGGATACCTAAACGAGTTGCAGGGCCCATAGATGGACTCCAGGTGCAGATGGTGTCTTGCGGCACTTGGCACACTGCGCTGATAACCACTGCCGGACAGCTGTTCACATTCGGTGATGGCACATTTGGGGCCCTTGGTCACGGGAATCGAGATACTGCTCTTCTCCCTAAGGAGGTTGAGTCACTAAAGGGGCTAAGAACAATCGCGGTTTCATGTGGAGTGTGGCACACTGCGGCTGTGGTGGAAGTAATAATGTCCCAATCAAGTGCCTCTTCAGGAAAATTGTTCACATGGGGGGATGGGGATAAATACCGGCTAGGTCATGGTGATAAACAGGTACGACTTAAGCCGACTTGCGTGTCACATTTGATAGAATATAATTTTCATAAGGTGGCATGTGGTCATACTTTCACCATCGGTGTGACTACATCAGGTCAGCTTTTCTCCTTTGGCAGTTCAGTGTATGGTCAACTTGGAACCCCTAATTCTGACGGAAGGCACCCGAGGATGGTAGAAGACAGGCTTTCCTCAGAAACTGTGTGGGAGGTTGCCTGTGGGGCCTACCATGTGGCTGTTTTGACAGCCAGTGGTGAGGTTTACACATGGGGCAAGGGTGCAAATGGCAGGTTAGGCCATGGTGACACAGAAGACCGCAAGTCACCAACTATGGTTGAGGCATTAAAAGATCGGGTGGTTAAGCGCATTGCTTGTGGGTCAGGTTTCACAGCTGCAATCTGCCAGCACAAGTGGGTCTCTGGTGCAGAGCAGTCTCAGTGCTCTGCATGTAGGCAAGCTTTTGGTTTCACAAGAAAGAGACATAACTGCTACAATTGTGGGCTGGTACACTGCCACTCATGCAGCTCGAGAAAGGCTGTACGGGCTGCGCTTGCACCCAACCCTGGCAAACCATACAGAGTTTGCGACTCATGCTATGTTAAATTGAGCAAGGTAACTGATAAGTCAGGTTCAAATAGTGCTCGGAGGTACAGTGGGACCACTGTTGGCACTGGAACTGGCACAGCTAAAGTCGGTACGTCAGCTAGTACTGACATGATAAAGAGTCTCGATGCAAAGGCAGCTAAACAAGGAAGAAAACCTGAGGCATACCAGTTTCTTCAAATGAAGGATATACCTTTTATAGGCAGGCTTGAACTACAACAGATGACTTGGGCCGTGGGGTATGCCACCTCAGATAATACAAGATCTTTATCTCCATTGCCTATGAGACCGGGTTACACCGGGTATGTCTCCAATGGCTCAACTACTGGAGAGAGTATGGAGAGCTTAAAGGAGGAGAACCAAGCTTTGACTCGAGAGGTTCAGAGATTGCGTGCTGAGGTACTTAATCTTACAGTTTGTTGTCAATTGAGATTACCTTGTGGACTTGTTTTGCTTTTCCATAGACTGTATGAAACAGATTGGGTTGGTATATTGGCACTGCTGTTGTTGCTTGTGTGTAACAAAAGTCAGGCAGGGGCATTTCTTGAGAGAGAGAGAGAGAGAGAGAGAGAGAGAGAGAGAGTCAAAAGAATCATGAAGAATGAAATTCTTGTATAATGTTGTAATGTTATTGTTTGTGGAGACTCAAAAGTAATCATGTCTTGGTTTTTAGATGGAGAGCATGAAACAGCGGCACGAATTGCAGGAGGTGGAGATGAAGAAGTCAGAAGAGAAGGCACAAGAGGCCTTGCAACTTGTTGCCGAGGAGCAATCTAAATCCAGGGCTGCTAAAGAGGTCATCAAGTCTCTTACAGCTCAGGTACTCTTTTGCTCTTCTTTGTTATATTTAACAATTTAGTTTATTTTTATTAGCACCAATCTAGTGTTTACTGTTACAGTAAGTAGGCATATATACATATTTTGTTAATATGATCAGATTTTAACAATAATCAACAAATTTGAATGTTTATTATATTGGGAAGCCAGTAAAGAAGGCAACAACCATCCAACCCCAAAAAATTGAATGAAATAGCAGTAATTGCAATCATAAAAGTGAAATGGAAACATAAGTAGCATAAAATGTTCCAAAAGATACATTGTGGTACTGGCTCTTTAAGATTTAATATCGGATAGCATGGTTCTTGTAGTACGCAATTTTCTGTTCTACTTGTGTTTTTAATGATATGTTTGTCTCAGTTAAAAGAAATGGCAGAAAGACTGCCACCTGGCGTATATGATACCAAATCCGTACGACCTGTATACTCATCAACAAGTATCTCACCGCAAGAGTCGACCAACTCAACTTCCAGCCCTGCTGAGAAGTCTAACAACAGTACTGATGAACTGTTTGCTGGGCGCACCCCAGGGATGTACCGTACTGGTATAAGACAGAGCACTATGGATACGAAGGAAACTGAAAGGTTCCAGATAAATTTTGGGGGTTCGCAAAATCCTACTTCCAGCCCTAATATAGCGGGACCGTCCTTGGTCAATACAAACAATGGCCAGGTCGAGGCTGAGTGGATAGAACAGTATGAGCCAGGGGTGTATTTAACGCTTGTTGCACTTGTTGATGGTACGAGAGAGCTCAAAAGGGTCAGATTCAGGTGCGATCAAGCTATAATTTATAGAACCTTTTGTCTTTTATTTTTTTTATTACTTTCAGGTGTCAAGCATAGGATTTGCTATTGTTTAGATTCATTATTAGTATATTAAATAAATAAATAACAGAGCATATATGTTGCAAGATGTAACTGCTACCTTTAATATTTTGACAAGATGCAGCAATAATAAAAACAACAGCTATTTGAGTGTAATTATCAGAATGGTGTTCAAAAGGTTGTCCAAGTATTACCCTGCTACCAATTAAAAGAAGGGGAAAGGCTAATAGTTAATGTAACAAATGCAGCCTTTTACATTCATCAATATTGAAACCTAAATACCTCATTTTATTGTATTTTGTTTTATATGATATGTAAATATTTTACACTTTCTACGTAATATTTCTTTATAGAATTGTTACCATTTTTCAGTCGAAGAAGATTTGGAGAACACCAAGCTGAGTCGTGGTGGGCTGAAAACCGAGACAAGGTCTATGAAAAATATAATGTGCGTGGTACCGACCGTACCTCTTCTTTTACTTCTTTTTAATACAAACACCACACTTTGTTATTAGTAAAAGAAACAAGGTAAATGGGAAGTTACTAGCGGAAATTCCACAAAGAGCCTATTTTTTTTTTATTTTAGTGATTTTTGAGCTCCCATTTTGCATTTTTATATTACATTTTGGTATGATCGCTCTCATGTATTTTCATATCTTTTTCGAGGATGTGATGTTTGTTGTATTTAGTGTAAATAAGGGGACGGAATGGGAGAATGTGCCTGCAGTTGCTTGTGGGTAATTTGATGGAGGTGGTCAAGAAAGCTGTTAGTCAATTTGTATAGGGGTTTCTATTGAGTAACATATTTCTTAATTTTCCTTTCCTTTTTTTTCCTAATTCCAGTGCAACTGGAAAATTTTCGAAATTTTCTTCTCCAATTATATTTAAGGTTGTGCTCTCTCTTGTTTTTACTTGACTCAGTTATATGCAATATAAAGTGCACCAAAAAGGTAACTATTGAGTATTGAATGTTGGAAGTAGCTAGCATTGCATTTTTATGGATATCTTTTGCTCTCAACTTTATAATTATGAATAAAGTTTGATGAACTCCAAATACAGCACCCAAGCTAATATTTGCATAAACATGTTCTAGCTTTAATTTGTTGACTTATATCTCAACTTCCAAGCATTAAATAGTTTGGTCGATTAAAACATAAAATTTGCATATGCTTTGGAGTGTGTTAGCATGCAATACTATGTTGCATGGGTGTAGGTGTGGGTATCGTATCTGATATAATATAGATGTGGTGATATGATGAGTTTCAAAAATTTACGAAACAAATGCGGTTATATCTAAGTACAATATTTTTTTCATTTAATGGAAAGCCATAATATATGTTGACAATAATCGAAATTCGTTTTTTTCATTTTCGTTAACAAGCTCTTACACAACATATACACATGAAATTCACGACAAAAAGTCCATGGTTCATTTGTATATTTCTGCTTCTTTGCAAATAAAAAAAAAATTAGTGCATGCAAGTTATTATTAACCATCTGACTAAATCACAAGAATTTATGGTTCATTTGTATATTACCAGATGAGAAGAAAATTAAACTAAAGTGATAATATTTACTATATCAAGTGATTATCAAAATTCTAGAAAGTAAAAATTTGTATGTACCGAATTTTTGTATTTCTCTGGTCCTAACTAAAATAATATATTAATTTTATTATATTATAGATGTGTTTTTTTAAATTATAGATTGATTGTGTTTTAATTTTAATGCAATTCACGGGCCATTTGATATTCTATCAAAGATAATTAAATTTAGACCATTGCAAATTTCATGTAATTTTAATTATTTTTTTATAAAATATCAAATAACATTTAAATTACGTAAAATTTGAAAAACAATAAATATATAAGTTTAAGCATATGTCTATAATATTTTTCTATTTTTTTAATTATTTGAAATATTTGTTGTTAGAGTTGTCAAATTAATTGTTACCAATGGATATCCACCCATAAATAAATATGATTTAAGTTGTTTGAAAACTATGTGTTACCGTTACATACGTTAAAAAAATTCAATTATATAAATTAGTTTAATACAAAACTAATTATTTGAATAATAGGATTATGTCATCCAAATCTGGTATGGTGAGTCGCTAATATCCTTATTAATTAAGGAAGTTCTAATTTTAAAAACTTTGTACCCAACGGCTCTCAGTGGTTCCGCTCTCAATTAAAACCTAACCATCATATAATGGACATGCATGTGATCCATTTAGTCACTTAGATTTTGTAAAATTTGAATTACCGTTATTTCAGTTATACAATTATTTCATCCTAATCTGATTCATCACCATCCCTTAGTTTGGTAAGTCGGCAACTTCCTTACTTAGGTAACACCGAAGCAGGCTGAAAGCATCTGTCTTTAATTCTCCTCTGCTTAATTTTCTCCTTCTACGTGCTCTCCTAGTCACTCCATTCAAGAAAACCCTAGCAACCATGTTAACTGATCACATGACACAAATCCAACAACGGCAATCGCCCTCACGCATCCCCCCTCTGCCGGTTGAGGTGCGTTCTGTTTGGGCTTCCAATCTGGATCGAGAATTTCGCATGATTAGCGAGGCCATTAAAGGAAAGTATAACAATGCTACATTCGACACAGAGTTTAAACTTGCTCTGGACAAAGGGACGGTGCCCAAGACACACCCCCGCTTCCAAGGGGCTGATCAGAGGTACCGAGCAATAAGGACGAGCGTTGATAAAGGGAGGCTCAGACAGCTAGGTCTGACGCTTTCAGCTGATGACGGTTCGGTGATTGTGTTTGAATTTAATTTTGGACCGTTCCTTTCGCCAGCTGAAATGGAAGAAGAGTCTACACTAATGTGGCAAAATGATAACATCAATCCATATTTCTTCTCCCATCTCCTTCTCACCTCCGGTCTCCTGGACAACCGAAGGATGACATGGATCACGTTTCACAGTGCGTACGATATCGCATTCTTCATCAAGTTGGCCACCTTTTGGAGCCCTTTGCCAGATTCTCTGCTGGAATTTGAGCACCTTATCAAGAACTATCTAGGGAACAGTGTATTTGATATCAAATACATGATCAAATTCACAAACAATCTATATGGAGGCTTGAACGAAGTCGCGATGACATTGCACGTCGAGCGGGCGGCGGGGCGGGCACACCAGGCCGGATCTGACAGTCTTCTGACATGGCACACATATCAGAAATTGAAGGAAGGTTATTTCCCACACGGCAGCAGCGTGAGACACGCGGGTGTTTTATACGGAATTCATGATATTTGAGTTTCGGGTCTAGTTTATGTGGTATTTGTATGGAGATTGAAATATTGATTGTATTAATTATTTTAGTTGTGGGATTTTATTTCCGGTAAACTTTGAACAAGCAGTTAGCTAATTATAAGTATTTAACTTTGCTTGCTGTGCTCATTTCTTATAGAATTTGCTTGTTGTTATCAATTGGTAGCATTGTTTGATTAAGCAAAAAGAATTTTCTTGTTGTTATATGTGCCAGAATCTTCACAGATCAAATCAAAGACATTACAGGCTAGCTCTTGAAATCAAACAAGAATGGTCCTTTTCAGCCTTATTTTTACTCATTTTTCTTAATGGAAAATCATGTGTTTGAGCCTTTTCTTTGCAAAACAAGAAGAAACTGGTGCATTAAATCAAGCGCGCTTCCATTTAAACCTCTCTCCAATTCCTGGATCCAAATCTCTGAACCAAAACTGGTGTGTAAAGTACATGTCAGTAAGCACATAGGAGACTGAAAGATATCAACTCAAATTTAACCACTTAAAACGAATTCATCTATCAAAATAAAAAAGAAAATTATCTCGCATTCATCAATCAAAGTTGAAGTACAAGATGAATGGCAATATCATAAAATTAGCCAATTTAACTATGGAACTTCCCATCCATTCACATCGACTTGAATTAATCGGAAAAGTTACAAACGCGAAAAACCCGAATAACTGTTTGAGTTTCTATCTTCTTTTCTCCTGACCTCAGACCACCTCAAGTTCCTCTTCTAAAACCAAAAATAGCTTCCGCAAAATGTCTCAACTAATTGGGTGAAGTGAACATCTCTGCTTGACCTCTCAGAAACATAGTTTGTGCAGCTTGTATATGTCTACGTCCTTCCGCACATGTGACATGAAAATCAGAAAACAACGTACATCTTCCTGTTGTTATTCCAAAACAATTGTAGCAACCGCGCTATCGGTATGCCATAGATCGAATTCATAATCCTAACAAGAACAAATATTTCTGGTGTTTTGATGTGTGTGTGATGTGAATATATCGTTGCCTCCTCCAAGCAGCCAGAATTCTTATGTCACAGAATTCCATCACTAATCTATCATTACTGTCACAAAAGTACAAAAGTTTCAAAGAGAAAAGGACCGTTAGAGATCGATATATAGTGTACCCCTGCCTATTTTTTACTACAAGTTCTGAACATCTCGAGGTAAATTGCATATGAATTAGGCACCTCAGATAATTCAACTACCCCACAATTGTACAATTAAAAAAAAAAAAGAAACACTGGGGCCTGATTTTTTACAGTCATCAATATCCAAACCTAAATACGTCATTTTATTGTCTTTTGTTTTATATGATATGTAAATATTTACACTTTCTACGTAATATTTCTTTATAGAATCGTTACCATTTTTCAGTCGAAGAAGATTTGGAGAACACCAAGCTGAGTCCTGGTGGGCTGAAAACCGAGACAAGGTCTATGAAAAGTATAATGTGCGTGGTACCGACCGTACCTCTTCTTTTACTTCTTTTTAATACAAACACCACACTTTGTTATTAGTAAAAGAAACAAGGTAAATGGGAAGTTACTAGCGGAAATTCCACAAAGAGCCTATTTTTTTTTTTTATTTTAGTGATTTTTGAGCTCCCATTTTGCATTTTTATATTACATTTTGGTATGATCGCTCTCATGTATTTTCATATCTTTTTCGAGGATGTGATGTTTGTTGTATTTAGTGTAAATATGGGGACGGAATGGGAGAATGTGCCTGCAGTTGCTTGTGGGTAATTTGATGGAGGTGGTCAAGAAAGCTGTTAGTCAATTTGTATAGGGATTTCTATTGAGTAATATATTTCTTAATTTTTCTTTCCTTTTTTTTCCTAATTCCAGTGCAACTGGAAAATTTTCGAAATTTTCTTCTCCAATTATATTTAAGGTTGTGCTCTCTCTTGTTTTTACTTGACTCAGTTATATGCAATATAAAGTGCACCAAAAAGGTAACTATTGAGTATTGAATGTTGGAAGTAGCTAGCATTGCATTTTTATGGATATCTTTTGCTCTCAACTTTATAATTATGAATAAAGTTTGATGAACTCCAAATACAGCACCCAAGCTAATATTTGCATAAACATGTTCTAGCTTTAATTTGTTGACTTATATCTCAACTTCCAAGCATTAAATAGTTTGGTCGATTAAAACATAAAATTTGCATATGCTTTGGAGTGTGTTAGCATGCAATACTATGTTGCATGGGTGTAGGTGTGGATATCGTATCTGATACAATATATAGATGTGGTGATACAATAAATTTCAAAAATTTAGGATACAAATGCGGTTATATATAAGTACAATATTTTTTTCATTTAACGGAAAGCCATAATATATATTGACAATATTCGAAATTCGTTTTTTTCATTTTCATTAACAAGCTCTTACACAACATATACACATGAAATAAATGAAAAAAAGTCCATGGTTCATTTGTATATTTCTGTTCATTGCAAATAAAAAAAAAAATTAGTGCTTGCAAGTTATTATTAACCATCTGACTAAATCACAAGAATTTATGGTTCATTTGTATATTACCAGATGAGAAGAAAATTAAACTAAAGTGATAATATTTACTATATCAAGTGATTATCAAAATTCTAGAAAGTAAAAATTTGTATGTACCGAATTTTTGTATTTCTCTGGTCCTAACTAAAATAATATATTAATTTTATTATATTATAGATGTGTTTTTTTAAATTATAGATTGATTGTGTTTTAATTTTAATGCAATTCACGGGCCATTTGATATTCTATCAAAGATAATTAAATTTAGACCATTGCAAATTTCATGTAATTTTAATTATTTTTTTATAAAATATCAAATAACATTTAAATTACGTAAAATTTGAAAAACAATAAATATATAAGTTTAAGCATATGTCTATAATATTTTTCTATTTTTTTAATTATTTGAAATATTTGTTGTTAGAGTTGTCAAATTAATTGTTACCAATGGATATCCACCCATAAATAAATATGATTTAAGTTGTTTGAAAACTATGTGTTACCGTTACATACGTTAAAAAAATTCAATTATATAAATTAGTTTAATACAAAACTAATTATTTGAATAATAGGATTATGTCATCCAAATCTGGTATGGTGAGTCGCTAATATCCTTATTAATTAAGGAAGTTCTAATTTTAAAAACTTTGTACCCAACGGCTCTCAGTGGTTCCGCTCTCAATTAAAACCTAACCATCATATAATGGACATGCATGTGATCCATTTAGTCACTTAGATTTTGTAAAATTTGAATTACCGTTATTTCAGTTATACAATTATTTCATCCTAATCTGATTCATCACCATCCCTTAGTTTGGTAAGTCGGCAACTTCCTTACTTAGGTAACACCGAAGCAGGCTGAAAGCATCTGTCTTTAATTCTCCTCTGCTTAATTTTCTCCTTCTACGTGCTCTCCTAGTCACTCCATTCAAGAAAACCCTAGCAACCATGTTAACTGATCACATGACACAAATCCAACAACGGCAATCGCCCTCACGCATCCCCCCTCTGCCGGTTGAGGTGCGTTCTGTTTGGGCTTCCAATCTGGATCGAGAATTTCGCATGATTAGCGAGGCCATTAAAGGAAAGTATAACAATGCTACATTCGACACAGAGTTTAAACTTGCTCTGGACAAAGGGACGGTGCCCAAGACACACCCCCGCTTCCAAGGGGCTGATCAGAGGTACCGAGCAATAAGGACGAGCGTTGATAAAGGGAGGCTCAGACAGCTAGGTCTGACGCTTTCAGCTGATGACGGTTCGGTGATTGTGTTTGAATTTAATTTTGGACCGTTCCTTTCGCCAGCTGAAATGGAAGAAGAGTCTACACTAATGTGGCAAAATGATAACATCAATCCATATTTCTTCTCCCATCTCCTTCTCACCTCCGGTCTCCTGGACAACCGAAGGATGACATGGATCACGTTTCACAGTGCGTACGATATCGCATTCTTCATCAAGTTGGCCACCTTTTGGAGCCCTTTGCCAGATTCTCTGCTGGAATTTGAGCACCTTATCAAGAACTATCTAGGGAACAGTGTATTTGATATCAAATACATGATCAAATTCACAAACAATCTATATGGAGGCTTGAACGAAGTCGCGATGACATTGCACGTCGAGCGGGCGGCGGGGCGGGCACACCAGGCCGGATCTGACAGTCTTCTGACATGGCACACATATCAGAAATTGAAGGAAGGTTATTTCCCACACGGCAGCAGCGTGAGACACGCGGGTGTTTTATACGGAATTCATGATATTTGAGTTTCGGGTCTAGTTTATGTGGTATTTGTATGGAGATTGAAATATTGATTGTATTAATTATTTTAGTTGTGTGATTTTATTTCCGGTAAACTTTGAACAAGCAGTTAGCTAATTATAAGTATTTAACTTTGCTTGCTGTGCTCATTTCTTATAGAATTTGCTTGTTGTTATCAATTGGTAGCATTGTTTGATTAAGCAAAAAGAATTTTCTTGTTGTTATATGTGCCAGAATCTTCACAGATCAAATCAAAGACATTACAGGCTAGCTCTTGAAATCAAACAAGAATGGTCCTTTTCAGCCTTATTTTTACTCATTTTTCTTAATGGAAAATCATGTGTTTGAGCCTTTTCTTTGCAAAACAAGAAGAAACTGGTGCATTAAATCAAGCGCGCTTCCATTTAAACCTCTCTCCAATTCCTGGATCCAAATCTCTGAACCAAAACTGGTGTGTAAAGTACATGTCAGTAAGCACATAGGAGACTGAAAGATATCAACTCAAATTTAACCACTTAAAACGAATTCATCTATCAAAATAAAAAAGAAAATTATCTCGCATTCATCAATCAAAGTTGAAGTACAAGATGAATGGCAATATCATAAAATTAGCCAATTTAACTATGGAACTTCCCATCCATTCACATCGACTTGAATTAATCGGAAAAGTTACAAACGCGAAAAACCCGAATAACTGTTTGAGTTTCTATCTTCTTTTCTCCTGACCTCAGACCACCTCAAGTTCCTCTTCTAAAACCAAAAATAGCTTCCGCAACATGTCTCAACTAATTGGGTGAAGTGAACATCTCTGCTTGACCTCTCAGAAACATAGTTTGTGCAGCTTGTATATGTCTACGTCCTTCCGCACATGTGACATGAAAATCAGAAAACAACGTACATCTTCCTGTTGTTATTCCAAAACAATTGTAGCAACCGCGCGATCCGTATGCCATCGAACGAATTCATAATCCGAACAAGAACCAATATTTCTGGTGTTTTGATGTGTGTGTGATGTGAAGATACTGTTGCCTGCTCGAAGCAGCCAGAATTCTTATGTCACAGAATTCCATCACTAATCTATCATTACTGTCACAAAAGTACAAAAGTTTCAAAGAGAAAAGGACCGTTAGATATCGATATATAGTGTACCCTGCCTATTTTTTACTACAAGTTCTGAACATCTCGAGGTAAATTGCATATGAATAAGGCACCTCAGATAATTCAACTATCCCACAATTGTACAATTAAAAAAAAAAAGAAACACTGGGGCCTGATTTTTAACAGTCATCAATATCGAAACCTAAATACTTCATTTTATTGTCTTTTGTTTTTATATGATATGTAAATATTTACACTTTCTACGGAATATTTCTTTATAGAATTGTTACCATTTTTCTGTCGAAGAAGATTTGGAGAACACCACGCTGAGTCATGGTGGGCTGAAAACCGAGACAAGGTCTATGAATAGTATCATGTGCGTGGTACCGACCGTACCTCTTCTTTTACTTCTTTTTAATCCTAACACCACACTTTGTTATTAGTAAAAGAAACAAGGTAAATGGGAAGTTACTAGCGGAAATTCGAGAAAGAGCCTATTGTTTTTTTATTTTAGTGATTTTTGAGCTCCCATTTTGCATTTTTATATTACATTTTGGTATGATCGTTCTTGTGTATTTTCATATCTTTCTCGAGGATGTGATATTTGTTGTATTTAGTGTGAATAAGGTGACGGAATGCGAGAATGTGCCTGCAGTTGCTTGTGGGTAATTTGATGGAGGTGGTCAAGAAAGCTGTCAGTCAATTTGTATAGGGGTTTCTATTGAGTAACATATTTCTTAATTTTTCTTTCCTTTTTTTTCCTAATTCCAGTGCAACCGGAAAATTTTCGAAATTTTTTTCTCCAATTATTTTTAAGGTTGTGCTCTCTCTTATTTTTACTTGACTCAGTTATATGCAATATAAAGTGCACCAAAAAGGTAACTATTGAGTATTGAATGTTGGAAGTAGCTAGCATTGCATTTTTATGGATATCTTTTGCTCTCAACTTTATAATTATGAATAAAGTTTGATGAACTCCAAATACAACACCCAAGCTAATATTTGCATATACATGATCTAGTTTTAATTTGTCGACTTATTTCACAACTTTCAAGCATTAAATAGTTTGGTCGATTAAAACATAAAAGTTGCATATGCTTTGGAGTGTGTTAGCATACAATACTATGTTGTATGGGTGTAGGTAGTGTTCTCAAACCGTGCCGTGCCGAAACACGGCGTGCCGCGGCACGGCGCGGCACGGCACGGGAGGTGGAAATTTGTTTTTGCCGTGCGTGCCGTGCCGTGCCAAAAACGGGGAAATGGCGGCACGGCACGGATAAGGCACAGCGTGCTACACGTGCCGTGCTAAACGTGACGTGTCTTAACCGTGTCGTGTCGAGTTGACACGCCGTGCTACCCGTGTCTTAACCGTGCTAAACGTGTTTGGTGGAAAATTTTTTTTAAAAAAATCGAGAAAAATTGAAAAAAAATCGGAAAAATCTTTAAAAATATAAAAAATCAAAATTTTAAATTTCTTTGCTGCTAAAAAATAAAACAAATAATTGAAAAAAATAATATTTTTGTAAAAATAGCCAAAAAATTAGAAAAATCTGAAATTTTTTTTAAAAAATCTGAAAATTATTTTTGAAAAATTTCCAAAAAATTATTTACAAAATTAAAAAATTATTTACGTGCCTTAACCTAAAAAATTAAACAAACAATTGGAAAAATATAATTTTTTTGTAAAAATAGCCAAAAAATTAGAAAAATCCGAAATTTTTTTTAAAAAATCCGAAAATTATTTTTGAAAAATTTGAAAAAATTATTTACAAAATTCAAAAATTATTTACGTGCCTTAACCTAAAAAATTAAACAAACAATTGGAAAAAAATACGGCGGGGTACACAAATTGGGGGATATATATCATATTATCCTATTTTTTAATCCATTTTCAAAATCCCACCAAAAAATTTACAAAATCAACCGTCCGATCAACATCCAACGGCTCACAATCCATGCATACTATGCTTATCCGTTCTATCCATGCTAACCATGCTAAACGTGCCTACCCGTGCCTATGCGTGCCTACACGTGCCTACACGTGCCGTGCCTACACCGTGCCTATCCGTGCCTATCCGTGCTTACCTGTGCCGTGCCTATCCGTGCCTATCCGTGTCTACCCGTGCCTATCCGTGCCTATCCGTGCCTATCCGTGCCTACCCGTGCCTATCCGTACCTACCCGTGCTAACCGTGCCTATCGCGTGCCTATCCGTGCCTACGCGTGTCCCCGTGCCGTGCCTATGCGTGTCCCGTGCCGTGCCGTGCCGTGTCGCCTCCCTTATCCGTGCGTGTCGTGCCGTGTCTACAATAAAAAAAACCGGACACGGCACGGATAACGGCACGGCACGCGACATGCATAACACGGCACGCGTTGACACGCCGTGCCGTGCTGTGTCGCCTCCGACACGTTCCGTGCCGTGCCGTGCCTTGATACGTCGTGTCGTTTTTTATTCCCTAGGTGTAGGTGTGGATATCGTATCTGATACAATATATAGATGTGGTGATACAATAAATTTCAAAAATTTAGGATACAAATGCGGTTATATATAAGTACAATATTTTTTTCATTTAACGGAAAGCCATAATATATATTGACAATATTCGAAATTCGTTTTTTTCATTTTCATTAACAAGCTCTTACACAACATATACACATGAAATAAATGAAAAAAAGTCCATGGTTCATTTGTATATTTCTGTTCATTGCAAATAAAAAAAAAAATTAGTGCTTGCAAGTTATTATTAACCATCTGACTAAATCACAAGAATTTATGGTTCATTTGTATATTACCAGATGAGAAGAAAATTAAACTAAAGTGATAATATTTACTATATCAAGTGATTATCAAAATTCTAGAAAGTAAAAATTTGTATGTACCGAATTTTTGTATTTCTCTGGTCCTAACTAAAATAATATATTAATTTTATTATATTATAGATGTGTTTTTTTAAATTATAGATTGATTGTGTTTTAATTTTAATGCAATTCACGGGCCATTTGATATTCTATCAAAGATAATTAAATTTAGACCATTGCAAATTTCATGTAATTTTAATTATTTTTTTATAAAATATCAAATAACATTTAAATTACGTAAAATTTGAAAAACAATAAATATATAAGTTTAAGCATATGTCTATAATATTTTTCTATTTTTTTAATTATTTGAAATATTTGTTGTTAGAGTTGTCAAATTAATTGTTACCAATGGATATCCACCCATAAATAAATATGATTTAAGTTGTTTGAAAACTATGTGTTACCGTTACATACGTTAAAAAAATTCAATTATATAAATTAGTTTAATACAAAACTAATTATTTGAATAATAGGATTATGTCATCCAAATCTGGTATGGTGAGTCGCTAATATCCTTATTAATTAAGGAAGTTCTAATTTTAAAAACTTTGTACCCAACGGCTCTCAGTGGTTCCGCTCTCAATTAAAACCTAACCATCATATAATGGACATGCATGTGATCCATTTAGTCACTTAGATTTTGTAAAATTTGAATTACCGTTATTTCAGTTATACAATTATTTCATCCTAATCTGATTCATCACCATCCCTTAGTTTGGTAAGTCGGCAACTTCCTTACTTAGGTAACACCGAAGCAGGCTGAAAGCATCTGTCTTTAATTCTCCTCTGCTTAATTTTCTCCTTCTACGTGCTCTCCTAGTCACTCCATTCAAGAAAACCCTAGCAACCATGTTAACTGATCACATGACACAAATCCAACAACGGCAATCGCCCTCACGCATCCCCCCTCTGCCGGTTGAGGTGCGTTCTGTTTGGGCTTCCAATCTGGATCGAGAATTTCGCATGATTAGCGAGGCCATTAAAGGAAAGTATAACAATGCTACATTCGACACAGAGTTTAAACTTGCTCTGGACAAAGGGACGGTGCCCAAGACACACCCCCGCTTCCAAGGGGCTGATCAGAGGTACCGAGCAATAAGGACGAGCGTTGATAAAGGGAGGCTCAGACAGCTAGGTCTGACGCTTTCAGCTGATGACGGTTCGGTGATTGTGTTTGAATTTAATTTTGGACCGTTCCTTTCGCCAGCTGAAATGGAAGAAGAGTCTACACTAATGTGGCAAAATGATAACATCAATCCATATTTCTTCTCCCATCTCCTTCTCACCTCCGGTCTCCTGGACAACCGAAGGATGACATGGATCACGTTTCACAGTGCGTACGATATCGCATTCTTCATCAAGTTGGCCACCTTTTGGAGCCCTTTGCCAGATTCTCTGCTGGAATTTGAGCACCTTATCAAGAACTATCTAGGGAACAGTGTATTTGATATCAAATACATGATCAAATTCACAAACAATCTATATGGAGGCTTGAACGAAGTCGCGATGACATTGCACGTCGAGCGGGCGGCGGGGCGGGCACACCAGGCCGGATCTGACAGTCTTCTGACATGGCACACATATCAGAAATTGAAGGAAGGTTATTTCCCACACGGCAGCAGCGTGAGACACGCGGGTGTTTTATACGGAATTCATGATATTTGAGTTTCGGGTCTAGTTTATGTGGTATTTGTATGGAGATTGAAATATTGATTGTATTAATTATTTTAGTTGTGTGATTTTATTTCCGGTAAACTTTGAACAAGCAGTTAGCTAATTATAAGTATTTAACTTTGCTTGCTGTGCTCATTTCTTATAGAATTTGCTTGTTGTTATCAATTGGTAGCATTGTTTGATTAAGCAAAAAGAATTTTCTTGTTGTTATATGTGCCAGAATCTTCACAGATCAAATCAAAGACATTACAGGCTAGCTCTTGAAATCAAACAAGAATGGTCCTTTTCAGCCTTATTTTTACTCATTTTTCTTAATGGAAAATCATGTGTTTGAGCCTTTTCTTTGCAAAACAAGAAGAAACTGGTGCATTAAATCAAGCGCGCTTCCATTTAAACCTCTCTCCAATTCCTGGATCCAAATCTCTGAACCAAAACTGGTGTGTAAAGTACATGTCAGTAAGCACATAGGAGACTGAAAGATATCAACTCAAATTTAACCACTTAAAACGAATTCATCTATCAAAATAAAAAAGAAAATTATCTCGCATTCATCAATCAAAGTTGAAGTACAAGATGAATGGCAATATCATAAAATTAGCCAATTTAACTATGGAACTTCCCATCCATTCACATCGACTTGAATTAATCGGAAAAGTTACAAACGCGAAAAACCCGAATAACTGTTTGAGTTTCTATCTTCTTTTCTCCTGACCTCAGACCACCTCAAGTTCCTCTTCTAAAACCAAAAATAGCTTCCGCAACATGTCTCAACTAATTGGGTGAAGTGAACATCTCTGCTTGACCTCTCAGAAACATAGTTTGTGCAGCTTGTATATGTCTACGTCCTTCCGCACATGTGACATGAAAATCAGAAAACAACGTACATCTTCCTGTTGTTATTCCAAAACAATTGTAGCAACCGCGCGATCCGTATGCCATCGAACGAATTCATAATCCGAACAAGAACCAATATTTCTGGTGTTTTGATGTGTGTGTGATGTGAAGATACTGTTGCCTGCTCGAAGCAGCCAGAATTCTTATGTCACAGAATTCCATCACTAATCTATCATTACTGTCACAAAAGTACAAAAGTTTCAAAGAGAAAAGGACCGTTAGATATCGATATATAGTGTACCCTGCCTATTTTTTACTACAAGTTCTGAACATCTCGAGGTAAATTGCATATGAATAAGGCACCTCAGATAATTCAACTATCCCACAATTGTACAATTAAAAAAAAAAAGAAACACTGGGGCCTGATTTTTAACAGTCATCAATATCGAAACCTAAATACTTCATTTTATTGTCTTTTGTTTTTATATGATATGTAAATATTTACACTTTCTACGGAATATTTCTTTATAGAATTGTTACCATTTTTCTGTCGAAGAAGATTTGGAGAACACCACGCTGAGTCATGGTGGGCTGAAAACCGAGACAAGGTCTATGAATAGTATCATGTGCGTGGTACCGACCGTACCTCTTCTTTTACTTCTTTTTAATCCTAACACCACACTTTGTTATTAGTAAAAGAAACAAGGTAAATGGGAAGTTACTAGCGGAAATTCGAGAAAGAGCCTATTGTTTTTTTATTTTAGTGATTTTTGAGCTCCCATTTTGCATTTTTATATTACATTTTGGTATGATCGTTCTTGTGTATTTTCATATCTTTCTCGAGGATGTGATATTTGTTGTATTTAGTGTGAATAAGGTGACGGAATGCGAGAATGTGCCTGCAGTTGCTTGTGGGTAATTTGATGGAGGTGGTCAAGAAAGCTGTCAGTCAATTTGTATAGGGGTTTCTATTGAGTAACATATTTCTTAATTTTTCTTTCCTTTTTTTTCCTAATTCCAGTGCAACCGGAAAATTTTCGAAATTTTTTTCTCCAATTATTTTTAAGGTTGTGCTCTCTCTTATTTTTACTTGACTCAGTTATATGCAATATAAAGTGCACCAAAAAGGTAACTATTGAGTATTGAATGTTGGAAGTAGCTAGCATTGCATTTTTATGGATATCTTTTGCTCTCAACTTTATAATTATGAATAAAGTTTGATGAACTCCAAATACAACACCCAAGCTAATATTTGCATATACATGATCTAGTTTTAATTTGTCGACTTATTTCACAACTTTCAAGCATTAAATAGTTTGGTCGATTAAAACATAAAAGTTGCATATGCTTTGGAGTGTGTTAGCGTACAATACTATGTTGTATGGGTGTAGGTAGTGTTCTCAAACCGTGCCGTGCCGAAACACGGCGTGCCGCGGCACGGCGCGGCACGGCACGGGAGGTGGAAATTTGTTTTTGCCGTGCGTGCCGTGCCGTGCCAAAAACGGGGAAATGGCGGCACGGCACGGATAAGGCACAGCGTGCTACACGTGCCGTGCTAAACGTGACGTGTCTTAACCGTGTCGTGTCGAGTTGACACGCCGTGCTACCCGTGTCTTAACCGTGCTAAACGTGTTTGGTGGAAAATTTTTTTTAAAAAAATCGAGAAAAATTGAAAAAAAATCGGAAAAATCTTTAAAAATATAAAAAATCAAAATTTTAAATTTCTTTGCTGCTAAAAAATAAAACAAATAATTGAAAAAAATAATATTTTTGTAAAAATAGCCAAAAAATTAGAAAAATCTGAAATTTTTTTTAAAAAATCTGAAAATTATTTTTGAAAAATTTCCAAAAAATTATTTACAAAATTAAAAAATTATTTACGTGCCTTAACCTAAAAAATTAAACAAACAATTGGAAAAATATAATTTTTTTGTAAAAATAGCCAAAAAATTAGAAAAATCCGAAATTTTTTTTAAAAAATCCGAAAATTATTTTTGAAAAATTTGAAAAAATTATTTACAAAATTCAAAAATTATTTACGTGCCTTAACCTAAAAAATTAAACAAACAATTGGAAAAAAATACGGCGGGGTACACAAATTGGGGGATATATATCATATTATCCTATTTTTTAATCCATTTTCAAAATCCCACCAAAAAATTTACAAAATCAACCGTCCGATCAACATCCAACGGCTCACAATCCATGCATACTATGCTTATCCGTTCTATCCATGCTAACCATGCTAAACGTGCCTACCCGTGCCTATGCGTGCCTACACGTGCCTACACGTGCCGTGCCTACACCGTGCCTATCCGTGCCTATCCGTGCTTACCTGTGCCGTGCCTATCCGTGCCTATCCGTGTCTACCCGTGCCTATCCGTGCCTATCCGTGCCTATCCGTGCCTACCCGTGCCTATCCGTACCTACCCGTGCTAACCGTGCCTATCGCGTGCCTATCCGTGCCTACGCGTGTCCCCGTGCCGTGCCTATGCGTGTCCCGTGCCGTGCCGTGCCGTGTCGCCTCCCTTATCCGTGCGTGTCGTGCCGTGTCTACAATAAAAAAAACCGGACACGGCACGGATAACGGCACGGCACGCGACATGCATAACACGGCACGCGTTGACACGCCGTGCCGTGCTGTGTCGCCTCCGACACGTTCCGTGCCGTGCCGTGCCTTGATACGTCGTGTCGTTTTTTATTCCCTAGGTGTAGGTGTGGATATCGTATCTGATACAATATATAGATGTGGTGATACAATAAATTTCAAAAATTTAGGATACAAATGCGGTTATATATAAGTACAATATTTTTTTCATTTAACGGAAAGCCATAATATATATTGACAATATTCGAAATTCGTTTTTTTCATTTTCATTAACAAGCTCTTACACAACATATACACATGAAATAAATGAAAAAAAGTCCATGGTTCATTTGTATATTTCTGTTCATTGCAAATAAAAAAAAAAATTAGTGCTTGCAAGTTATTATTAACCATCTGACTAAATCACAAGAATTTATGGTTCATTTGTATATTACCAGATGAGAAGAAAATTAAACTAAAGTGATAATATTTACTATATCAAGTGATTATCAAAATTCTAGAAAGTAAAAATTTGTATGTACCGAATTTTTGTATTTCTCTGGTCCTAACTAAAATAATATATTAATTTTATTATATTATAGATGTGTTTTTTTAAATTATAGATTGATTGTGTTTTAATTTTAATGCAATTCACGGGCCATTTGATATTCTATCAAAGATAATTAAATTTAGACCATTGCAAATTTCATGTAATTTTAATTATTTTTTTATAAAATATCAAATAACATTTAAATTACGTAAAATTTGAAAAACAATAAATATATAAGTTTAAGCATATGTCTATAATATTTTTCTATTTTTTTAATTATTTGAAATATTTGTTGTTAGAGTTGTCAAATTAATTGTTACCAATGGATATCCACCCATAAATAAATATGATTTAAGTTGTTTGAAAACTATGTGTTACCGTTACATACGTTAAAAAAATTCAATTATATAAATTAGTTTAATACAAAACTAATTATTTGAATAATAGGATTATGTCATCCAAATCTGGTATGGTGAGTCGCTAATATCCTTATTAATTAAGGAAGTTCTAATTTTAAAAACTTTGTACCCAACGGCTCTCAGTGGTTCCGCTCTCAATTAAAACCTAACCATCATATAATGGACATGCATGTGATCCATTTAGTCACTTAGATTTTGTAAAATTTGAATTACCGTTATTTCAGTTATACAATTATTTCATCCTAATCTGATTCATCACCATCCCTTAGTTTGGTAAGTCGGCAACTTCCTTACTTAGGTAACACCGAAGCAGGCTGAAAGCATCTGTCTTTAATTCTCCTCTGCTTAATTTTCTCCTTCTACGTGCTCTCCTAGTCACTCCATTCAAGAAAACCCTAGCAACCATGTTAACTGATCACATGACACAAATCCAACAACGGCAATCGCCCTCACGCATCCCCCCTCTGCCGGTTGAGGTGCGTTCTGTTTGGGCTTCCAATCTGGATCGAGAATTTCGCATGATTAGCGAGGCCATTAAAGGAAAGTATAACAATGCTACATTCGACACAGAGTTTAAACTTGCTCTGGACAAAGGGACGGTGCCCAAGACACACCCCCGCTTCCAAGGGGCTGATCAGAGGTACCGAGCAATAAGGACGAGCGTTGATAAAGGGAGGCTCAGACAGCTAGGTCTGACGCTTTCAGCTGATGACGGTTCGGTGATTGTGTTTGAATTTAATTTTGGACCGTTCCTTTCGCCAGCTGAAATGGAAGAAGAGTCTACACTAATGTGGCAAAATGATAACATCAATCCATATTTCTTCTCCCATCTCCTTCTCACCTCCGGTCTCCTGGACAACCGAAGGATGACATGGATCACGTTTCACAGTGCGTACGATATCGCATTCTTCATCAAGTTGGCCACCTTTTGGAGCCCTTTGCCAGATTCTCTGCTGGAATTTGAGCACCTTATCAAGAACTATCTAGGGAACAGTGTATTTGATATAAAATACATGATCAAATTCACAAACAATCTATATGGAGGCTTGAACGAAGTCGCGATGACATTGCACGTCGAGCGGGCGGCGGGGCGGGCACACCAGGCCGGATCTGACAGTCTTCTGACATGGCACACATATCAGAAATTGAAGGAAGGTTATTTCCCACACGGCAGCAGCGTGAGACACGCGGGTGTTTTATACGGAATTCATGATATTTGAGTTTCGGGTCTAGTTTATGTGGTATTTGTATGGAGATTGAAATATTGATTGTATTAATTATTTTAGTTGTGTGATTTTATTTCCGGTAAACTTTGAACAAGCAGTTAGCTAATTATAAGTATTTAACTTTGCTTGCTGTGCTCATTTCTTATAGAATTTGCTTGTTGTTATCAATTGGTAGCATTGTTTGATTAAGCAAAAAGAATTTTCTTGTTGTTATATGTGCCAGAATCTTCACAGATCAAATCAAAGACATTACAGGCTAGCTCTTGAAATCAAACAAGAATGGTCCTTTTCAGCCTTATTTTTACTCATTTTTCTTAATGGAAAATCATGTGTTTGAGCCTTTTCTTTGCAAAACAAGAAGAAACTGGTGCATTAAATCAAGCGCGCTTCCATTTAAACCTCTCTCCAATTCCTGGATCCAAATCTCTGAACCAAAACTGGTGTGTAAAGTACATGTCAGTAAGCACATAGGAGACTGAAAGATATCAACTCAAATTTAACCACTTAAAACGAATTCATCTATCAAAATAAAAAAGAAAATTATCTCGCATTCATCAATCAAAGTTGAAGTACAAGATGAATGGCAATATCATAAAATTAGCCAATTTAACTATGGAACTTCCCATCCATTCACATCGACTTGAATTAATCGGAAAAGTTACAAACGCGAAAAACCCGAATAACTGTTTGAGTTTCTATCTTCTTTTCTCCTGACCTCAGACCACCTCAAGTTCCTCTTCTAAAACCAAAAATAGCTTCCGCAACATGTCTCAACTAATTGGGTGAAGTGAACATCTCTGCTTGACCTCTCAGAAACATAGTTTGTGCAGCTTGTATATGTCTACGTCCTTCCGCACATGTGACATGAAAATCAGAAAACAACGTACATCTTCCTGTTGTTATTCCAAAACAATTGTAGCAACCGCGCGATCCGTATGCCATCGAACGAATTCATAATCCGAACAAGAACCAATATTTCTGGTGTTTTGATGTGTGTGTGATGTGAAGATACTGTTGCCTGCTCGAAGCAGCCAGAATTCTTATGTCACAGAATTCCATCACTAATCTATCATTACTGTCACAAAAGTACAAAAGTTTCAAAGAGAAAAGGACCGTTAGATATCGATATATAGTGTACCCTGCCTATTTTTTACTACAAGTTCTGAACATCTCGAGGTAAATTGCATATGAATAAGGCACCTCAGATAATTCAACTATCCCACAATTGTACAATTAAAAAAAAAAAGAAACACTGGGGCCTGATTTTTAACAGTCATCAATATCGAAACCTAAATACTTCATTTTATTGTCTTTTGTTTTTATATGATATGTAAATATTTACACTTTCTACGGAATATTTCTTTATAGAATTGTTACCATTTTTCTGTCGAAGAAGATTTGGAGAACACCACGCTGAGTCATGGTGGGCTGAAAACCGAGACAAGGTCTATGAATAGTATCATGTGCGTGGTACCGACCGTACCTCTTCTTTTACTTCTTTTTAATCCTAACACCACACTTTGTTATTAGTAAAAGAAACAAGGTAAATGGGAAGTTACTAGCGGAAATTCGAGAAAGAGCCTATTGTTTTTTTATTTTAGTGATTTTTGAGCTCCCATTTTGCATTTTTATATTACATTTTGGTATGATCGTTCTTGTGTATTTTCATATCTTTCTCGAGGATGTGATATTTGTTGTATTTAGTGTGAATAAGGTGACGGAATGCGAGAATGTGCCTGCAGTTGCTTGTGGGTAATTTGATGGAGGTGGTCAAGAAAGCTGTCAGTCAATTTGTATAGGGGTTTCTATTGAGTAACATATTTCTTAATTTTTCTTTCCTTTTTTTTCCTAATTCCAGTGCAACCGGAAAATTTTCGAAATTTTTTTCTCCAATTATTTTTAAGGTTGTGCTCTCTCTTATTTTTACTTGACTCAGTTATATGCAATATAAAGTGCACCAAAAAGGTAACTATTGAGTATTGAATGTTGGAAGTAGCTAGCATTGCATTTTTATGGATATCTTTTGCTCTCAACTTTATAATTATGAATAAAGTTTGATGAACTCCAAATACAACACCCAAGCTAATATTTGCATATACATGATCTAGTTTTAATTTGTCGACTTATTTCACAACTTTCAAGCATTAAATAGTTTGGTCGATTAAAACATAAAAGTTGCATATGCTTTGGAGTGTGTTAGCATATAATACTATGTTGTATGGGTGTAGGTAGTGTTCTCAAACCGTGCCGTGCCGAAACACGGCGTGCCGCGGCACGGCACGGCACGGCACGGTACGGGAGGTGGAAATTTGTTTTTGCCGTGCGTGCCGTGCCGTGCCAAAAATGGGGAAATGGCGGCACGGCACGGATAAGGCACGGCGTGCTACACGTGCCGTGCTAAACGTGACGTGTCTTAACCGTGCCGTGCCGTGTCGAGTTGACACACCATGCTACCCGTGCTTTAACCGTGCTAAACGTGTTTGGTGGAAATTTTTTTTTAAAAAAATCGAAAAAAATTGAAAAAAAATCGGAAAAATCTTTAAAAATATAAAAAATCAAAATTTTAAATTTCTTTGCTGCTAAAAAATAAAACAAATAATTGAAAAAAATAATATTTTTGTAAAAATAGCAAAAAAATTAGAAAAATCCGATATTTTTTTTAAAAAATCCGAAAATTATTTTTGAAAAATTTCCAAAAAATTATTTACAAAATTCAAAAATTATTTACGTGCCTTAACCTAAAAAATTAAACAAACAATTGGGAAAATATAATTTTTTTGTAAAAATAGCCAAAAAATTAGAAAAATCCGAAATTTTTTTTAAAAAATCCGAAAATTATTTTTGAAAAATTTGAAAAAATTATTTACAAAATTCAAAAATTATTTACGTGCCTTAACCTAAAAAATTAAACAAACAATTGGAAATAAATACGACGGGGTACACAAATTGGGGGATATATATCATATTATCCTATTTTTTAATCCCTTTTCAAAATCCCTCCAAAAAATTTACAAAATCAACCGTCCGATCAACATCCAACAGCTCACAATCCATGCATACTATGCTTATCCGTGCTATCAATGCTAACCATGCTAAACGTGCCTACCCGTGCCTATGCATGCCTACACGTGCCGTGCCTACACCGTGCCTAAACCGTGCCTATCCGTGCCTATTTGTGCCTATCCGTGCCTACCCGTGCCGTGCCTATCCATGCCTACCCGTGCCGTGCCTATCCGTGCTTACCCGTGCCTATCCGTGCCTATCCGTGCCTACCCGTGCCTATCCGTGCCTACCCGTGCTAACCGTGTCTATCCCGTGCCTATCCGTGCCTACGCGTGTCCCCGTGCCGTGCCTATGCGTGTCTCGTGCCGTGCCGTGACGCCTCCCTTATCCGTGCGTGCCATGCCGTGTCTACAGTAAAAAAAACCGGACACGGCACGGATAACGGCACGGCACGCGACATGCATAACATGGCATGCGTTGACACGCCGTGCCGTGCTGTGTCGCCTCCGACACGTGCCGTGCCGTGCCGTGCCGTGCCTTGACACGCCGTGCCGTTTTTTATTCCCTAGGTGTAGGTGTGGGTATCGTATCTGATACAATATATAGATGTGGTGATACAATAAATTTCAAAAATTTAGGATACAAATGCGGTTATATATAAGTACAATATTTTTTTCATTTAACGGAAAGCCATAATATATATTGACAATATTCGAAATTCGTTTTTTTTCATTTTCATTAACAAGCTCTTACACAACATATACACATGAAATAAATGAAAAAAAGTCCATGGTTCATTTGTATATTTCTGCTTCTTTGCAAATAAAAAAAAAATTACTGCTTACAAGTTATTATTAACCATCTGACTAAATCACAAGAATTTATGGTTCATTTGTATATTACCAGATGAGAAGAAAATTAAACTAAAGTGATAATATTTACTATATCAAGTGATTATCAAAATTCTAGAAAGTAAAAATTTGTATGTACCGAATTTTTGTATTTCTCTGGTCCTAACTAAAATAATATATTAATTTTATTATATTATAGATGTGTTTTTTTAAATTATAGATTGATTGTGTTTTAATTTTAATGCAATTCCCGGGCCATTTGATATTCTATCAAAGATAATTAAATTTAGACCATTGCAAATTTCATGTAATTTTAATTATTTTTTTATAAAATATCAAATAACATTTAAATTACGTGAAATTTGAAAAACAATAAATACATAAGTTTAAGCATATGTCTATAATATTTTTCTATTTTTTTAATTATTTGAAATATTTGTTGTTAGAGTTGTCAAATTAATTGTTACCAATGGATATCCACCCATAAATAAATATGATTTAAGTTGTTTGAAAACTATGTGTTACCGTCACATACGTTAAAAAAATTCAAATTATATAAATTAGTTTAATACAACACTAATTATTTGAATAATAGGATTATGTCATACAAATCTGGTATCGTGAGTCGCTAACTTCCTTATTAAGGAAGTTCTAATTTTAAAAACTTTGTACCCAACGGCTCTCAGTGGTTCCGCTCTCAATTAAAACCTAACCATCATATAATGGACATGCATGTGATCCATTTAGTCACTTAGATTTTGTAAAATTTGAATTACCGTTATTTCAGTTATACAATTATTTCATCCTAATCTGATTCATCACCATCCCTTAGTTTGGTAAGTCGGCAACTTCCTTACTTAGGTAACACCGAAGCAGGCTGAAAGCATCTGTCTTTAATTCTCCTCTGCTTAATTTTCTCCTTCTACGTGCTCTCCTAGTCACTCCATTCAAGAAAACCCTAGCAACCATGTTAACTGATCACATGACACAAATCCAACAACGGCAATCGCCCTCAAGCATCCCCCCTCTGCCGGTTGAGGTGCGTTCTGTTTGGGCTTCCAATCTGGATCGAGAATTTCGCATGATTAGCGAGGCCATTAAAGGAAAGTATAACAATGCTACATTCGACACAGAGTTTAAACTTGCTCTGGACAAAGGGACGGTGCCCAAGACACACCCCCGCTTCCAAGGGGCTGATCAGAGGTACCGAGCAATAAGGACGAGCGTTGATAAAGGGAGGCTCAGACAGCTAGGTCTGACGCTTTCAGCTGATGACGGTTCGGTGATTGTGTTTGAATTTAATTTTGGACCGTTCCTTTCGCCAGCTGAAATGGAAGAAGAGTCTACACTAATGTGGCAAAATGATAACATCAATCCATATTTCTTCTCCCATCTCCTTCTCACCTCCGGTCTCCTGGACAACCGAAGGATGACATGGATCACGTTTCACAGTGCGTACGATATCGCATTCTTCATCAAGTTGGCCACCTTTTGGAGCCCTTTGCCAGATTCTCTGCTGGAATTTGAGCACCTTATCAAGAACTATCTAGGGAACAGTGTATTTGATATCAAATACATGATCAAATTCACAAACAATCTATATGGAGGCTTGAACGAAGTCGCGATGACATTGCACGTCGAGCGGGCGGCGGGGCGGGCACACCAGGCCGGATCTGACAGTCTTCTGACATGGCACACATATCAGAAATTGAAGGAAGGTTATTTCCCACACGGCAGCAGCGTGAGACACGCGGGTGTTTTATACGGAATTCATGATATTTGAGTTTCGGGTCTAGTTTATGTGGTATTTGTATGGAGATTGAAATATTGATTGTATTAATTATTTTAGTTGTGTGATTTTATTTCCGGTAAACTTTGAACAAGCAGTTAGCTAATTATAAGTATTTAACTTTGCTTGCTGTGCTCATTTCTTATAGAATTTGCTTGTTGTTATCAATTGGTAGCATTGTTTGATTAAGCAAAAAGAATTTTCTTGTTGTTATATGTGCCAGAATCTTCACAGATCAAATCAAAGACATTACAGGCTAGCTCTTGAAATCAAACAAGAATGGTCCTTTTCAGCCTTATTTTTACTCATTTTTCTTAATGGAAAATCATGTGTTTGAGCCTTTTCTTTGCAAAACAAGAAGAAACTGGTGCATTAAATCAAGCGCGCTTCCATTTAAACCTCTCTCCAATTCCTGGATCCAAATCTCTGAACCAAAACTGGTGTGTAAAGTACATGTCAGTAAGCACATAGGAGACTGAAAGATATCAACTCAAATTTAACCACTAAAAACGAATTCATCTATCAAAATAAAAAAGAAAATTATCTCGCATTCATCAATCAAAGTTGAAGTACAAGATGAATGGCAATATCATAAAATTAGCCAATTTAACTATGGAACTTCCCATCCATTCACATCGACTTGAATTAATCGGAAAAGTTACAAACGCGAAAAACCCGAATAACTGTTTGAGTTTCTATCTTCTTTTCTCCTGACCTCAGACCACCTCAAGTTCCTCTTCTAAAACCAAAAATAGCTTCCGCAACATGTCTCAACTAATTGGGTGAAGTGAACATCTCTGCTTGACCTCTCAGAAACATAGTTTGTGCAGCTTGTATATGTCTACGTCCTTCCGCACATGTGACATGAAAATCAGAAAACAACGTACATCTTCCTGTTGTTATTCCAAAACAATTGTAGCAACCGCGCTATCGGTATGCCATAGATCGAATTCATAATCCTAACAAGAACAAATATTTCTGGTGTTTTGATGTGTGTGTGATGTGAATATATCGTTGCCTCCTCCAAGCAGCCAGAATTCTTATGTCACTGAATTCCATCACTAATCTATCATTACTGTCACAAAAGTACAAAAGTTTCAAAGAGAAAAGGACCGTTAGAGATCGATATATAGTGTACCCCTGCCTATTTTTTACTACAAGTTCTGAACATCTCGAGGTAAATTGCATATGAATTAGGCACCTCAGATAATTCAACTATCCCACAATTGTACAATTAAAAAAAAAAAAGAAACACTGGGGCCTGATTTTTTACAGTCATCAATATCCAAACCTAAATACGTCATTTTATTGTCTTTTGTTTTATATGATATGTAAATATTTACACTTTCTACGTAATATTTCTTTATAGAATCGTTACCATTTTTCAGTCGAAGAAGATTTGGAGAACACCAAGCTGAGTCCTGGTGGGCTGAAAACCGAGACAAGGTCTATGAAAAGTATAATGTGCGTGGTACCGACCGTACCTCTTCTTTTACTTCTTTTTAATACAAACACCACACTTTGTTATTAGTAAAAGAAACAAGGTAAATGGGAAGTTACTAGCGGAAATTCCACAAAGAGCCTATTTTTTTTTTTTATTTTAGTGATTTTTGAGCTCCCATTTTGCATTTTTATATTACATTTTGGTATGATCGCTCTCATGTATTTTCATATCTTTTTCGAGGATGTGATGTTTGTTGTATTTAGTGTAAATATGGGGACGGAATGGGAGAATGTGCCTGCAGTTGCTTGTGGGTAATTTGATGGAGGTGGTCAAGAAAGCTGTTAGTCAATTTGTATAGGGATTTCTATTGAGTAATATATTTCTTAATTTTTCTTTCCTTTTTTTTCCTAATTCCAGTGCAACTGGAAAATTTTCGAAATTTTCTTCTCCAATTATATTTAAGGTTGTGCTCTCTCTTGTTTTTACTTGACTCAGTTATATGCAATATAAAGTGCACCAAAAAGGTAACTATTGAGTATTGAATGTTGGAAGTAGCTAGCATTGCATTTTTATGGATATCTTTTGCTCTCAACTTTATAATTATGAATAAAGTTTGATGAACTCCAAATACAGCACCCAAGCTAATATTTGCATAAACATGTTCTAGCTTTAATTTGTTGACTTATATCTCAACTTCCAAGCATTAAATAGTTTGGTCGATTAAAACATAAAATTTGCATATGCTTTGGAGTGTGTTAGCATGCAATACTATGTTGCATGGGTGTAGGTGTGGGTATCGTATCTGATATAATATAGATGTGGTGATATGATGAGTTTCAAAAATTTACGAAACAAATGCGGTTATATCTAAGTACAATATTTTTTTCATTTAATGGAAAGCCATAATATATGTTGACAATAATCGAAATTCGTTTTTTTCATTTTCGTTAACAAGCTCTTACACAACATATACACATGAAATTCACGACAAAAAGTCCATGGTTCATTTGTATATTTCTGCTTCTTTGCAAATAAAAAAAAAATTAGTGCATGCAAGTTATTATTAACCATCTGACTAAATCACAAGAATTTATGGTTCATTTGTATATTACCAGATGAGAAGAAAATTAAACTAAAGTGATAATATTTACTATATCAAGTGATTATCAAAATTCTAGAAAGTAAAAATTTGTATGTACCGAATTTTTGTATTTCTCTGGTCCTAACTAAAATAATATATTAATTTTATTATATTATAGATGTGTTTTTTTAAATTATAGATTGATTGTGTTTTAATTTTAATGCAATTCACGGGCCATTTGATATTCTATCAAAGATAATTAAATTTAGACCATTGCAAATTTCATGTAATTTTAATTATTTTTTTATAAAATATCAAATAACATTTAAATTACGTAAAATTTGAAAAACAATAAATATATAAGTTTAAGCATATGTCTATAATATTTTTCTATTTTTTTAATTATTTGAAATATTTGTTGTTAGAGTTGTCAAATTAATTGTTACCAATGGATATCCACCCATAAATAAATATGATTTAAGTTGTTTGAAAACTATGTGTTACCGTTACATACGTTAAAAAAATTCAATTATATAAATTAGTTTAATACAAAACTAATTATTTGAATAATAGGATTATGTCATCCAAATCTGGTATGGTGAGTCGCTAATATCCTTATTAATTAAGGAAGTTCTAATTTTAAAAACTTTGTACCCAACGGCTCTCAGTGGTTCCGCTCTCAATTAAAACCTAACCATCATATAATGGACATGCATGTGATCCATTTAGTCACTTAGATTTTGTAAAATTTGAATTACCGTTATTTCAGTTATACAATTATTTCATCCTAATCTGATTCATCACCATCCCTTAGTTTGGTAAGTCGGCAACTTCCTTACTTAGGTAACACCGAAGCAGGCTGAAAGCATCTGTCTTTAATTCTCCTCTGCTTAATTTTCTCCTTCTACGTGCTCTCCTAGTCACTCCATTCAAGAAAACCCTAGCAACCATGTTAACTGATCACATGACACAAATCCAACAACGGCAATCGCCCTCAAGCATCCCCCCTCTGCCGGTTGAGGTGCGTTCTGTTTGGGCTTCCAATCTGGATCGAGAATTTCGCATGATTAGCGAGGCCATTAAAGGAAAGTATAACAATGCTACATTCGACACAGAGTTTAAACTTGCTCTGGACAAAGGGACGGTGCCCAAGACACACCCCCGCTTCCAAGGGGCTGATCAGAGGTACCGAGCAATAAGGACGAGCGTTGATAAAGGGAGGCTCAGACAGCTAGGTCTGACGCTTTCAGCTGATGACGGTTCGGTGATTGTGTTTGAATTTAATTTTGGACCGTTCCTTTCGCCAGCTGAAATGGAAGAAGAGTCTACACTAATGTGGCAAAATGATAACATCAATCCATATTTCTTCTCCCATCTCCTTCTCACCTCCGGTCTCCTGGACAACCGAAGGATGACATGGATCACGTTTCACAGTGCGTACGATATCGCATTCTTCATCAAGTTGGCCACCTTTTGGAGCCCTTTGCCAGATTCTCTGCTGGAATTTGAGCACCTTATCAAGAACTATCTAGGGAACAGTGTATTTGATATCAAATACATGATCAAATTCACAAACAATCTATATGGAGGCTTGAACGAAGTCGCGATGACATTGCACGTCGAGCGGGCGGCGGGGCGGGCACACCAGGCCGGATCTGACAGTCTTCTGACATGGCACACATATCAGAAATTGAAGGAAGGTTATTTCCCACACGGCAGCAGCGTGAGACACGCGGGTGTTTTATACGGAATTCATGATATTTGAGTTTCGGGTCTAGTTTATGTGGTATTTTTATGGAGATTGAAATATTGATTGTATTAATTATTTTAGTTGTGTGATTTTATTTCCGGTAAACTTTGAACAAGCAGTTAGCTAATTATAAGTATTTAACTTTGCTTGCTGTGCTCATTTCTTATAGAATTTGCTTGTTGTTATCAATTGGTAGCATTGTTTGATTAAGCAAAAAGAATTTTCTTGTTGTTATATGTGCCAGAATCTTCACAGATCAAATCAAAGACATTACAGGCTAGCTCTTGAAATCAAACAAGAATGGTCCTTTTCAGCCTTATTTTTACTCATTTTTCTTAATGGAAAATCATGTGTTTGAGCCTTTTCTTTGCAAAACAAGAAGAAACTGGTGCATTAAATCAAGCGCGCTTCCATTTAAACCTCTCTCCAATTCCTGGATCCAAATCTCTGAACCAAAACTGGTGTGTAAAGTACATGTCAGTAAGCACATAGGAGACTGAAAGATATCAACTCAAATTTAACCACTAAAAACGAATTCATCTATCAAAATAAAAAAGAAAATTATCTCGCATTCATCAATCAAAGTTGAAGTACAAGATGAATGGCAATATCATAAAATTAGCCAATTTAACTATGGAACTTCCCATCCATTCACATCGACTTGAATTAATCGGAAAAGTTACAAACGCGAAAAACCCGAATAACTGTTTGAGTTTCTATCTTCTTTTCTCCTGACCTCAGACCACCTCAAGTTCCTCTTCTAAAACCAAAAATAGCTTCCGCAACATGTCTCAACTAATTGGGTGAAGTGAACATCTCTGCTTGACCTCTCAGAAACATAGTTTGTGCAGCTTGTATATGTCTACGTCCTTCCGCACATGTGACATGAAAATCAGAAAACAACGTACATCTTCCTGTTGTTATTCCAAAACAATTGTAGCAACCGCGCTATCGGTATGCCATAGATCGAATTCATAATCCTAACAAGAACAAATATTTCTGGTGTTTTGATGTGTGTGTGATGTGAATATATCGTTGCCTCCTCCAAGCAGCCAGAATTCTTATGTCACTGAATTCCATCACTAATCTATCATTACTGTCACAAAAGTACAAAAGTTTCAAAGAGAAAAGGACCGTTAGAGATCGATATATAGTGTACCCCTGCCTATTTTTTACTACAAGTTCTGAACATCTCGAGGTAAATTGCATATGAATTAGGCACCTCAGATAATTCAACTATCCCACAATTGTACAATTAAAAAAAAAAAAGAAACACTGGGGCCTGATTTTTTAATTTAAAAAGAAAAAAAACGCTATTAACCCTACAATCAGTTAATCAAGCAAACAAGCTCATTCAAACTATTGTCCTCAGGCAATTCAACTACCCTACAATTGTACAATTAGATATCAACCAAGCCATCAATGAAAAAATAATTCCGCTGAAAAGGAAAAAGAGACAGTTTGAAGAAGGGCCATCAGAATCAGTAAAGGTACCATGTGGAACCTTGTGGAACCAGTATAGTACCTGACCCTACAAATGGGGTAGAGGAACAAGGTATAAGAATCCTCAAACAGATTTATTTAAAAAATATATCTATCCTACCACACATGAACAGCACCAGTGGTAATAAAACTGATAGGCCATCTAAAGGATATGAGGTCGACACGATCTTTCGGCACTTGGAAGGCTCACCTATCAGACTATAGTTGCATGAAGCATGACTCCACTGTGGATCACGAGTGTTGGAGATGCCATTTCTCTTGATACTCTTCTACTGATCTAATTAAGTACCACTCGAAGTTTGTATTAATGTATATAAAAAAATGTGTGTTGACCATGCCTGATTAACTAAATTCCTTCCTGTGATTAATTATGGTGTGTAGGTACAATGGTAAACCTGAAGGGTTTTCCCCAGTTGTTCAATTAAGCATTAATTAGTTCACCAAATTCCTTGGACAGTTGCTTGCGATAATTAACTGAGGCTTAATACAATTTAAGTCGTGCAACTATAAACCTAGCTCAATTCATGCTTATTTATACTTATATAGGTGGTTTGAAGGCAGCGTTAACTCGCTCGCAAAAGGTACCTTTTTGTTGCTCTCTCCGTCTTGGTCGGAGGCATCATCGTCATCAGGAGCGGAGGCGGAGGCGGAGGAGCGGAGGGTTTTGTGCTCTTCCCGCCATTTTTGCTTCTCTTTTTCTTTTTTTTTATTTTACCCCTCTCTCGAACCGAAACGAAACAAACCCGTTGGTTTAAAATTCGTATTCGGATCCTACACAAATCCGATAAATTAGCTAAAATCGACGTGCGAATCCATTTGCTGGATCCGGATCCGGATCCGAATTAACGAGCTGTGAATTTTCCATTGACAACCCCCTGATAAATGATAATCTCCATTCCTTTTTATTTTGGCTAGTCCTGGTCGGTTTTCTGAAAAAGAAAGAGATCACTTTGTAATAGTTATTTCTAATATTCAGTAAGTCATAATGTTGATGTCATAATTAATATTATATATATCTTCTAACTCTTCCTTTATTTCATATTAATCCATCATTTTTTAATATATTTCATATATCTCTTGAAATCATTTCATGTTTAAAAATTTAGAAATATAATTCTGTTTTAACGAAGTACTGCCTAAAATAATTACGGCCCAACAATGATTAGTTAGTATTATTTCATAGACATTTGTGGCCCATTATCATTATCTCAATTTGGGTACATTACAAGCCTACAACAACATTGTTTAATATTCATCATATTGTTAATAATAAGTTCCCATCACAACTACAATTTTTATTATTTTTAATTTGAATAAATTTTTTTAAAATATGTACAGTAAAAATTGAATGTACCCAGTAATTACCCAATTAACTAACATTTAAGAGGATAAATTTTGATAAACGCCAAATACTGCTCCTAATTAGCTAACATTTGATATTCAATTCATGGTCTGCTATTTATTGACATATCACATGCTTTTCCATTCTTTTTTTTTATTTAAAAAAGAAAATATATACCAGTTAATGTTGTGCAACTACACAGAAAATTAAACCTGAAAACAGAAAGACAGAACAGGTATAATACCATTGGCAGTGACTATATAGTGAGACTAGAAGCTACAAACAACAACAGAAACAGCTTTCCCATTTCGTGTAACATGCTCTGCTTTTCATAGATTTTCTCTGACAATTCCGATTTGTTTGCGACAACAACAAGAGAAAAATATATACTGATAGACTGATACAGGTCCCCAATAGAGAGAGAGACTAGAGAGAGAGAGGAGTGGCTGTGTTCGGTACTGTTAAATTAGGTCAATTGTGGGGCGCTACTTCAAATAAAGAGTTCGGATCTACTGTGGCCGAGTTGTTTCCATGGTTGTGTGCCGCTGTTTTCAATAGGGGAGGTGTTTCAAGTTATGAAAATATTTTGAAATTACACGTCATAATGGATAAATACAAAAGAAAAAAATATTCTTGTATTCTATATTTTTCACTCCTTTTCTGCATATTATAAGTGTTTATACTAAATAAATAAGTAATTTATATTTACATTTGTAAGTGTTCATAGTTAGCATACAAAATTTTTATCATTTTTTCATTTCTCAATGATATGAAAAATTTTAAGTTAAAATTTTGTTACATAAATAAAAATAAAATTTGTAAAATTTTAATTCTAGTAATATAAGATATAAATACTTTCGTCATTAGATATAAATATTTTTTTAAAGAAATATAAATATATCTGAGGTGCAAATAAGGGATGTGATTAAGAAATACAATTATCACTTCTCAATATAAAATATCTTACGATAAGAAGATAGTTATATAATGATTTGATGTAGGGCTCAAGCATCAGTTAACAAAGTAATAGTAATAATAATAATAGTAATAGTAGTAGTAATAATAATAACAACAATAATAATAATAATAATAATAAGAAGAAGAAAAGAGAAAAAATAAAAATATATAACAAATGATGTGAGTGATATTCATATTCATGTTGGGTAATACCGATAAAGAAAATAAAGAAAAAAAAACGATTTTCTTCATTTAGCTCCATCATAAGGAGCATGGAAATAAAAAAAAATATGCAAACGGAAAATCATGAGTAGGTATTCACCTAATTTGCTTACTTTATTTTTTTTTAATTTTTAGACTATCAAATAAATGAAAATATTCTGAAATTTTGTATTTTTCTCTTTTCATATATTTCTAATTTTATTATAGCTCCTAACAATTGTGAGAATCATTCACCATCAGCATCAGTACTCTTTGACATATTATACATTAAAAATTTGGAGTGGAAACACACGATATGAAGAAACGCTCCATTGCGAACTAAATTGAGATGCATCACAATCAGAAATGTTGGTGTGAGCCGCATTAGATCTGTTTGCCACCACAGTGGTGTCCACGAGGCGAGACTACTGTGCACTGTGAAACTGGCCACAGAAAATCGGCACATGAGCAAAACGGAATGGGCCAGAGAAGACAAACATGGGAGTTAACTGTTGGTCTCAGCACAAAACAGGTACACTGGTACTGGTACAACTGTCTAAAGTGACTCGTGAGTTTTTGTATTTGTCTTGTCTTGATTTGACTCTTCTCTCTCTCTCTCTCTCTCTCTCTCTCTCTCTCTCTTAACCCCACGAAGCTCTGTTTTTTATTTACTCCGAAATAAAAGATTTTTTATGTTTTGAAAAAAGAAGAAGAGAGTTTATGTTGCATGCCAAGCTCAAAATATTTTAGTGATAATATTTTTTATATAAAATAACAATTCTATCATTTTAATTGTAAATATAAGTCTTGAGAAATTATTTTTTACCTCATATTTTATATTTTTATTTATATATTAAAAGTATTTATATCTTTAGTTGTAAGTATTTATAATTAATATAAAAAATATTTATTACATTTTCAATCCTAAATAATATAAAAAAATTCAAGTTAAAAATTTTGCTACACAAGTAAAAATATAACTTACAAAGTTTTTAATTTTAATAATATAGTATATAAATTTTTTTTATCATTAGATATAAATATTTTTGAAATAAATATAAATAAATTTAAAATACAGCCAAGAGGTGTGACTAAAAGATATAATTATCATTTCTCATAAATTTTAAGGTTTAATTTGTTATATAATAGTAATCAATTGACTTATCTTAAACAAGCAATCCTCTAATGAGCGCTACAATAGGCAAATAGAATGTTATGTATTTCCTTTTTAAAACTAGACGATAAGTGAATTAACTTGGCACTTTATATATTAGTCCAGCAATTATTATAAATCTGGCTTATATTAGCATAAATTGTAATAAATTTGATCTATATTAATTGAGCAATCATTCGAATATATGTACATTAATTAATGTTGATCAACCATTCTATCATTCAAAAGTAATCATTTGCTTCATATAACTGTTACAGAAAATGTATAGGGATTTTAAATGGGCAAATAGGCAAATTTTCCATGAAAACTTTCTCTCCTGAAAATATATTAATTCAGCATTTTGTTTTGTTTAATGAAATTCAACGGCAGATATTTTATGTGTTACTTCAAAAAGTAAAGAAGATTATTACTGTTTAATTATTTTGAGGAGGATTTTAATGTCACAAGTATTTGATATCACAAGATATCACAAATTTTCTTTTTTATTTATATTTTAAATTTTGATATTTAAAAATCAAATCTAAACTATTGATTTTATTTATTATCATGAAAGATACATGCATATAAAAATTTCATGATTTTTTGAGTTCATTTTATATTAGATCAAATGACCATAAAAATAATATATCAAAATTAATTAATCATAATTAATTAGATTCATCTACTTTTTATCCACTTAATATAATATAAAATAAACTAAAAATTATGAAATTTTATACACATACATCTCTCATGATAATAAATAAGATAAATGATTCGAATTTAATTTTTAAATATAAAAAATTTAAAATATAATAAAAAAATTTATATTTTATGACATCAAATATTTGTTACATTTAAATTCTTCTCAACCAGAGGTTTTATGTATGCTCTTTCTTGATATCATTTATTATGTGAGAAAACTACCTATAATTTTTCTTAAAGTATGTTTTCACAAGCTTGATAACTTTGACTCTTCTTGTCATTATAGTTCATGTTCCTCTTTTATAATAGTTGTTTTCATTTTTCTTATATGTGGCTCCAAACCTACCTCCTTTTCATTTAAAAAAAAAATCTTCGTTAATTACTATCTTTCAAATGAATAATACATTTTTTTTTTCAAAATTTGACAATATTATGTCCAATTAAAACTGAGCACACTTCTGTTTTGAGCGAATTCACGAAATTATTCAATCAAATTATATTAATAGTTGATCCTATATTTACAAAAACTCTTTGTAAATTTCTAAATGTATATTTTAAGTCAAAATAAATCATATAATTTTGAAAAAAATGGATATTCATATTATTTAAAAAAAAATTTGTACACCCCTTTGAATGTTCCACCTTCCAAGGTACTTCCAGCTCTGAAACCCCACTAAATTTTTGTTATCTGCAATCATATCTCAAAGCCCAAACCCCTCTCTCTCTCTCTCTCTCTCTCTCTCTCTCTCTCTCTCCCCTCATACATACATTACTCTTCCTTCTATCCTATATATATATATCGACATTCTCCTAAGTTACCATATACCAACTTATAGCCTATCTCATAATATAGTTTGGTTTCCACTTTCCATACTTGCACAACCAAGCTGCCAATTATGTGCCATCCAAAAAATATCCAATTGTTGTTCCTATGTTTCCTCTTAATGTTTGCTTCTAGTTTCCATGCGTTAAGAGACATAAGTTCCCTTCACGGAAAGCCGGCCGTGGCGAGGAGATCAATTGGCTATTTGGGTTATTCTCTTCCGAGAAGGAAGGCGGTACCTCCATCGGGTCCCTCCTGTCGGCACAACTCGATAGGCATGGAGGTTAGAAGAATGGCATAGCGATCGACAAGAAGAAATTATATCAGATTTTTATATATAGTGCATGCTTTTATATATCAAGAAGAATGTAGCATTTTGTCTAGCTAGCTAGATGCATGTTTTGTGCCTAATCTTTTTTTTTGTTTTTGTTTTCTCCATCATGTTCTCTCCTTTAAAATTTAAAATACTGGTTGAAGACCAAAATCACACTTTTACATTTGGTTTTTGTTTTTGCTTTGCTAATCTGTAAAAGAAATGTAGCCTGGATTAATTATGACATATATAATATAGTTCTTTCAATATTGCCATGGGAGCAATTTTTGATGATTCAATCCTTTTGTTCTTTTTTTTTATTGAAGAAATAATATAGAATAGTACTAACTAAAAGAAATGATAAATGGAGATGTAGAGGCTAGCTGAGATGGTGTCCTTGTTTTGATAGATATCTGTCATTTTTATCCTATAGCTAGCTAGCATTTTCAATTGTTCTCTTATATATATATATATATATATATATGATTGATTGAGAGATGTTTCTTAATTTTTGTTGTTAATGTGTCTGGTTTATAACAGAATACGACCTTAATTAATTAATATTTAGATTATATTTTTGGTAGTGGGATAATGTGGAGTAACAAAAGAATAAAAAAAATATTGTTTAGTGTCATTGTGTTGCTCTTGATTTTTTTCCCTTAGTTCTAAATCATCTTCTTTTTTCTAAATTAAAAACGTGAGTGCTAACCTTCAAAAAAAAGAAGAAAAGTGAGTGCTAGAGGAGCTTACACTCATTTGATCATACTAACGCAATTTTGTGAACTATTGGTCACAATAATTTTAATATTTTTATCTTTTAAGTACTTTTGAAGGATTATTTTGATTTACATTCAATTTTTATGACACATTTAAAAAAAATATTATTTAAATTAAAAAAATAAAATTATACATGTGATTTAGTTAGATTGTATATATATTAAAATTGGTTCAATTTACATCCCAATTTATATATTTTTAGAAAATAATACCATAAGAATTATAGAATGTATCATAAAATTTAAAGTGTTATAGAATGATGCATTTTTTTCTTTTTTTAGCTTATGATCATTTATTTGCTACTCTTTAAGGTGATATGCTTCTAAATTTCTCTCTTGCTTATTTATGTTACAATTTGATGCGTTTAAGTTTAATATAAGAAATATAGTATCCTTGTGTATATTGCAATTGGGGATTTGGCTGAAATAGGAAAACCCTCTGCTAATATTTAAACAAAAAAACTAAAAAACAAAAAGAAAAGCAAAATATAAAACAAAAAGAAAAGAAAAGAGGAAGTGGAACCTTTTTTTCTTTCATTTTTTTTTTGAGTTTGGGGGTAGGTGAGGGGGGCCATTATTTCTGACACTTAAAGCTGGTCAAATGACGTAATTTGGAGTTGTTTTGAAGAAGTGACCTTTCATAAAATAATTTTTTGTTGCAACATTTGTAGAATATTAATAAGCGTGTTCTAAGGACTTAATTACTATATGCACATTTATATGTTAAAAAATTAAAGTAAAGAGAGACTTGAAGAAAAATTCTGTCATTAATCATTATTTTTATAAGTTAGTTCCCTTAATACAGATGAAATTATTATATATTAAGTCATTGGATTTCAAATATTTGTGAGGAACTTTTTTAGTTGAATTTCAAACTTCTTTTTTATATTCAATACATTTATTCTTGGTTTCTTTTATTTTGAAAATTTTGTTTCTTAATCTCGTTTACATAAATAAACCAAAAAAAACCATCAGGCAAGTCATGTTTATTAAATAAAACCGTTCCCCTTGAAACCTGGGAATTTAAAATTATAGGATTGAGTTGTTCTTTCAAGTGAATAACCAAACAATATTCAACAGAAAGAAACCAAACAAAAAAAGAAGTGTGTGATGGTGTGAGTTAGAAAAATAGGGAAACAAACAAAAGGATAGGAACAAAAGAGAAGAGAGAGAGAAGGGGGAGAGATGTGATGTGGTATTGATGGATGAGAGATGGAAGAGTGAGGCAAGTCTAGTGAAGAGTCATAAATAGTCATCATTTGCCTCTTGCTTCCTTTTTTTAATGCAAAGTTGTAAACAAAACATTGAGAGAGAGAGAGAGAGAGAGAGAGAGAGAGCGCAGAAAGAAAAGCTGATACAGAAATTCTGACAGGAAGAGGCGGAGAGAGGCAGGGAATGGAAGTCACCAAATCAAACCTCGTACGATTAAGACGAGAGAGAGAGAGAGAGAGAGTGAGAGAGAGAGAGGGGTTTTAATTTAATCTTTGTTTTCTTGTCTCTTTTTGTTGATATTTTGTGTGATTTGTGATGGGGTCAGTTGTCAATTCAACCACCTACTTCAGCCGCTCGTGTGCATTCATTCATTCATTCATTCTCAATTTCTCAACGCCTCCTCCTTTTTTATTTCTCTCAGAAATAGTTAAATAAATAACTAGAGACTATTAGGCTTGATTGCACGACATCATAATTTCTGGTTTAAAAAAAGCATATTCTATCAATAACATTGGACATACGACATCCTTATTTTTTATTAATTCATTTTGCTGAGCACAAAGAGCTTTACTCAGTTCACTTTTTATTTTTTTAAACAGAAGTTCAAATTCATAGCTTGTTTAAAATGATTTTTGTAAAATGACATGTGCAGGAATCAAGTGATAATTATGAGCTTCTTACAAGAGTTTATGCTTGAACATGAAAAATTGAAGCAAATCCAAATGTTTTCTAATTTATTTATTTTCCCTACAATTTAGCTTGGTTTCTTTTATAACTTTGTATTTGTTAATTTGTGTCAAACTTTCTTTGAATGCCTTCATGTAAATATCAATTTGTAAGTATTAAAATTTCATTCCTTATTTTACTTTCATGAGAAGTGATGTTGTCATTATTTGACAAAAGAATTTATGTAATTTATGTAGAGGAAGGAAAAAGAAAAAGAAAAAACATGGAGTTAGAAATAATTCTTTTTTTTTTTGGTATCAAATTGTTGTATTTCACATTTTTTTCAATAGTTATAGCCTATATAATTATGTAATGAAAGTACCAACTGGTACGTAATGAAGCAAAAAAATTGAATATGGTCCCAACATTATACAACATATTAGGAGGATATCCATAAGTAGCATTATTTTTATTTATATTAATAATTATTTACAATAATTGTTTGAGGAGGTCCAAAAATAATATTATTAAATCATACTCAATATCAAATAAAACAATCAACGTGATACAAACAAGAACTTTTGTAGGCCCACACGTTTCGGATTTTTTATTAGTAATTAAATAAATCAGGTGGAACCATGGAAGTGCTCATTTTTTATGGAGTGATTTTATGTGTCTGAATTCTGTATAAATTGTCTAAAAAAGAATGTATATATTCTTGTACATTTTTTTTTCTAAAGAGTTCACAAGTACATAGATGTTTGGTTTATACACAGCATTCGTCATAGACAAAATTTTTTGCTCCGAGAAAAAAATTAAAAAAAATCTCCCTAGATGTTGAATATCATAATTTTATGGCAAGATAAATATTTATGGTATTTACCTATTAATTTTGTCATCAAATACATTTTTAAATTTAGATCATGTCTATAATATTTGAATCATATAAATCGTATCTATAACATTGAATTTTAAAATTACATTTTATTTTTGAAGATTTGACCAAATAAGTAAATGACAAGTACTAGGAAAATGTATCTTAAAAGCAAAGAAAAAAGTTTCACATTTTGTAATAATTAGTGTATACCTACCAATACTTAAATTCTCAATGAACTTGTCATTTTATACTAACCATTTTCATGAAAAAATCATGTGTAATGCGTTGTCATATATTTGTAGACAACACATCAAATGTATATATTTGTTGCATATTTGCCCATTTTAAAATTGCATCATTTTAGCACAAAACGGACCATCCAAATCCAATAAAGGTTTACTTCATATACCATATTTAATTTGGGCCTATATCAATCCGTTTCCTTTTTTTTTTGAAACATTTTAGCTTCCAATTAGGCCCAAATTGGCACCAACGCAACCCATAAGAAATCACAAGGCTAATATTTAATTTGAGGCAGGAATTATTTTAACTGCATTCAATTTTGTAAAGAAAACAACAAGAGTACAATACATGAAAGCAGAAATAATAATGAGATGGCTAAATATCTTTTGTAAAATTTGAATTTGTATTTCTCCGTAAAGAGACGAGAATTATTATCAGACCTAATGGGTTGTGTTGGTACCCAATTTTAGTTCTGATATTTATTATTTTTTAAATATTTTTTATGAGATTTGAACCTGCATTTCTCCCTAAAGAGACGAGATTTATTATCACTGCACTAGACCTGCATTTCAACCCAATCTATGAAAATTATAATGAGACAATACTTCACACACTGTTTTGGTATGACATGCAAAAAATAATAAGTTTAGGATCAATGACAACTTACTAGCTACTTAAAACTATAACATTATTATATTTCTGAAAAAAAATATATATTAAGTTATATCCGAAAGAACAGATTCACATCCGCTGTCATATATACTTTTCTCTACAGCACAATAGTGTCATAGTTTTTTTTTCTTGGATTTATAACATGTGAATTCACTAAAATATAAATAAAAAACATCCCCAATAGTTAAATTTGAGCCGTTTAAATTCAAATCAACAGTTGCTAATGCTAACAGATTTTATCACTCGGCGGGAACGGTGTTCACAGATTTTTTTCTAGCAACAATAACACTACACCTCTTCCTTTTCTTTTATGGGAAATTTCTACTGAGATGTAACCATTGATTTTTTTGATTTATTTTAGTATTTTGAAACCCCAAATCTCTTGGGTTTTTAATTTTCTGACGATTGTGAATATTTTATTTTTTAATTAAAAAGATAAGGATCTGACCCTTCCTTATCTTTTCTTAAAAAAAAAATCGAACTCAGTCAGGTCAATATTTTATCAATCAACTTAAAACTCAAACCAAAATTCAAGAAGCATGCACTTTTGCTTTTTATCAAGTTTTATAAAAGAAAAGGTAAAAGGAATGAATAAATTACCTTGTTTAGTTGTTTTCTTATATATCCTTTACCATTTTAGCTTTTAGAGGAAATTGCATGTGGCCTTCTTATTCTTATCAAGTAATTTTCCACAACAAACACAAATTAAAAAAGAACACTCCAAAATTAAATACTATTATTAATAGTTTCAATTTGGGATCATGTATGTCGTCTTAAATTGTAGATACGCTTATGGATATTAATTCCATTTGAACCCTCCTCTATGTTAAAAGCAACACAAACAAAAATTATATGAGCAGTTTAGTTATGAATTAAATTATTTTATAATTAATAAATTACGACTATTGATTTCAATCATTCAGATCTCTTCGTATATAATATAAATTCTGATACATATTAGAATTAAGTAAAATAATTTTAAGAGACCTAAAACGAACCCCTTGTGTAAACTGTAAACAATGAGCCCCGCGTGTCAGAGACTTCGATTGTGTAGTTCTCTTGGTACTGGCCACAGAAGATCCGTTGTTCTCAAATAGATTAGATATAGACACACGGTATAAAAGTCAAGGTAGAAAAGTTTATCCACATTACCATTTCATAAAAATTAATTGTACAAATTTTACTAATGGGTCCTGATAAAGTGACATTGACTATTGCTTATTTTATCTTAAGCAATTTAGTTATATATTTGAGGTTCAATTGGCACGTGACACGCCGTAAATGCTTTTTAATTACGACAAATCAATAATCAATCTGTGCACAAAAGTTATCAGGAGGAGATTTCCTTGATACAACCTTTTTAACCTTTTCAAGTACGCCAACCTTTTTTATTTTGTCTTTTTATTGGAAAAAGCCTTTGACAACATCAAGCTTTTTTTCTCTTCCTTTTTTATCCTGAGGAAAAGTCAGATACAAACAATTTAATTTTGCAGGGTAAGAATTTTGATATGGAGATTGAGTAGATACCGAATTAATTATTTTTTAAGGTATTGAATTAAGATCAAGACTATTGAGCATTCATTCATACAAAAACATGCATGAAGAAAACATCAAAGATAATTAATTTTTACAACTTATTCAAATAAATAGGTAGTAATAATGAGAAGTGATAAATGTATCCCTTAATCATATACTTTATTTGTACCTCACATGTGTTCATATTTTTTTTTAGAAAATATTTATACCTTACATTATCGATATTAAAGTTTTGTAAGTTATATTTTTACTTATATAATAAAAATTTTAACTTGAATTTTTTTTATATAATCATTAGAGAAAAAAAATGATAAACACCTTTTACACCTAACTATAAACACTTTCAAATTTAGATATAAATAAATTAACTTTTTAGTATAAATATTTTTGATATACAGATAAGGAATGCAGAACATGGGGTGTATGAATAATTTCTCAATAATAATATAAGAACAAATTAATTTATTTAGAGAAATTATTCCTACACCCCATATTTTACACTTCTTATCTGCACACAAAAAATATTTATACTAAATAAATAATTTATTTATATCTGTATCTATAAGTATTTATAATTAGTATAAAAAAATATTTATTAATTTTCATTCTTGAATGATTATAGAAAATTTTAAGTTAAAAAACTTTGTAGCAGAAATAAAAGTATATATCTTGAAGAATTTTTATTTCTAGTAACGTAGGGTTCACTTTTAAAATTATATATAAATACTTTCAGAAAAAAAATATGAATATTTATGAGATACAAATAAAGTATGGAATTAAATGAGACAATTATCACTCCTCATTTATTTAAAAATTGTCTCCTTGAGAGATATACTAAATGCTAGAAGTCATCCAACATTCCAACACCCCATATATATCTATAGTCCCCTAATTAGTTCTAGTAATATATATATATATATATATATATATATATATATATATATATATATATATATATATATAGTAAAATTAGCGTGAGGTTAAGCTCGTCAAGTTTTTTATTGAGCTTAACTCAATAACCCATTGAATCAGCTCCAAACGAAAATTCTTCATATTAATTTCTTATAGAATCCCGAAATTTTTTATTTTTAGAGTTTTCTAACTATTTTTTTCGAATCTTTTTGAAAATGATCTATTCTCATATAAAAATATTCATTATTTTATTATTATTTAAGAACTATCTTAGAAAAAATCCCAAAAAAATAAAAGTAGGGATTTTTAAAAAAATATGAAACAAATAGTTAAAAAAAACTCCAAAAATAGAAAAAATTAGTATCCTACAAGATTTTGATATGAAAAATTTATAGAGCAACTTGGATTTATCGTTTGGAGCCGATTCGGTAGGTTTTTGAGTTAAATTGATCAAAGGATTTGATGAGCCTAAGGTCACGCTAATTTTACTCTATATATATAATTTTGCCGATGTACTATCGGTAGCGTTTCGGCTGAGACACTAACAATTCAAATTTTAAGTTTTCGTGTTTGAAATTTTTATTTAAGCAGCTCAATAAATTCTACATATCAAAATCTTGTAAAATATCAAAATTTACTATTTTTCAGAATTTTAACTATTTTTTGAATTTTTAAATGTAACTTGCGTACTTAATTTTTGTTTCTTTCTAAATTTGGCTTACCCTGTCATAAATTGTTAGCTCTGTCCCTTTTGTTGTTATATGCATTGCAGTGTACAAGTAAAAGCATTCTTGCTGTATACATGCCTCTTCATATAAGGTGCAATGTCGCACATATGCATGTGCCCAAAATTTTCGCAAAGTCTAATATATTTTGATTATCGACTATACAAATATTAAATAGTAATTTATTTTTAATATATAATTTTTGATTCAATTTTGTTGTTTATAAAAGTTGACCCTTTCCAATATATATGAGAACTCATGAAATTGGTAAACCTTACTACTTAACAACAAGGCATATTTTTTTGGCGAAATTGGGTGTATGCCCATCAAATTTGAGTTATTTAGATATTTTTCTATCAATTGTTGAAATTTAGATATTTATCCATCTAAATCTCAAGATTTTAGATATATCTCCATAAAATATTTAAAGCTAATTAAATTATCATTCTATTTTTGTAACAAATATGTTGGACAAAATTACCCTTCACCTTCCCCTTAATCATTATTTTGAATGAAACATAGTTCAAAGTTCTAACTTCATTATCCAATGTCCAGCCTTTTCTTTTATGCATTATCCCTGTACTCTCTATAAAAACTAAACAAAAAAACATTATCCTTAGAATTTCAGCCGGATTTGCATCAAACTAGGGAAGAATTGAGTAGGTACTCTAAGATGACTATTGTTATCATGATCTATCACATTGAAAATTTGGAATGATAGATATTGGTCAATTTTGCCCTTCATTTCTTCATCATTTTCTCTTCTTTCTTCAATTTTTCATGAAAGTCCATAAAAGCTTTTGGTCTTAATGCTCTTTAAATCCAAGTGAATGGGCACAGGAACCTCCCACTAAGACCTCAATTGTGAAATTTTGGTCTTCACAAAAAATGATAACAAAATTATTTTTAAACAATGAACAATATCAATCATTAATAAGAATAGTTGTGTTAAATAATTGGAAATTTTATCAATGGAAGTTTTCTTAAACAAGAAAAAAAGGAGGAAATATAGAGAGGAAGAGAAGAAGGGCAATTTCGTCTGATATATTTGCTGTGAAGTTCTAACAATAATCTAATTAGCTTTAAATAATTCATGGGGATATATCTAAGATCTTGAGATTTAGATGGATAAATATCTAAATTTTAATTTTTAATGGAGAAATATCTAAATAGCTATAATTTGACGGGTATACACCTAATTTCGCTTATATTTTCGGCCATAAAAATCTCAACTGTGCAGTAGCTGGTACCACATAATTGGAGCGTTCGTACCAGGGAACAAAAAAAATAAATGAAAGAGCTACAAAACATATTGTAAATTCTTTAATATATCATCAAAACAGACCTTGAAAACAAAGAAAATTATAATATTGAATCAAACAAAGAATAAATAAAAAATTTACAATGCAAGCCCCTCAATAAATGCCTCCAACTACTCTTAACCACCACTCAAGTTGGCTCTTCAAGCTTCACAAGAGGGTGCAATTAAGCAATTGTATATATAAAACTCCTAACTAGCCAAATTAATTAAACCTCATGACCAGGCTAGCTTTTGAAATTCTATATTATTTTTTATTCCTTATACACAAATATAACTTTCTATCCTCAAAAAAGAACAAAAAAAATGGCAGCAAAGCTTTCATGGTTTCAAGGTGCTTTTCTTTGCCTCTCTCTCCAATTCAGAACTTGACAAAACTGGGTTTGTACATATACAATCAAAGTGTGATGCATGACCAACATATATACTGCAATTGCCTTAAAATTTTATTCATATTTGGTAGTTGTTATGCATCAACTTTGGTAGCAAAGACCCAAGATATATCAATTCAAAGAGTAGTTTTATATATAGTATTACTGGTGCAACCAATAATTTTCTATTGCTCTCTGAAATTGAGGTTAGCAATGCAAAAGCACATAAAAACCATGGCGTTGATGCAACTCTGGAAAACAAAAATTGAAAGAAATTTCAAAATCTAGCTACTTGCCTACTCTTGGTGATGTCATCCAACGTGGATCTTTCTCCTCCTTGGTTGGCCCCACCAAATTAAATTCACTACAAAGATATGAAACCCTAAATTTGTCTCCTCCTTAATTTGTTTGTACTTATCAGTATATCCTTTTCTTCCACCTTCCTCCCTGTCCTATCTTTAATTTACTATAGTCCCTTTCTCTATCATATATATATATATATATATAATTTGGAAAAAATCAATTTGCTATAGGTCCTGATACTGATGGAAAAGATCCCAGTATGCACCAGGCGAGGGCACAACTGGAGTTGTAATGGAAAAAAAATTACTTGTAGGGGTGTTCGCGAAAAAGCTCCCGGGTGTGGTTGCGAAAAAATTGTTCCCTGTCAGGGACCTATTTGCATTGAAAGCAGGACTAAGATCATGCAGAAACCCTAACCCACCAGATGCCTGATCATTATTATTCAATGAAGAGAACAAATTAGGAGAGATCATGGGAAGCGATGATGGAACCGGCGACAATATCCCGGATGGTGACATCCCGAATCGATCCAACCTTGTTGGCCCAGCATCTATTCCAAATTGAGTCAGCATCAAATCGTCTTCTCTGCTTCTCATCACGGTTTCACTCCTCGTTTCCTTTCTTCCTTGTTCTATCGTGGCTAGCCGTGCAGCTGGAGAAAGACCACCAATTCCAGCCGTCCCAGATAGAAAACCCGGCTGTAGATATGAAGTATAAGGAAAAACAGATGTGGAGGCAGTGGCAGGAAAAGAAACGGGAGCTGGAAGAGGACCGGAAGAAGAAGAAGAAGCGGCAGTAGACGAGGAGGAGGAGGAGGAGCCTGTGAGGCGCTGCACGAGAGACATGAATTCGCTTGGGTTTGTATGGATGACTTTAGGCGATACCGTATAAATGATGACCGGCGGTCGATATTGGATAGGAGCAGTGGTCGGTTGTGGCTGAGGTGGTGCAACCGGAGGCTTTTTGATCTTGTGGGAGTCTTTTCGCACTTTGAGAGGGGTCGGTCGGGGGCCCTGTAGCTCCCGACGGGGCGGTTGTTTCGCATCCATGTAATAATTATTTCTTTGTTTGTGTGCGGATGTATAGCTAGGATTTGAATTGAGGAGAAAAATTAGCTAGTAAGCAGGAGGTTTAGTAAATGATTGTTGTATATTGATGAGTTATTTATATAAAAGACTAAGAGGAGCCATGTTGGAAAATTAGGGTTTCCACGTGAGAATGGCTAAAAGAAAGGGGCCAAGTCAAAGAGAGGAGGAGTGAGCAAATTGTACCATTGAATTGGAGGATGAAATGAAGTGAGGTAAAAGAAATGATTAATTAAATGAGAGAGAAAGATGTTTTGATTAATTAATGCATCTCTCTCTCTCTCTCTCTCTCTCTCTCTTCCTGTAGTTTTGTTCTGTTTTCCATGGTACTTGGGTCACGGTTGAATGTGTCAAGGTGGTTTCTTTATTTATTGATTAATTTAATTGATTGTGTATAGGTATGGATGGTTGAGGACTCAGCCAACTTGTGTTGAAATTTCATTATTTTTATAAAAAACTGAGGCCTTGTTAAAATATTGGGCTAGCTGGAGCCCATTTAATTAATTAAATCGTATCAATTTTTAGTGATTTGTTTTTTTTTTTGTTTTAATTTAAAACCGGTTGCTCTTGTTTTGACATTAAGGAGACAGGTGGACCTTTGAACCAAATTATCTCTGCATTGATTAATTGATATTTACATATATATATATATATATGGATCGTTGAACTTGCTACGTACTTTTGTGCATTTAATTTGTTATTAGTTTATTTGAATTGAATTACTGATAATTATATCTCCAACATTGTCTATTTGTCTTATTTAGTTATTGAGGTTGAGTAGCCTATTCAACCTAAATTTTGAACCGCGGATCTAATACAATGGTGATAGATTCCGTCTCTTTACGGAAAAATGTAGGTTCAAGTTTCGCAAAAGATATTTGAAAAAAAAATAAATGTTGAGATTAATAGAAGCTCTTATATATAAAAAAAAGTTATTGAGCTTGTCAAAGATAAAATTCCTACTGTTTTCAATACAATTGCAACTTTACATAACTTTGCAATTGTATGGCTGATATGTACTACTATAATTACTATATTAAAAATAGTAACAGTCCTCATAATAATAATAATAATAATAATAATAATAATAATAATAGCAACAATTTATAATTACCTCTAGTTTCGCACTTAAATCATGATTATGGATAGTGGATACAAAATAATATATACTTGCACCCACATACATGGTTGTATGTTTTAATTTAGCTCATGGATGAAACTTGTGTCTCTCTTTTTCTTTCTCATATGTTACATGCTGACATGTGCAAACAGATCTTTCGTAAATATATATATCTTGAATTCTTGACCGATTCATGTATAACCAAGATGAAATTTCGATATTAATTTTCTCCCATATTAATTGAAGAAGCTGAAAAACATATCCAAATTGTATAAATGTAGAAGAAAACTTCGTTTTTTTGAAAATAAAAGATGATGATGTATCATGCATAGTCCTTTCAATATATATTTTAAATTCAAGTCAATTAATATCAAACCACCTAACAAAACGTTGATATAATATAATATTGGAGTATTTTTTTTTTGCAATAAATTCAATAAATTGGGTGCCAATTCATGCAGGAAGAAAATAAAAGTTTTAAGTATGCTCTTTAATTTGGAATAAATGAAATTCTTGACTAGCAATCTACTTGGAAATACTACGGAGGAAATTAATACAAGTCAACCCTAATTATATCTAGATAACTTGATGGCAATTTGGTAAATAGTTGCAACTTGACTTTTTCCCCATTTTTAGCTTACTGGTCTATTACATATATATAGGGATACTCTATGCAAAATTAACATATTAGCTAGCTATTTGCATTTATTTAATTGATCCAAATTTCGTACTACTTGAGAAGGACTGATCATGTTGATTGGACGCATTATTTTTTCATAAGATTTTGGAAAACTAAGCATATTTTATTTTTAAATTTTTTTTTATATTTGATTTACGGTCTCAGTTCAATGACTTCGAGATCAGATCAAGGTCGAAATAGATTCACATCACAATTTTCAATTTGTTATGTTTTATATTCAAAAGTATAATTTTCAAGATATATTGATTATTTTACAAAAAAAAGAGTGATAACTGCATTATTTTTATTTGCACCACAGATATTTGAAGTTAGTCAATATAATTTCTAACTTCAATATATTTTGAAATATGAATTTTCTAAAAACATTTATACTTAACATTAGATGTAAATAAAAAATACATAATTTGAGATGCAAGAATAATTTCTGTTTACAAAATATGTTATGATCTCCTAGCATAATTTATAATTATTACCAAGCTCAAACATAATATATATTACAGCGTTTTATATTTAGAAGTATACTTTGAAAATATATTTTTTTGTAATGGATGTTTTGTAATGTAATTGCTACATTTTTCTTTTGGCATCTCCAGCACTTAAATCTTGTCCAGTACTCCGGCCTTCCATGCAAGATTAAGTTTTAATTCTTGCTGGAAATTTTAATAATAATGCACTATTATTTCAAAATTTAATTATTTAATTATTTAATTATTTCAAAATTTCATTTTGTTTCATACTTTTTTAATTAATAATGCGTTATTCTTTGGACCGTTTATATCATTGATTAATTCATAGTATAATATCCATAGATTAGAAAGAAGGCTAATTAAGCTTCCGGTTCTATCAGATCTGCCACGTCAAATGCTTTAATATTAATTAATTCGTCTGATTTTATGCTATCAGCTAAATTGTACTGATTTGATGTATTTTGTGTTTTGTATTTCTTTTCTATTGATGGAGGAAAACCATCTAATGCCTGCCTTGAATCATCTGATTTTCTATAGAAATTATCATGAGTCAATCGGTGTTTATATTGCTATTTTTTTTTGTTGATAGGTTTTTATATTATTTTGACAGTGTTTCTAGCACTCATAAGTTCCAAACCTTTGTTTGTGGTGTAGCTGTCTACCAACCTTTTTTGTGAATATTGTGAATTGTGAATTGTGAATTTGTGATAGAGGCTATTTTTGTTTTTCAATAATGATTTTGATTGTTTAGAAAAAAAAATTCATCTAATACATGTTCATTCAAAAATATCAATCATATATTGACTAAATTAATTTTGATTAATTAAATGCATAAAATAACAGTATCACACATGATTTTGAACGAAATCAATTAATTTGTAAAATAAAAATCTATAGTACATATATGAAAAGGTGCTAGCTAAGTGAAGATTTGAATGGTTGATGATGATTAGCAACTGGTAAAACCAAAATCTTTTCAATTCCGTCAAAGTAGTTTCCAATTCCATACATTTTATCAGTGAGATATGTTCTTCTAGAATTCCATCTTCCAGAAAAACAAGAGAAAAGAAAGGGATAGAGACTGGAGAAGGTCTATAAAGAACAAATCCCTTTATAAATTCCTTCCTATATATATATATATAGGTATGTATATGTGTGTATATATATGTATATATGTGTGTGTGTGTGTGTGTGTGTGTGTGTGTGTGTGTGTGTATATGTGTGTGTGTGTGTGTATATATGTGTATGTGTGTGTGTGTGTGTGTGTGTGTGTATGTGTATATATATGTGTGTGTGTGTGTGTATATATGTGTGTGTGTGTGTATATATATGTGTGTATGTATGTATGTATGTATATGTATGTATATATATATATATATATATATATATATATATATATATCGTGTACAACATATTTGAACCAATAGTAATTCTAGTTTCTTCATCTTTTGTTCATTTATTTTTTCTCTCCATGACATAATGTAGGAAGTAGTCATGTTTGTGTGTCTACTGTCTAGTTTGCTTTCTTTTTCAAAAGACTCATTGAAGAGTAAAGAGTTTGTCAAGGAGCAGGTCATGATCCAGTCAATATTCAAGATTGGGTCTCTTTTTTTTAATGGGTCTTTAATTTTTCCCTGTTCACTCCATCCTTTTTTCTTCTTATTTTTTTAATCTCTTTATATTTCTTGGTTATTAAATTTTTTAAGTATTATGTCATTTTCATGGCCCTTTTCCTCGAAGACTAACTCTCCATTCTTGTCAGAAATGGAGATCTCCATTCCTCTCAGAAATTGGCACCTTCAAGTATGATAATTATTCTGAATTTTTGAATTAAGAGAGATTGGTATAAAGTTGAGACATATTGATGGTGTTGACATACATGAATGGTTTTGTATAAAAGTCTAATAGAAACTCGTTCATACTCTAATACCATGTTTTCATATTTAATCTTTTTTATTTGAGAGAACATATTAATTTACAACATACAAGTTTGAAAAAAAAATGAAAAATTAATACAACATTTCAATAAGATGATCTTGTACAGCATCCTATTATCTAGGGTAGTTCAACTAATTAATTATGATAGGAGAAGTTCATTTGGGATTTTAAATTTTGGATAATACAAATTTCTTCTTTTTTTTAATTATTTGTAAAGATTAATATCAGCAGATAAATGGAACCAGTGTTGAACTGGAGAGGAAAAGAAGAGAAATATCATCAAATAAAAATAAAATTAATTGAGTTGGACACGTGATTCTTCTCTTTAATTAATTAAAAAGAAAGTATTAAAAATCTTAATGATATGATCTTGTTGTTTGGCTTTATTATCCAAAGTTTAATGACACGGAACATAGCAATTAATTTAAATAAAATCTCTCACTCTAAAGGTATATAAATAAAAGCATGCATGGTGCCAAAACATGTTTCCACTTTTGTGGAAAGTCTTAGAAGAGATCTATGGATCAATATTTATTAATTTGTATATTCCTAACTCGCCTAATACGCCAATGAAGGTCTCTGTATACTGTCCCATGAAATTGAAAATTAGAAGAATTTCTTGTTTGTTTCTATTTGGTGCTAATTTAATTTAGGAGGGGATCCTTAATGAATAATATTTTGATAACTTTAATAATTATTTTTTAAGTAATTTTAAAATAAATTTTAAAAATAGAAAAAAAATTGTAAGCATATTCTTAAAGTTATAGATTAATTGTGTTTCAAATTTCATTCAATTTAAGTATCATTCGATGCTCATAAAAAATAATCAAAATTACATAAAACTTTTAACGGTCTAAAATTTAACATTTTTTACGGAATATCAAATAATTCTTAAATTTTATGAAAATTGAAATACAATCAATCTATAAGTTATAAAATATATTTATAAATTTTTTTATTTTTAATAATTTTTAAATTTTATTTTGAAATTATTTAAAAAATAATTATTAAAATTATCAAAATATTAGCCGTCAAGAATCCCCTTTAATTACATTTTTCAGTACAGTATCATATGAGGTGCCTCCTTATATCATTCTTATTTCCAGGCCTATGTGGATTCAAGTGTTATCATGCATGGGCCAAAAAGGCCTGTATGAAAAATTGAAAACCAAAAATATGCAAACATAGAACAACCTAACAGGCTCAGCTGCAATATGTCAGAAGGAAAATATTTGGAGTGATATCATCGTTGATATCTTCATCAACACCGATTTTATTATTCATGTAAAATGAATTATTATTCACATTGATTAATTTATTATACAACTTATTTTATACAATTAATAATTTTATTATTTAACTTGAATACCATTAATCTGAATAATAACTCACCTACATTGGGGCTCAAACCTAGTTAATTAATGACATATTTCACTTTATTTTTTTTTCTTTTTGGTTTACAATAATAGGAGAAGAATAGAAGACACTGATAATACTAATACAGCCAGTGGGTCGCTATATTTGTTTTTCTGGCAAAAATTTATTACACGGATGGACACGCCACACTGGACACGGCCCCATTGGAGTTACGACAAGTGCTCTGACCAAGGGGGCCCACGTGTCATCCTAATTAATTCGGAATACCTTGCAAAGCGTCAAGTAACTGAGGTTTGGTGATATTACAGCATATTCAAGCACCTTTGTGGTCATATATAAAATGTATGAACAACTACTCTGGCATATGAAAGTACATCAATATAATTATACTTCAACCTAATTACAAGATAAATAAATTAATTCGTCAGAATTGTAACAGGATTAAAGCCATTGTCACTTAAATAAGCCTAGAGAGTTGGCATCAAATAACAAGTTAAAAGATGTATCAATTGCCCAGAGCACTGTCAAATTAATTATAAGCTGAGGGACCCAAAATTGAAGTTTATATAAAGCAATAGGGAAGAAAGGATAGATTTTTAAAAGACCACTTGAACAGTGGGCCCAATTTCTCAAGGACTTGGAAAGAGAGCATAAATAAAGGGCACAAAATGACAACTTTGTTAGTAATTTAGTATATATATGTCATTTTATTTCCTTTTGTTTTGGCTTTAGAATTTTCAATTTGGCCTAATCCATCCAAACCTTTTCTCACAACATGCACGAATATTTTTACTAGTTGCTTTCAAAATAAAAGATAATGATTTATATTACCTAAAAGATTTCATTAGTAAGATTTTTTAGTAAATGTCCAATTTTTTTTCTCTATATACAAGTGTGCGAAATAACAAAATTCATGGAAGAAAACGGTATTTTCAGAATTTACATGACAGCGACACCACCTCTATATACAAAAGATACGGCCTAAAATCGTAGCATGAAAGGCCTCCGAAATTGTAAGAATAAAACAAACAAAACTCTCCTAGCCTCTCAAAAAGAAAGAAATTGTAAAAGCAACAAAGGATATATTTCCGAAGTAATTTATCTCTGTGATTTCTTTAGCATCTTAGATCTGTTTTTCCTTCCTGAATCAGCTCTTGTCTGCTCAACAATAAGCCAAAAGCAACATCAAATTATGAAGAATTTGAAGTATATTAAGAACAAACTAGATTCTGATTTAAAATTTCAACAGTGTGTACTGTATATTCTTCAGGTTGTATGAGATTTGAACCCGTGGATTCGAGGTTACGAGCCTCATGAGCCACATAAAAGAAGAAAATAAATGAATAAATAAAATAATGTTTATGTTGCAGGAATGTTTTTGGGATGTATCTGATTTTGAAAAGCGCATATGACAGAATGTTATACCTGGATACGTTGCAATAGTGTTTCTAGTTCAAGAGTTATGTCAGAAAAAGAAGGCCTCTTAGTTGGATTCTCATCCCAACATCTCTTCATCAAATCTACCAAGCTACGGTTCAGTCCTGGAGGTATTTCAGGACGCAATCCCTAATTTCCACAAAAAAATAAAAATATTCATTATAAAGGTATATTAAAAACACTGACTACTAACTATACTGGGCATAAGTTATACTAATGTGAACCTACTGTTAAGAAAACATGTTTCCTCAGTGATCAGTGCATGTAATCTTTTTGAGATAACAGTGTCATAGATGAGGTGGTTCAACAACTTAAAAGCTTTCTCATATCAGTAAACATGCACCAGGTATTATTATAGTACTAGACCTGACATGTCAATTTAGTCGTTATTTTTTCCTCATGAACTAGATAGGGAAATTCTTAAAAAGGTTGAACAGACCTGTCGAACACCTAATGCAGCTTGCAATGGTGTCAGATGATCATACGGGACCTGCACAAGAGAATGCTCAGATTTATTAACGGCAATCAAATAAAAGTTATAACGTGTAAGCTAAAATTACAGATGCTATCAGGAAATGCCACACAAGATAACTGTTTACCTTTGATGTGGTAAGCTCCCATAATACTATTGCAAAGCTAAATACATCTGCCTTGTGATCATAAGGCCTATGGTTTATTACCTAGTGAGGAAAGAGAGGAGAAGATCAATAAAAAATATTTATTATTTATACACCAGATTGCATACAAGCAAAAGGTTCTTTGCAAAAAACACCCAGTTTGTTATTGTATTAGAAATTGTAAAAACATCCAATAGTTGTAGCTTTTTACAAATAAGAACCAACATAGTTTGTGTATTTCTGCAACAACACTCAAAGTCTCAACCCCAACCAGTACTTGGCTAATAAAAAAATTATACAAACAGAGAAACACCCAATATTTGTAGCTTTTGCAAATATGAACCACATTTTGTATATACTTCTGCAATAGCATCTAACCACAACCACTACCTTAGAATGATGCTTTAGGTAAACTCAATTAGTTGTTGATGATTATTAACTGTGCAGAACATAACTTGCACGATAAAAATAGAGCTAAATAGTTATGGAAAACAAACTAAAATTAAACAAAACAAATTAAAGAGGGTTTTAAAGTTGACATGGACTTCTTATAAGGAGATCTAATTGGCATAACATAAACAAGCCAAAAAGTAATTTTAACATCTTTTGCTTGACTTAGAGTCATATTAGAGTCATCTGTAGCTAAACCCAAAAAAAAATGAAAAATGGGTGCTCATTGAGAACATGAGAAATGTAGGATGCTGTTGGCAATTTGCTAAAATATTGGTTATTATTTGCACAAAGCTGTAAGCAAACATAGATATACCAGATACAAGATAAATAGATCTTTAAAGAAGAAAAATACCTCAGGAGCCATCCAACGGTACGTGCCGGTTTCAGCAGTCATGTCTCCTTGTTGGCTCTCTAACCTTGCGACTCCAAAGTCTGCCACCTTGACAGCCTACCATACAACATTTTTTATTTATTCTTTAAATATGCAAACACAATGTTAGAATAGAAACTTATCCAATAATGCCATTAAGGAACAAAGAAAAGTTAATGCACACCTGATCAGAGTCGATAAGCAAGTTGGCAGATTTCAAATCACGATGGATGATGTTGTGTCGGTGGAGGTAATCCATTCCTTTCGACACATCTATGGCTATCTTTAGTATCTGAGGAAGATCCAATTTGTTGTGACACTTGTGCAGATAGTCATACAAGTTCCCTCCAGGCATATATTCTGAAATCAGTTACCAAACCCATTAAATGAAAATTTGAGTGCACGAAATCATAAAGTAACAGACAGATCACGTATGCACAGATGGATATATACTAATATATATTAAGATCTTTGTTCGGCTACAATTGTATGTTATCAAAATATCTAGTTGCAAGAGTCGAGACACAACATTGTTACATTATTTTATTCAAAAAAAGAAAAAATAAGAGGAAAATAGAGGTGATCCCAAAAATTTGCAAACACAGGATAAACTCTCAAGGGAGGGGGGAGGGGGAAAGAAAGGGAGAGAGCAACTGTGACCTGTAACAATGTAGAAGTCAGGATGGTCAGTACATGCTCCATAGAAGCGAACAATGTTGGCATGGTCAACATTCCTAAAGCCACAAGTGACCTATTTTGCATTAATCAATTATTGCAATTTATACGATTTATATAATAGACCTATACCATATGAGATAGATCACAGATCAGAAGAAAACTTCACCTTAAAATGTTTACTTCTTGAAGAAATTCAACCTCCAATGAATTGTTCAAATGTTCAGACCGAAGAAACTTTATTGCCACTTCATGTCCATGATATGTTCCATGGTATCTACAATGTAAATTAGCACAAATTTGAGGTTTACGTAAAATAAAAGAAGCAAGAACAACAAAACAACCATTTCATCAACAACACAGAACTTCAGGGAAGAAAATTTTTAGGTCTACAAACACCACTGCTGTTATTTTCTAGATTTCTTTTTTGACCTTTGGCATGTATTTCCGTTTAATTTATCATTAACTTTTACTTGTTACTACTTTTGGGGATGGTGGTCTAGTAAGATCCCATTTTCTTCTTTTTTTTTTAAGATAAAGATGGGAGTCAAGACTTCTTCATTTTCTGTCTTAAAAAAAACCAGTTAATAGGTTTTTCGAATAAGACTTGTATAAAGCGTTCTCATGTTTCAGACCAAATTAAATAGAAAAATCTAATGAGTCAAATGTGTTGTTGACCAAGAAAATCATACAGATCTCCTGAAGAACCAGAAGCAATCTTCTCCCCTATATGCAACGCTCTTCGGTCAATTTCAGAGTCACCAACCTTTTTGTGCAATTCATGTAGCTTGTCTGAAGTCAATAAGTGTGATTTACCATACAATGATGGCTGCAAGAAAGTTAAATTAAGAACACGGATTTTGCACATTTCTGAGTAAATAGTTTAAATTTATTTGATAAAAAACAATACAAAAGGAGATGCACATTTTTTCTCAATGCTGTCTCCTTGAGTCTCCTGAGCAACTCTTCAGTCTCCTACATGTAATTGGATAAACAGTCAAAGAGGTATATGCACATAAGCAAAATCACTCTTTTGTAGTTTTTTCTTTTCTCATACAAATTTGTTAACCAGATTAAAATATCAATGCTAAACAATCTAAGCCAATTCAAGTAACAAGAGAGAAAGAAGTGAAAGCTGTCTTCAACTCCAACATCAAGGGCACAATACCAGTACCAAATGGCTTTCAACCTGTCTGATCAATTTTAATTTTCCATAGTATTATAGTTTGTCATCATGTCTTTCACAGGCATATTGATGTACTGTGGCTGGATTTTAAGACCAAAAACCTAGCAAGTGAGCACGTACAGAGAGTGAGTGAGAGAGAGAGAGAGAGAGAGAGAGAGAGAGAGAGAGAACCTCCATGGGCCAACCATCAACAACAAAGACATCCAAGCAATAACCATCCAACGTAGAAAATACATGTGCTTCTCTTATGTTCAAGTTCAGATCCGATAGCAAGGCCGATAGCTTAAGAAACAAATGCCCACAAAGATGCGATTAGTAAGTTCCTTTTACAAAAGAAGATGAAAATTTCTCTTAGAAGAAAAAATAATGAAAAATCTGCACTTGACTAAGTAGCTTTGGCTTGTCTATGGAAGAAAATATTATCTCGTGAAGAGGAATGATTTCTGCATCTTTCCTGCATTGATTTAGATTCACAAGATAACATGCATAAGTATGATGGCTCCATGACATGAACCAACTAAAGTCAATACATTAGAATAACAGAAAGTTTTCAGCATGCATATTACAAGTATTTTGTTGTGGAAGTACCATCAATGATTTTTTTTAAGACCAATTTGTCTTACTGTCTGATTGGTCAGAGCTTTTATTTTTATCTTCTTCTTTTTTTGGAAATAATGTGTAGTCCTACAATATCTCAATTACTGCTTTGTCAGTGTATATGAAAAAGGAACACCTAACAGAGATGACAACTGGAATCACCAGAGTTGCATAAAGACAGGGATGTATTATCAAAAAATATAAATCATCAAAGACAAGACATGTCACTTTAAAAATAGTTGTGTCAGAGAAAAAGAGGTATAAAGACACAGGTGACAAAAATCACTTCCCTATGCAAATACAAAAATTCTAGTACTAGCAAGGCAACCTCTTAAAGCCATGTTTCGTAGTGGGATAAAGTGGTTGGATAAAGTAATAGCTCTTATCCCTTGGGAGAATGGAAATAAACTTTTATTCCTCGACTTCAACCTTTCTTGAATACAGCCCAAGGGATTCTTATTCCATCCTTTCATTTCTGTCTTCTTCTTTTTTTTTCATTTCCACCTTTATTTGGTAACCCAACTTACCAAAATTATGTACCTTGATGTTACTATAGATAAAATAACATAATTTGAACATGTTAAAGCATAAGAATGACAACCTGGCTGAAAGAACTTCATTGATGCAATCCCTTCCATTAATGCCATCAAGGTTATAAAAGCCCAAATTTAGGTCTTCTAGCCTAGTACAAGGCTCAAATTCACCCCTATTTGTACAAATTGCAATGAAGTCAGTACCCAATTCTTTGTCCCCAATCTCAATCTCATATAGATCTTTGCTGTACAAAATCTATTTCCACTTCAGTTCTTGAAATTCTTAATGTAAAACTCAAAAGTTTCAATTTGAAGAGCCAAATATAAGAAACAAACTAAATCATAGTATTATAAGTACTTTTGTAGCTTGTACTTGCAAACATTTCACAAGCAGGTACAGCCTTAGAAGTGAACCGGTAATAAAAGTATGTTACCTAGGGCTTTCTGGCTTGTCAGCATTTTGGCCACCACTTTCATGTGCTCTTGGACTTGAACCAACACTTGGAGATTGGTGTGACTCATCAATGTCATCTGGTATGTGTGGCACATACTGCTCATTGAAAAGCAAATTGAATTATTCATTGTCCTCAGGTTTATTATGACTAGTTTTTCAACTGAAGGACCCTGGACTGATATAATTAGCTTTATCGGTACTAGTAATGGTCACTCATCAGTTGTTGGAAATCAATACAGTATTTCACAGGTTGTTATTTACATCATGATCCATTACAGTGGAACTTTAGGAAATATAAGAGAAAAAGAGAAAATAATTGGCAGTTGACGGATTTCTGAGGAAGCTAGTATGGCAAAGTGTCTATGAATATGGCTCTTTGTAAAATTGCCCTAACCACTAAAAATTACCTTCAGAAAGCGTGCGTGGAAAATAGGTCGTTTGTCAGAATCCTCACACTGAATCAGAATATTACGGTGCAAAAGCACATCCTCTGCTCTATCAACATGCACATCCAATGCATAACTATCAATTAAGTAAGAACAAGCACAAAACAAATAAATTAGTTCTATGCATTACTGTTTGGTCATATGTTTGTATATTTCCCCTCATGAGAGAATTCCAATTTCTGCTCACATCTTTGCATGAGAAAAGACACAGTTCAATTAATTACAATCTCAAATTAGCTGATCCAAATCTTCCAAGGACAGTATGCAAATATTCACCAGCATGTAAACAGATCGAGCTTTTCTAGCCACTTCTGTAAACAGATGCCTTGGTACTCATCCATAAATTAATTAAAAAGGGAAGGATGTAATCTAAAATCTACATAGCTACCAAATGTAAAATTCAAATTCTATGAGGGCATATAAGTAAAAAAGCTCATCAGAATCGGAAAAAACAGAAAAGAAAAGATAAATTACTTCTTCTGGGCAATCAATCAATCAACCAATCCACCTCAAGAGAAAACCATACTATTCCCCTAAAAAAAGTTAAAGAGCACATCTCTTCTTTTATCCAGTAATAATATGCAAATCAACAAACCTGGCGGGAAGCCTACTGAAGTGTTCGTCGAGCTGTTCTCTAAGATGAGGATTGGAGAGCGCCTCTCTGTTCCCGCTCTCGATTAGCCTCACGTAGATCTCGTTTTTTATCTCGTGCAAGAAGTACAAGCCGTGTAGCCCCTTGTTCACTGGAGGGGAGCTCTCTCCAGTTCCCTCCTCCAGTTCCTCCATGCCTCTCTATCTCGGTCAAGCTCAAGCTCTACTGTGAAATATCTCTCTCTTCTCCTCTATTTGTTAGGAGAAAAGCATGTGATTGCGAACGCCGTAGGCATAGAGGTTGAAATTGAAAGGGAGAATAGAGATCGAGAAAGAGATGGAGATGTAATTGTAAACGCCTTGAACTTCAGGGGTTTTCTATGAGAGAGAGAAAAAGGGAATCTTTGACGGTTAAGAGGAGAATCTTCGGCTGGGAAGCTGGGGATTTTAAAATACAGCTGCTCTCTAGTCTCTCGTCTTCCTTCTGAGACATTTTATGTTTAAGCCCCTTAACTTTTTTTAATTATAGTATCTCTGAATAATCTAATCTTTTAATTATGTCTAAATCGTTTATAAATTGATCCAGAATCCTTACTTGCACCGGCACACAAAGGGAATAGTGTGAAAAGAGATTATTGAATCCGTCTATTAGTTACTAGTAACAGAAATTATGTTAAAAATTTTAAAGTAGAAATTTAAATCTTTATTGACCATAGAAACAATATTGGAATCTGCATTTGTTAGGTATTGTATATTTTTTATAATTACTTAATTAGAACATTTGAAAATTCTATACATGAAGGAAAATTAATGTTTACATAAAAAAGAGTGAAAAAAAAGGAGCATCACACGGTTAATTTTTTTTTATTGGAGTTTGAAATTAATAAATATACAAAACTAGAAATGTCTAATAGCCAAATCTATAAGTTATCATATATTTAATCCAAAAAAAAAATCAGGTGACAAGCGTTTCAATTCATTTAAATAGTAACAGTTCTCTGTCCATAAAAAAATATCTTGACTTTGTGATTTTCAAAACTTATTTCTTTCGGAAAGCAAAATGCATCGTTAATTAATTATGATAATTAACGAGGGCTAAATGGCATTAATTTTTGAACACCAGACAAGGACACGGGAATGATGTTCGGTCGTCTGCGACACGTTGGTCGCTTGGTAGAATAGAACTCAAGGGAGAGGCGTCAAAGAAAAGAAAACAAGATTTCTCTTCCGATCGATGAAAATTGCAAGCAAAACAGGGCTTCTTTCCTTTTCTTAATTCGTATCGCTTCTTCAGTGGACACGTGATACGGCAAGCAAGGCCTTTTAATTATATTGCTCGTATCTATCTATTTATCTATCCGGAGGAGCTTCCGCTTGAATGAATCCCTTATTAAAATATTGATATAACGGCGGACCTAACCTAACGACTCTGGAAGTTTCTACAGTCTTCTCCAGTGATGTCAAATGAAGGGAGAGCAAAAGATCGGTTCGGAGAAGGAAAGCAGAAGATCTCCAGTCCGTCTAAACTGGAGATGTTAGAGGGACCATTATGTGATGCGATCGCGGCATGGTGCGTGACGACTGATCAACATATACGAGTTATAGTCACTGACAGGTGGGACCCACGTCTGAATAAAGTGGGATTAGGATTAGGATTAGAATTAGGATCAGGATTAAGTCGCTCCAGGAATGCAGGAGGAGTTTCGGAGGAATGGTTCGAAATTAATTAGGTACAAGTCACGCACCTCTTGTTGACTGGAATTCACCATTTTGCAAATACAACCCTTGAAACTTTCTATATTATATTAGGGAGGAATTATTCTTATATTTTATGTTCTTCATCTCTTATCTGCACACTAAAAATATTTATACTAAATAGTTAACTTATTGATATCCAAATTTGAAAATATTTATAATTAGTATAAAAAAAATTTTATCATTTTTTTCATGAATGATTATAGAAAAATTGAAGTTAAAATTTTTATTATATAAGTAAAATTACAGCTTATAAAACTTATAATATAAAAAATATAAGGTATAAACACTTTTATCATTAAATATAAATATTTTTAGAAAAAACTATAAATACATTTGAGTTGCGATTAAGCAATACAGTTATTATCTTTCTATATTAAATAAAGCATCTATATTATATATTAAATAGAGCATATTGCTTTCTATCTATAGTTTCTTGTGAGATTGAGAGGACCGAAAAAGAAAAGGTGTTCATGACGACTTGATAATAAGATTCAATCTATAAATTCTTTTTATATAACTAATGTGAAAATTATTTTGTATTATTTGTCATTGTTAGAGTTGTTGATACGTATCTATAATTCGCGTAATTTAAATCTGAGTTAGTATTAATAGATATCTAAGCTTCATCTAATGATTCATATTAGATTCATTGAATCTGTATAGGGATCTTAAAAAAAGTCTTCATCTAGATCTTACAATATTTGAATTCAAAACTCAATAAGAATTTAACAAGTAATATTATTCTGATAAATATATAGGGTCTAGAGAAATTTAGTTTAAGTTAATCATATAAATTAATTTAATTAGAGTCATCATTTTAGTTTCTACTTTTATAATTTAAAATAATTATATTTACTTAATATTATGATGCATTGCTATTTCTTACATTTTAACTAAAATATACGATATAGAATTTGAATCTGATTCAAAATTCACTTCGATGATAGATCTGAATCCGCATACGGCCATCACATTTGTACTAAATATAAAATTGCATATGATGAAAAATATAAACAAAAGTTTTATTTTTTGGAGCATAACGGTGATAAGCATCACCTCTCACAGTGATGATAGATCCCGTCTTTTACGTTAAAAGATACATATTTAAATCTCACAAAAAATATTAAAAAATAAAAAATATCGGGATTAACAGAAACTCTCAAAAAATAAAAACAAATTGAAGAAGAAAGTGCCAATCATTGTCTAAGCAAAAATTGTCCAGGACTATTAGCTAGTGGTTTTACCCCACTTTTTTGTTTTTGTTTTTGTTAGTACTTAGTTGTCATGATAACTAACTTAAGAATAATAAATAAAAAAATTAAAAGTATCATATTTAAATACCAACTTTAGCCATATAAAATATTGATTTGAATGAAATGTTGTTGTTATTAATTATATTTAAGTGACAGCCAAGCTGTGCAAATTTTTTTCCTAAGCAATTAAATAGTCATTATAAATAAATCAAATGATAGCTAACAAATTTGAAGTGTCAACTGTACAGTACTAATTAAATTAATAACTCAACTAGTTAAATCAACTTAAGACAAAAAATAATCTCTAGACAAATATTGTATGAATTTATCTAAACTTATAAAATATTTTCACCATATTTTTATTGATCTTAATTACATCAAAATCAGATCAACAAACTTCATGCAAACTAATTACAAGTTTGACTTCAAATTAATTATAGCGATTACTATTCACTAGATTAATTAAAAAGTATTTGATTAATTATGTTAATTAATTTAAATATAATCGGAGATTTTATTGGCTAAATTGATTAATGAAATAGGTCAAATGTTGCTTGTGTGAGGTGAACTCAGAATATTTATATTTCAAATATAATAATATATATATATATATATATATATATATATGATTTGTGAAGGAGGTGAGAAGTAGGTAGCACGTTTGTCACTGTTTCATAAATTTGTTATTTTTTATTTTATTTTATTTTCCCATTCCATTGATGAAGTCACTTGTATATTATTTTTTCTATCTTTTTAATGCATGTCTAACTTAATTAATATCTTTGACTTTTTATTTCTACAATTTTTTTTATGGGTCATTGTTAGCACTCTAGATAATTAATTTATTTGCTTTTATTAATTGATGTCAAGCCTTTACTATTTTATGATTTTAATATTTATGGTGCCGCGTCAATTAATTTAGGTGGCCCAATGATAATTTATCTTGATTGAAATTAAGAGATAATTATGTAGAAGCTTTAAATGACTATTTTTATATATTTTTTTTTTCGCGTGGAAGATCCGTCATTAAAGAATAGAGAATGCTTTAAAATTCGTGCAGCACGAGTTTTGATAGACTGATGGAATTTGAATGAATGGTATTTTTAAAATCAATCTAAAAATGATATAACGAAAATTAAGAAATTAAAGGAAGGTCAAACTAATATTTATATTTCCTTTAGCATATATTGTATAAGCCACTTCATCAATTTAATTAATGGGGTTCATATGTTGCTGGATACTTATAAATTTGTGATATATTTTTTTATACGTAAAAAAAAAATACTCTATTTATACTATAATTAAAAAAATCTTTTTTTTATGGATGTAAACCAAAAAAAATTTATACATGATATAGTAGATGCATGCTAGAATTATCATTAATTTAATTAATCTAGTACGAATCACAACTTAAATTATGTCAAAATATAATCATAATTTTCCAACATATGAACCCACAACGCCAATTTGTAGACAACAAAAATAAATTTTACATCCCAAAGTTTTGTAGCAACTTGCTTTAAAAAAAATAAAATAAAATAAACTATAATTAACAGAGGCAACTAATGCGCAATCTGTTTGGGCATTAATATTTGATTGATGTATTTTAATGGAGGCAACTATAGAAGCACTTTCATTGCGTCAAGAAAAGGTAAAAGAAAAGTACAAAAATTAATCAGCAACTCCATTGGTTTTGTGAACATACATCTCTTTGTGCAAATTGCAAATATATATACATACACACACATATATATAAATTTTTCTATCTTTTTTCTTATATATATATATATAGAATAAAGTTAACGGGAGTTTAAATTCACCAAAGTCATTGATGAATTTAACTAAAAAAACTATCGAAACGACTTCAAATGATAAATCCGAACAGCTCAATAAATTCTTCATATTAAAATTTTATATGATACTAATTTTTTCTATTTTTGGAGTTTTTTTAACTATTTGTTTCATATTTTTTTAAAATATCTTACTTTTATATACAAAAATTTATTATTTTTATTATTAGAGTCATCTTAGAAAATCCGAAAAAAATAGTTAGAAAACTCTAAAAATAGAAAATTTCAATATTCTATGAGATTTTGATATGAAGAATTTATTGAGCAACTCGAATTTATCGTTTGGAGTCGATTCGATAAGTTTTTGAGTTAAGTTCATAAAAAAATTTGGTGAATTTAAACTCATGTTAGATTTATTATTATTATTATTATTATATATATATATATATAGAGAGAGAGAGAGAGAGAGAGAGAGAGAATCAATCAAGGTTGTCACAATGACACCAGCCAACCAATCAGAGAGGTTGAGGTTTAGATAAGAGCAAAAGCTTTATATATATATATATAAATATATTATCACTGTTCATTAAGCTATCTATCTCTTTCCATCTTTCCAGGAATAAATACAATAATAATTAGAAAAGAAAAATGTTTGAAAGATACCATTGTTGATATACTGAATTTATTATTTATATTAATAATTTTATTATACAACTTATTTTGTATAGTATCTTTTATTCAATTCAAATACCATTAATTTGAATAATAAAAATATCGTATAAATAAGTTATGTAATAAAATCCTTAACATAAATGATAACTTACTTAATATAAATAATAAAGTCAATATCGATAACGGTATCAACGATAATATTTGTATATTAGCTCTCATTAAAAAAAGAAAGAAAGTTATATATTCAGTGTGTGTGCACACAAGCCAAGCTAGAGTCAAGGTCATTATTGGAGCATGCATGCATGTCACTCAATTAGGAGAGTGACAATATTTTACACGACGTGTCTCATACTTATCTGGATTGGTTGTTAATTATCTGTTAATTTAAGAAGTTGGATTTGGAAGAGGATTAATAGATAGTTAGTTCGGAGCCACTTGCTTGTCAGGTCAATTGAATCCTCATCCTCTCAAACTCATCTCTTTATGCTTAGATGATGATGATGATGATGATGATTGTTGTTGTTATTGTTATATAAACATATCCTTTGGTTAGTATAAATACCTGACTGTATAAGTATAGAGACATGACTATATATGTGATAATATTTAGAATTATACAATCAACTGTTTGTGTAGGATATAGCAATTTGGATGTTAGAATTTATGATGTGAATATAAATACTCATCTATAATTATATTAATGTTCAAACGTATTACTGTTTGCGCTACAGTATTTAGTAACGGTATTGCGTTATAATATCCCCGGTTTTTTCCGTCCAACTTTTTTTTCCTCAAATGCTCAAGTATATTACTATTGTATTATAGTATTTAGCAACAATAACTTACTATAATGACTTGATTTTTTTTATCCAATAGCTTTTTTTTTATTTTTTACGAGCTTATATAAATATGTCATATTTTTCTTTTCTATTGATCAGGATTGTATAGTTAATTTGACAATTTTTTTTAAATAATTTCGTACAAAATTTGATAAATTAACAGACATACTTATTTTTATTTAACAATTAAATTTACTTTCTATGCTTTTAACAAAAAATAGATTCAGTCTAGATTTGATTTTTAGATCATCTCCTCTTTTTTTTTTTTTAATTTTTGCAGTTGAATTTTGAATTATAAAAGTTTTTATTAAGAATTTTGCTTTCATCAATTATATATGTGAACTATAAAATAGTACTAATTATATGATAAACTTAGAATGTATTTTTTCTACTAAATCTAAGTCAACTTAATTGTATTTCATTCTCTAGAACACAAATTCAATTTTTTTGTACTATTCGTTTTGATTGACAAGTTGATACATATATTGAGTGGTTATCTCAACTGTTATCTAATTCAATTTTATCCATAATAACTTTTATTTCTCTATTTTTACACTAGCTAAGAGATATACGGAGTTTATAATATATCATTATTGGTCGATGATATTAGAATGACAAACACTATTATTTAAACATCATATTTTAATTTGTTTAATATTCCTTTAAGTTTTCATAAGTAATATTTCATTTGGGTTTAATTTAATTTTGACTTTTTTCCCCCTCTCAACTTTTAATTTTAAATTTTATTTCATTTCATTAGGGTATTTTCACATCTGATGACTTCAAAAATTATATTCAATTAAATAATCTTAAGAAATTAAATTTTATTTCATTTGATTTTAGTTTGCTTTTAAAATTTATATTAAAAATCAAGATCATCTTAAAAACCTTTTTACTTACATTAAGTTTTAGTTTTATTATATTTTATTTGCAATGAGACTATGTATTAAACTGATTTTTTGTGAAATGTAACAAATCTTTTAGTAGTATATTATTTTAGATCCAATAAATTATTTTGCTATTATTAAATTGGTTTAATATATTAGAATGCTTCTAAATAGTAAAGTTTTTTCTAATTATCATGTGATAAAGTTCTTACAAAATCAATTTTATTTGTGAAAATATTACATCTATAAGTAATTGAATCAAATAGTTTTGTATATAACGCAGCATAACACGCAAATTTTCTAATCTATAATTATATAAAGACTCAAACGTGCAATGATCTTTTTTTCCTCTTTGTTCCCTTATGTTCCATTTTTTTTCCCTTCCCTTTTCCTTATGTTTCCCTTTTGTTTTTTGAAAATATTTTTTCTCCATGCCCTTTTTTCCCTTCCGCTTCTCAAAGACTATCCGTATACTTTTTCCCTCTCAACTTTTAATTTTAAATTTTATTTCATTTATTTAGGATATTTTTATATTTGACGACTTCAAAAATTTATTCAAGTAAGTTATATTAGGAAATTAAATTTTATTTCATTTTTTTAGTTTGTTTTTAAAATTTATATTGGAAATCAAGATCATTTTAAAAAACTCTTTACTCATTTTAAGCTTTAAATTTATTATATTTTGTTGGCGATGAAAATGTATGTTAAGCTGAATTTTTGTGAAATATAATAAACCTTTGAGTAATATATTATTTTAGATTCAATATATCATTTCATTATTATTAAATTGATTTAATACGTTAAAATGTTTTTAAATGATAAAATTTTTTATCATTATCATGATGAATTTCTTACAAAATCGAATCTATTTATAAAATGTAGATGACCGTGGATAAACATATAGATTACACGTGGATGGAGTGCTGACTTGTCTTTTCTTTTTTTCTTTTTTCTTTTTTTAAATGCTGGACACAACCATCTGATAATTGAATAAACGGATTTGAGACAATAAAATTGCGTATGTCTGCAGTTCAAAAAAAATGACAAGTTGTGATTAATATAGATATATCACGGAATGGAATGTCACGATATGGTACAATACAGATATGTCACGGCATATATGCCGATCATGTGATATATTTCATGTATGCGTGACGTTTTTTTTTTTAACTAAAATTGGTACTTCACGTGAAACTTTTAGGCACGTTACGGCACGACACGTTATGACATATTATATGATTACGTGAAATCATATATTCATTATTTTAAATATTTTTTAATTTTAGTATAAATATGAAATATTTTTTTTATCATAAAAAATTTCTAATATTTTTCAACACTTTACAATAAATTTTATAATTTTTTCACAAATAATTTTTGATATTTTTTCAATGAAAAGATAAAATTAAAAAAAAAAGTGACGTATTATATGTGTGTCACGTTACGTCACGTATTGACACGTCACGGTATAATACAATTTGTCTAAACGTGACGTATCTTATGCGTGCTGTGTCATAGGCGTAACATGTCTTTACTTTATTATTTTTGGCACATCACGTCATGTCACGTGAAAAAAATATTTTGATCACGTTATGTGACCGAGACATGTCGTATTTTTATACGAAACATCACAGCACGTCACATTTTTTATTAACTACGTATGTCTATAATTTTTTTTTATTTTTAAGATTTACTTTTTTAAAATTATTTGAAAATCCTATATCAATGTTATCAAGATAATAGTTGTCAAAAGATTCTCACTCATTATTAAATATTCTTTTTTTTAATAAAGATTTTACTCCAATAGAAACATTAAATTTTATAATTTGGTCATTTCGAAATTCTTACTTGATGCTGTTTACAACGGTCATTAATTCTTGACCTGTTTGTAAGTCGAACATTTTGTTTATTATCCAACCCACCAAGCATCCACATAAAGACAGATATATATTGCTTTTTTTCCTCCTGAATAATACAATGGACGTAAATCAGTCAAATATTTTTTTTTATTTACCGGGTAATAATACAAGATAACTAACTCGATCCAAATCCGAACAAACTTATTGGCAAAATCGTGCTTGAAACTTGAAAGTGCAAAACAAAATAGCATGACAAGAAAATCCTACATATTTTATATCCAACTAGTAATTTAAGTCGTGAACTACTAGATGTATTTCAAGAGACGTTGAATTCAAATTATGGTGTATATATACACTACGATAAGAGATTTTGCAAGTCATCTTAGTTGAAACAAAAGAAAAGATATCTTATTACTTCGTTCGAATTTTTTAGTGTAATTATTAGCAAGAAAATTTAATTAATGCCTCAATGTGACATTGTGCAACTGGTACAACTGTTTTACTGGTTCTGCCAAATTAACGGTTTGCATTGGTAACTTTGGTATTTTGAATGTTGTTTTTGATCAAACACTCAAAGTTCAACAAAAAACATTAAAAATAAAAAAAAAAGGTATAAATGATCAAAACAAATAGCCCAAGGTTTAATGCTCTAGTGAAGCACAGGCAACTGAAGCACATAATCAGAAAGATCACAAAAACAAAGTTTAAGAAATACTCGTCCGGAATAGTATGTGGACATACATTAAAACAAATGCAGATACATACCATCATCTTGTGTAGATCAATACAGCACAAATACATATCAATAATAACCTTAATCAGTGAAAAGGAGGCAAATGAAATATGGTAAATAAATTCTACTCTTACCCCATCTGATTGCCGTGTTTTCTCTGATACGACCAATAAGCATCTCCATGTAACTTGTCTTTTAAATTTAATAAGCTAAAAGTGTAGATTCCTGCAAAAAATATGAAAATACCATTGATTAACTTAAGTGTTTATGAAGAAAGGGCTACTACTGAACTAATTAGATAATCATTAGTCACCATCAAATACTGGCATCACCAGAAGACATTTGCATATTATTAGTAGGAAACAATGGCTCAAAGAAGACAAAGCACCTTGAAGTAGTTAGGTCCCAAAAACATACAAAATTAAAGAGCGGCACTAACCTCTCAATACATTTGACTTTTGACTGAGACAAGATTCAATTAAATACATAATCTTAACATAATACAAAATTGAACAGTGAATGAAACATTGTATTTAGTATGAAAACGCCCCTTCCATGAATATAAAAACAGTTCGTAACTTGTAAGAACTAAGCATATAATAAAATGGCAATATATACACAAACCAGAGAAAATAGAAGTCAAATGAAATAACTGGCATGCAACAATTGTAAGATTCTCATGCCAACAAAAAATGCTTTACAGTTAATACCGTCCTGTTTTCTAAACTTGTTTTTTAAGTTGGTTTCTTCTCCCTCAATAAAAATGTAACAATGGATTAAAAAATGAATGAAGACAATATGATGACAGATCCTTCATTGAGAAGGTAAGTTTTCTCAGCTATGAAATATTTGACTTTTAGGAACAAAGCATGCAGAAAAGGAAGAAAAAAATATATAGAAATTATAGATAAAATATGCGCCAAGATAGTGACAGTAATTTAATCTATAGCTTGCCATCAAACACTACCACACGTAAAGTTTAAATAAGATATTTGGCCTATGTACATACAAAACTTATGGTACATATATTCACAGACAAATTTCCATGGCTCTAAGACAAGTAGAATTCCTTTGTGATCGGGTCAAAACCAAATTGATAAACAAAGTATATTTCTTGCACTCCTAGGTAAATAATAACATCAATAGTCCTCAAAATAAAACTATTAGGTCATCATAACGCCAACACTTATGCAGAATTGTGTAGTATTGATGCTCTTTTTCCTTCTTTTTTTTTTTGAAAAAAAAGAAAGGAAGTTTAATTGCCAGTAATTTTCCATGGAAACTCAACCAAAACTAGCAGCAAGTTCAACGACAATAACAGATAAAAGCTCTCAAAATCTAAAACGTCAAGCAGATGACACTATATAAGCCCTAAATTGTCAGGTCAAGCAAACAGAAAGTTTCAGCTACAGAATTCATAAAAAAGTTGAAGTATTTCCATAATACTGGTTATAAAGGGGAACTACAGCTACTTTTGAGATGCACACTATCTCATCCTTCTTGAGAAAGGGGGTTGGGGAGTAGTCTGGCGCAATATTATCCAAAAAGAAAAGAACTATCAATGGAAGAAATATTTGCGAACAACACTAAAATTTATAGGAACTCCATTTCTTTTCCACACTGACTTCCAATAGAAAAATCAGCTTATCAACTTATTTTCCTTTTTCAACTAAAGTTCTATGATAATACATATAATATGAATTGAAAAAGACGAAATAACCATTGCAGAGCACGGCAGATGGATTAAGATCAAATACCTATTGAATACTAGTTTAATTGTCATTTATCTATAGATGCACATGTTCCATATTCCTAAACATTGAAAAGACTTTATGTTCAACTGTAGGTTCAGCATTCCCTTAAGATACACACAAAATTTCTAACCTTGTAACTCAGGGGCATAGCACGAACACCAAACCACCCCCTGCCCCACAACACAAAAAAAAAATAACTTGGATTACCCATCAAAATATCTTATATCCCCAGTGAAAGTACACAACCTTTCCTATATCCCCTTTTTCATTTAATCTGAAAGTTTTACTAGAATCTATGTTTTCAATCAAAAGATGACTTGACTACTTCACCTTCTTTTTAAAAAATGGATATTTAACTTTCTTGCTGGATAGAGAAAGGAAAGAGAAATCCTCAGGTCCTTTATTGCATCAAAAGAACATTAGTCCTAATCCTAATCATTCATGATGATTGTTTGCATATACCATACGGAGTTTTCGCAAACAAATCCTTCGACACACTAGTTCTTCTTTTCCAAATTTGTAATTTGAAAATAGCACCTTCTTCATTGTACAGTAACTCAGCTAAATCTCCACAGACTCAGCTTTTTATTTGCTGAGTCAGCTGAGCTAAGTAAAACCAGCTACCCAAGAAAGAGATCAAAATGGGTCTAGGGCTGTAGGCAGGTCTTGAGACTCAACCAACTCAGAACAGACTCATTAGAGTATTGGAACCATAATCTTGTCCTGGAAAAATTTTGAAAACATAATATCCCTTTTGAAAGAAAGGGCGAAGTTTGTTCTTGTTTTATCCAATGTAATTGAAATTGAACATTCATTTTTAGTTAAAATTTAAGACAAAAACTGGAGAAGAGTATTGCCTGGCCAATTCAAAGGAAAGAACAACATAAAATGCACAGACATTTCTCCACCAAGTAGAGAGATTCAGAAAGAACAGTACCTAGATTGGCTAAAAACTGGAAGATCCAGAAGCTGCGGCAAAGACACATTAGATAAATTGGGGCCAATTGATCCCCGTTCTTTCTCAAAATTCATTTATATTTATACTATATTTATAATAATTAAGATAAAAATGCTGTGTACACTAACATGATCCCTATTCCATTTTATAGTTTCTTTTATAACTGAACCCCATACTTTTCCAAGAACAAAACAATTGTAGTATGCTTTTCCCAAGAACTGCGTTATTTTTTTTTAATATGGACAGTAGACCCCCATTGATCAAATCCTCCCTCCACCCCTGCACAGACGCAGCACTCTCGACAGCACAAGCGATTTACTCTGCTCGTCTTTATTTAATAATCAATTTCATACCTAATAATAGAATTAAAAAGGGACCACATTGAAAAAGTATCAAATAGTTTTAGGGACCAATTTGAAAAATAGAAGTCCTGAGGCATTTAAACGAGCAGTGTTATTGAATAACTTCACAAGGTGATATCTTTGTTCAAGTATGGCTATGGTGCCAACAAGGACCAAAGGATTGGTTGTAACAGACTAACTTTAGACACCTTATTAATGCTGACAACACTGTTAATAACTTGATGGATTTCTCAAATTGGGTGCCAGGTACCAGCAATGGCCATTGCCAGTACACGCTGGTGATCCATGATTAAAATCTAGTACATTTAGACAACCACACAAACAATATATGCAACAAGACAACAATATGAAGTAATTGATAACACAATCAATAAGGGCAAGAAAATCTCTTATTTACCTTCAGAATCAATTTCACGTGCATCTTTACTCAAGGCATGGCAGTGAACCCGGCATCAAAGACAATCCCACGATATACTCCTTCATTGTAACCTGGTACACCTTCAACCCAACTCCATTCCCCTCCCATACCACCATCTTCATATTCTTCCCACATTGCAATCTTGCCTCTTACTCGCTTGCCAGAGAACCAAACCCTGCCTTCCCCACCAAAGACCTTCACCTTGTTATTCCCCACCGTGACTAAGCCAGGCCCTGCCAATGGATCACGGATCTCGCCAATACCAGTAAAGCACCTGTTTTAATCCATATCAGTTCCAGAATCATAGGCAACATATTCTGCACAACTGCAATAACTTTGAGGTAATAATATTGGAAATAACACTACAACAGTATGACTAACCTCAAGTTATATGTTCCCTGGATAATGGAAACTATTAAATTCAGATAAAATCAAATCCAAGCAAACTTTCCACATAAACATAACACAACAAGAACTTAGTAATCCTAACCTGTACATTTCAGGGGGCATTCTCCCAGCCTCATCCCATTCCATGCGCTCCAGATCCAACCGCAAAATCAGTACCGTTGAACATGGTGCATCCACGGCAAAGGACGATCTCAGCCCTCCAATCATCAGCAATCTCCTGCCCCCACTCCCTGGCAAAAGCCTCGGCCTTTTCAAGATCTCAAACACATCGCCCCACATGTGCTTCTCCACTGGAGCCCACCCACCTTGTCTCGGTCCAAACCCTAACCCCAGCCCAGCTAACGGGCATGAGAACAGCTTCCATTGGCTCCTCCAAGCTGATCCAACATCACACAGTGTGAAAAGAGTCTCCCTTATCAGAACTGGACTCCGCGGTTTTGTGGGGAGAGAGAGCGCGTGCTTCATCCACTGAGATTCGTTTTGGAGAGGGGAAAAGCACATCACCGCCAGCTCAGAGATAACTAGGAGAGTGCCACGTGGCCCAGCAAGAACAGTCCCGTGGCGGGACCAGGCAGACCCGAGTGGGGGCAGGAGGCGGTAGGACTGAGACAATGGGTTGCATACAGCTAGTGATTTGGTGCTAGGAGGATTGGGATCGAGCCAGAGATAGAGGAGGGAAGGGGAAGAGGAAACGGGAGAGAAGGAGATGACCTGAGAAGGAAGGAACGAGAGGGGGAGAAGCAGCCAACGGCGAGTGGAGGGATCGAAGGCATGCAGACAAGGAGGGGAGGAGGGGCTGGGGGTGGGGCGAGGGTGACGGAGGAGGAGGAGGCGGAGAGTCGGGAGGAGCGCGAGGAAGGAAGGAGCGGAGAGAGACTCGCGCAGGGTACGCGACACGGCGCGGCAGGACACGGCGTCTCGCAAGGGGAGGCGGAGGAGGACGTTGTGGAGAGCGTCAGGCGGGAGGTAGTTGATCGGAGCTCCGACTGAGGTGGAGGAGTCGTCTAAGGCCTCGCCGATCTCCGGCGAAGTGTCATCCAAGGAGGGAGATGCCACCATCTCCCAGTCTTTGGTTGGGGGAGAGAGAGAGAGAGAGAGAGAGAGAGAGAGAGAGAGGAGGAGACGGAGGTTGGACCCGTTCTATACTTCGGTCTGGTCGGGTGACAGTAGTCACTGATATGTGGGTCCCAGTATAGCGACGATGTCATGCGGGGCCCACAACTTCCTTCAAGAGGAAAAAACATGGATATTTTATATCTTTTCCCTTTGAAAAGTAAAAAAATGCGAGCTCTGCTATTGAACTCCTTACTGCGTCCCCCATGTTGCAGCCTGTATAAGTCAATCTTGATAATTCTTTATTTTGACCGTCTTGATAATATTTAAGAAAGAATAAAATAAAATTCGATATTACAGTTATGATCTATATTATTCATATATCATCTTTGATGAGATTTAGTTTATATTTCATCATATATCAAATGACTCAATATTTTAATAATCATTGATACGTCATCAAATAATATTAAAATTATATAAAACTTGATCATTAGATTATCTGTTTGTCAAATGACATATTTATAATTATTAATGTACTTTTTAACTTTAATTTAATTTAACTTTTTTCTAAAAATTACTGTCATTATTGTCATAAGTACCATCGTTAAATAATCTCTCCACTTTAAGTATTAATTGTAGATCGAAATTTCTAACTTATATTATAAAAATGTGAGCTTTGCTATTCTTAATTTATAATTTATAGCATCATGCGTGTACAATTTTACTACATATCTTTTAAGATATATAATTAGAGATGTTGAAAGTTGGTAAATGTTTAATTTTTTTTCCTCAAAGAATTTAATGTTGAAGTGAAATAAATCATCATTGCTTATTATGACTTGTAACATACATAATATAGTTTTCAAAATAGACGAATTACACTACAAACAAATATATTAACAAATTTACAAAATTATTTAAAAACACAAAAGATAACACCATATGCATAAATTCTTAGAGAAAGCATTTGCTTGTCCTCAATATAGATGAAAGAGTTTAAAAAAGGAGGGAATCTCTTGACAATTATTATTTTGATAATCTTAACAATCAATTTTTAAATAATTTTTAGAAATTCTCAAAAATTGAAAAAAATTTGACAAACTTAATTTTGAACTTATAGATCGATCGTGTTTTAAATGACATATTATTTAAGGGTTATTTGATATTCCATCAAAAACCATTAAATATGAAATACAATCATATAATACTTAAATTGTATAAAATTTGAAATACAATCAACTTTTTTCTATTTTTAAAATTTATTTAAAATTATTTAAAATCTCATTATCAAAATTATCAAAATAATAATCGTCAAAAAATCCCCACCCTCAAAAAAAAAATCAAGTGTTCTTACACATCAACTACAAAATCGGAGACGGAATCGGTTCTACGAACCAAATCACCTCTCCAATTCATCTAATGTCGGAAGAGTTGGCGCAAAGGTGTGACGTGGAGGGAAATGACAAGTGAGAAATGCAACGCAATGCAAACGCAAACGCAAACGCAAACGCAAACGCAAACGCAAACGCAAACATGCGATGCGTCAATGTTGAGTCAGATTCAAAAACCGACTAATGTCAAGTGGCAGCCGCCCGCCTCCGTCCGTTTCTCAGATCTCTGCTACTACATTATTGATGTATTGTCGTCGTTGGTGTCATGGTGTGTTTCGTTTTTTCTCCACTGTTGGAATTATTGAAGTTAGGATTGAAAATTGTTGATTGTGGTCTTGTCCCCCGCTATTCAATATTGAAAATTATCAAAAGAGTAATTATCACGTATATTTAATTTTTTTATGATATGTTTAATTTTTATTGTATATATTTTTGAAAAAATATTATTTAAATAAAAAATTAAAATTGTAGATTTATTTTTAAATATTTAGATAAAATATGTATTTAATTTGGGTCGATGGGAAAGATATTTTATTTTTTATTAAATAATTTTAAAAAGATATATCGTAAAAATTAAATGTACACTAGAATTACTCTTAACAAAATGTATGTGCATTCAGATCAACTATTCTACTCGTTGCCGCGACCGTTATACCGCATCTCTAGATTATGTAATCAAAATCTTGATCTAAATTTGTTTTCATTTTATTTTAGTTCATCACTTAAATATACGAATAAACCGAATAAAGAATTCAAACTCTATTTTTTTTCAAACATTTTTACCATATTATGCACTATTTTTTAGTACACGTGGCATAGATATCATCATCTGACAAATTAAAAATTTTATTTTATCAAAGAAAATATTAAGAGATATCATCATTGATATTATCATCGCTACCGATTTTATTATTCATATTAATAATTTTATTACACAACTTATTTTATATAATATTTTTGTTAATCAAGGAATTTTTTTATATAATATTTGATCCAGTGGCAAAGGTTAGAGAGAGAGAGAAAAAAAAAACTTTTATGTGAGAGGTCGCATGTTCGAAATCCCATAGGATGAAAAATAATTTATGAATATTTAAATTTAAATGACTTAATCCTGATCTTTATCTCAAAAAAAAATCTTAGCCGAATACATCCATAATAAAACAAGGAACTGAGAGAGAGAGAGAGAGAGAAGTATACGGACATTGTAAAACAAAATAATGCAATAAGTAGCAAATCCTTGATCTGATCAATTATTAACCGAATAATACATGCATATAGAGCTCTGATTTGATATCTAAGAATCGGATGTGGGATCCTCTCCTCTTTCGTTGCATGTAAAAATTATTAGTAGATGGTTTATGCAATATCAGAACCGTTTCTTTTACATCCAACGATCTAAAATGGGTATGATCTTTTATCTCTATAATCGAGCAGAATGGACAGGTCAGATTCAATCTGAAATGGGTATTTTTAAAATAAATAGTTGAATATTTGCAAGAACAATTAATCAAATAAATTTTGTAAAATTAAATAGGAGATGATTCCATGGATGTACTAGTTATGGAGGGAACCATATGGATCTTTGTTAAAAAAAAATAAATCAAAATTATGCCTCATTTATTATATATTTTTTTTCAAAAAATCGCAAAAAATTCTTGTTAAAAATAATTATAAAATTATCTCTTAAAAAATTGTCCTGCAATATCATTATTTTGGCAAACACGAATCTGTATCAGTTGTCATAGTTGACGATGATAACTTACTGTCATTGTTTCTATGATAAGTGGGACACAACAAAATAAAAATAAAAATAACATCTCCTATAATCTAAATAAGGATTCTTTAAACTGAATCAGACTGTTTCAAATTAATGGTAGTTTGTTGTCATAGAGTTTTTATGTCAGTAGATGTGAACTCTAACAAGTGATCCCAACCATTATCCGTTAAATTTTACTATTCAAATATTTTTATTTGGTTAAGTCCTTTTTAACCAAATTATTTCATCCTTGCACTCGTCATAAAACATTTCTTAGAATAAAAATAAAATAAAATCACTTGCACCTAGCACATGTAGTCTTTCAAATATGGGTTAATATATAATTAAATATTTAGCAACGATCATCCAGCTATTGATTCTTGAATCATAAAAATACAAACAATCAAACGCATTTACATTCTTCTACCTATAAAATCCTATAAATCACTTTGACCAGGTACTATATATATTTTTTGTTGAAAATTACGAAGAAATTAATTAAACAATACCATGAATATCTCTGTTCTAGTAATTAAGTTATATTAATTCATGGTTCACTCAATCATACCAAAATATTACATCAACAATTTCATAGTTTTATAATATAGCAAATCATCTCCTATTAAAAAATATATCATATGAGATGCGCCCAACATCAAAATCATCCAAACGTAAATTATAAAAAAAATAACACCAATGAAAATTATTATTATTATTATTATCTCATACCTCTAATATTATGTCTTGATTTTCTGTTGGATAATACTGCGCTACACAACATACGGACGAATGAATTATAGAAACTTTTTTTTTTAGATTTACTTTGTATAAATTTTGATGCGATTGAACAAATAATACGTTATGCTGCACAGTACAATGTAGCAGTGGATACGAATCCCTTAATATTCAATTTCCCATTGACTGTCCACAAATCAGAAAATTTTTACATTCCCCACCAGAGAATACTAAATGTATTGTTCCATTTCCCAATAGTTTAATTAGTAAAATTGCAAAAAGACCCCTGTAGAATGGAGAAATCAAAGAGAACTACCTGATCATAGCACCGTGACAGCTGGCGTTAGATTGGATGGCATGAGCGCACGACCCATACAGATGACGTGGCAATACCGCTTTTCAAAGACCACCGATCCAGTCGAAAGATCACACCATCGACGGTTCATATCCGATCAAACGGCTAGGAATTGTTTCAAGAGTCAGCCCCTTCCGACCCCCGGACCGTGGGTCCCCCTTGGCTCATGCACTTCTCCGATCTCCGCATCATGCGCGTCACAGCAAACAGCATGTACCTCACCACTACCAGAACACCAGCTAAGAGTTACCTCAGTGGGACCCACATGTTTCAACCTACGTGGCGACCACCTGTTGCTCTTTCAAACAGGATCACGTTACGCGATCCTATTGTTCGAACCGAAGTCTGCACCTGGATCACTAGAAATGAGTGCGAATCTGTTCTAGTGGGCCCCGACTGTCAGGACTGTGAGGAATCCGGTGTATACGAAGTTACGAACCGAGAGCAGTCAATGGAGGAAACGAAGAGAGTGGGGAGGGAGTTGAGTTGAATTAAAGAGAAGACAGCAGCTATAAAATGGAAGGATGCATTGAGACTATTCCTCTATCTCTTCGCTCTCTCTCTTTCTCTCTGTATCTTTTTTCCTTTCTGCATTTCATTTCTTTTTGCGAAGGGATCAGCTTCTCTTCTCTCCACCTTAAATTTCTTCATTTCCAAAGCGAAGGTACGTACGGATCTCATCTCTCTCTCTCTTGTGCTTTCTTTCATGGTGTTATAAACTATTAGATCGGTTGCAAGCATGGTTTGATTGTGTAGTTGCCTAACTGATGCCTATCAAGTGTTTGACTTTGGGTTTTAGAGGCTCCCCTGTTCTGATCAGTTGATTCTTGCAATGTAAATTTTAATTGATATGCACTATTGAGAATAAATTAAGTTCATGTACTTGTTGATGTTCTGTTATATATGATCAGATCAATCTCTGATCATATCTAGAATATAGGTTCAAAAGTTACTACTGTTTCGTTGTATAGCCATGTCCTTTGACTTTGATCAGAAAGTAGTTTGTACAAGTTTGGTGTATATATTTAGGTCTGGTGTGTAAATCATTGGTGTGTGTATATATACACACACACATATCAAGAATGGATTACTCTATGATCAAGTTTGAACATCATCTATATATATATATATATATGGTAATTCCTTGCTATGTTATCACTGGAATTTTGAAATGTATTTCTGTATCAAAAATGGATCAGTTCAAATTACTTGAAATTTCTTTCTGAATTGTTTATACAATTTGTTGTAATAAAGTTGAAGCATTCAATGCACTAGCTATTGTTTGCTTGTTAAGAAATGATAAATAAAAAAGCATAATTTTCTTGAAATGTATTTCAGAATATATTCTTTTGATGATCTAATTTCTAAGTTGAAGTTAGCTGTCCATTTTGTTCTGCTTTAGATTAAATCTTTCAAATGTTCAGACCACATTAAAATTCTTTTTAATTGGTCAATACCATGATCTAACACCTTTTCAAAGGATGCTTATACCATTGACCAGAGTTTTATATTTTCTAAATTTTCTAAATTTCTCTTTGTCATGACAGAGAATTATAGCAAATGGCCGACGGTGAGGAAGTTCAGCCCCTCGTCTGCGACAATGGTACCGGTATGGTGAAGGTACAAAATCTTTTCCTCTATATCCTTCCAATCCATTTCTATCATCATCACATATATCAAATAATTATCATCTTTTACTCATAAATCTCTCTCTCTTTTTTTTCTCTCCATTCAGGCTGGTTTCGCTGGTGATGATGCCCCCAGAGCCGTCTTCCCCAGTATTGTCGGCCGGCCACGCCACCAAGGCGTCATGGTCGGTATGGGCCAGAAGGACACCTATGTAGGAGATGAGGCCCAGTCCAAGAGGGGTATCCTAACCTTGAAGTACCCCATCGAGCATGGCATCGTCACCAACTGGGACGACATGGAGAAGATCTGGATGCACACCTTCAACAATGAGCTCCGTGTGGCCCCCGAGGAGCACCCAATCCTGCTCACTGAGGCCCCGCTCAACCCCAAGGCTAACAGGGAGAAGATGACACAGATCATCTTTGAGTCCTTCAACTCCCCAGCCATGTATGTTGCCATTCAGGCCGTGCTGTCTCTCTACGCCAGTGGCCGTACAACTGGTAACATAATCTAGTACTAAAATCTTCTCGCAGATATTTGTTTATAGAAGTGAAAAGAACGGAAGGAATTAAATGCTTGGTTTGGTCATACAGGTATTGTGCTTGACTCTGGTGATGGTGTGACACACACTGTCCCGATCTACGAGGGGTTTGCCCTCCCGCATGCCATCCTCCGTCTCGACCTTGCTGGTCGTGACCTTACCGACTACCTGATGAAGATCCTCACCGAGCGTGGCTACTCTTTCACCACCTCAGCCGAGCGTGAAATTGTCCGTGACATGAAGGAGAAGCTCGCATACGTGGCGCTCGACATCGAGCAGGAGCAGGAGACAGCCAAGAACAGCTCCTCTGTTGAGAAGACCTATGAGCTGCCTGATGGCCAGGTCATCACCATTGCTGCCGAGCGTTTCAGGTTGCTCTTTGTATCCATTATTCAATCTTTGCCATCTTTAATTGTTGTATGTATTCAACCTAATACCTTTCTGATTTTTCTTGTACAGGTGCCCCGAGGTGTTGTTCCAGCCATCACTCATCGGTATGGAAGCAGGTGGCATCCACGAGATGACATACAACTCGATCATGAAGTGCGACGTGGATATCAGGAGGGATCTGTACGGCAACATCGTGCTCAGTGGTGGCACGACCATGTTCCCGGGCATTGCTGATCGTATGAGCAAGGAGATCACCGCTCTTGCCCCCAGCAGCATGAAGATCAAGGTTGTTGCTCCTCCTGAGAGGAAGTACAGTGTCTGGATTGGTGGGTCCATCCTCGCCTCTCTCAGCACCTTCCAACAGGTACACAAATATTTATTTCAAAAATATCGTTTACTTACTATTTATTGATGTGTAAGATTTCAACTGGAATGTTATTCATGTATATGGATCTAATTCGTTATTTTCTGAATGTTTTTTTCTATTTTTTCTTCGCAGATGTGGATCTCTAAGGCTGAGTATGATGAAGCTGGTCCCACGATTGTGCACAGGAAGTGCTTCTAATTTGTTATCTTCATTTTCATTCATTTTTTCTCTCTACATTGCCTTTTTCTTTTCTACTGCTCTTTGTGTCCTTTGGGTGGATTTGAGAGTTTTGTCGTCAAAACCTTTGCGTCTGCTTTTGAGTGCGGCTTTGCGAAGGAGTCTACGTGCTCGGGTTTTTGGGAACTTTTGAGCACAAACAGAGTTGATGCCTTGTGGCTGCTTTTTGAAATGGGATTGAAGGAAAAGTAGATCTCTTTCATGCGCTTCATTCATGTCTCAGGCCACGATAGGTTTCTTTGTTGAAGTTGTCTTCTTCTTTGTGTAGTTCTTTTTATTTGTAATTTGATTTTTTGAATCATAGTCATAGAACATTTGTTTTTGGGTGTTCACATTTTGTTGTAATTCAAATATTTATTTGAAACGAATTTATTGGTGTTGGCACAGGAAAAATAACAATATACAATATCTTGTTACTGCATATTTGTTTGCTCGAATTATATCTTTATCATTCCTTCTAGAGTTCTAGTTAATCATTAATCAAAAACACCCTTGTTTTTTCTTTTATTTATATTGATTTTTAAAGGACTGGCTAGTACTGTTAGAACACAATATATATACTTATCGATCCGAATTGTACGGTATGTATATATAGGTCAGTACATTCTGGTTTCATACAATATTGACCTCGTTTATAATATTCTGTAAACTCAGATAACTAAGAACACAGATTCTGGTCCATGATGTATGCATTGCGGCACATAAACTCAGATAGCTATATGTACCGGTCAATAATATATCATGGTCCTTGTGCAACCATATTACAACTAATTATAAACTCAGAGAGATGGCCATTTTATACTATGTGAGTTTCTGTGCTGAAGTATCAACTTACAGTGAGGTAAGGATTTTTTTTATATAAAAAAAAAAAAGCAAAAAGAAAGCTTTCAATCCCATGATCCCATCTTAATTCTTAATATTTCTTTAAATAATTTTTTGGTCAATAGATGAGCGTTTTCCTCTTCAATACCACATATGGTCTGTTGAGGCGTTGACCAATGTTTGGTTTCTCTATTTTTTTGAATTTGAAAACAAGTCTATGTACTGTGGCCGAAGTACATAGACTTGTTTTCAAATTCTGAGGGCACGCTGAAGCATTTTACCAAATACTACATGCAATATTTAAAACTCAGATTACATAAAACTTAATGATCATGCTATCTATAAGTCTAATAACACTCAACTCCTTTAAAATTCATTGTAAAGATCGTTTAAACGAACCATCGCCGAATGATCCCTCATTATATAAATTATCAGATGGTCCTAATTGATTAAACACAGGTATCGATAGGTGATCGTAAGACGGAGAATTTTTCTCCGTCCCGGACAATTTTCCCTCAAACAACAATAAATAGAAGAAACCAAGTTACAGACATGGAATTTATTCATGGTGCCTGTGCTAGGATTCACAATAAAATTTTCCCTCTATAAAAAAAAAGGGATAATACAAAACCAACTAAAGAGCCTCCCAGCTGCACCTACAAGGGGCTCCAAAAAATATTGTCCATTCAACAAGCCATCATTACTTTTATCATGGGAAAGCAAAATTTCTGAATTAATGCTGAACTCAAAAAAAGTTTAACTAAAATCAATAAGAATAAAATAAAAAACATTCAAAAAATATAAAACAAAATGGTTATTTAATAGAATTTGACAGCACAAACTACTATAACAAATGAGACATCCTATGAGGATCAAAATCAGGATGCTCTCCACCACCTTTCACAAATGGCATCCCAAACCCGAACCCATCAAACATGCCACTTCCCTCTGGACCTGCTAACCCGGCATCTGTCATCCCGAAACCGACCATGGGAGAGGCATTCCAGTGTGCAGGTGTGGCTGTTTCAGAGCCCATAATTGCCAGAGAATTCTGTGGCGAGTTGCTAGAATTTCTCCTGCTGTTGCCAGGATTGCCTAATCCAAGAGGTGGCATCGCTTGCTGTTGCTGGTTCTTCTGAGGCGGTGATTTTGGACGAAGAGCCTCAATCTCTGGCGTTGTGACGACCAAATGGGAAGCTTCTGGAGGTGGATTGCGTCCCCCACCTCCCTGCCACACTTTTCCATCCTTGTCTGCAAAATTCTTGAGGTACCCCTATAATTCAAGATGTGTCAATTCAAAATAAGAATGGGAGCAATGAGCTTATTATTTTATTATTTATTTCATCAATATGTGGAAAAAGGGTATGACTACAGTCAGTCTCTTTAGTTCAAAACACACCAAGAATTTGTCAAACCAAATTAATTTTGTTCAGATAACTGGAAACTGAACTAAAAACAAATATACCTGTATTTTATGGTGTAGGTAAATCAAAACAAGTCTTACAAACTCAATTTACAGAAAACAAGAAGTTAAGTAAACTACATATATGTTTGTATGAGTAAGCATGAAATAATATATTTAATACCACATAGTATCATGTCTGTGTGCTCTATTGATAAGATGCATGCTGTTTAAGCATGAAATACAATATATACACACTTCATGATGATAACTACAACGGCGACGACAATAATACAATGTATGTAATACACACTACATGACTATAATATTTCATTTCACATGCAGATGTTTTAATATACAATGTGAAGAAAAACATGATTTCTTGAGATATCCCATACGATGCCAATCTTTTGTATCATGATTGAAATAAAATTAAATCAGATTAAACACAATTTTACTCGCATATAATAATAAATCGCATCAGTTAATTAAAGCATCTCAAGCATCAGGCGGCATTAACAGAACTAATATTTCTCATCCAAGACCATATTTATAAAAAAATTTCTATTGCTAATTTGCAAGGCAATTACAGTTTTAAGTCAACAAACTGCTATCCATGTATACACCACACACTTGCAAGTATAGTGTTTTAACAATGTTCTATCTGAAATGGCAGAGTTAACAAAAAATATCATTGTAAAATTCTTCAATGTGCCCAGTCGATAGATGGTTGTTTACAGTACAGATAGTGTGACCAGGTTTTATATAGTGTTTTATATGAAATATCCCCTCCTTTCCCAACCCAGCCACTGTTTATTTGAAAAGTAATTTTCCCATAGAATTCACTGCATCTACGTGAAAAAAAGAGGAAAGGGAAAATTGGTTGCAGGCCAAAACATAAGCATGAAGATGTCGCTCTTGATTTAGGTGAAGTAATCGCTTTGTTCCCTCACCTCTCCCTTCATTCCTTCCCTCAAGGGTTTTGGTCAAATAAACAAAGGCAAGAAGAGAGTTGCAACCAAGTGAAGAAGTGAATAAGATGACCAATTAGTGGCTCCAAGCCCAGTAAAAGTAAATTGACGAAATCTACCTATTCTTATCGAATAACATACTTTCTATGGTTCAGTGGCCCAGCAATTCTTAGGCACGATATACATTGACAAGGGTGAGAATCTAAGTGAATAATGTGGTAGAAATCGTGAATTTCAACCAAAAACACAACAGGCTGATTGTTTTAATCTGTGATTTGAAGTTGAGAGTCTAGGGCCCTAGGCTTTAAAATCATGTAGCGTTCATGTGAGATATGGTCCAGAAACAAGACTTCAAATTAAGGCCAAAACTTATAATCATTGGGTTATGGAACCGCTAATGTGTGCCTTATAAAAATGTTGGTTCTATGTTAAAGTACCTTATTTGGTCACCATCCCAAAGGAAACCAACAAAAAGAAAACCCCAAAACATGAATGGGATCAGATCCTCAGATTTTGAATTCATAAATCTAAATATATGAATAATTGCAAAAAGAAGCACAATTAAAATCTAACAGTACACGGGGCTCTAGAAATTGATTTACCTCCTTGTTAAAATTGGAAGAGGATAATCCTTTGCCAAGAGTTAGCCAACCGGGACGGATGTTATGGTCTTCCCCAAACAACTCAAGCCGCCGCTTTCCCAATGCAAAGTGTTCTATGATTCGGTACATGTCCTCTGGCTTCTTTGTTGAACCTGCTTGTTTTCAAGGGAATTTTAGTTCAAGCACTGACAAAAAGGAATTTCAGTTGAAGCATTGACAAAAATAAACAAACATTAACTGATAGTGAAGGATAACTCACTAACCATCGTTAGGCTCTTCGGCTATGATGATATCAGTGTCAATGTTTGCATGAATTATATGCCCGTCTGTGCTACGACGAACTGTCCCTTTAATACCCATCAAGCAATGTTCCTGACATGACAAGAACCCAATTGAGGAAAGATCAAACAATTATGAAGTGCTAAAGATATATAGGTACCAACAACCTTTGAATGTTGGAACAATGTGCGAGAATCATGCCGTAAACTAACACCCCCAGCATTTTTTTTGTTGGTCTTAACCCAGCAAATATCCTCACATCTTCTAAATCCCCACTGCAGAAGAAAATAAAAAGCATATGGTTGTCATTCATTGTCATTCTTAGCTTCTGATGAAAAGATAAAGGTAGCTAATTAAAGATCAAAACAGAAAGTGCAGTAACTTCATGTAACCCCTGTGAGAAATGAAATGCAATCCTGCTTAACATGAATAGTGGATAGTACATATCATTTATACTATATAAAATTTTTCAAAAAGACTTTTTAGGTTTCTCAGTATTTTTATGGTTTAGAGATGGTATTTCCTATGTGTCAACGAGTATAAGCAGAGGCATGTGGTTTTGCAGGTGCATGTATGATTTATTTTTCTACCATGAATTAGAAAACATAATCCTTGTATAGCAGAGGCATAGTTAAGTCAAGGATAACTCACCTTCTTCAAGCATGCACGGCCTTGTTCAAGACCAACACCATCACCAACCCAAAGGAAGATAAAAGATGGAGTATCAGCTATAGCCTAAGAAAACCAAAGAAAAACTCAGTGAGAACTGAAGAAAACAATACATGAACAATAGCTTCTAAACCACAAAAAATGTAGAAAAATAGAAGTTTACCTCAATCTTCAAGTTCATAATCTCATCAACAGTCCAGTATTCTATATGGTCAGTGATGCTTGGGGCCCGGTGCACATATTCTTCCCATGGCGGGTCCACAAGTATTACATCAAACTTAGTACCAAAGAACTCAGGAGATAGCACATGCTCACGTAAATCACATTTGTGATACATGGGAGGGGAGGCTGAGTCGGCAACAATCTCATCTTTCCTCTGGATAAGCTCTCTCAGCTTGGGGTAATCCTCTACCACACTCGTCAGTTCTAGTTCACGTATAAAGTTCTGGGGACGCATACCAGTGTCCACAAAGTTTTGAGAGTAATCATTCTGTTCACCTCTTGAAGGGGCTTTCCCCATGAGTCCACCACTGTTCCTGGGCGGTATCCATGTATTGGAAGGTTTATCATGTGGGGTCATCTCACGGCTAGGTGTCGCCATTGGACCAGGTCCAGGTGTATTTTGGGTTGATCTACCGGCACCTGGTTGATTCAAGTGCAAGGAATGACTTGGACTGGGTGCAACACTAGAGCCAAACCGGGAAGCAGCCGGCACCGGAGGAGGGATAGGTGGGAGGTTAGGTGGAACTCCAGAGAGCAAATTGACATCTATGCCCCTGCCACCAGGCCAAACAAGCGGTCCAGGGAAAGGAGGTATGAAGGCACCAGGGCCAATAGGCGGACCTGGCTGGGATAGGTTTGGCCCTAGATTGACACCGATGTTTGGCCCAATTGGTTGGAGGGGTCCAGGTGGTAACCCTAAAGGACTGAAAGGAGGGCCCATCATGGGCATCTGTAAGTTCGGCATTCCCATCCGTTGGGGAGTGTTATCTCTGCCATTCAGCCTCCCTCTCCCCCCCCTAACTCCCCTTCCTCCTCCCTTTGTTCCAAATGGGCCTGAGCCTGAGGCAGTTGATAACGGGCTGCCAATACCTTGACCAGGCCCAGGTTGGTTAGGGTTCATGCCTGCTCTTTGCATCCTCCCTCTCTGATCAGCCAAACCATCATTAGTATCCAAATCAGAGCCGTCTTTTGTGAAATCAAGATTTCTGACTGGTCTGATCTCTATTGAATCAGAACTATCATTTCTACTTCCAAATCCAGACATGCCGCCTTTCCCGCTATCAGATCTGACCCCTCTCGAGTCTTTCCTATAACCACCACCTCTTGACTGAATGCCAATAGCACCGCCAACATTATCCAACCTCTCCTGGGGCCCATCTTGCCTTCCCCCTTGGCCCCTGTTTCTCCAGTAGTCTCTTGAACCTTCCTGCTCCCCCCTGCTTCTCTCATGCCATCCGCCACCCCTCTCCCTCTCCCTCCCCTTGTACGTCTCATCCCTTTCCTTATCCTTTGCACCGGAATTCCTCTCGTTGTCAGAGTCGGAGTACCCTCGTTCCCGCTCATCAGTCTCACCGTAATATTTCCCACTCCTCTCAGCAGGTGTAGCCGCATCAGTTCTGGCTTCTTCAATTTCTTCTCTCACCTGCTCCTTACTCTTGTCTGCACCTGATTCACTCTTTAAATCACGGTGATCCCCATCTGATCTCGATTTTCCAACCCTCGAATCATACATCCTCTCTCTTCTTGAGGACTCCTCCCTATCCTTGCTTCTCTCCTTGCCCCGGCCACCAGGTGAGTCCCAATCTTCCTCGGGACTTCTCCTGGAGTCCTTTGAAGAACGTCGGTAAGAGGATGATGACTCTCTCCTGCTGGTATCATGGGCATCAGCATGGTCTTCCCTTCGACTGGAGCGGTGCCGTCCCTCATCAGGGCCTTCAGTTTCATCAGAGTAACCGCTGCCATGCTTTCTTGATTTGCTTGAGCGGCTCCTTCTGCGATCTGGGTCATCCTCATACTCTGCTCTGCTCTCACCCCCTTCCTCATAGTCTCGTTTGCTCCGGCTCCTACTTGATTCAGACACAGCCTCCATTGATTTTTTAGATTAACAGGAGAATCAACAACTAGATTTCCTGCCAGGAGAATGGCACTGCAGTGAACAAAAAAGTAACATGAATTAATGTCAAGACTAAATAAACTTTTCAGAAAAAAAGAAGTTATAAGACAAATCTCAGTCTATTTGCCCAGTGTGAGCTGAATCTGTTACAGTATGCAAGTAAAGAATGGAATCACATCAATTCATCTGTAGTTAGCAACAAAAAGGACAAAATTTACCTTATAGTCAGGTTTCCCTTTTGCCAGACTAGAATTGAAAACACTCAAATTGAGGCAATTTAGACATAATACCAAGTGTAAAACTGAAAAAAAGGGGACCGTTCAAGATCAAACCACTAGATACCACAACGCCAGATTTGAGGCCTCTAGGGTTTCAAGACACCACCAGACGCGAGAGAGGTCGTACTGTACAGCGAATAAATTAGAAAAGACGGGATACCACGGTGGCTACTGGTATCAAGACCCACTACACAACCTAGCCAACAGAAGACAACGAGATCACCGCTACACGATGAGAAGGAAATGGCGATAGCTACTCCGAAAAGAGCACAGTAAAACGGGGAGGGAGTTAAAGAGAGAGGAGAGGAGGATAGGAAACGCATCAACGCATACCTGAAATCAAAAACTAGGGTTAGGGTTTTGGAATATCGAACTGGAGCGCGCGTATGGCGAAAGGAGAGCAACCGCCGTACGGACGGAGGCGACGGCTCAGGAGCGCTAGACAGACCACTGACCAGCGAAATTTTAACGAAAAGAAATAAAAGGGGAAAAAAAGAAAGGGGAGAGGGAAAAAAAGGAAAATAAAATGAGGGTCAACGTCTCAAAGCCTTAATTTAAAGTTACCATTGATAACTTTTTGCTTGATAGCTCAATGGCGTTGGTAATTAGTAATTAGTAATTAGTAATTACAATTCAAAAAAATTATTGGTTTTCCTCCTTTTTCTTTTGCTTTCTCAATGCTTTAATTTATTTTACATCAAAATTCAAATTTGGTACGATATTATTACAAAAAGTACTTGCTATTTAGATTGAATACTTGGTCATATATTAGTTCAATGGTGTTGGTAGTTAGTAATTACTAATTAAAATTAAAAAAAATATTGGTTTTCCTCCTTTTCTTTTGCTTTCTCAATGCTTTAATTTATTTTACATCAAAATTATATACCCAAATTAAAATTACAGTTCAAATTTGGTACGATATTTATTACAAAAAGTACTTGCTATTTGGATTGAATACCTGGTCATATACGGTTAAGTCCGAAAAATGTAAAATGAATAAAATTTATTTATTTATTAATAATCTATTTATCTAAAATGAAATCTTAACATTCGGTGTCCGTTTAACGACTTATATTGAACACGGAATAGCGCGCTATTTTGATGAAATGAAGTTATCAAACACAAAATAAAATTTTTGAATAATTACATGAATAAGTTATTCTGCTATTTAGACCCCTTGATCAAATAACATAATAACACTCATTTTTAGCACTTGGAATAGCAAAAAAATTCTAATTTTTTACTAAACGATATTTTCATCTTCTGAATAATTTGAGAATAACACTCTTCTGTTCGTTCCTCTAAATATCACCATCATATTACTATTCTATTTTTATTATTCTAATAACATTATTTTAATGTTTTTTCTTAATTTGCCAAACGAACTCTTAGAATATCTACTGTTTTATAGTAGATGGTTTCCCAACTAATTTTACAATTGTACTCGCTGCATTGAGTAGAAAATTACGTAATGGACAAATTAAGAATTTCCGAAACTCTTTTTTGTGTTATTTTCAATATTTTGACGAATTTTAAAATTATTCCTGAATTGTTTGTAAAATTTACTTTTTTTTAAAGCTTTATGATTTTAATTTATTTAGTTATGACTATGACTGCAACAAAACAGAAGTTTTGTCATATCAGCAAACTATTAACGTTATTATTTTCTCACTTCTTTCTTAATCAATTCTAACATAAATCACAAGTTAGCATACAATTAACTCAACAAATATAATACTTTATCATAGAGGTTAATTAATTTGCATGCCATACACCTAAATACCTAATTAATGACCAAAAATCATGAACTACAAATCGGATTAAAAAGAATCTCTTAATAACCAAATCACTTAAGAAAGCAACAACAAATTATCAATTGTAAATACATCCCAAAATTGAAGGCATTAATGACAAAGAAAAGGCATCAGTCTTGTACCAAATGTAATGGCCAAATGAAAATTACGGAACACTAATCTTCTCTCTTTTCAACCGAGTTTAATTGGATGGTAATATGGTGTCAATATTTACACACTGAGGTAAGATTCGTTTGAAAACAAAAATTAGAACAATTACTTCAACGATAGCACAAAATAATACCCCTTGTCTACCACTTCATAACGGAGAAGCCAGTTAAGTTTTTTTTTCCCTCTATGTCTAAATATTAGATAGATAAGGGTTTCAATGCTATAAAATATCATATTTTTTTTATTACTTATATTTCAAATTGTGACATCTATAAATTAAATTCAAATTCTTGATCTTGTTTTGTTTTTATGAGTGATGTATGCATATAAAATTTCATAATGTTTTGAGTTCATTTTATATAAGATCAAGTGGTCAAAAAATGAATGAATCTAATTAACTATAATTGATTAATTATAATACATTCATTTTTTGACCATTTGATCTAAGTATAAAATGAACTCAAAAAATTATGAAAATTTATAAGCATATATCTCTTATAAAAATAAATAAGATCAATGATTTGGATTAGACTTTTAAATGTCAAAATTTGAAATATAAATAAAAAAAGAGTTTATGATATCTTTTGTGGTACAAAAAAATTTGTGGTATTAAAAATCTTCTCATCTAAATATCGGACATAAAAGAGACTTCTTTTAGGTACCAATGGTAATGGATGACTAATTAGGTACCAATGGTCTTTAGAGTTGATTTGGAGTCAAATATCGTTGTTAAATTAGACAACCTTGGAGAATATTGCTGTCAGTTGATTCTAGTTAAAATACAAGTTTTTTACTCAAATGTTTTAGATTATTACAGAGGTAAAATCTGAGCAACACCGTCTTACAAAGAAACTGATAAAAATCCAAAAGGGCACCAAAAAGAATAACAAATCTCTAAACTGGGGCCATGTAAAATACCATGTCAAAAACAAAAGTGTCAAACAAAAGAAATCTCTTATGGAACTAAAGGTGCAGCTTCAGCTTCTTTCTCCTGTGTTGCTAAAGGAATGGGTTTTGTTGGTGCAGGGAGGCGACCTATGCTATCAACCTTATCTCGTTGTTTTGGAGGTGGCCGAGCCGCTTTTGGTAACAACCGCCCCTTCTTTTCGAACCACTCAGGTTTGAGCAAAGCTTTGAACCCTAGTTTGTTGTAGTAGACTTTACATACTGATCCACCTGCTGCTTCTACTGCTTCCTTTGCCCTAGATGTAACACGAGTGACCTACATTTGATAGGGTTATTGGGTGAAACATTTTTCCACTGTTTTAGTTATAGTTTGGCTTAAATTCTTTTCATAATTGGATTGAAGAATGGAAATGGAACCAATACCATCGTGTTCCCATAGAAAAACTGGGATAATAACAAAATGTGGAACCAATAGCAGTCTATTGTGCTACACTGCTGCGGTTTGGGTCTGACATGCATCTTGGGTCATGATCCTTAAAATTGAAATCAGTCCAACCACGTATAAACTTGAACCAATAGAGAAATTTCATATAACGTATCTCGAATGGTAGAATTTTCTATGCAACATTATCATTTCAGAATCTTGCTCCTGTTCTCATAAAGCTCAAGTTAATAAAAATATCTCTCTAACATGGCAAAAAGATCACAATGAAAAAGAACCTTCTTACGAAGAATACAGAATCCTGACTAATTGGACCACAATAAAGTACATGCACAAGATACTACTACAGGCATGAATAACCAAATTTGAAACGATTCTAACATGGATAAAAGTTGGTATTGTTAAGGCCCAATGCAACACGGTTGTATCTTACTAAATAAGGGCAAGAGGACGGCTTAGGTACTTCGAAGGAATTTATTGCAAAGGGGTCTATGTGATAAGTCAGATAAGCTAAGCCATAGTACATGACATCAATATATTCTGAAGGGATATATTGCAGATGATTGCTCACGACATTGGGATCTCATAGGGACACAAACGACAATTTATCCATAATACAAAAGTTTGCATATTAAAAAAAGAAAGAACGAAAAAAAACACACCTCCAGGTGGATAGGCCATTTAATTTCTTCAGACCCACGTCCCATTAATTTAACACCATCCTCTATTTGCTTCCCTATGGCTCCAGCTTCCTAATTTTTACCGAAAGACAAAATTAACCTTGATACTTCAAGAAGTTATCACTAGTTCTAAAGTTTTCGGAAAGTACCTTCAGGGTTTTCATTGTAATTAATTCTGACGAATCTATCTTCCCCGCGTTTATCAGTCTTGCAATTTTACCAAGTCCGACTGGCTGCCGTGAAATAGTAAAAGCAGAATAAACATAATTAGATAAAAACCAAAAGAAGAATAGGATTCACGGGCTATTTACAATATAAATGTCAAATCTGATAAGCGGTACTTAGATTCCTTTTAGTTCAAGCAAACTCTACTTAAAATGATAAACTTCGTGTTCTAATATATGCCCCAATTTTGTTCTTAAATTTAGGCAGAAAGGGTCAAGCCCCGATTCCAAAATCCAAAGTAAATAAGGAAACACAAAAAGAAATCTGATCAGAAAATAAAATGCTGCTTAACAGCAATTCTGTCTACACAGTACAACTCATCAAATAATTGGGATTGTGAAATATTACCAATAGTGGTAAAAACAGTAGTAGTATAAGTAGATCAAATTAAATGTTTTTTCTGTCTAGCATTATACACTATTATTTGAGTTAGAACAGTAATGAAAAATCTATTGCAGTTTAGAGTTTACAAAATTCCAGTTAGTTAGCACTACTAATTGACCTACCAGTGATGCCCATTGATTAGTGAAATTCTCCCAATCTGAAAGAAAATTGAATTTCATTGATGTCCACATATCTTTTTTTTTTATTTTTTTTCATACTCCTTCAGGATTTTAAAGTACTTTATCTTAAACCAGTATCGTATAATTTACAATTCCTTCACATAATTAAACCGGTATCATATACAGTAATTTCTCAAGTAGTGAGATCACAACTATTGGCATCAAAATAGAACAGTACATTAACCAGAAAATAAAAAGAGATCACGATTGTGATCAGAGAAAGATTCAATCTAACCTGAAAAGTGAGGCTGAATGGATTTTTAAAACCACGACGAGGAAGCCTTCGTCTAAGCGGAGTCTGACCTCCTTCAAACCCGAATTTCATGGTGCCTCTAGCCTTTTGCCCCTTATGCCCCCTTCCAGCAGTCTTCCCTTTGCCCGATCCAATACCCCTCCCCTTTCGAATCTTCTTGTGCGTCGATCCATGGTTATCTCTAAGATCGTTCAGTCTCAGTAAACTCACTGTCGAGAAATTGGTAGAATCAGAGAAGATCGAGAAAGGAGGCGCGATCTGTGACCGAAAAGGTTTGAATACTGCATGAGAGAGAGGAGAGGAGAAGAGATGAGAGGAAGGAGGAGGAGGAGGCGAGAGGAGATGGAGCTTGAGCTTGGCGGAGAGGAGAGAGAACCGCCGCAACATGGTTGGGTTTTGTTAAAACGGAGAGGAGGTGGGGTTTAAGCCATTAGTGGAATCCGAGCTTTTTTTTTTTTTGGGTTTTGATCTGATTGGTAGGAGAAAATAGAGAATTTAGGTGTTTGTGCTCTAAGTAACAGGCCACATGTATATGAGCTATTGGGCTGTAAATTTTTTGTATAATTATCCGAGTCGATTTACACGCGGCGTATTTGATGTGTTCGGCCCAAGCGATAGAGGCTTTGGATTCCAATTTCCATCATTCCCTGTGGATTGCTAGAACTCCTCTCCAGTTCTTACAAACTGGATCTCTCTTTTCAACCACCTTTATCATGGGATCACTATTTACACAATTTTTCCTTCAAAGAAAATGTCACATGGTGCTTTGCATTTGGTTCTGTTTATATGATTTGAATCCGAACCAATAAATTTTGGATAAAATGTAGCTCTTTTTTTTGTCATTTATTCAATACAAATTCGGTTTAACCGAATAACCCAAAATTTTTCAGCTAATATAAATTGGTTTCTATTTGGTTGGTATTTTTATATATTTGGTTTAGTTGTGAATTTGACAAACCGAAAAATATTTAGTAGTTCATATTCGTTTCTACCAGAGTTTTAATAATTACAAAAATGGCGAAAATGAGAAAAAAAGAAAAGAAATTGAGGGGGTGATAACACAGAGAAAAGATACCCCTTTTGACCATAAAGATAAAAACAAACACTTGCACGGAAAAGAAACAAACCCCATTCTGACTTAACCCATGTGAAAATGTGATATGCTGCTTGAGCTTGACCCCAGTTACTGTTTCTCTTTTCCTCTTTCATTTATGAGAGATTTAACCCTTTTAGCGGCTCTATCACTTCCAGTTAGTTTCCGTACATGTATATATCAACTAGCTGTCGCTTGTCAGTTGAAATGGGAGAAACTAATTAATGTAGCTTTTCAATTTTCAACGCCAATAGTTGGATTTTGATCCTACTTATTACATTATCCAGCGGTACATAAAAACAATATTGACAAACTATGTTTATTATTATATACTACTGTACTAGTACTACATCCACTGAAATAAAAAGATAAAAATCTCATGATGATTCAGATCTAATATATATATATATACATATATATATATTTGTACAGTGTGTACCGTACAGTTGTGCAGCAATTGAAACGCTGAGGCCTGCCTGTCTGCCTGCTTTGCAAGTACACAATGTGTAAAAGTTTGGTTATTAACAATTTAATCCCTCAAGAAAAACTTATTTGAAACTTTACATTCTGAAAGCTGCTCTTTTTTTTTTTTTGTGAAAACAAAGATTCAGGATTCTACTCTGGAAAGAAAAAAGTTTGCTTGTCCAAAATTTGGCAAGAACTTCCACCACAATTATATGATATATAAACGGATGAATTATAATTTTTTTTAAATTTATTTTATATAAATTTTAGTGTAATAGAATGAATAACATATTGTACTATACACCATATTGTACTATACAACAGTGATGTAAACTCTAACTTAACTAACAACCTTAAATTACGAATGAAGAAAAGAAAAGTAAAAAAAAAAAAAATCTCTTTAGTAAGATATATTATTTATTTATCCACTGCCCCATATCCCTATGACCACAAAGCCCAATATTTTAATTAATTAATTCAAACCGAAGAAGGCCTCCTCAAGTCGAGTAATAGTAATAAACCTCTCAACAGTGTCATCACCACTCCCCCATAGAGACATTGAAAGAAAGAAAGAAAGAGAGAGAGAGAGAGAGAGAGAGATTCAGAGAGGTTGAACTCCAACCCAACCCAATGGTAGAACCAGCACACTCCACTTACTACATCGGCAGTGGAGGCGGCACTGGAGATCTCCAGGACCAAGTGGTGCTGGGTCTGGAAGCGGCGGTGCAGTCGCTCAACACGATCGTGCAGCTCCATTTCGAGAAGACACTGGAGAAGAAGCGCGCCGTGGATGCCCAGAAACAGGAGCTCTGGCGCCTCTTCCTCATCTTCTTCCTCTTCTTAGCCTTGGTGCTCTCCGGTCTCGGACAGACTGGACGGATCCAGTGCCGCCATGTCTGGGCCCCACTCGGCCTCCTCTCCTTCGCTCACCTCGCATTCTACGCCGCTGTGGCCCACCACCTCCGCTGCATCAACGGGTATTTATATATACGTGATTATTTTGTTAACTGGAGGGAAGGATTTAATGCATAAATTTCCAAAATAAATGGACATTCCTGCAAAACGTGAAATACGTATAATGTATCAGTATCATGATTCATGATTGCTGCTTCAAAATATGAGAGATGTACACTCTTTCTTCGATTCATGTTACTAGTTCTGGTCGGCTGGCTTCATGCCAAAATGGGAAAGTGGACTGTTTACTATCTTATTTTTTTATTTTATCATTTAATATTTTCATTTGTCAGTGAGACAGTGACTCAGTGGCCGTGGCTTGCATAGATTCACCTTTCCCCGAGTATAAAAATTAGACTCTTTAAGCCCAAAAAAATACAAGTAGAAGTCAAATCACTAGCTGAGTATTTGAGGAAAAAGATAATGTTTTTTGCAGATATAACTCTTTCCTTAAGTAGACAAGATGCAAATTTTTATGATAATTTACTAAAGTAGCATTCTTCAAGGCGAAATTATTGGAGACCTAGTCTATAAATGCATTATGCTAATATAATGTTTAGACAGATAAATAATTTGTTGAACTTGTACCTTGTAGCTATCAATGTAAGTCTTGATGGGTCCCTTACCCTCTTCTGTGTTGTGGGACCCATTGATTAAACTCTAAATCAAAGTCTTTTTTCATAAATCTCCTCTGATAAGATATAATATACTTGGATGAAATCTTTAATATTGAGGTTAAGCAAGGCATCAATTTTGCCTATGAACTGATATGATGCCATTATGTAGGTTCCGGTATCAGAGACGGTGCCACAAATTGACACTGACCCTAGCAACAGAGAGACTAAAAATGGTACGGTCAAGGTATCTCAACTGCGGTGGTGGGGAGGGTGCGGTGATGTCAGCTGCTGAGGTGGAGGTGCCGTACCAGGAGCCGCCCGAGAGCTATCTCGGAAAGTTCAAGCGCAGCTGGGCAATGCATTTTGGATTCCTACTCTGTACCTTTGGATTCATGGTGGCATCATCAGTTGTGATCCTGTGCTTCTAGAAGGTAGGTTTGCGGCTTAGCGGGCAATGCACACAAGTGAATTTGGCATCTAGAGAATTGTTTAGAAAGGATTACTTTTGTGGTGCTGTAGAGATTGTTTCTAAGTTGGTTGCAAACTCTTTTTCTTTTTTCCTTTTTTGTTTCTTTATTTTGGTGAAGAGTGGTTAGGATTATCTGAATGTAAGATCTAGTTCGTTTTAGAGACCTTTAGTTGGCGCAAGTTTCATAACTATTCATTGATTAAAAAAAAAAATGTACCCTACAGTTCTATATATAGTTCCAGGTCATTTGGTCATTGATTAACATGAATATGAATAAATCCAATTGGTAACCAAACAAGCAAGTTTGAAGGAAAAAATCTGGACGATATCATAGACACAAATTTACAATAACTGATAAATACTTGTGCACTTTACTATAATGTTATTACAATTTTTGGGAATACAATCAGGGCAAGCTCCTTCATAATTGGAGGGGTTGTTGACCCCATCAGAAAAAAAAAACAAGAGAAATAAAATAATGTCAAATTAAGAAAAAGTCATTTGTTAGTACTTAGTACTGTGTTGATTGTTGGAGGGTGTCACATTATATTTGTGCCATTCCACTTCCATAGGACAGAACCCCACATGCAAACCGTGTGTCTTTAGCTCGCTCGAAGGTCGCTACATAAAGATTGGTACGCATTTACGCAAAGCTTGAACTTCTCTGCTGCTGTAGCCTGCATACAGATATTAATCATGAGTCGTGTTTTCGTCCCGTAAGAAGCAGCATGCGTTCGCCAATGCTGTACCGAATTTTTCTTTTTCTTTTTCTTTTTTTGATGAGGTAGGTGGTGTCTCTTTTTGTGCATCCTGGCAACAACAGCACTGGAACAAGGCCCACAGAATATTCAAGAGTTCACCTGGTACGATTAATATCATCCCCTTGAATTATAAAAAGATTATAAAAGTTCCTCCCCATTAGGTGCCTCGTACTAGTGAAGTACTGAGCTGTATAGACCGTACCGAACTAAGTGCTCAGACCCTTTTTATTTTCATCTAATTTTCATGTGGTATTAAGATGGTGATTGCTATTCGTAGCTACAACCTAAATACCAGGCTTGTCAAGCTCGGTATCACTACAGTGGCACAAATCATCTAAGCAGAAATACCTGAGAAGGACCAGTATGCCTGTCAGGATGCCACTTCAAAGCTGCTGCTCGGAATCTACATAAAGCAAATAATCACATTTCAAATTTTCATAAAAAAAAAGAAGGTGAGGGGGAGGGGAGTGGTTGGAGGGTGTTTATTAAACTTTTCTTCACTTTTTCCCCTTTTGTGTTATGGGGACCATCAGTGTTGTATGAGATGCTATGAGAGCACTTAAGACCTGTTCTGATTGGACAAAGACAATTTTACAGGACGAACGGAATATGTGGTGTGTGTTACACCAGTACTAGTAAGAACAATAAAATTAATGAATTAACTGAAATTCATTAAATCCAGGGAGAAGAGTGCTAAAATACATACGCAATTTTAACATCCTCAAGCTTCAAAGGCGCAGTCCTAGGCAGCCCAAGAGCAGCTCTATTTGCACTTGAACCCACGAAAGGATTAAAATTGTTTTCAGACTCGTCAGCATCGGTTTCACTAAAATAGGTTCTTTCCTTGGCCCTTTTCCTTCTTGACTCGCCAGTAAATCTAGAACTGTAAGTTGAGTTACCACATCTGGAGTTGCAGAAATTCTGCCATGAGCTGAACGACCATGTAAAGCCATGGGACCCACCAAACATCGCCTCAAATATTGTCTCAGCGTTCACAAATTCTTCTTCTTCTTCTTGGAAGCCACCAAACCGCTGCTTGCTACCTGATTTACCAAGGAATGTCATTGAATCAAGTTTCAGCTCTTGTTTAGTCTTCAACATTATGGAATGTCTTGGTGTAATTATATTTGCTTTCATAAAACATAGAGGAATGAAACAAAGAGAATATATTTTACTCCTTTTATGAAGTGATGTCTGAAATAATTTATCATGACTCAGATACAAATTTCAGACATCAACGGACCATCTGAAGGACAATATTTTGAATTTTACAGGCAGATGCGGCCTTCTTTCTGCAAATCACAAACTAGAAGGTGTATTTGAATTTTCTGTTTTATTAAGGAATTTTTCATGGCTGCAGATCTCTCAAATTAAAAAATCAAAACTTGCTTTTCCTCCCACTATGTGAACATTTTTGCGATTGCGAGGAATTACGCTGCCTTGATTTTCCATAACTCCTAAATTTCGGGATATCAGATGAATTGTTGCTTGAGTTTGTATCTTCATCCTGATATTAAAAGAAAACACACTGTTGGCATGCCAAATGGAAGACAAAAAAGTTTCTGTGAGGAAAAAGGTACAAAGAATCTGAACCACAAATAAGGCAACTGGTCATTGAGGTACCATAAAAGATTTTATCCATCTAATTAGGTACCTTAAAAATTAATGGAGAAGGTTTTCCATAGAGAAGATAATTCTTGAGTGCCTTTTTCACTTCAGCTCTTTTCTGGCGAACTGCATATCTCATGTAACTCTGTGGCATATTCAGACAACTCATAACATATAACTTAAAAATAAGGGCAGATCAAGTATCATGTTATTTGGCACTTAATTTAGTCGAAGCAGATTGCATCAAAGCTTAGTACAGGTACATATAATCGACACTTGGTACCGATAACAAACAATCATCGGTTAAGCCAGAATATACTAAACTGAATACTAACCTTAGATGGCTTTTGATCTTTCCTGTCATGCTGCAAAAATGACATATTGCACAGCAAAAAGATATGTTAGCACAAATTGTCATAATGTAACATCTCTGACACTATTATATCAGTACTTGTTGTATTCAGTAATTATGCATAAACGATCAAATGGCATCTCAACCTGATATTTAGCATAGTTTTGAGGATGTAAAAGAAAATGAACCCAAGCTGTTTGACGAAATGCCTGACAAGACATTCTGTGTCAAATCTTACTCTTAACTTCTTTTTCCTTATTTGAACTTTTAAATTTCTCATATTACATAAATTTATGTAAAGACACATAATTGTTTTATTACGTAAATTCAAAACCTCAACACAATCCTATTTCTTCTAAATTGGAACAATAATAAAAAAAGAAACTCTGACCTTGCAATCCCACTTGCTCTTCCATTTCGCAAACGAAACCGGTGTAGAATGGAATTGCTCCAAATGCACGGAATCGAACAGCTGATTCCTCAATTGGCGCGTGGTTCTCCATGGAATCGATTGCATAATTCGCCCGGATCAACCTTAATTTTCTCCCTCAAATACAAAAGGGAACTTCTTTTAATGAAAACGAGGGATCAAAAGAGGAATTCAATTAAACAATGCCTCGAGTATCTAGAGATACTTAAAATTTATTAAAAAAATTAGCTGTTAGAAAGAGAGGAATTTGAGCATGAATCAAAAAAGGGAATCTCTCTCTCCCACCAGCATCCCTCCGCCTCTGTCTCTCACTAAACCACGAATCCTCGCAGTATTTACGGTCCCACTTACTGACATATAATGGGACCCCCAAGTCGTCCTTGGTCTACGGTTTCTTTCATAGACCAGGTTTAATCAAAATTTTGACCTTTTTTTCTTGGGTTGGGCTGGATTGGATTTTTACAAGCTATTTTCCTTTTTCCTTTGTACCGGTTTATGAAGTTTTGCAAACCCAAATGAAAACCTTTTTCAAAACTATTCGATTCAAATTTACAAAGTTTGAAGGGAACATTGATGTTTCACTACCGTTGCAAGGATACTATTTGAAAATTAAAAACAAACCACTTATTTAGCAAAGTGAAGTAGAGGTGATTTAAATATTTTAAGATATTTTATATATTAAATGGAAGTGATTTAAGATGAAACAAGTTAAAATATTTATAGAAATAAAGTACAGTTAAATCATCAAATTTAATAGCTTTTAACATTTTTTACCTTCACTACATTTATTACTTTACTATTATCAAACATTAATATTTTAGAGTAATTTTATACTTACTCTACTTTAATTTTACTTTATTTACTAAACATGAAAAAACGTGTATCTACCGAGGCTTGATGAACATAGAATCAACTTTATATATAACATGCATACATTTGATCACTGCATAATGTATAAGTGATATGCAAATGCATATGGATATATAGTATGATCAGATATGGGAATACGAGTATTTGTTTTGAAATAAGTTTTAAATTTTAAGAAGTATAAAAATATAATTATTTAGATTAGAGAACTTCAATTAAAAATAAGAAAATATACCAATACATTCTAGATTTATTAAATGATAAAGTTTTTTTTTTATGGAAGATGGGAGTCTTAAGTTAGATCAGGCTTCTCTCCAATTTTACGAAATAATTAGAGAGGCTCTAAAATTTATAAAAATAACATAAAAAGATTGTAAGAAATTATTTTACAATAACTTCACATTTTTTTTAAGAATTTGTGATTTCTGCAAATTTAACTTAATTTAAAAAAGAAATTGTGCTTTGCCTTACTAACTCACATTATTCTTTTAAGTTGAAACCTGTAGTCTTTGAGAATAGAATAGCAAAAACGATAAAATAAAAAAGAGGTACAATTAATTCAGGAATAGTTGATGTACGTGATTTGAATCATTTTTTCTGAAGTGGACAACTACTTTAGAAGATGAAGTGGACACAAAAACTATGTAGACACTGTAGCAATATCGACATTTACGCGAATGGCTCTGTAGGGAGATTTTTTGTCCATTATAGATGAAATACTTCATCAAATGCTAACTCCATGACTCATAAAGAGGTCGGTTTGTCGATTCAAGTAAAGAGAATCTCAAAAGATTTCAAATCTTCTCTTTTTCACATGCATCGGTTGATCAAGGAGCTTTCCATGTACTAAGATCTCAAGTATGCAGGATCTTTTCAACTATTTCGTACAATTGGAGAGAGTTGAATCCATCGAAGTCATTTAATTTTGAAATGTTCATAAAAATTTTAAATTTGAAACATATGATTTCTTATACGAAAAATTATTAAATATTAAAATTTAATTATATCTTCATATTTATATGCATAGTTAGATGAAAACTTTGAAAAAATATAATTAGTTATCGACTTTGGATGTATATTTGTGTACATGCATGCAGTTTTTTTACTACATAATAAGTTTAGAGTAAAGGTACTCCTAACTCAAAAATCTATTAAATTGATTTCAAACAAAAAGTTCAAGTTACTCAATAAATTTTTTCATATCAAAATCTTATAAGATACTAAATTTTTTTATTTTTAGGATTTTCTAACTATTCATTTCAGATATTTTTTAATATGACTATAATAATAATAATAAAATAATAGTTTTTGTTATATAAAAATAGATCATTTTAAAAAATATGAAATAAATAGTTAGAAAATTCTAAAATTAGAAAGTTTCGGGATCTTATAAGATTTATGAAGAATTTATTCATCACTTGAATTTTTCGTTTAAAATCGATTTGATAAATTCTTGAGTTAATAACACCGAAAAACTCTATGTTTTTAGGAGCACATAATTATACTCATAAGTTTATATAGAGAGTGCATATATATACAACATAATAATATACGGATTTAATTTTTAGAAGTTATGATAATGAAACGGGACACGTGGTTTTTACTTAGATTTAGTAAAAAAAGATGCCAAAATTTTGAAAGTGACAACACATGCCTTTAAAAATAAAGTTGGAAATTATGAACCAACTGAATCGCCTTTTTATGTAATTAAATGTAATACGCCACATAGATTCAAAAGAGTCGGCAAATTGGCAAATTTAAAAGCTTAATTAAATTATTAGTCTTCTAAAGCACATTGTAGGAAGGAGACAGAGACATACAAAAAGTGACTGTATGTTCCTTCTTTTTGCACAAATTAATTGGAAAGAATATTCATGTCTACTTTTACTGTTAGATGTTTTTTTTTTAATGAAAGATGATATACGTATACAATAATTAATATCATAATTGATACCGATTTTATTATTTATATTACATGAGTTATTATTCATATTAACGATTTTATGATGTAACTTATTTGTACAATACTTTTTTATTTAACTTAATTAAGTGGGTTATTATTCATATTAGTGATATTTGAGTTGAGTAATAAAAATACTGTTAAAAATAAGTTACATAATAAAAAATTAATATGAATGATAACTCATATAATATGAATAATAAAGTCGGTATTTCGGTAACTCCCAAATATTTTCCTTTTTTTTTAATTTAGTAAAGGGATTATGCATGCGGCCATGCATGAGTTATTGCATTTGGTTAATTTTGGTAACAACATGTCATTAATTTGCACCGTCCATTTTTATTAACTATTTTTTTTAAAATTAGTGTTTTTTGGTCCAACGCCATATCACAATTAATGTAATGTCTTAGGGAAAATAACTTAACAAAAAAATTTTAAGTAGTTCACTATTATAAATAGTCTTATTAATAATTAATCTCAGATTCTTAGGTACGAGGAGAAAAATATTAACCCAGAAGTTCCAATTCTTAATACATAAAAATAGTTAGTCTTCAAATTTTTTAAACATGCCACATCATGATTTCTATTATCTGTTTGATTTGTTTACCTCTTTTTATTTATATCGATCATAAGACTCAAGTGTTTTACATATTTCTCCTCATTAAAAAGATGTGTATTTGATATATCTAAGGTGCAATTTAACTCTTTAAATGAAATCAACTTTTTGTATTCTTCTGTATGAAATATTGTGTGACTAATTATATCATCATCATTATTATTATATACATATTTTATTTTTCAAAAAATTATTTTTTTACATATAAACTTTATTTTAAGGAATATAATCTTTTAAAATTTTAGTTTTTTAATAAATATTTTTTCTAGATAAAGTCCAAAAACAGCTCTAGTTCATTTAACAAAACCAACCTTTTATATAGTAGATAAGAACAACAATTTTTTGAGTAAGAGATAAGGATTAAAACCAAACTAGAGAATCTTCATGAATATCTAAAATTAAAATATTTTTTAAGTTTTTTTATTAAAAAATATTATTTCAGACATTCGGATTATATATAAAACAGTTCTCTTTTGGAGGCTACATGTATATACATGCAAATGCAAGGAAGTTGCCAAATAGGTCTCTACTTTTTTGAACTTTTGTCTTATCAACTAGAAAAGTTATGGAGATGGATAAGTGAGTAAGATTTAGTTTCTAAAGCAGATGATGATACTAAGAACTCAATTTGATTTGCATATTTTTTACACTTCATAAGAGGGTTCAATCTATGCTAGGTCAGACATCACATCTAGGTTAGTTAATTACACATACATACATGCATGCATGCATGTATGCATGTATGTATGTATACATGTATGCATGTATGTATGTATGTATGCATGTATGCATGTATGTGTGTGTGCGCGTGCGCGCGCGCGTGCGTGCTAGTTATAACTTATTCTGGTTAAAAACTAAAAAATTTGGGTACTTGAATATATGCTTATATTGAAAGTTTTCTTTAAAATAAAAATTAATTGACATATCAATTGAGTAAATGATTCATATTATACTGAAAATTGATTATATTATCATAAAATGTCAAAGATTTTGATGTCCAACGGACATCAATAAATTATATATTTCAAAGAATTACATATTTTCAAATGCACTATTACTAACAACATCAACAATACAATCAAATTTTTATCAATCTTTTTTAATTTTTTGGCTATCGAAATGAAATCAAACCGTATGACTTTTTATGTGCATATAAATAAGTAGATAATTAAACTTTCCTTAAAAATTTAACTTTTTTTCTTCAAAACTAAGAAGATAAAACTTAAATTATTTTTAAATGTGTTAATATAAGCACATGTCAAATTAAACATCAGTACAATTTGACATAAAAAAATCATTGATATTTGATATCTCATAATTAAAAGATAGAAAGAAAAAAGTGCAGATATAATAAATATTTTTCCCTGTTAGCTAGTGGTGGTGGTGGTGGGGGGTAATGTAGATTTTTACTGTTCTCAGAAAAAGGAGGAGAGAAACTTAGGTTTTTCATGATTGGTTATATGTAAAAGTTTGTCCGGACTTGTTAACCAATTTTTAACTTAAAAGTTATATTTTGGACAGTTTCTTGAACAAACTAGCAGGACTTATTTTGCCATCTGCAGCATGGCCATATGTGAAAACAATATACTGGATAATATGCTTTTATAAATGTTCTGGTTAAAATATTTACGGATTAAATTTTAAAATTTTGTGTTTAGAATGGCAATCTAAGTATTTTAATAATTTTTTTTATATAAAGCATGTAGAATATCAACTTTTATTATTTTTAATGATTTTTAAAAAATAATCCTATTTAACACACAAATATTGACATTTTTCTAATATTTTTAAGTCGTCTTTCAAAAATAAATAAAAATAGTAAAACATTGAGATTCTATAAGAATTCGATATGATGATTTTGTTGAGTTATTTGGATCAACATTTTGAACATAAAATCTTAAAATTTGATCCAATTCAAAAACTTATGAAAACATATTAACCATATTAACCAGCCACAGTTAATTGATATCCTTGATTTAGGTAACTATTTAAACCCATTGAATTGTAGTTGCCCTCTGATTGTCATTGAGCATGCACCTATCAATCACCATGGAAATTAAATGGAGAGAATATATATACACTATCTATCTAGAACATAGATATAGTAGGCATCAGATAAAAAAAAAAAATCATAGAATTAATGTCCAGGAAGCTCAAGGCTTTGGCTAGGGTTAAGAGTTGAGAAAGAATTAATATATGAGGCATGCATATTTGACTTTAAACTTTACCAACCATTAGTAGTGGATAGGAAAAGGAGAGCAGCTAGCCAAGAACCCCAAAAAGGAACTTAAATTATTAAAAAGTGAAGTTAAAAAAGGGGTCAGAAGTGATGTACAAATGAGAAGTTATGACCTCTTATATTGCATGTGTATAAGAGATGTGGCATGCATCACACCTCACTCACATCAGTTCCCTTATCCTCACCTTTCTTTTTTCTTTTTTTAAAGGTATTTTGTGAAAATTTATTTTTTAATTTGTTAATATCTGTGCTAGTTCCAACAAGCTGACACAGCATGACATGGCATGGCATGCAATTTAACTAATTAGTTTTTAATTTGTTTTTGCCAATATTTGGGTTTTTTTTAGTTCAATAATTTTCTTAATTTTAAACAAAAAATTTAACTTAATTAATGTGCAATTTTGAAGTTCTTCAAAATAAACATGGGAATTTTGTATTTTTGAGGGATAAATTAATTTAATCTGAGAACACTACATGTTTGAAACGTGACATGTAGAGTGCATTTTGGGACATCATAACAAAGCTCAACTAAGCATATATTTTAGTCCTTTAATTCCTTGTGAATTGTGATCCAAAACAATAATATGCAGCCTAATAAATGCTCACAAACATAGCGAATCTTATACCCTAGCTATAAGTCATAGCATATAACACTGTCTAATTGTAAGAGGAATAATAATGCAACCCGGAAAGAAAAAAAGTTCATGAAAAGGAAAAAATAATACGCATGAGATGCTCTTAATTTCATTGTATATATACTTCTTATACACAAAAGTAGGCATTATACAAGAATGCAGGCCTTTTAGTGGACAGCAAACCTAGTGGAAATTGTTTAATTAATTATGGCCTTAAACAAAATAATAATTACAACATTATCCGTATAAATTTAAGTTGTCCAATAGCAAATAAGTTTTTGGTCCTAAATGAGATTTTTTATGAACAGTGGTGAGGTGCTACTTTTATTCGATTATCCGGTTTTGATCCAAATTTCAATCCGAATCCAATTAAATTTGGATAATATATGATTTTAGAAAATAACCAACTAAATTATAAACACAATTATAAAACTAAAATTTCTATCTAGTTTATCCGGTTGAAATATCTGATTGGATGAGAGGTGTGAATTGGACTATTTCATAGACATTGTGAGAGTAGAAATATTTTATTCGACTTTAATATTGAATTTATTCTATCTAAAACACAATTAAAATTCATTTTGTCCGACACATGTGGAATTGTGACCGAATAATTAAGAATAAAATTTTAGTGGAATTACAAAAAAAATAAAAAAAAATAAGAATAGAATTTGAGTTAGAACTTTCTAGTCAAATCGTTATTTTTCATAAATTGGTCCCTCCTATGTTCTATCAACAATCAATTATTTATTTCATGAAAGAGGTAGAACACAAGATTGACCTTTTTCAGAAGATGAATTGACTCATTCGTTAATATTTTGTTACTCTCCACAATTTCATTAATTTTTTTCATCTTCAACCAAACAAATTAATTGGAATAGTACAAAATAAAATTCCAAACAAATTCCACTTTTTCTCTATTTCATTACTTTGCCGAACAATCAAAGAATTCTCTATTCAATTCTATCAAGGAAAGTTTAAGAGATATCATTGTTGATATCGTCATCAATACCGACTTAATTATTCATATAAAATGAATTATCATTCATATTAATGATTTTATTATGTAACTTATTTTATATAATATTTTTATTATTCAACTCAAATACAACTAATCTAAATAATAATGTATTAAGTTAAATAATAAAAGGATTATATAAATAAATTATATAATAAAATCGTTAATATAAATAATAACTCATTTAGTTTGAATGACAAAATTAATATTGAAAACGGTATCAATGATACTATTTATATATCATCTCTCATTCTATTATAACCGAATGCCAGAGGAAACACATGTACATATATTGTGGCTCAATTAACTTATTAGTTGGGGTGGAGAGATCAATTTAAAATAATGATATTTTAAGAGTCAAGTAGAAGTTACTACATGTCCAACATAAATCTTATAAGAAACCGATGCAAGTTACGCATGAAGTAGAGAAGTATATATCTTCTTTTTAATTATTATTTTGTGATTAAAGCTACAGTGCTTTTAGGAGCATGAGACTTTTCGATACTCCTAACTCAAAAATTTATCAAATCGATTTGAAACGAAAAATCTAAATTGCTCAATAAATTCTTCATATCAAAATTTTGTAGGATATCGAAATTTTCTATTTTTAAGATTTTCTAATTATTTGTTCCGGATTTTTTTAAGATTACTCTTATAATAATAATAAAATAAAATAATTGCATATAAAAGTAGGTTATTTTAAAAAATATGAAATAAATAGTTAAAAAACTCCAAAAATAGAAAAAAATAGTATCCTATAAGATTTTAATATGAAAAATTTATTAAACAACTTGAATTTTTTGTTTGAAGTCGATTTGATAAGTTTTTTAGTTAGGATCTTCGAGGAGCCCCGTGTTCCTGGGAGCACCGTAGTCTTATTCATTATTTTGTTAAATGAGATATGTCTTTTATATGATTTAACTCAGTGAAATATTAAAAAAACAAGGTAATATATGGTATAAAAGTAATAAAAAGAACGTCACTCGATTAATTAATTAAGAGTGGGACAAAATGTAAAAATACATAATTAATTATCATCACTATATTGCTTAGAAATATATGATTTTTTATTTTGATGAGACATAATTTTACAAATACAAACATTTAAAAAAAAAAAGAAAGTCACCACTGCCAATTTCTCAAAAAAAAAAAAAAAAAAGCAAAAAAAGTCCCAGTCCTTGGTACTCATTATTACTAAGTAAAAGTTTCCATAAAAACATAGAAAGTCAACAATCATATCTGATTTATCCTAATTGGAAGAGTTTATGTACATGATTGTACATATATAGTTTTAAGAAAAAAGTATTTGTGCTTGCAGTGTAGCATTGCTCCTGAAGCATATTTTTGTTAAGATCAAAGATAATAATACTATAGAAAATACAAAAGATGAAACAACAATAGAAAACATAACTTCTTTTAAAGTAGTAGTAGTAGTAGTAATAATAATAATAATAATAATAATAATAATAATAATAATAATAATAATAATAATAATAATAATAATAATAATAATAATAATAATAATAAAGGGAACCGTATTTGTACCGTTGTACAGGAATTATTGCGCGGTTGTGCCAGAAGTACAGTGGTATCTAGCTTTATCATAGGATACTGGTACTGATACAGTACACCGAGCAGTGCACTCTCTGCTGAGTGCTGCCAATTAAATTAAATATTAAATTCTCTTTGGATCTTTTGTTTTGTGGTACTTTATGGCCACATTTTTATCTCTGATTCTCTGTTTTAGGTCTTAAGTCTTACCAACAAAGAAGTTTTTAAATTGGTCATATGATGTGATTTATATTTCTAGCTCCTGTTTGACATTTAAACTTTGGATTATTTTATTTTAAGTGAAGAGATCAGCTGGAACCAAAATATCTTCCTTCATAACAAAATTTCCAAAATTTTATAATTATTGTCATTTATAATGAGTTTTGCTAATATGTTATCGTTAGCGTTTCGGCTGAAATGTTAATGGTCCAAATTTTAAGTTTTCATATTTGAAATTTTTATTTATATAGCTCAATAGATTCTTCATATCAAAATTTTAAAGAATACCGAAATTTATCATTTTTAGAGTTTTTTAACTATTTTTTATGAATTTTCAAAGATGACTTTATTTGGCTCAAAAATAAATAAAAATAAAAAAATATATGTATTCTAATTAAGATCATTTTTGAAAATTTGGAAAAAGTAGTTAAAAAAACTCTAAAAAAGGGTAATTTTTTTATATCTATAAAATTTTGATTTGAAAAATTTGTTGAGCTACTTAAATCGAAATTTCAAATATGAAAACTTAAAATTTAAACCGTTAGCGTTTCGATTGAAATGCTGACGATAACACATTAGCAAAACTCCATTTATAATATAATATAAATTAGTAATGCAACGAAAGTTGAGATGATTTATGTTCTTCTTACTTCTTTTATTGGATTTCAATTATCATAGATATAATTAATTAACAAACAGAAATAAAGAAAAAAAATTTAAGGTGGTAATTTTATATTTTTGTTGATCTTCTTTTCAAAAGAAAAAAAAGTTGGCAAAACATCAACATTACATGTATTTTATGAGTTATACATGTTTTATTTGGATTCATATTTGAGACATATATGAAATTATGAATATATATACAAAGTTAACAATTATAAGAGTTTGGCTAATATATTTTTCATAAACATTTTAGCCCAAAATGCTTACGAATTGATTTCAAAATATCATGTTCGAAATGTCAATTCAAGTAATTAATAAATTCTTCATATCAAAATCTTATAGAATACTAAAATTTATTATTTTTAGAAATTTTCTATTATTTTTAATGATTTGTAAAAAATAACCCTAAAAATAAAAAAAACCCAAATATTTGAAGGTTTTCTTTTATTTTTAGGGTTATTTTTCAAAAATCATTAAAAATAGTAAATTTCAGTATTCTACAAGATTTTAATATGAAAAATTTATAAAGCTGCTTAAATTATTGTTTTGAATTTGAAAATTTAAAATTTAATCGTAACTATTTCGCGAAATATTTATAAAAATATTTATAAAAATACAGTAACCGAACTCCAATTAGAAGGGATATATAATTGGATATTTCAGGCTTGTTGAACAGAAGATCAAAGCAGAGTAAAGAAGTTGAGTAGCCTTCTTCTTTGCACTTTTTTCATGCCACGTGGCATTAGAGGAGCAGATAGACGCAACCGGTGACGCACCAGAAGCTACACGTGTCACTCTCTCAACACATGTGAGAGCTTGACTTCCTTGAAGCTTCTCTCCTCTTTTTCAACCCCGGTCTATTTAACAATGTGTGCACCATTGACTTGGAAAATATATGGCAAAATTAAATGCATTGAATTTTCTAGGAAAATTATAGCAAAAAAAGAAAAAAAAACAAATAACAGTTGCAAAGAACAGTTATGTTGAATTGTAATTTTATTTTTAATATAGTAAAATTTTATATAATTTTTTAAAATGACGACATATATAATTGTATTTAACTTTTCTTTGGTGTATCTATAATTAATACTAATAACTTAAAATTATGAAATTTAAACGTTCTAAAAAATTATGAACTTTTATAAAGTATATTATTGTCTGATAGAATGATATTACAATAAAGGAATAAAAGGATAACTCTTATTCTTGTATGGCGGCATAGAATAATTTAAAGAATATGTTCTTTTGCTTTTATTTTTGCACGATACATTTAACTCGTACATTGGTTTGAGAAAAAAAAGTTGTGTTCTTCGATTGAAGAAAAGTAACGGATGAGCCGCAAAGTGATGGTGATTGTATCACTTGATAGATGACGTGCAAATTTAGTTGTATGCATGCAGCTTTAATAAAATTATAGTGTATTATAATGAATCATGTATTATTTTTTATTTTAGTTTAAAAGTCATAATATTTTTTAATTAAAAATGAAACCATTTTATTATTAACGTTCTATAAACTATTACAAATTTTAAATACAATAACAATGTACTAGACATAATTGAAGAAACTATTTAATTTACTATTTGAATAAAAGCAAAAGAGAAGATAAGATTTCATGTTAGATTGATGCATGCTTGAAACAAGTTGATCACAATATTCTGTATAAAATTTATAATAGTAGACTTCAAATTTCATTGAAAATATGCCCAAAAAGACAAAAAAACAAAATTCAATTACTTTTTCACGTATATAGATATATTTTGAAAGTGATACTTTTTTAACTATAATTTGAATTTATTACCAAAAAAAAGAATCACACGACATATAATCCAATATACACACATTAATTTATATATTGAGAATAATATCATGGTGTCTTGGTGCACAAGTTTCTTAGACCAGGTCTATTTATAGAAGCGTCTCCTCTCTGTCTCAAACACAGGAACGTTCCAAAATGCTTCTCTCTCTTCCATGCAAAAGCAAAGGCGGTCTCTATCTCCTCCTATAAATCACACCTCTCACCTTCTCTCCTCTCTCTCATCTCACTTCCATATATTCCTCAAGCAACACACTAACCTCATCACTCAAACATTGCTTAAACTTGATTGTATCAACCAACCAACAAACCAAGACAATTACATACAAACATTCCCATATATATATATATATATATATATATGGGTGGAGCCGAGCAAGGGAACGGTACCGGACGAGGAGGGACGATGGAGGGGTTGAAACCGGTACTGGGGATGATACTGGTACAAACTGGGTTTGCTGGGATGAACATAATCTACAAATTGGCGATTGATGATGGCATGGATTTGAGGATCTTGACTGCTTATAGATATGCCTTTGCCACTATCTTTCTGGTTCCTCTTGCTTTTATCTTAGAAAGGTACTTTTGTGTGTGCATTAATTAATTAATTAATTTCTCGTGTTTCGTTTTTCTGTTTTCCTTTTTTCTTTTTAGATGAAGAGCTTTAATAATAATAATAATAAGTGACACTTTTCCTTTTACTGAAGGTAAATGTATATATCTTCTTGAATTAATCTTGGTGAGAGAACTTTTTTTTTCTTTTCTTTGTTTTTTTTATTTGGTTATTTTCTTAAGGTTATAGCTAGGTTAAAGTTAATTTGAAGTATAACGATTTATTAATTGCACTGCATGACAGTATATCTAAAGGAATAGAACAAAAATAATGTTTTTTGAAAAACATTTAAAAAAGATTTGCTTCAAAAAAAAATGATACAAGGACAATTTTCAGTTAATTTTCTGCGAAAGCACATACTACGTTTTCGAAGATGAAAACACTAGAAACTTTGTACTGAGATTAAAAGTTCCATTAATGATTTAGTGCAATTGGTGCTTTTATTAATTCATGGTCTGATTATGTTTCAATTGTAGGAAGAGTTTGAGAGAGATCACATGGAAGGTGGTGATGTTCTCCTTCCTATGCGGCCTTTTCGGGTGAGCATCGCATTATTTTACCAGTAACTTTACTAAAATTAGCTTCTTTAATATCACTAAATTTAGTTTTCTTCAAATGTATGGTCAAAATGTTTGCACTAAATAAGCAAATGCACTAACAGACTTTTTTTTCCTTCTTTCTATGAAATATTGTTCTTTAATCCTTGTTGAAAAAAAAATAGTGTCTTAATTGCTTGTATAATTTTCAATTTGAAAGAATATCTCATGACATTGAAAGTAGTTTTTCATTGGAAAAAAATGAATTTCATGGTGATTTCTCGTGTCGGTACGTTCATATATAGACGGATCGATGCACGCAATCTTTAATTTGTTTGCAGAAATATTAGTATTTATTCTGATTTTTATTACTTTGTTTGGAAGAAAACAAAATAGGTGCATAACTTGACACAACAAATATTAAAGAGAGAGAGAGATGGGGAGAGAAGGAGAGAGAGCAAAAGAGGAGAGAAATTAATTGGTTTAGATAATTAAAAGCTTTGCATATGTTCACGGGGAACCTGCTATAAAGGAAAAAAGACTTAATTTGAAAGAACAGTAAAAGGGTTTTTTTTTTCTCTTTTGTCTCCAATTAATTGGGTGACAGAGAAAGTGATATTACACTAGTTTTCTTTCCCTTGATAATTAATTTAGTGCATTTAATTAAATGTCTTGTTTTCCCAATGAGATAATATGTATGTTTCCCAATGAGACACAACTACTAATTAGTTATGGAACAAGATTTGACTTCTTTTCCAAATTTGAAATGAGACAAAGCAAGAGATAATAAGATAGTGCTGTGTTAAAGAGAATTGGAAGTCTCTTAAAAGCAAGTTTTTGTCTGACAGAAAGTAGAAGACGAGAAAAAGAAAAAAAGAGAAATTATTCTCGCCCCTCATATTTTACACACCAAAAACATTTATATCAAATAAGTAATATATTTATATTTAAATTTATAAATATTTATAATTAGTATAGAAAATTTTCATCAATTTTTCTTTCTTGAATTATTATAGAAAAATTAAAGTTACAAATTTGTTGCATAAGTAAAAATATATTTTGCATGACATTCAATTCTAATAATATAAATTATAAAAAAATTTATCATTAGATATAAATATTTTTTAAAAAATATAAAAAATATTAAGTAGATCTAGGATGCAAATAAGAGGTGCAATAATCACTCATCTAAAAAAAAAGATATTAATTGTTGTAACTCTTAAGCAATTTCTATATCAAGAAAAAGATCTAAAAGCAAGAGTTCCTATAACAACAGCTTGTACACCTGCTTAAATCTCATACCAAATAAAAAGAATATACTATGATAAGATGATGACCTAGCTTGTAGCTTTTCTTTTTCTTTTTTCTCAAATAATATAGCTGTCCAAAAGATTCCTAAGAAAAAAAAAATAGCATATATATACACTATGTTTCAAATGGAAAAAGAAACAGTTCAACCAACTTCCCATTGTTATTGTCTTGCTTTTGGTTCAGTGTTTTGCATTTGTGTGAAGTGCTATGAGCAGGGGAGGATTATATGAAAAAAGTAGGGGGTCCATATTGCATGCTCAATTTTTCAACTTTTTCCAAAATTTGGCAATGTGACATTTTTCCTAAAAAAATTGCTATTTTATTGAAATTCACCCCCCCCCCCCCCCCTTTCTCATTAATTAAGTTCACAATTGTGTTAGGCACTAAAGTTATAATTATGAAGACAAAATTAAAATCGTAGAGTTAAAACTTTAAAATTCCTTATTTTATGGTGTGCAAAAATAAAAAGGTTTTTTAGTTTAGGATGTTATGAAACAAGCAAATAAGAAACAACACAATAAGAAGTGCACAGTACAGAAAAAGGAAAAGATGCCCATCAGATATCTTGTTAGTAACTTTTCTAAGAAAATTAAATCTATGTGAAAGTTACATTATGTAATTATTTTCCTTTCTCAGGGGTGCATTGGCACAAAATTTATATGTAGTAAGCTTGAAGCTCACTTCTGCCACCTTTGCCTCTGCCATGACGAACCTCGTACCAGCGATGACTTTTGTTCTAGCCGTGTTATTCAGGTGTGCATGAAAACACAAAATTAATATTTCAACTTATCATTAATTCATTATGCTTAATTATATTATCTACTACACTGAATTTTACTTTTTAAATATTGTGTTTTTTTTTTGTTTCTTTTCCAGGTTGGAGACCTTTACAATGCGCACACTCTCAGGCCAAGCAAAGGTTTTGGGCACAATTCTAGGAGTCGGCGGCGCGATGGTCCTAACATTTTACAAAGGAGTCCCTTTAGAAATATGGAAAACACATGTTAATCTTGTGGAACACAATAGCACTGTTGTGCAACAACAGCAAGATGAAGGAAACCAAGCACTTGGTTCTTTGGTGGCAGTCTGTTGTTGCTTGTGCTATGCCATTTTTTTAACTATTCAGGTACTTATTTTTATTCTTTTTTTGTCAATCCTCGAATACACGTACGCACGCAGATGCACATTAATTTGTGTGAATTAACAAAAATTGCACAATATATATACATAGCCAAAACTGGGGCCATGATCGACATACTGAAACAAAATAGTTATAGCACATCCTTAATTTTAAATTTTGAAACATCATTAAATCAATATAGTTAATCAGGGTCCACAACAACTAGGATACCGAGTTGTCTCTAGCTCAGTATCAAATCCTATCCTAGGAACAGTACTTGTATTGAAAAATATTCATTGACTAAGAAGAAAGGGACCTTCATTTTTCATTTTGTGGTAGGCGAAACTTAGCGAATCGTTTCCGTACCATACTTCCAGCACGGCCATGTTGTGCATCATGGCAATGATTCAGTCATTTGTGTTCGCACTTGTCATGCAGAGGGATTGGACCCAGTGGAAATTCGGTTGGGATATTAGGCTCCTCTCCGTTTCTTACTCAGTATGTTTTTATTCTTTTTCCCCCACATATATATAGTTCAATTAGTAGCCTTCAATTATATTACCAATGGGCTAATTGCAGCCCAAAATCTATCTATTTTTTTTTTCTGTAAAAAAAAAAGAGATATTAGGTTGTTCGTATCGGTTTAAGAATCATCAATCCTAGTCTAGTTCCAGTACTAGAAACATATAAGCCAATGTACATTACAAAGTACATAGTACATAGTTCGCATAAATTACGTAATTCATAGCCATAGGGGTTAGATTTTGTTAGTTTACATCATCATTGACATTTCCTAAAGCTATTTTGTGGCGCACTTAAACTCAATCGCAGGGAATTGTGAGTTCCGGTTTGATGTTCACAGTAATGGCATGGTGCATAAAGAAGAGGGGACCTTTATTCGCATCTGTGTTCAATCCATTGATGCTGGTTATAGTCGCAATCCTTAGTTCGCTTCTTCTCAATGAAAAACTACATCTCGGAAGGTACAATCCCGTTTATCACTTCTCTTTCTTTGGCAAAAATAAAATCGAAGCTTCCGTCCTTTATTTTCTATCCATTAATTGGAGACAAAAAAGAAAAGAAAATTCGATGTTATAAAAAATACTGGCACATAAGCCTGGTGGATCATGCAGTTAATTAATGTTGTGTTGGTAACATATGTATCATGAAATAAAGTGCAAAATTTTGCGCTGATCTAAAATTTCCGAGATTTCATGTGCAGTGTTTTAGGGACATTGCTAATAGTGCTAGGACTATACATGGTGCTATGGGGCAAAGGGAGAGAACCGGCTAAAGTAGGAGAAATGCCAAGCGATGAACCCGAACAAGATGAGCATATAAATGTTGTCATTGATTCCGACCATCAATGCCCACAAAACAGTGCCTTGGCGACCATCAATTCTGCACAAGAACAAAAGCTTAGAGTTGGGCCGCCTATACTTTAGATAAATGTAGAGTGACAGTAGCTTCAAGATTTGATTGGAAGCATGACTGGCACAAGGAATAAATAGCGAGGAGAGAAAAAGAGAGGCCGGATTCGATTGTTCCTACGATTCCGATCTTTACGTAGAGATGTTTTAGAGATTTAAGTTAGAACTTCAACAATTTCGGATAAGGAAATCAGGGGGGAATTTTGATTATTTGTTCTCTTTCAGGCTTAATTTGTTATTTTGTCATTATCAAAGAAGAAAAGCTTGATGGAGAAAGGAATTAAATCCCTGTTCATAAAAGTTAACAGAATCAATGTAAGAGAGAGAATTGATAAGCATAAACATTCATGTAATTGCCATGATTGAAATAGTGGATAGCAAAATTCTTCTTTCTTGGTACTTTCTTTTTTCCTTCCATATTTCTTTTACTGACAATTTCCTGTCTTTTTCTTGTTTGTTTGAAGTGGACCAGTCACAAAGGACTTGAACTTCCTTTTTAGTCAATTCTCCTTTTTTTTCCTTTTACGTACCAATTTGCTCTTCTGCTCGTTGATTTATCTTCCAAGTAACGTTATTTAATTTGTTTAGGAAATATTATCGGAATTCAATCCATATATGCAGTGGGTTTCTTCCAATTTTTGTGTGTCAAGCCCGGTACAATTTGGGCTGTATTTAATTTTGAATCAGAAAATAAAACCTGGCTGGAGTAATTGTTGGAATGCACAGATTGGAGGAACCTCTCAGCAATCAGCTGCTCTGTGCTCATGGCTAAAGTAATACTATATAGTAAACCGTAATTCTATACACATATTTCTCTTTTATAAAATTATACTAAACAAATCACATTTTATTTTTTCATGTTAGAACAATCAATCTGAGCATTTTTCATAAAATGGGTCACAACAATACTTAGGCCCAGAGAAACATGATTGTGAGGTAGGCCAGGGCCCAGGGTGCTGGTTGTTACATAACCTAACAGTCAATACTATTTCTCTTTATTTTTAGTATCTAGAGTAAGAGTTATAGAACTCTAAAGAACACATTACAATTGACATAACAATAATGAGAATAAAGTATATAACATTATGACAATAACAGAACCAAAGCACAGGTGAAATTATTTTCCAAATTGTTCAATACCTAACATAAATACCCTTCCACCAAAATACTTCCATTAATGACCCTAGACTCCAAATTTTTCAATTTCAGATAGTTTGACCCAAATTTTAAACCTGAATTGCCTTCTCCTGAGTTCCACACTGGCAACACCTCCATAATTACTTTATTTAACAAATTATCCTCATGAAAATTCCTCAAAAGACTTCTAATACTGCCACCATCCTCTCTAAAATCCACAAGAACCCCAGATAAACCCCTATTTAAACAATAATCAAGAACAGAATTCAAGCTCAAGTTCTCCAATACCACCATCTCTACTTCAAAATTTGCATCGATGGGTATAGATTTATCTGCTAAGACAACCACACGTGCTGCAATATCTTCCTCTAAAGATTTTAATTTCAATGGAGAGCTCCTCTCCTGTGCTATAACTATGTAGACAGGTTGATTGGCACCAGTTTCTTTTGACTTGGGAAACACTGAGGTTTCTGCAAGATTGCTAGAGAGAATAATTCCATCATATTCTTGTAGTAATTTTGAATAATAGCCACCCGATTCAGCTGCCCCTTCTCCAATTTGGTTTACCACCTGTCCATTTGCTGAGATGCTATACCTGTATAAGCAATCAAGGAGTTCCCCATATTTCAAAATGAACCTTTTTTGGTAACCAGGTGATACCTTTGATTACAAAAATATTTTTTCCTCTACATACACAGGAAAAAGAAATGCTGGATGGTACTGTTTGCAAGAAGTCCGTAAATAAAATCACCATATGGTGATTTAGTTAGATTAATACATACAGAAAACTTGGTCATCTTTTCTTGATGTAATTTTGGGTAAGATTTGCAAGATCCATCTAATAGTTTGGCGATTTTGTACATAGTAGAAATATTGGATGCAATTTCAAAAACACATAATATTACGGACTGAGTGAGACAAAAAAAAAGTGTACCTCAGAGTGACAAATGGCTTCCCAGTAAGCATCCGATGGACAAAAAACTCGTTCAATTTCCTGCACAAATTTTCTTCCACACCTGTTACAACCTCAATCCCCTCTTGCTGAAGCCTTTCAATCCCTTTAGAGTAAACTATAGGGTTTGGGTCGGTCATTCCGACCACAACCCGTTTGACTCGTGCCTTGATCAGGGCCTCTGTGCAAGGTGGGGTCCGCCCAAAATGGTTGCACGGCTCAAGGCTGACATAGGCAGTTGCACCGTCAGCTAAATCCCCAGCATCTCGCAATGCGAAGACCTTAATTTATGAATTTAATAAATCTGTGTTTCAATATATGTATTCTAATTGGGATTAACTGCATATGCAGTCAGGCACTCTGTTGGCTGACATATTGATTCTCGTTTACGTATTCTTTCTTTCAAACTATTTTGGATATATTTGCAAAACAAAAGCAAAAGTGGAGATGAATAGGGCTAATTGTGGGTTAATTGAGCAGTTGAGAGCTAAAATTGAGCAAATCTCTTTCAGTTAAACAGTTAAATTGTAGTCTGTAACCTGGAATATTTTGATAATTAATGGAATTATTCCAATTAAATCCAATTTACCACCAGCATTCCATCAGGTGGTGTGCAATTAAGCCTAAATTCTATACAACTTTCCCTCAACCTCCCACAGTTGTGATCGTATTCAGCACTAGACACTCAATTTTACAAAATTACTAAAGATTGTCCGGCCTTGGGATGGAATTGGTGAGAGAATTACTTCAGCATGAGGTTGTCCGGCCTTGGGATGGAAACCTTCGCCTACAATCTCACCATCTCGCACAATCACACAACCAACCATAGGGTTGGGACTGGTGTGCCCAAGCGCCGATCTGGCTAGCTCCACACAGCGCCGCATGTAGAACTCATCATCATTATCATCATCACGCTTCACCACGTCACAACGGATCAAAATCCGACGTCGAGCAGGATTCTTCGAAACAGTAGACTTGCCACGATGAGAGAATTTCAGGAAGGGTTTAGTTGAAACGAAAGCGCTGGTGTGGAGGAGAGAAGAAGATGAGATCGCCATGGACCGGGTAGAATGAGGTTGAAATCCAGCCGAACTAGCCCGTGAAATCACACATTAGCAGCGTGCAATTCAAAAATTACACTAAAATTCAGAAATTAGAGAGCGGCCGGAGAATGGAGAAGGCGAGGTGGAGATATGGGCCATATGGATCATGAGTCCATATCCTCTGAAATGGGATAAAGTGGGTAAAAATTACGCGCGATCACAGAAAACTTTATGAGGGAGAATTTTTGCCCATATGAAGTTACTATATAGAGGATGTGAATTATGGGCATATGGACTTGTGGGTTCCTCACTACTCAGCCCCTCATTCCATTTCCAAATGACAATGGGATATTAGGTTTCTTTTATATAAAAAATAAATTATTCTTGTATTTCAGATTTTACATCATTTATCTATATATTAAAAATATTTATATCTAAATAAATAATTTATTTATATCTAAATTTATAAATATTTATAGTTAGTATAGAAAATATTTATTATTTTTTTAGATGATTATAAAAAAATTAAAGTTAAAAATTTTATTGCAGTATAAATATAATTTACATACCTTTTAACTCTAATAATATAAAATATAAATATTTTTATTATTAGAAAAGAAATATAAAAATATTTAGGACGTTGGAGGCAGAAAACTAGCCCAAAGTTTCTTATGAAGTAGACAGCATGTTTTAAGTCACATCTGTATCATTATTTTAAGTTCAAAGAACTGGTCAACATAATCCTCATGTTTTATTCTTCTCAAATTTGTCATTACTAGGAACTAGGAAGCTTTATGAGTCAAACCTTAGAAGTATATCCCCACAAAGCGGGACTTCCATCGAAGCTTCCTTTTCCACTTTGAGATTGATTCTATCGAGCACAACATTGTGGTCTATGCCGACCAATTCAACAGACAAATTAGCTTCGAGGTTGAAATTAAGATCAAAAAGACCGGTATCCTCCATGTGAATGGTTGCTAAACGGACAACATCTTGTAGTGTATCAATACGTACGGTCACTGAGTTATAATATCCCCACGCGCTCGTTCTTTGATCTATTCGTTGAACTCCCCGATAAACGTCCCTAATTTTTATTTAGATTATAAAGTTAAGAAATATGAAAATATATCAATTATTTTAAATTTCAATTACTTACTCGTTAACCTCCAGTTCATACTCGACCTCTGTTATCACCGTGTGGACAGGGTTTGTGCTGCGTACTTGTATCAGAGCTTCAAAAACAAGGGTGTCATAGAAGGTATCAAGACCAAAGGTAAGAACTTCTGTACTGAAGCCTTCCATGTTCTATTGATCAAATTAGGGAAATAAAATGGTCAGTCCGTGTCATTCTGTTATGACGAGGTTTTATATACACAAGCTTGCACTTGTTTTTTGACACATCGGGGAAACATGACTAAACGGCTCCAGGCCCGAGATGCGCAGATGCTGTGTGAATTGTGACTCAACTTAGTCGTGAATTGTGAACAATAACTCATCCCTTTCCCGTTTCACTGTTCAGACTTAACAACTCTTCCAATCTGCATTGCATGTTTAAGCCCCAAATATGTTCAAATATTAAATATGCTTGATCTCAATAGAAATGTTATTTTGCTGCAAAAGCTGAAGCCCAAATATGTTTCGCTAGAGGGGAGGAACGCAGTACAGAACGGTAGAACTGATATTTTTTTATTAATTTAAAGAGAAAGTCATAGTAGTAACCTCTCTAAAAATCATTTGATCATTTTGGAATCCTCCTCTAATTGAAACATGTATTTTTAATTGATTAAATCAAGAAACAGGGATTCACTACACCAAAGTCCAAACAACCTAAGCCACAGAACAAGAATGTTAAAACAGCGCCATTGGATTCGCTGTGGTAGGAAGGATTTCCTTCGCACAAATATAATATTTTTAATTGCAAAATATATCCGACATACAAGTTCTTTTATTTTTTTAAAAGTGACATATTTTACGTTGGAACTTGGGATTGAGATATTTTTTTGTAAAATACTCGATTGGCTAATGCTATAATATAATAAGTCTAATATTAAATATATTTTATGATTTTCTTTGAATGGTTATAACTTGCATTATTGTCAAAATTCGTACACTATAGATCTTCCTAGACCAATCCTTCACCTTTTAAGAATACAAATGATATATATGAGGGAAAAAAACCAAAACAAAAACTGAGAAGATAACAGTGCTGCTTCTCTTGCACAGATTTCTCCATTATCACGTAGATCTACTGCATGCTTGACGATTTGAACCAAAGAAGGAATTTATATTTGGAGGTCAGTTGTCATGCAAGCTTTGCATGAGCTCAAACCACTGCCATCAAAGACCAAAAATGAACAACCAACATACAAAAGGGAGTTGATATATAAATACCATTATTGATACCGTTATCGATACCGACTTTATTATTTATATAGAATAAGTTATTATTAATGTTAATGATTTTATTATGCAACTTATTTTGTACAACATTTTTATTATTCATTTTAAGCGAGTTATTATTCAGATTAGTGATATTGATTTGAATGATAAAATTATTGAAGAAAATAAGTTGTATAATAAAGCCGTTAATATGAATAATAACTCATTTTATAAGAATAATAAAGTCGGTAACAATAATGGTATCAATTTTCCTACACAAACATATGAGCATTGTAAATAACAGAAGGGCCAGTGGAGAGTTACCTGTCTTAACAAATCAGCAAGAGTGTGTGCAAGCGCTTCAATGTTCTTCAACACAATATAGTATGGAAAAGGGAATGAATCAAGATATTTTCTGAAGGAGAGCTTATCTCCTTCAAAAGCAGCTTCCTAAAGAAGTCGCACATATTAGATTCACATCCAGATCATTCCAACCACTAAAAAAAAAATGAAAAAGAAAAGATTATCCAAGAAGTGCATACCATCATATCCATGATGGATTCATGGGGGCTATCTAGAAGAATAAACGCAACCATCCTCTTTCGGCTCAACACATCCCTCACACATCGCCTTAGCATTTCCTTTTCATGAAACCGTCCATCAGCTATAATCAGCACTAACTGGTGAAGAGGATTCTGCCCAGATGGCATACGTGACTTTGCAACAGCCATGTCAAGCATGTTGTTCAGATACTTCAACAGATCAACCACTGGTTCGTCAGCTATGGTATTATCTTGCTTAAATGAAAAGCTCGAGATCATCTGTCAGAAAAACAATTAGCACCAGTTCACCACAACAGAGATTAAATGATGAAGGATTCCAAGCAAGATTTTGATTCTAATGCACATGTTTGACATGTTAATACAATAGTTCTGGAGAGCAATTTGTTGTTTGCTTTAGTGTTTATCTGGAGCTTTCAATGCGGCACATCCTTTCAATACAAAAATTGAAAATAATAAGATGCAGCGAACTTGCCTTAATCCCAGCTTCAGTTGTAAATGTCTGATCAAAATCATGTAGTAGTTTAATTTTTCCTCTTTCACCGAATCTTGCAACTGCAAACTGGCCCACCTCAAGCTGTGACATCGCACGACAAACAGTCAATAATGCTTCAATAGCCAACTTCCCACATTGGCTCTCTGACATGCTGCGTGAATCATCTACAGCTACCACGACTTGGTAGTTCCTCTTGTTGGGTTTAGTTCGCCTCAGCCAGATTTTATCTTTGCGAAAATGGCTAGCAATGTATGGAATAACCTGCACCCAATATATTTCAAATATTTCAGCAAAGATCTCTATACAAAGATAATCCCAAAAGAACTGACATTCAGAATTATAACATGCAGCAGCCTCTTCTCATAAAGCTAATACAGTAAGGCAAACTAGAGGAGAACGCCTGATCAATATCTGAGAAAAAAGACAATCAAAATAGCACCACAAGTAAATAACACAAATCAACAAAAGAGAAAAAGAAGCAAAGCCTGTACATGAACCCTATGTGGACTGAAACAGTACACATCACTAGTATAAAGCATAAAAAGGTAGATGCATAAATAGTAACTTGAGATTGTAAAAATTACCTTCTTCATGTTGATTCGTTTTCCAGTCCGATAATCTCCTTGAAGCTTGCTCGCTAGTGTGGGTTCCATAACGAGCCGCAGCTGCTCAGTCAACTCTTGTGACAGCCTCACAGTAGACAGCTCATATCTTTTCCACTCGACAACAGCCTTTCGCATGTCTTCATCGGTTGATATATCCATGCTCCCCTCATCAGATGGATGATCTCCATTCAGCAGGGACTCATCAAGAGGTGTATTTTTTTCATCCATGTATGATCTGCTGAACAAAACCACATCTTGGCCAGATTGAAGGTTTGAATCACCTGGCGGTGCTTCATCCATTGGGGTATCCGTGTCAACTGCATTCTCAAAAGTTTTGTCACTGGTTTCATCTCTATGAACTAGAGATTTACAAGACCTGAGGAAAGGCAATCTTTCAGGGTGTTCTACAGCATCTATTATAGTAGCTTCTTCTCTTTTCTTTACATTACTCTCATCTGTTGTTGGTTTGGTGCCTTTATCCGCAATGTTTTTCATCTGATCAGATGCAGCTGCACCAAAAGCTTGAGAAGTGCTTTTCTGTCCCTCAGCAACATACATGTACTCATCGGCATCCATATCACTCACATCATCAGGACCTGCCTCTGCTTGATCTTGATCGGAAGACACTTTCGCTCTTTCTTTCCACTCCTGTAGAGCATCACTGATGCTTCTGAAAGGATTGATCTGCTGCATTTGCATGTCAAGTGGAACATCTCTTTCAGAGGCTTGAGGTTTAGAGTTAGAGGATTGTCTAGAGCCATAGCTCGAGTCTGGTATGGATATTTCCAATTTGGTAATCTCACTGCCAGGAGCAAGGGAGCTGCTGAGATCATTGGTATTAGGCCAGTTGGCTCTTGGTTGCATATTGGGATCAAATCCATTAAAATTTGTCATTGGCATAGCCTGCGAAGGATGAGGCATTGACTCAATATTGTCAGACTTGTCTATATCCTCCTTGGACTCCATGTTTGGTTCTTCATCCTTGCCGTGCCCAGCATCATTAATGTCAACTTCTTCATTATCCTCAGTTGTTATGTTATCTTGCTCCGTGTCACTAGGAGAACTGGGCTTTTCTTCTCCTTCCCCATCTTCTTCTTCCACTTGTCCATCATCAAATCCATCTTGATCTGTACCATCCATTGGCTCAGCATTCTGTGCATCATCCATTTCAGCATCTTCTATATGCTTATCTGTCTCCTGGAACTGTACCTCAGTAGGGTCTTCAAATGCCTCGCACTTGTCCATCTCCATCCCCTCTTGATCCTTCTCATCCTCCATAGCTATTAGTTCAAAGATGGAAAGGAAATTTAATTTCAAAAATTGAACACCTCAGGGGAAAAGTTCATTGGAATTTTATTTTTATCTAAATATTCACATCAACCCTAAAAATCTGACTGTAATTCTCATTTTACTACACCTGTTTGATTCTCCTCTCTGATCTCTTGGGAAGCTTCATCTTCATCAAACTTCTCAGGCTCATCAACTCCGAGGGAATCATCATCCTTCGCTCTGAGTTCCTTAGTGCTTGGGTCCATCTCTTTGACAGAGGAACCTGATTCATACTTCTCAGAAGAAGGTTCAGGATTCTCATCTCCGTCTTTACCATCCCATAACTTTTCAATAACTGCCTCCTTGTTCTCACCAGCATCTCCCATCTGTGTTTCAATGTTTGGCTCCTCATCATCATCTTCTTCATCATCTTCTCCAGAATCTTCACTAACACTACACATATCCCCACTGAAATCTTCTTCCATTTCAATTCCTTTTTCCTTGCCACTAGGCTGTTTATCTGACTTGTCTGTTACATCTTGCTGAAAAGATTTTAAGAAGTGAGATAAAATATCGTAAGGAATACCAGTCATAACCTAATACGAATACACGAAAAGCAGAATAGGATAAATTGAAGGATATACCTTTTGTTCAGTACCAACGATTTGCGATTCATCTTCTATCTCATCGCTCACATCTTTCGCACCTTGACCCTCACCCACGCCTGTTCCCTTGACATCTTGAATACCAGAAGCTCCATCAGTTTCTGTTGGTTCTTCCAGAGATCCAAATCCATCAGTAAATAGTAACATAAGAACTTGACCGAGAGCACGAGTGATTTTACACGTCTGCAATGAAATAAAAAAATGAGAAAATTTTCAAGAAACAAAATTAGCAAAAAGAAAACAGAGAAGGAAATTTTACAATTTTATGTGCATCAAGGAACTCAGATAAAAGGCCATCACTGAAGGCTAAGACAAGCCCCAAATGCTGATAAACACCATTCAGATGAACTTCTACGGAAGAGGATGCATCAGGTTTACTTGGGTCAAGTTCCACCATGTTTCTCTGCATGATTCAACAATTCATCCATTAAGTGTAGAAACAAAAAATTATATAATTTACAACCACAGAAAAAAATTGAACTCCACCAGAAACAACCATTGAACTTGGACACATGAAGAGCATACCGTTTCATTGATGACCCTGTCAACAGAATCACAAATCTGGTCTATTTGAAGGCTTGTTCTCTGCGACTCCAATAGGTCTTTCCAAAAAGTAATATCACCAAATTTAAGCTCTTCATCTTGGCTCTGCCTTCCACCTGGCTTCTTTAATTTGAGAAAAGCATCTCTTACAAGTTTTATGGCCTCTTCAAATATTTGATTTGACAAGTTTGTAGCTGGCAGATGTATACTGCTTGCTTCTTTGAAGTCCTCCTCAATCTTCTTTCCCTACAAGTGTCACAGGATTAGGTTCCAACATAAAACACATGGACAATGAACACAGGAATCAGTATGTAAGAGCAATCGCTATGCAAGTATTTTTTTTCCTTAACAGTAGCAAATATTGTTATATTAAGCATGGGATGGGGGATCCATCATGCAAATATTGTTATATTAAGCATGTTATATTAAGCAACTCCAATGCAGATTTTTGTAGCTGTTGTTGTGGGACATAAATAGCCTACCTATGAAATTTCTGAACTTGAGCACGCTTTGATGAATGGTAAAAAATGCACTATTTTATAAGCAATACACATACCATGTAGATCTGTTCCTACATTGTCAGATTTTGAATTCAAACTTCATATATGAGATGGTCAAAACTGTCAGGTTAACATTTGTTAATGGATTCTAAACCCATCAAGCACATGCATAAACTTCATTGCTTGGTAATTTAGTGATAATATCCATTTCAAAGAAAATTCCATGTCTTTTCCAACAGTTGACCAGAAGGAAAAAGTAAAAAGATGAAATTCAAAATATTCAACCAACCTCATTTATTAGTTCTCTGAACCGACTAATCAACATGTGCACGACAGATCTCATAGGTCCAACCTTAAAGGCCAAGCCTTCAAGCTGCTCCTCAAACTTGCAGATTTTCTGCAAGTTTGATTCTAGTTTTTTCTCCATATCCTTGGTAGCAAGTGGCATTCTCTTAATACAAGAAGGAAGTGCTGTTGTACCTCCAATAAGGTTATTGTCCAGCCACTCCTGAAAGAAAAGAGTATAAAAGTTCACAGAAATGGCCCACTGGAACTATGGGACGTGATGCAATAATATAGCAAATGTTAACCTTGCATTGTGTAAATCCTGGTTGAAGCTCTTTTATAAGAGAAGAAAAGGTAGCAGACTCATCTCGGATTTCTTTACAGTTGGAAAGATGGCAATCCTCAAAAAGTCCAAGCAATAAATTTGTATCTATTGACAAAGCAAGCAAGCTATCAAAGAGTCTCTGTAAAAAACAAAATTAGTACATAGGTTAGCAAAAGCACAATAACGTCTGTATCTATGTATATACCCTTCATGAAAATGTTACCTTCTGCCCCCACATGCATTTCAGAATTGCCTTTTGTTTGGTAGATAGACCACCTGAAATTTCTAACAAGAAAAATTGATCCCTCAGGACACTAAGCTGCCGAAAGAAGCCATAAGCAGAATGTCTTTGCTTGCCAAGCACATCCATCAGATGGTCCATGAAGGACTTAGCTTGATTAACCTGCAAAATTAAATAATATGTGCATTTAGCTCCATAACTAGCAAAATATAATTATCTATATCCTATGACATTCCAAGATGTCAACCTGCTCAAGATCAAGGTCCCTGTGAAACTTCAAAGAACTCTGAAAGAACTGTTGAATAATAGCCAAGCATTTAAAGTAGCATTTATTTGCAGATTTCCATTCATCTTCATGTGCGACTCTGCTCGGTTCGGTGGACACTAAACTGGCTTCTTTGTAAGTCTCCTTCCCTTGTTGACGCAAAAGTAAATGCTCAATTTCATAGGATGGTTGCATGAATAAGCTTGTCTGATGGTCGAAATCACCACCAAGCTACAGATGTTGAGGGGGGAAAAAGGCATCACTAACATAGTTAAACCTATAAAATGTCTAACAACACTATATAAACATAAACAGCAAATATGCAGGTAAGGAAAGGTTTAAAAATATCAACAGATAAACAAATCTTTCAAGTACCAGAGTGTTAACAAGCCTGTGCTTCGATAAACCACATGCTTCCAGAATTTTCAGTAAATCTGTGAAAGCCCTCTTCTTACGGTTCTTCGTTCCGGTCCTCAATGCATGACCTAGCTCGGCTGCATTTAAGCAGATACTTTCCAGAGAAGCCCAACAGTTGACCCATTCTTGCTTAACACCAGCTACAGCAGATTCAGAAAAAAAAAAAGTTGCTGTAGACCCAAATGTTTTTATAGATAAAAATATAGCATGTACATCAGATTGCATCGAACCTTCATTTTTCAGCAAAATGTATTCACCCAAACTCTGGAATACTGAGTCAGCTTTGCTTCTCCACCCATCATACCATAAGAACCTACAAATGGAACACAATATAATTGGCCATCCAAACTTTGAACAAGACAGATGACAATAATGGAAATAGAGCAAACCTTTCTGCATTTCTTAGCTTGACAAGATCCACAGGAAATTGTGGCAGTTCTCCATTCATCTTTTCAGTCTCTTTTTGATCAAGCCAAGATGGAGTCCCTGCTTCCACCACCATCTTGTTAAGAAAGGTAATCATCACAGGTTGTTGCAAGAATTCCTAAAAATATGGAAACAAATTCTCTTCAGGCTTATTAAAAGATATTCGGTAAAACAAATAAGAACAACAGCAGTCTTCTCTGTAACTGGAAAACATGGTAGCTCACATACATTATACTTTTGAACAAGCTTAAAAGCTTTCTGCCGAGCCTTCTTGAAGCGCTCTATTGAGTAAACGTTTGGGTCCTGCTCCCAGCTGTAGAGCTTGGCATTTTCTTTTAATTCTTTCTCTATAGATTTTCTCTCAGATTCAATGTGCTCCGAGACCCTAAAAATGCTGCCCCATTAGTACTACAAAATGACAACTGTATAAAAATCACCAATGAGGGAGATGGCTCACAGGGGCATAAACTGAACATAATATCCAAATGCATTGTACAGAACATCTAGCTTTTGGCTCATGCTAGAACTGCAAATACGAAATGATTAGACCACAGAAACAACATAGTAACAAATAGGATTGTATAACAATTTAATAAATTGACAAAGAAACAAAGAAACAAAGAAACAAAGCAACATATATATTTAATCTAGAGAACAAAGAAACAAAGCAACATATATATTTAATCTTTCTTATGATGTTCATCATCTTCTTAGCATATAAATTAATTATTTCTTGGCAATGGAATTGCAACGTGGCATGGCACAGATAACATTGACAACAAAACACTTGAACATTGAAACAAAATGAAAAAGGGGTTCCCAACAACAGCACAATTAGTCACCTTGACAAAATATCCCATGTAATGCATCTTGAGAGCTCTCCGTGAAGAGCCAGCAGAAGTTGCATGCGCCTCTTAAATTCCCCAATCGTAGATAATCGAATAAAATCCTCAATGCTACATTTTTATAACAAAAATTAATCAGTACTAGAGAACTACTGTATGAAGAAATGTACATTTTCAATGTGCACTTCATTCTTTTTACATATGTGTTTTCTCTTCATTACTATTTTTTGTTATTTATGCACCCATGAGGAGGCAACAGTACCTTTTGATTGTTAACACCAGGTGTTCCTTCTGAAGGACAGCTCTCAAAGGGAACCATAACTGAAAAATGAACACATAAATTATACAGACTTGACCAAACGGAAACATAAGTAACGCATCCAAAAAAAAAAAAGTCTTACCCTTCCAGCACTGGCATCATGCATTTCCTGGATACCACAAATCATTGCAGGCCATGACTCCAACTCCAGTTTTTGCCATGAAGATACAAGCAAACAAACAGGTGGCAGTTGTGCTGTTGGAATTACACAGAATTAATCATAATATAAGCAGAAAAGAGGAGGATAAATAACTCTATATGTATCGCTCTTTACAGAATAGAACATCATATAATCACCATTACCTTTGAAAGAAAATCTCGTGTCAGTCTCTTGCACAGACTGGATCCGCCCAACCAAAAGTTGAAGACCTTGTAAAGCCTTAAAAAGTACACTCACATGTCAACAAGAAAAACGAAAAAAAAAAAGCAATAAACAGAATCAACAAATAGACTGCTATGGCATTGCACCTTTGAGAGAGGGCTACTGAGTGGCATTGATAAAAGAGTCTCAGTAATCTTTAGTATCCTCTGCAGAACTGGGTGCTCTGGCCAGTCAATCATATAAATATTAACTCGGTCATGGATTAAGCTCAGTGGCTCCACCATTTTGGACAGAACAAAAGCATTTGGATCCTGTACTAGAATGTCAATCCTCATGACCAATTATTGAAATCAGTGGAATGTTAACCACACTATAAAGTAAAACGAAGTCCAAAACATACCTTGTACACATTGTATAACTTGTCTCTTTTCAATGAAAAACTGTCATACTCCAAGCACACACGGAGAAGATGCTCCAGTGTAAGGTTCTGATCTAACTCGGAGGAAGTTAATGATTCAAGGTCTGCAAGCCAATAAACACCACTAAGCCAAGACCAACGCTATAGAGAAATAATTTAACTAACAATTAGAAATTAGTCTCATCACCTCTTATTAGTCCTGTCCCTATATCATATGAGTCCATGAAACACTGCAGCTTTTGCGCATTTGTAATATGATGTCTCCCAACCTGGTAGATAAGATCGCAGTAAATATTTGTATGTCTGGAAGCCATTCTTGCAATTTCAACATTTTTGCTTGAAAAGTTGTTTAATAACTCGATTAAGCCTAAATCACTTAAGAGCTTAAATAAATATTAGAATGGAAAATCAAAAATAGTGGTTGCAGTGAGTTGCATATATCTAAGAATAATGCTGCAATCATTTATTTTTTACTACTCAAATACCTGCTGAATAAGGTCTTCTGATCCAAATAGCTGATTATGGATGAGAACTAGATTATTCAGTGTAGACTCAGGTATATTCTCCCAGACTTCCTCCGTAACTCCATCCTCTTTATTACCATTCTCCTAAAATATAGTATCTATCAGCATGTAAAAAGTTTAAAATTTGAAAACTAATTGCTTGCAGAAAAAGTATCAAGGAAAGCAGCCCTACTGTAAAGTTAATAAACTCCTGCTCCATTCTCTCTTCAATCTCGTTTCTGAACTTGACATCTCGATCAGCTTCCGGCTCCAAAAGAAATGAAATATCACCCTCCATGACATTTTCTAACTTAATTAAACGAGGCTTAAACTTAACTAATCTCTCTCCATCATTTTCCTCATTTTTGGATGTAGATCGTTTCATCTCAAACCAAAGATCACTGAATTGGTTAAACATATCATGCATCAACTGCAAAGAAAATTTTAAAGGACAAATAATTAGCATCACTCAAAAACTCTCTCCCCTTTTTGTAACAGTGGATGAATTATATCAATGGTACCATAAAGGATGTTTTATCCAGAAACAGAGAAGAAAAGACTCGGTAAGCAACTCTCACTAATATGACATGGTTAATTGTAGCATAAGAAACCTGCATCCAATGCAAAGTCATTACTTTAATACATTTCTTTAGTAAAGCAGAGGCAGGACTAGAGAATTGAATACAGAAGTTGGATGAATGAGACGCAGAATAATAAATACAACCTGCTTGTCAGAATCCATTTTACTAGATATAGCAACGAGCTTCTTCAGTAAATTAGTGGCACAAGATTGAATGAATTTGGTTTCAATTGGATCAACCACTGAAAGTTCTGATTCCAGAAACTGTCCAAATGCTGTCCTAGCAGGGAACTCTACAAAAGAAGAGATCGCATCCTACAGCACATATGCCTTTGTCAACATAAGGGGTAAAAAAACAGAAAGGCAGAGTAAATCTAACATTAATATATGAACAGCTAGGATGGCCATAAGTTTTGTTTTCTCATCCAAGAAATTGAGTATTATCACTGTTTAGTGAGGTGTCCCAAATTAATTAATATCAAGTGCTCTTCTTAGTTAAGTTTCTTTAATAGATCATAATGCCCAAAAACCTCGGTTCCCATCCTCAGTGTTGCCACCAGATTGCAAGAGTGAAATTGAAGACATTTCTAGGTGTGAGGTCAGAACTCAATATTCTGCAACAAATAATGTGCTTAAAGACGAGGCCACACTTACAAAAATCTCATCCGTGTTTTCTTCCTTGGCGATCTTCAGATACCGTCTCTCGAGGGCACCAGAGACAGCGGCTGATAAACCAAGTTTCATCTCATATGTAGCAACTTGGATTGGCTGAATCAAGTCAACATACTCAGAAAATTCTTCCGAAAGCCGCTTGATGAAGTTGGCTGAAGTTATCTGGAAGGAAAAAAAAAAGCTCAAGAAGAAGGTTATACTATCAGAGATGAACCTTCGCCGCCTATAAAAGTAGATACAGAGACTTGAAAGACAAATTTTACCTGCCAGCTGCACGCCTTATCTACAGCCAGTTGCAAGTTCTCAATGTCTCTTGCATTATCCACCACCATGGACGAACATATAGACATTAGCTCCCTGAATTCCACACATGCTTTCCTAAGTTCCTGAAATCTGGAAGGTTGGGAACGGAAAACAACCTGTAAAAATAATTAGTGTCAAAGCTGCAAACCAAGCAAAGGTAAGATTAGGCTAATTAAATTTACTTTAAAGAAAAAAAAAATGAAACTGCGTGACCTTTGCTCGCAGCTTCTTCTCTTCAGCACCCAAATTCTGTAGGGAGACTTGCCTTTTATCTTGCTGATAATCTTCTATGCTGCTTCCAGAAAGTTGCTCACACTCACGACGCACCTACAGTTTTGCAGCAAATATAGGTAACATCAAGTAACAAGTTTCCATTGAAGAAGGTCAATAGTATAATCAGCCAATGCACCTCAAGAAAACTAATATGAATAAAAAAAAAAAAGCAAAACAATAGCAAAATAAAATACCTTTATATCAAGCTCCACCAGAGATGTCTTCTCTAATGCGTGGGAGTGCTTGAAAGCATACTTCATAGCAGGGTCAAGCCCATATGAGCCCACCAGTAACTCAAATCTTAATTCACCGATATGGAACCAAGCACACCCAAGGTTGTACAACATTCCTAAAATGAGATTAAAAAGCATGCTGCAATAAGTCATTTAATTCAAAAAAGAAAAAAAAAATATTATTTTCAAGATTTGTAATAGGATGGCTTGTATCCTTATAATATGAGATTGAATGGATCTATATCTATAATATGGATACTTAAGAATGAATAACAAATTCCATAACATAGCTATGATGAAATCAAAAGTCTTCAACAGAGTTTCTAAAAAAACTTGTTTTAATTGAAAAAAAAATACTCATATATTTTACTTTAAACAAGTAAACCTGAAAATTAACTACTAAAAATTTCAAGAATAATCCCCTTTATCTTTATTAAGAAGTTTCATTTCACTGTTTTAAGCAACAGTGATAAAAAAAAATTGAATCAATATTATCTTTATGTTGGCCAATAATAAAATTATTAACAAAAATTTTATTAATAATTAATAAATCTTAGAATTCTTTATTGAAATGGTTATATATATATGGTTCTTCATATATAATGATTCTTTATATAGCTTGAATGACATATAGCTAGAATGACCCTCACAAATTGCGGACACTAATTTGTTAAGAATCCATCGAATTGAAACTGTATCATTATCGTTGGCTGGAATTGGAATATCCACCAGATCTGGATCACAGATAAAGCATTAGCCAGTTACTAAAATATTCCGGTTATAATAATCCGTGACTAAATACGAAATTACTAACCACTCGAAGGACACTTGGTGTACAACTCCTTCAACAAGGGCTCAACAACCCGCTTCCAAAGAGAACTCAAACCATCATGAGATGATGAAGATATCAATGACCCTAACGAATCCAAGTTTTCTACCTGCAACAGCCACAAGAAAACAAGCAATTATTTCTGTAAACAAGACCTTATATAACAAGATACTCTTTACATGACAACTTTAGCCATCTGTCAAAGAAAATACCAAATATACATACCGTCAAACCATTCTCCGATAGCTGGATAAGAATGGATTTCAATTGGCCAAATGCCTCGTCCTGAAAATGCTTCTTGTGCACCAAAATGATCTGTTCATAGAGTACAAAATTCAAGGTCGCGAGAATAATAACAAAGAGACTACAAAATAAGAAAAAAAAATAGCTCTGCCTAAAGCGAGAATAAATAAAGCACCTGCTTCAAGAGATGATCAGCAGCAGAATGCAATGTCCCAACTAAACCCCCTGGCAATTGAACATCCTCCCAAAGATTTCTCAAAACAACCCTAAGCTTAAAACAACTCATGTCCCAATCCCTTATAGAGGATGTGTCTTGGCTGCAAGAGACAACATCAACAACATAAGTAACAGCAGCAGCCAAAGAGTGAGTAGTACAGGCACACAATATACATGAGAGTATACTAGTCAAGCCATCTAAGTATCTTACAGAATTGTAGCTAAAGCAGCAGTTTTGGAAAGGTGCGTCAAATGATAAGGCTCATTGTAGATACCCTAAAAGCGTAACCAAGAAAAACAAGTTACAACAAACCGGAACATTACGTTGGAAAGAAAACTATCATGAGCTTAGGATCAAACCTTCAGAGGTCCAGAGAAACGATTCCACAGAGAAGAATGATAGTTGTACCACATTTGCATAGTAGCTGTAGAAATCTGTGTACATGCTGTGGCAACACAAAAAAAAAGTTTGCTCAAAGAAAAGGGGGAGGGAGGGGAGGAGAGGGAGAGGCTGAGGAGGGGGTAAGCCTTACCAGAATCGACCAAAGCCTGCTTTTCTTGGATCCACGAGATAATCCGTAAAGGGCCCAACTCAACCGGCGACCTCGATGAGAACTCCAATGAATAATTCAGAGCATACTTCACCAACTTTAAGGTTTCTTCAATATGCTGTACGAGCCAAAAGGAAAAGAAAGAAAAAGGAATCTCTCAAAGTAATAGCACCTTGTCGTGGAATGTACATACTGTGTTATTAACAAGACACAATGCTTCCACCAAGCAATTGTCTGGTTTGTTGCCACATGGCACTAATTACAATTTTATATGAAATGCAACTTGAAAAAAAAAATCTAACTTCTTGAAGAAGTCAAATCTCCTTGCATCTCATAACAAATAAATAATAGTTCGAATCATAATTCAAAAGCATTACCTGGTAAGTTTTATTGGAGTCTAACCAACTGGCTTCTACTAGCCTTGGAAGCAACAACAAATCCAAGTTAACACTCTTCAAATCAAGTAAAGGAAGGGCTGCTTGCCAGCTATGGAAGCTGTCTCTTCTGCATGGAACCGCTGAAGACATCAAACAGCACAAGGAAGCTTCTGTTCTGGGGATGTTTCTCTCTTTACCCAAGTCAAAAATCAACTTGAGATTCTTCCTCTCACTTTTAACCCGTCTCAGTAATTGCTAAACAAAGAAAAAGGTTTCAGAAGAAAAAAAGAGTAATGTTGCCACAAAATTAGACAAATAAAGACCACTACCTGATAAATTTCTTCAAGTTGATCCAAGATCTTGGAATCATCTTCATCAAACTTAGATACAATAATTGCTGACATACATGTACCTGAATATCAAACATAGACTCTGGTCAAGCACACATGCATCTACAAAATTCCATGCATGAACATAGTGCCATGACCCCTCAACAGATAAACTGGTAAAAGATCACAGCAGTACATACTCACTGGATTAACACAAGTCTAGAAAATAGTTGTTCAGTTCACAGACAATAACTAAATGTGTGCTCTCTGAGTAAATTGCAATATAATTGCCTAAAAATAAACATACTGACACCAAGAATGAAGCATAACATAGAAATGATAGGGGGAAAAACAGAAAAGCACCATCCATAGCTAGCCATTTCAGCTTAACATCAGTTGACAGAACCGCATCCACAAGAGAGAAGTTGCCTGTAGTCATTAATAACAAACAACAGACCATAGTCTCAGTGAAAATATTCATACAACAGATTGTTGTTTCATTGAAGATATTGAATTAAGTATTTTGTTCTAATTTACCGTTAAAATTTTGCATCGAAAATCCTTTCCTGGGCCAATGGTCATCAAGAAAGGTCAAAATTTCCTGAACTTTCTTGAAGGCAGCACCAGAGGATGGCACAAAGGGATGGCCCCCCTTCATCCACAATGTTGGTTTTTGCATTCCAAAGTTGAAAACAGGAAGACTTTTTAGTTTTGATCTTTCTGCCTGTAACAATAAGATATTTTGGTTAAGTCAACTTTACCAACCATGGTGAAAATGCTTACCATTAGTAGTTCATCATATCTTCATTAGCTAATAAACCTTCATTTTAGGTGCTAACTGAACATGATAGAAAGACGAATTGTGCAAATTGATCGTGCAAATCATGCTACTCGGAAAAAGAAAAAGAAAATGTGACATTAAGTCACTGCATTATGTTTGAAAGGGGAAAAAGAAAATTACCAACAGTCTCTTTACTTGCACTGGGAATCTTGATGACAATTTTATGACTTCTTTCTCCAAGAAACTCCAAGAGAGCGAAAGATATTCAGACTTAGACGAGACTAAAGTCTTCCAAAACACTCTATGATACTCAATTATGTCTGCATATATATGAAAGAGCTCCTGCTCAACAATTACACCCAGCACTTTTATCTCCAATACTCTGAGGGATTTCAGCAACTGTAAGAAACTTTCAACCTTATTCTTGTCAGAAAACCACTTCTCAGTGTTCCACTGGTGGCGGCTGAGTAGAAATAGTTTAACAGAATCCAAAGCATTACCAAGTGAAGCATGGCTACTCTTAAGAGCGTTGTCAGAAGAGGTCAATTCCAGTAGCTTTGAGGAAAGAAAAGGGAGTGGGCATGCATCAGTGTCAATCTTAAAATGGGAGACCACTTCTCTGTAGTACAGGAAAATGCGTTCCCATATTGGACGGCCAGGTTTTTCCTCAAATATGGTGCCAAAACTGCTAAAAAAGTTGCAATAAGTTTCGAACTGGGAACCATAGAGCTTGAACAATTTTATATAAAGGAAAAGATCTCTATCAGTAACCTGCTCAATTACCCAATTTGCTGCAAAGAAAAGCATCTGGTCGGCTAAGCCAGTATCAAATCCAGAAAGGATATTCTCAGACTCAGTAGATTTTTTTCCCGGGAATAACAGCTGACATATGACGTAAACGGGCATCACAGAAAGGTGAACATTTCTGTTTTTCCATAATGCATCTTTCATACCAGAAATGCATCTGCTCAACTCATAAGCAGCACATTGTGCACCCAGCAACTCGAGATACATGCACTTTTTTCTAACACATGCTTCCCTAGAGTGCCAAACAAAATCCCTCAGCTTCAAAGGCAATGGCCACCCACCCGGTAAAGACAGAGAATACCCTGGAGACAAATATGAGTAACCACTGGCAAGACGAGTCAAGAATTTTGATTTACCCTCTAAAATAGCATTGAGCCCTTCAACTTCACCAAGAGAAGAGAGATAAATGTGCTCCCAGCTGAGCTGAAGGCTCCACATAAGCTGGTTTCCTTTCAGGAGCAATTGCTGAAGCAGCAGCACCCAACGTGTGAGCTCAAGGAGAGAGATACGTATACCTAAACGTGATCCAGTCTCTTTTGCAAACATGTGGGCATCAGTCATAGCGGAAACCAACTCCCATCTAGCAATTCCAGATGATACTAAGAATCTAGCCACATCACTCTTGAGATTAACCTCGTGATTTTGAATTTGGTCATTAACCAACGAACCATCTTTCTCTAACAAGAAGATTTCAACCCCACGGTTTCGCATTGCTCTAGAGACCTCGCCATATTGAGGGTTTACCGTGAGAAACATCCTAAATCGAGCATGGGCATGGAGGATCACAGGCTTGCCTTCAACAAGGCCACATTCATTAATTACAATGGAGCCATCTGGTTCAGCTAGAGAGTTGATTCGATCAAGTACCTGGGCGGTACGATATATACAGACATTAGCTATGTCATAAAGGAATTTCTTTTTTTTTTTGTCTATCCCGTTTTTGTAATGAAAACCAACAATATCCATGTTTTCAAATCTTTCACAACTTTATGCTTAATTCCTAAACATATGTTCACAACAACATCTAAAGCATGCGTTCATATCCTATTGCATGTCAAATATCCCTAATGTTGCATGAGTCTGGATGCATGCATTCAGAAACTTCCGGTTTTGTACATAGGCAAAAGTGGGGATATTTGATGGATAAGAAGGCATAATCGCCTGCATTTAAATGTCATTGTGAACACATGCGTTTACAAAGCAGGTACGGAGTTGCCAAAATTTTAAAAAACAAGGATATTGCTGTTATTAATGCATAAACCAGGATTGACATAAGAACAATTCTGTCATACAGATGATAAGGTCACTGAAAAAAAAATAAGGAAAGCACCAAGTATATCCACCTCCACATTCACAGTTCATATTCACTGCCAGGAGGGCATCTAGCTAAAATACAATAATTCAGATTGGATCAAAATGAAATCCCCTGCTGTTAAGCTGATTCCAGAATGTCAGATTTTGATTGGACAGTTGTCCACTTCCCTATTGCATCTAAGGAAAAAAAAACCAACTTAATCGTTGGATAAGTTACAACTTTATTCAATACTAACCGTTGGATTGCAGAGGTTTGCATTGTCCAGCACGACCCATTCGCCGCTCTCTATGGCCTTGACAAAGTCACTGGCAAACCATTCAAACTTAACCTTCTGCTGCAAGGATTTGCTCCGCTGCAACTCCTGAACAGATTTCAGTAATCTATCCAGGTCATCGACTGACCAAGAGACAGGATACTTCAGCATATCAGGATCATTCTTCAATTGTTCAATAATATCAACAAGGAGGGCAAGTGAGTCAAAAGATCTAGCATCCCATGAGTCCATCAGAGCAGATACTGGCATTGACGAGCTGTACTTCTTTGAAGCAGTAAATTCAAACCACTTTGAATACAACCCCTTTCTTTCAGCAATTAACTCCTTCCAGTTCCCCTCTGACCTGAGGCTAAAATACTCATGTAAGTACCGTTCAATCTGGTATATGGCAGTTTTATAATGCCGGAAGAGATTGTATTGCTCAAAACATCCAAGCAGTTCTGACACATCAGTCCCAGCAGAAAGGTTTAACTCACGCAATGCATTCCCAGTTAGTTGAGCCAGCAAACGAACAAGCGATGTCTTACCAGACGAGTGTGGACCCACAAGAATACACAGCCAACCCTGGTTTAGGCAGTGCAATATAGCCTCCAGGCTATACAGAGTTCCAGGGAGAACTTCGAGCTGGTTGATCCATGTTTTAGAAGGCTGGAAGTGACTCCTCGGGATGCATGCACTCCCTACAATCAAGTTTTTAGGGTTTATATGAAGCTTAGGGTGAGGATTCAATGAAAGTTTTGACTCGAAAACCTCTTCAAACAATCTGACAACTTCATTGCGGTCAGCTAAAGTGCGCATCCTTTGAAGATAAACTACATTCAAGAAGTCAAATTTTGAACCTTGCATTGAACCTTCAAGATCAATCAAAGAAAACACCTGGTTAATTGAAATGAATGTTGTGCATTTTATATGCACAAGTTTTTGGCAATAGACGTAGCTAGTACTTTGAATACTAAAATTAGAAGAATCGAAAGATCTAATTTCCATACTTGAGATCATCTGACATGAACGTATGACATCTCGAAGGTTAAATTCCCATGGAGAGCCCTGCTGGCCATACTTCCTAAGTACCATGGTATCGAAGTGAAGCTGCTTATTGAAAGTAATCAGCTTTGAAAGCAGTGAAGATGGGATATTAGGATAGCGCGCCTGACAGATATAGAGATAATCATCTGCAGACAACTCATCCACACAGACCTGCAAGCACCATAAATCTTATGTCAGACACCAACAATTTCTACTTTGACTTGTCAACCAAGGTTTGCTAACTACAAGTTTCCAAGCTTGTCAGGAATTCTGGTGTTCTAGACCCCAACAAGAACTTTCATTTCATGATAAAGCCACAGGCCAACTTTGTTGCAGCTGGAATAAATTCATGGTATCACTTCAATTATTAAAAAAAAAAGGGAAGGAAAACCAGCCTTAGCAAACCGATTTAGGAAGGACCTAGGTAGGCTCTTCCTACCGCCACCTTGAGAAGAAGGATTTTGACAGGCAAAGACACGGAAGGAAGGAGGGCATTTAAATGTTTGAGCAAGCTCTGGAATGAAAACATCCGCACGATGATCCAAGATTGAGTTTAGACCCTGTCCATGATAATCACAAGAATATTGCAAATAAATCCGAAATCCTCAAGAAATGCATTTAAATAACAGATTGAAGAAAGCCTACCTCTAAGACGGATTGAGAAGCTAAATTAAGCTCATCTAGCAAGACCCAGCTACCTCTTTTAAGAGCCTACACAATCAAAAAGTTGAAACAGATTACAGCCTTCAGTAATTAAGAGGGAAAAGAAGTCGTTGCAAAGAAAAATCCAAATGACTCAACTTGAAGCAGGATACCATCAGACCATGAGAACTCTATTCCATTTTCAGCCTGAACTGGCAAGTCAGAACCTAGAAGATCCATCATGTCCGTCTAGTAAAAAAAAAAAAAAAGCAGCAGCACAAGTTAAAGACCACAAAGCTTCGCAGCAACCTTGATGTAGCCATACAGGGTGTCATGCACAAACACATAATGATCATTTCACATTCTTCAAGTGTCTGATCATAATTTAGCATTACTGCACAAAATTGCTATTGGCTGGCTCAGGTCTCCGCTCCATTAAACATGCAATAATAAGGGAAGCAAAAGTAAATATAAAAATAAAAAAAGAGAGTTAAGAGATTCGAACCTGCTCAGACAGGTTAATTCGAACCACTTCATGTCCAGAAAACCCACCAAGTGCAACAATCAGGCTAGTTTTCCCAACACCAGGGCTGCCTTCCAGCAAAACTGCAACAAAGAACTCAAGATAATTCATATATGTTTGTGTCCTGAAAGAGGGAAAGAGAGAGAGCATCCCCTACCAAGTTCTCGAAAAAGAGAGAAAGAGAGAGAGAGAGTTCTAGACAAACCAGGTTTTGGAAGTTGCATGGCACGCAAAACCCGCAGTACATTCCTCTTAGTTGTCGGAGCCAGAAGTTCATAATCCTCAGTCTTACAAGCAAAATAACCTGTTAATGAAAAGCATTAATTCCAATACAAAAAACATTATTGAAAAAAAAAACTATAGCATAAAGAAGCATCTAGCAAAGTCAAACTAAACTATATAAATACGGGACACACGGCAGCAAACTAAAATGACACTAATAATTCACAAGACAGACATCAAGAGGCAGCATGAAGCAAGAGAAAGTACAAAACTTGCCATAATTAACAATTAATGAAAAGAGAAGTCCCCAATTAGAGACTAACCTTTGCAAATACAGAATGGATTAATTCCAAAAAGATCTTCTGTGTGAACAAGTTCATAAGGAATATTTTCTTCAGCTGAACCCCATCCATAATTTCCCAGTTTTGCCAACGATGAGAAAGATAAATTGTTTTCAACCTTCTGCCAAAGATATAAAATAAGATTTAGAGATGCTTTATATAGACCATAGCTACCTCGAATGTCAGAAATATATCTATTTCAGTTAGGAAATTGTTAAATTATCGACCTGAAGTTCCTCAAAAAGAAAGAACAAACAAGATTCTCTCAGTTTGTTAGCATCATCACATGGAATACCGGTACCTGAAAAATAGACAAAATAAGTTCACTTGAGAAACTGCATGTTATTACTAAAGTGAGACGTGAATAACGTTAAAGCACAAAATATGCATAAATTAGGAAGAGATTCATATTGGCAAAACAAAGATAAGTACCCAACATAATGCCATCCAGCAAAATGAGGAACACCCCATGAATTAAAGCATACTCAGGACCAAGCTTTGCTTCAGTAACATTAATAAATGTCATCCAGGACAACAGATCTCTGATGGTGAGTGTTCTGCCAGCTTGCAGTTCATTGAACCACTGCCAAGAAAATGGAAATAAAAAAAAAATTACTAAACGTTCTTATAAATGCATGAAAGAGGTGAAATCCCTGAGTTTGAAGAGGACCTACTCCAAAACAGTGAGTTTCAAAGTTTGGGAATCAGATGTTTAATTTGTATCCAGAACTAAAATAAGAATTACTATCTATTTCATACCAGAACGTTCAACCAAATTACCCATCACATGCTATTCCATCCTTATTAGGTTCCTCTGTTTTTGCTTTTTTTTCTTTATAACACCAGTACACAACCAATGAGTAATTTTAAAATACTCAATCACATGTAAATACATTACTGACAAGTAAATAGATTACATCAATGCACCTACCTTCCAGAAGTTGACAACACATTGTGCAAGTGAGGAAAGTGCAGGTTTATTGAATCTACATGAAAAGAGTAAATTCAGAATAAGGAAACAAAGATAACAAAAGAGTAAGCAATAACATGTATCAGTACCACAGCAGCCAACAGCAGTTCCAACTTTCAACACATACTGGTGTCAATCTGTGACAGCATCAGAGGGACACAATAACAGCAAGGATCTTAATTTTTCCTGTTATTCTATTTCTTTGGCTGATACGCGAATTTCTTATACTTGGTACCTTGACAGTATTGACAAAAGAGTTCCTTGATGCATAAGCCAGTGTATGTACAAGTATGGACACAATGACCAGCTAGTCGGATGGAACCACTATGTACTTAAATGGAGGAAATATTATCTGTTATAGTAGTCCTTCGGTAAATACAGGTACCATTTTTGTTCTTTCAAGAGAATTGATCCCCTCATCTTCCTGAATCAACCATAACAATGTTCAAATTTCAACAGAGACCAAAAGGGAATAGTCTAATTAAGCAAGCACAAATAGAAGAATAAAATACCTATCAACAGCAATTGACTGGAGTTCATCAATGTCAGTGACTGCTGGAACCCAAATCTCAGTGAACCTATTCCTTAGTGCTGGGGATAGCTCCTTCTTGCCATAATCACCACCAGGATTCATCGTCGCAAGGATGAAGAAATTTGGATGTGCTGTTATCTTCTCAAGAACTGAACCGCCTTTCTCGGCCAAAGACTTTAGAACACAATAAACATGACATTAGCACCTTAGAGCAGATTATTAGAAAATTCCTAAAAATTCTATCCCAAGGAATTACTAGCTGCAATAAGAAATCCAAGGCATTACTTGCTGCAAAAAAGGGCAATTCCTACCATCATATTCCAATGATACCAGATTAGTAAAATTAAAGCACGCCAAAATCTAACCCTAACAGGAGAAACTTTTCAAACTCAAAACTCAACATGAACTGAAAAATTTTGATAAGGCCACAACAAACTTAACCTGATCCACCCATATCAATTCAACACAACCATCCACACGAAACCCCACAAGATGAAACCTGAACTGATCCAAACCCATGATATCTGAAACCATCAGACCTGTTACTTAAAAAACCTGACACGACAACAGAAACCAACTGGACCTGAACATGGAACCAACCAAACCACAAAAGACTCCACCACAACACCTAGTCTGCTTTCATGACAATAACCCGAAACCGAGACCAATAAATTGAAAGCCGGATGAACCAAAATTGACCAACAGAAATGAACAAACCAAAACAACATAAAATCAAAGCAACAAACCAACAATTGCCGAACCTGAACCAAACAAGATCTAAAAGTCAAGTCAACCCACAAAAATCTCATCTAAACCCAATCTGACACACTGTTTTCCGTTCTCCGGAAAATCAAGACTGATCCTACAGAGAATAAATGGTAAAACATGTGCTATGGTCAAAAAATTTACCAATTTCCTCTCTGGTTCTAACACACTGTTGAGTCGTTCAAGAACACTATCATCTGCCATAGAAATTTCATCTACCAGAAACAGATCTCCACCCCTCATTGCCTCCACAAGAGGCCCATCTTGCCAGAGAAAAATAGCTTGCCAATTCTGATGCAGCCTTATCAGATCTAATTTCACTTTCTCTACTACATCAACGTCCTCTTCAGTAACATCAGCATATGAGTTTTGCACCTCTCTGCAGCCGCTTAATATTTCATTGACTATATTTATAGTTGAAGGAGCTTCAGATATATTAGAAGATACAGCCTGCAAGAGAGGATAAGAGTATAAAAAATTGTGATGTACACTTTTATACTTCAATAAGAGAACAGGACAAGACAAATACTCACCATCTCTTCAATGGTGTGCGTGAAAAGTTTGGATTGCTTTAGAATTGAGATATGATGTTTGAATTCCATGGCCAATCTTGACCTATCTCGAATTGGGTAAAATCCCTACAAAAAAAGGGCTTATCACTTGATAGTTCACATTTTTAACCAAAACACATCAGTCAAATTACAGCTTAATTAGAAAAAGGATGCCAAAACAATAAATTTGATATTATATGAATTTTTTTATTAAATTTGATATACTAAATTTATTTCTATATGCACCATGGCATACATTTGACCATATTTAAATCATAACTCCTAGGTAAACGAAAATCAGAAAAAGATCAAGGAAGTAACAAACCCCTATAAAATCTGATGTTTCAGTGTATTGGTGGCAATTCAATATATGCAACTTTGACCCAAGGACCGAGCTCAGCAACTGGCAGACAGTGGTCTTCCCCCCACCAGTCTCACCTACAAGAAGTACAGGCTCACGCAGCTTGTAGCATCGTTCTACAAGAAAATACAACCTCCACATGCTCCTTGTCCAAGTAAAACTGAAAAGAGAAAAGAGTTATTTTTTAGTTAGAGAGAAATTCTCTCATTTGATTCCTTATGAAAATGATTCTTCTTACACTTAAAGATAATAAAGTACACAGAATTTAAAGGTAAGAACAAAAACAGAAATGATATTGCCAAAAACAGACATTGTTTTTCACAGACGTTGTGAGATTTCTATTTCTTTGAAAAAAGACATTTTAAACAAATAATTAAATGCACAAACAACACTAACTTCCCAAAGCTCTCCTGCACTCTTTGATTTTCAGCAAGATGAGAAGGAGAAGTTCCCTGGCCAGATTCCTGTGTTGTCAAAACCAGTTCAATAAATGATTACAAAAAATGAACGATTATACCATTCCAAGGCCCTAGTACTGTTAATAATGAAGGACTTCAGTGATGATACCGTTTGGAAAACATCAGTGCTGTACATTCAGCCAGTAGTCATTTTTATAGTTCTTTTTTGTACTTAATCTAAGAAGTTGGTGCTTTCTTACTTTGCCTTGACCTAAGAAAAATATGCTGCTCCTTTTCTTTTTATTTTCCTTTAACCTAAAAACCCAAATTCTCAGTTGTCTATATACCGGTATTATTGCAATTCATGTAAGCAACCATTCCATTCAAATATATGCATGCTTACATTTTTTTTATGTTTCTGCCACTCATGTGTACTTACCCATTTGTATACGTCATTTATATCCAGGTCAACACGCAGATGGCGCTTTAGTGCCTCATAAACCACAATTTTCTCATTCTCATCACGCAACCTCTCAGCAAGCAGAAGGTACCCATCCTTTGCAAGATCCTGAGGTGACTTACCCAAGGCCATGTACCGATTGGCCCATCTGAACAAGTCCCTAGGCGTGATGAATCCTTGCTTACCAGCAAACACCCTGCTATTCTGCCTGTGCAGTTGCAGCTCCTTCATGACATCTACCATCTTCCCAGCATAGCTTATTGAAATCCCACACCTACCCCATAGAATAGTGGTTAGTTCATCCTCTGGAATCTCATCAACTTGCAACTCAAGAAATCGGTTCCGAAAAGCACGGGAGAGCATTTTACGGCCCCCATAAAGTACAGGTGGATTCTGAGTGGCAAAGAGCATGAAATCTGGATGGGCTTGTATTGTCTCCTGTAATTCAGGTATAAATAACTCCCTATTATCATCCAAAAGCCGATTTAACGCCTCTAAAACATCTGAAGGGGCCAGATTTAATTCGTCTAACAGTATCCAATGACCTTCACGGACAGCTTTTACCAAAACACCCTCTAGAAACTGAAGCCTCCCTTGTGAATCTGTGACATAACTACCAAAATACTCTTGAAGATCAGTATGCTCGTGATTGTTTATTCTCATGAACTCATGACCGGTGAAAGCAGCTACGTATTGAATGAGGCTGGTCTTCCCACTGGATGTGGGGCCCTGCAACAAGACTGGGTATCTCTTAATGTACGCTGCACGTGCCAGGTTCTCCAGGTGCTCATATACACTAGATGTCTTAATATATCTTTTCAAAAAATGTGCTGCTTCCGGCCCACCTTTTGGCTCTGAGACCCCACAAAAATACTGCTCAAAAGGAACACTTTGCGGCATTTTTCCATCCAACAGGTGGAACACTATCAAATTGGACATAATTTTCGCACTAGGTTTGTCAAGAAGAGTCAGAAAGAAGATGCAAAAGCCATCATAGAGAGCCTTTTTCAAGCCAAAATCCCTCTCTGCCTTCTTAGCATAATCCAGCGCACGTGCAAGGGACCTTAGGCTGAACTGTGGTTTCTGGCGTGCACCATCCTGCAGCCTATCCTCAGCCTCCATTTTGGCCAATTTATAGAACTGAATAATTTTTTCTGTGTACTCAGTGCCAGCTGGGGTCTCCTCCAAATACTTGTTAACAAATAATCGTAGATCATCATCATCCAAAGCATCATCTACAAAGTACTCAGTAAACCTACTCCTGAATGAGTATGGCAATTCACGTTTGCCTGCATCTGTTGCAGGGTTCATGCATGCGAAAAGACGGAAAGAAGGGTGCCGGTCCACATAATCGATGTCGCCTCTCTCGGCCAGACAGAGGGTACTTCTCTCGCCATCAAGTACCGCAGCGATTCTCTGTAGAGTTTCTTGAGGTGCCAGATTCACTTCATCTAGCAATATCCAGTGTCCGCTTCTTAAAGCGGTTACAAAGGCACCCTCCACAAACTTGAACGACATGCCACCTGCTGTGCCTATTTGGTTTAGTGCAGCCTTCAACCTAGTAGAGAGAGACTCCCAGTCAGAGAGGAGGAATGGTCTCTTTCGCTTAGATTTTGGTCTATCGCTGGTAAGTTCGTAGACTTCATCGACCTTTTTCTGGAGAACACGAAGCAGCTTCTTCCACTTCTTCTCTATCACAATCAGTTCACAGTAACGAAACAGTTCTTCATTCACCTGGTTGCCCAAACATAAAGATTATATTCAGTAGAAATTTTAACTACCAGAAGTACCAGAAAGACCACAAGCTAGGAAAACTTCAATTAAAATATATACGTCACCATTTACTCCCCCCATTCTTCGTTCTAGGGTTTTTGTCCAATGGAATCACGAAAAGAGACATGTACATGAACGAAGGGACACAGAAGGGAAATAGATGGAGTTGTGATGGGATCATCGTTGCCCAAGATAGAGGGAAGTCTAGATAAGCATTAGTGGGAAGAGTTCCAGATTCCTACCTTATGAGTGCACAAATCACGTAACAAACTCTTGAACTCATGATAAAGAGGAACACATATGGACCGTGCATCTGTTGGCTTAAAGCCTCCCAAAAGATCTGTCACATCACTTTGTTGACTCAGGTTCTGCAATTGTATATAAACAAAAGTAGTTAGCATTTTAAATGTGTCACAGTAAAAAAAAAAGGATAAATCAATTATCATGACATACCATAATCGTGAGTGGGTGTCCAAGACATGCGGCCAGATTCTGCACTAAAGTAGTTTTACCAGTGCCTGTTTCACCAACTAGAAGAACTGATTCATTGTACTTCACTGAACAAGCAATTTTCTCCATGGTTTGCAGAGAACTCCTTAAACCAACAAAAGGCCTTTTTTGCTCCATTGCCTAATATTTGAAATGTTAAAGCCTGCTAATGTCATACAAGTGAAAAAGCTCAAAAAATAGTAGAACACGTACTAGTTTCGCCATGCCCTCCAACTTGGCCCTTCCAACTTGAAACTGTGTCTGCTGAATCTGAATGTGTAGACAACAAAAATTAAGTTGCTATAAGACAATTTACACAATAAATATGTGAAAGCCAATTGAATTGAAGTGCAGATGGTTTTTCCTTTCTTCAAGGGCTAACACAGAGTGTCTAAATCGAAAGGTACTATTCATTATATAAAGCAGGTGCCAGACCCAACATGGACAGGTACAAAGATAAACAGGTTCTAGCACTGGCAGTATAGTTCACACTTCACAAAGTATCAGAGTAATAACCTGTATAATTGGCTTGTAACCCAGGTGAACAGACTCTGGTGCAGGCAGGCCCAACATCCCAGAAACTTTTCTCATAACAGATAAGCATTTCTCCGAGGAGGATAAATTAGCAGTAAATACATCAATAGCCTATACAAACAATAGAAATATCCTTTTACCAACAAATTTCAAGGATAAAACAATAAAACGGCAAACAAAAATAAAGGCTCAACTAAGCTCAACTAAGTTCATACCTCCTGATAAATAGTCTGGGTATCTGAAGCTGACAGACCATGGTCAGTATAATGAACACTAGCACCGACCAATCTCTTACACCACTTTAGTAGGTCCCTTCAATATGTTAGCATGAATCCCATTAAATGCATATTATTGAGAAGGCAGAAAGTAACAATACCAACATAACATGCAACATCAACTATGTTACAACAAAAGAGGCCAAAGACGCCACACACGAACATTAAGACAAAAATGATATAAAAATACATTGAATACTACGACCAGCTAGTGTAGGACCCTGTACAATGAGATTAAAGATACCTCAAGGAGAATCTAGTGAAAGAACCAGCTGAAACAGATCCAACAAGCTGGTGAGACATCATTCTGTTGATTACTTCAAAGATATCTGCAGAGTAAAACGTAGACTGACTGTCAAGTGCAATGCATACAGGGAAAAAATAAAAATAATATTAGTTATAAACTGAAAACAAACCTAGGAGCTTGGTTGAGATCAACTTCAGACTCGGATACCATATATTCACTATGTCTAACATATCTTCTCTCCAAGGAGGCCTAACCATCACTTGTCTCCAGAGTGCACTGAAACATCGTCCTAAGAAAAGTGAAAATATTAATGATGTGTTTAAGTAATTAATATTTAGTGAAGATCCAACAGCCGTCACAAAAAAATGATGCATAATAAAAGAAATATGATCTTCTGCAAAATAAAGGTTAAACGAAGTTCTAAGAAAATGTAGTACAAAAAACTATTATAAATATACAATGCTAAATAACCACTCTACAGGCTTAAGCTTCCAAAGCAATTGTTTGCTTGACATGGCATTTGAGCCAAAGGTCATGGGTTCAAATGCCGCCAGGTTCAAATTATAAATTGATTTCACTCCGCAAATAATCTTGCACATGATCAAGTCCATGAGCAAACCACCACAAAGGAAAGGAAGTACTAAGAATACAAAAGATTAAATGCACATTACTCCATGACCTTTGGCTTTTGCAGCAACTAAGGAGCAAAGTTATATAGTGGCAAGGTAGGGTATTTTCTGGCACTTGGCCTTCTTGGGCTCAGAAAAGGTATCTAAAGTTTATTGTTTTCACCATGACAATTCAGAAAGAAATTAAAAAAAATGCTTGTTAAAAGTAATTAAAATATTGCACCCCACCCTAATAAAAAAATAAATTTTGCCTCACCCTAAAGGTAGTACTTCTTGCGCGTCCCATGGCAACCGGTTGGTCAACAAAGACAGGTCTAACCCAAATTTACTAAGCATGCGATGTTATTATATTCATCAATGAAGGTAGAAGAGAATCTCTGCTTACTAACCTTCAATATACGTTCCTGAGGTCGTCACAGTGGCAAATAGCCTAAAACTACGTGCCACTTCAACCACCTAATAAAAAGGAAGATGAACAAATATTTAGTTTAAAAACAACAGATAACCATAATAAAAAAAGTTGCTACACAAGTACTCCGAAAGGGTAACCTCTCCATGGCAGATTGAAAAAGAAGTTGTGCCTTCCAACAGCGGTAGTAAAACTGACTGAACATCGCTAGGTGCTTTGTCTATATCTTCAAAAACAATCCAAAACCCTTTCACAATCGCCTGGTACAATGATTGAAAAGGCAAAGTAAAATTCATATGTTGTTTCTGCCAGAAGACATAAATTATGGGCATGGCCAAAACAAACCTGAGTTAGCGACCCAGGATTCCACTTGAACTCTCCTGGTTGTTCTGTGCACACATAACTACCTACCAGTGTCCTACTATCCATCTGGTCATCCATGTGAACAAATAAAACTGAAAAGATTGACCATAATAATTTTCTATCAAACAGGATGCAATTCAAAATGATACATTAGATTTTTTTTTATTACAACTGCAAACTGGTAAAAAAATTGCCAAACAATAATACCTCGATTCCCACCAGCAAGCTTGTTGATCAATGCAGTTTTCCCAGAACCTACAGGGCCATAAAGGAGTACAGGCCACTTTTGGGTAACAGCCATCAGAGCCACTTCATAAGTCCTTTTCATGCTAGCAGTAAGTATGAAGGGGCTAAAACCAGGAAAAAGGATGTATGGAGTTAATAAACAAAATAAACGGTAGAAGATGTTACCAGCAATAAATAAATTAATTAATTCCTACCACATATCACCAATCTGTTTTCTCTTTCCAGGCTGAGAAGCCTCCAATTCTGATAAAGAGTCAACTAAATTCAAGCAGTTCAGATATTCCATTTCAGGGCTACTTGAAGCAATGCCATTAATAGAGTCAGAAGGGCCTCTTTCGCATCCTTCAAAATACAGACCAGCCTTTTCTATTGAAGTGTCACCACAAAATTTCTTCCACCTATATGACAATACAATTGCAGCATCACTATAGCACCAAGTATCAGAACGAGTCATTAACAGCACAGCATGCACCACCTGAACTGGTGTAGGCATCCCAACTAATGGCCCTTCATGCTCATTCTTACTATTTTCTGGACTACCATTTTCTTCTTAATATATGTGCAAAAAACCTTTGTTTGCATGCAGTTCAGTCCAATATTTTCATTAAATTGTCCGATCATTTTCATTTTCTAAAGAAAATACAAGAATACCATACCCACATGCCCAAAGATCAAGCTAGTGAGGTACAGATCCTTCAATCATGGATTTCCTAACCCTATTAAAAAAATAAAGAAGAAAACTTGTGCAATAATAACATTACCTCTCATAGCACATGAAAGCTTCATCTGCTCGAATGCCGAGATTTTCTATAATCCTATCACTGGATTTAAGAACAATAGATAAAATCTGTACTGTATACCATCTTAGTTCCAATTCTTCATCTGATTGTGTGGTTTCTATTAAATTAATATCACCCAAGCTATCTAGTAGATCCAAGAAACATGACCAATCCCATAGCTCAGAAAATACTTTTGGCTCCACGGCGAGAAAACGGTATGACAATCTTGTAACTTCGAGTAATAAGTTAATTCCCTGGTAACAATATCAAGAATATTCTACTCAGTTTGCATTCCCTTACATCATCAGATGTATCAAAGCAATAATAAAAAAAACACTTGTAATATAAGTGTGCAAAAATTGAACCTTTTTTAGCGCAGGCAGAGATATATCCATATGTTTGACCCTTTCAAATGGTGGTGGAGAGAATTTGAAATAATTTAGAACACATCTGTACCAAAACAAAACCAGTCGTTAAGCATGCAAGATTCTAAGCTAACTACTATTTATCATAAAATTTGCATTGACATTATATTACTGTACCAGGCATTGCAGTTAGCATATGAAGAGCATAGGAATTGTTCCCTACCTGATCCACTTACTTACTTTCGGTTTGATTTTTGTGCATGACTAGGTAGTATGGAAGAAGAATAAATCCAATTTTGCATAAAAGAAAAGAAATCATGGAAGAAGAATCACCTCAACAAAAATGGTGCAAGGTCAAGCGCCCGGCACAGAGCCAGGCAAGCAACCTCATGAAGCCTCAAACCCCTCCCTCTAAGCAGAAAAAAATCCAAAACCCTTATCTCCTCGCCAATTTCATCCTCAAAACTCGTATCGTTCTCTGAATTTAGACTAGGGGCTGCCCTTAGGTTATCAACAACTCTGGTAGCTATCCTTTCACAAACAGGTCTAAAGCAGCCGACGATAGGGATTGTGTACTCGGGGTGGAGAAAAGGATCCGCTAGCGCTTCCACCAGATCGTCCAATATTAACTGAGAGCAGTCGTTGGAGCAGATTTGGTGAAGGGATGAGAGTTTGGGGTCGGAAAGAAGATCGGGGTAGCGGGTCAGGAGGCGGCTGAGAGAGGCGGAACTAGAAAAGCTACCGTCGAACGACATCGGAGAAGAAAGACGAATTTGAGAACTTGAGCGGGAGAGAGAGAGAGAGAGGATCGATCGGCGGTAACTAGGGTTTTAAGGCGGCAGAGAGACGGAGGGTTTCAGAAAGCGAAAAAAAAGGAAGAGAGAGAAGCAGAAGTACGGTCGAGTACTTCGTCCCGAGCCCCCGTTCCTCGCCATCGAAACTATTTATCGACATCAACTTTGGTTGAACGGTTTAGCGCTCAAATGACATTCGTTCATGCAAATAATTATACCCTTGTCCATGCAAGTTGCGTGGTCTTAAATTAAGGCAAAGTTTTAAATATGTCCTTTCAAAACTTCGAAATTACTTATGTGTCCTTGTAAAATTTATAATATTATATTTATCTTTTCAGACTATTAAAATTATAATATTTATCCAACAAAATTTTATGGTATATTAAATATATTCAAAAACTATAAATAACCTGATTAAATATTTTAAAACTCAATTTAAAATCTTAGTGTATATATTATGACTATTATTTTTTTTATTTCTCTCATTCATGTTGCTCCAATATTAACTCTTCAAGCACCAAAATAAATTTCATCTCCATTATTTTCATTTACTAATAATTCAATTACAATTTCAAAAAATTTAAAATCTTCAATGATCTGTATTCATGCTTCATAATTATATATGTAGTATATTTACTGAGAATTTGATTTCAAAAATGTTTGTCTATTATTTTCAATAATAGTAAATGAGGAATTTATAAATATGAACTTAGTTCTAATGAAAAAGATAATATATTGAATAAATATGAGTATTTTAATAATTTGAAAAGATAAATATGATATTACAAATTTTAGAGGAGGAAATATATAATTTTGAAATTTTGTAAGGGTATATGTGAAATTCCGTCTAATTTAAAAGCACAACTTCAATTACGCAAGTTCCCACCAATTTTGGTTAATTTTAACCCTGATCCATTCTCACTCCGTACTGACCAGCATGTTATTGTAATACACCAAAGGGAACATAATTACTCAATTCAAGGGTTGTTGCTTCTTATTAGCAGCTATATTTAGCTTTAAAAAAAGTTAAAATATTGAGGGGAGGATAACTTCAAACGAAAGAGATGTAAGAGCAAACCCTACTACAAGTTTAATTGTAGGACTGATTAGATATAATACAACAAAGATTTATAGGAAAATTAAAAAGCTCCAACCAAGCTCAGCAATTCAAAGCTTTACAAAAGGAAATCCGAGATGAAACAGGCTCGACCGAGAATCAATGCAAGTATGCAATCGAGAGAAAGCAAAGAGGGAAAGAGAGGTAGAGGCATTAATTGAGATTGTTATTTGTTATGCTTGTTGAAATTGCATTTGTTTTGTTTCTGAGTCCCTAAGAGCTACATTAATCTTTACTTGAGAGCCAACATTTGGTTTAGAATGGAGAAATATCAATTTTTCAAATTTAAGTAAAATTAAGTCTACATGGATGGGATCGTCACAAGATGAGGAACTTAGGAAATTGATTGTCACAAATAATAAAATAAAAAAAATTGTTACTAGGGAAAAATTTAGAAGAATTTTATGATATTACCAACAAAATTTAACGTGAACTAAACACAGCCCCAAAAAAATTACTTAAATTCTAAATGCGGCTGGTCGGAGCATAATTCTCAGAGCCCAAAAACTACCCTCAGTCTCCGGCACATTACTCATCCTGAATAAAGGGATGATATCATATTCCCTTGCGATTATAAAGACATGATATAATTTTGCTAGGTGAACATATGAAATATATCGTCCATTGGCACATCAGAAGAGTTTGATAAATACACAGGAGGGGATATCAGATACCCACAGGTGCCACATCTATGTACAAAACTATCAATGAAAACATAGAATTGAAAGAAATACTTTAGTACAGCATTAATGAAGTGCATTCCGCTTTGTACCAGTGATGGTACGGCCATACCAGTGATTAATACTGGTATTCAGGTTGCAGCAGCTGAGAAGTTAACACCATGTGTACATGCTAACCAAACCTCATGTAGAACAACCTTCTAGAAGCCAGGTAAAATCAGTTCAGTACAGTAACTACATTTTCAATACTTCTTGAAATTTTTATCTCAAAGTCCATGATACAAACTTGAATGACTGGTTTCACATCTCTCAAGCAATTCATCAACCACTTTACATCATTCCACAATTATGTACATATATATAAATATGATTGCTCTCTCACTTTCAGAAAAGTAAGATTGGTTGCTCCTCCAATTATAACACAACCCCATTCAATTGATTTGTCATTCACTATTACCAACACTGGTACCACAAAATAGAACCATCTTATCAGAGTTTAATTAATATGATTTGGCAAATTACATGGGTTAATTAATTACATCATACAATCGTATCTGGGGCTTACACCAATGACAACAATCATGAGCAATAGCCAGGTTCCAATACCAAGGAATTGAGAGAAAACCACACTTCTCTCTCACAGGCATTTCATCAAACAGTTAACACACGCCACTGTCATAATGCAATTTTTATCAAAGAAATTTCAGCCCCATTAACATCAGATCTGAACAAATTAACAAGATAGCCATCCATTAGTACCTAATACTAAAAGTGAAACCTCTAATTTCTCTTATACATCATCTGACAGAATCTTAAAACCCCGCCAAACCCTAAGCATTCATCAATCATCGAAACCAAACCAAACTAAAAATCTAAGCTCTCTCACCACGGATCCTACGAGCAAGCTGTATATCCTTGGGCATAATCGTCACCCTCTTGGCATGAATCGCACACAGATTCGTATCCTCAAACAATCCAACCAAATACGCCTCAGCGGCCTCTTGCAATGCTGCTACGGCTGAGCTCTGGAACCTGAGATCAGTCTTGAAATCCTGAGCAATCTCTCTCACCAGCCTCTGAAAGGGGAGCTTCCTGATCAGAAGCTCGGTGCTTTTCTGGTACTTCCTGATCTCACGAAGCGCCACCGTGCCAGGTCTGAAGCGGTGAGGCTTCTTAACTCCACCAGTGGCCGGTGCCGACTTACGAGCAGCCTTAGTGGCGAGTTGCTTACGTGGCGCCTTGCCACCAGTGGACTTGCGAGCGGTTTGCTTCGTACGAGCCATTTTGAAGGGGTAAAGTTGGAATACGAAGGTTCGAGAATACAATTTGCGAGAGGGATTGAGAGAAATAGATCGGAGTTGAAGGTGAGAAGTAAGGCGAGGAGATGGGGGTTTAAATAAGAGAGATTTGAATTTTGATTTGATTTGAGTTTTGTTTGTTTGAAATTAAGGCGGGAGAAAGAGAGAGGGAATTGGGAAATTTTAGGGAGGGGAAGAACTAAGAAGAGATTTCGAGAATTTTCTGGACCGTTGGATTGAGATGAAATAACGGTCGGGATTGAGAGGATGGTGGCGATCCGTGGGGGCGTAAATGGTGGAATGCTATTGGTCTATCGTTTTAAATTAGGATCTTTTTCCTGTTTCTCGTTTCTGACAAGCGGACCCACTTGTGCGCTCTTGCTCAAGGGCAGTGTTATAATTTCATATATTTTGTGCTCTATTGAGAGTTCACTATAAAGAGTAATTTAACAATGATATTTTCATATCTTTCAGATTTTTATTTTGGAAAAGAAGCATATGAAAACCAAGCTTTTTGTAGCCAAATCTAGACCATCCAACAAACGCGTCAGACGATATTTTTCTTTCTTTTAGGGGTATATATTTTTGTGCAATTTAAAAAAATTTCCATCTAAAACGATCGTTTCTAATTTCTATTTTGCGAAATTTTATAGTTAATTTTAAACATTAATTTCTATCTACAAACACAGTTATACAATTGATCTTTTTTCTTTTCTATATTATTTTTTATGATTGTTAAATAAATTAAAAATTAATATAGGAACATGATAATTGTCTCTCAAGTAAAATCTCCCAGTCAAATCTCTCAGTTTGACCACAAGTATTAAGACTTTTATATTCTTAAAAATTTTAGAGTCTTAATAGTTAGTTAGATATCTACTATTTCTACCATCACAAAATATTAATAACTTTTTAGATAAGTCTATATATTAAATATTCTAAGTCTTAATACTTGATGTATTAGATCATCAATTAATATAATAAATGGAAAGTCTTAAATATTTACTTCATCGTATGTTTTTAAACGGTGTAAAATGCACATTTTCAACTTTTCAAGTTAATATAATGTTCCTAAACAAAAAAATTTATTACTTAATTAACAAAATATAAATACATTAAACATAAAATTGTAATACAAAACTAAAAAATTCTTGGCAGTCTTCATACCTAATATAAGCAAATATATAACATATATTCAAAGACTTAATATTTAATTATAAATGTCACTATATGAAGCAGTGAACTAATTAATACTATAAAATCATAAATAATAAAAAGTATTGATGTTTTAACTATCGAAATTATTATAGTGCAAGTACAAAAGATTAATATTAATGAACATAAACGTCATTATAGTTCATATAGACAAGTCACATACTGCATATTCAAAATAATTATAATAAATATTAAATTATTTCATCACTAGACATTAATAATCTTTTAAACTCCTCAATCACTAGCATTTGAAATCTTCTAAATTAAAGAACATAAAAGTCATTATAGTCTCTATAAGCAAGTCACTATATTATATATTCAAAATAACTATAGAAAATATTAAACTCCTTAATTAATATCGGAGTATTAATATTTTCATATCAGAGTATCGATACTTTCATATCAGAGTATTAATACTTTCATATCAGATTGTTAATATTTTTGTATTGAATGGGTTGAACTTAAGGAAATTAAAGCATAAGAAAGCTAGTTATAACAATTTAGTATTAATATTTTTTTCATACTAGTACTAATACTTATCAACAATTATATTTAAAAGTATTAATAGTTGTACATTAAAGTATTAACAATTTAAAATTCAATTATTAATAGTTATACATTGAAGTATTAACAATACGAATGCGAAGAAAAAATTGAAAATTTCGGAAAAAAATGAAAATTGAATGAGTTAGTTATAAACAAATAGACTTTAACTAGACTGAGAGGCACAAATAGAGGATATTAGCTTTAAAGATTATATTTTTCTCTAATAATTTTGTACTAAAATATTAATACTATGATATCAGGGCATTAACATTTTCATATTGACTGGACTAAATTTAAAAAAAGTTAAGAAATAAGAAAATTAAAAAAATTAGTTATAACAAATAAAAAAAGTTTGGACTGGGGGTCAAAATTGAGGGATTTAATTGTGAGCGAATATATCTTTTCTCATTAATATATCCGTTAGTCAAGAAAGTATAAAAGAAAATAATAAAAGGAACATCATAATTGTCCCCCCAAATAAAATCCCCCAATCAAATCCTTCAATTTGACCATGAATATTAAGACTTTCACATTCTTAAGAATATGAAGTTTTAATAGTTGATCAGCTCTTTGTTGCTTCCACTATCACAAAGTATTAATATTTTCTTAGATAAGTCTATATACTAAATATTCGAAGTCTTAATACTTAATGTACTAAATCGTCGATTAATATAATAAACAGAATGTCTTAATACTTAATTAACAAATACCAAATATTGACTTCATTAGGTGTTTTTAAACAGTGCAAAAAAAATTTCCAACTTTCCAAGTTAATATAATGTTTGTACACAAAAAGTCTTATTACTTAATTAATAAAATATAAATACATTAAATATAAAGTCGTAATGTTTAGCTATAAATGTCACCATATAAAGCAGCGGACTAATCAATACTATAAAATCATAAATAACATAAAGTATTAATGTTTTAACTATCGAAATCATTATAGTGTAAGTAGAAAAAATTAATATCAATGAATATAAACATCATTATAGTTCATATAGACAAATCACTACACTGCCTATTCAAAATAACTATAATAAATATTAATTTTTTTAATCACTGCACATTAATGATCTTCTAAACTCCTCAATCACTAAACATTAGCAATTTTTTAAATCAAAGAATATAAAAAGTCATTACAATTTATAAAGCAAGCAACTATACTACATATTCAAAATAACTATAGAAAATATTAAGCTCCTTAATTACTAAATAGTAATAAATTTTTAAAAGTGAACGAGAATATAAAGACCAAGTTCTTTATATACGAATATGAACCTTAATGAAGATTTAATTTAGAGATAGATAATTATCCCAAGTCAAATCCCTCGAGTTTGACTAAATCTGAACACTCTAACAATCTGAATTACCGACTTGTAGGTTAAATATTATACTGCACAACGAAGATATTTATAGACAAAATGTAAAATATTAACAATTATCAAAGAAATACATATTTTCAACTTCGAAAACAAAACTACCTAAATTACTCACTTACAAGTTAAGTATTAATATTACTTGATGAAAATATTTATAAACGAAACGTGAAGTGTTAATAGTTCTTAAATAAATTCATATTTTCAACTTCGAAAACAAACCATCTAAATTATCGACTCGCAAGATAAGTTTTAATATTTCTCAACGGAATTATTTAAAGTGTTAATATTTTCTGAAGTCAGTATTAATTTTGTTTTAAAAGTTAGTACTAATATTTGTCAATAAAAGTACAATTATAAAATATTAATACTCTCATATTTCATATTGAAATATTAATAGTTGCATATTGAAGTATTAATAATTTAAAAATTGAATTATTAATAGTTACACATTGAAATATTAATAGTAATAAAGAGAAAATAATTGAAATTTTTGAAAAAATGAAACTTAAGAGAGTTAGTTATAGATAAATAGATTTTGATTGGACTGAGGGACAAAAATATCTTTAATGAGAGGTATCTCGCAAGTGATAACTTACTCTAATTATCCCTACTTTATACTCCTCTCAAACATAAACTTTAAGAAAGCCAAAGCATATGCTAAAAAACTAAAAATAAAGTCCAAAAAAGAGTTATTATAAAGAGGTGAGTTCAAATATCCCTATTTTTTGTGTCTTCATTATTTCTTTATTTTTTTTAAATTTTCTAAACCATTAGATATGATTCTCTATATGAACATAAAAAAATTATTGATCTTTTGACTTTCATTTTATATGAATTAATTTTTAACATCCAGAAATTATTCAAATTAATGCATTTATTATAAGTTCTTGATGTCAAACGAAATAACATTCAAATATAATCTTTTATGTGTGCATATAAAAATAATATAGATTACATGTAATGATTTTATTTTGAAATTTTAGTTTTAAAATCTGAATTAATTAAAATTTTAAAAATAGAGACATAATGGAAATAAAAAAAAATAAAGATATTTAAACCCTCCTCCATTATAAATTATTATTATATATAAATCCTGGACAATGGAATAAACAGTGTTCTGAATTTGATCTCCACCGTCTAACGCCTTCTGACTTGAAATCAAAACGCTTGGGCAGTTGACTGCACTGTTCTTCAAACAACACTCTACAGTATCAAATAGTAATTCAATCTGATCCGTTCGTTTCTTACGTTGCAAATCTAAACCCTCTATTTTATTCTTCAAACAACACTCTACATCTTTCCCGTCTCTTTTAGCACTCTTTACCTCTCTCTCTCTCTCTCTCTCACATCCATTCTTCTCAAAACTCTCCGAAGCCTCTCGTCTACTCTCCTCAAAACTCGCTCATCAATGCCTTCTCCAGACCAAATCTTGGCGATAACGTGAGATCTCTTCAATCCCAGATATTGACTCCAAGATGGAAAATCAGAGGCACACTTTATACAACACATTTCTTGCTCCTCTGTTTTTTGTTTTTTGATGTGAACGTTTCTTGCTCCTCTGTTTTTTGATGTGAACATTTCTTGCTCCTCTGTTTTTTGATGTGAACATTTCTTGCTCCTCTGTTTTTTGATGTGAACATTTCTTGCTCCTCGCATGACAAATATATGATGATCTTATTTTTTTTTTAAAGCATAAATCACACGTAGGTAGCATTTAGCTCTACATAACTTTGATGGTTCAATTTATTTTATTTTTGTCTAATTCATTTGCTACGATGTTCTTTATAAGTTTGATATTTTTCTGTATATCGTTTGATTTTCCATGTAATTTGTCTCATGCTATTTTGAAATCAGTGATCATCATATTCATGATTATTTTTCTCTTCAAACTTATAATAAATATCTTTCGGCTTTCATTTTATTCTCTATTTATTCTACATTGACATGACCTATATTTGCATGATTGTTTGTAGCTTCAATTGCTTCTTTTATTTTAAAAAAATGTCAACACAAAGATCTCATGGCTTGTAGTCTCGCTACACTCGAAGGCTAGCAATGACATAACACATTGGAAAAAGGAAAAAAAAAAATCGAAATTAGTCTACAAAAAGCATCGAGTCAATCACAACGCATATTATTATATTTACAATTGCATATATAACAATGCCATGAATTTCCACGAGAGAGAAGCGGCTTCTTTAATCTGTGAGCCAATTTGTTATGTATAGATATTTTTTAAAAAAATAAAGAAAGAAAGAAAGAAAGAAAGAAAAAGCTGATGCTTGTTCACTACTGCGATAAATTAATTTCTAGAAGCCACCATGATGCCAAGTAGGTAGGTAGCTCCTAGCTACTTGTTCATATGAATTAATAAATGAAAATTGAACAAAATATTAGAGTGATATCATATTGATACACTGATTGATACTGATTTTATATTATATAATTTATTTTATATAATATTTTTCATTATTTAATATAAATATTATTAATATGAATAATAAAATATAAATAAATTACATAATAAAATTATTAATATAAATGATAATTCGTAATATGAATAACAAAATCAATACTTATGACGGTATCAAGAACGGAATCTGTATATGAACTTTTATTAAATAAATCTTGTGTCAGAATACATTACTAAAAAAAAATAAAAACTTGATCATAAGTGTTATTATTATAAATCCAGTCCGAGGAAATTATTGGTCCACAGAGTTCATCAGTCCAAATACCTAAACGATAGCGACAAAAAGCTTCACGTAATAAAATACGTTCAATAATAATCACACAAATACAAGGGGGGCAATATAAAATTCGCCTCAAATGGACATCTCCAGTTTTGAAGAACTGGGGAGAATCAAAATCGTGTGATTCTCCGTTCTGCCCCGACGGAACGGGACGGAGAGTCAACTCATTCCGACAGTCATTGGGACCTGATCTGGTCAAAATGACTTGGGTACTCGGAAAGTGTACCAAAATTAACACAATTAGGATCCGTTCAGTTGCATCTCATTTAAGTGGGATGAGATTTATGAATATGAGATCTCACTAATTAATTTATGGAAATCCACGTCTTTGAAATACATTGGAATAATTATGGAAATATATAAAATGTGTGTTTGATTGTATTATGGGAATAATTGTGGGAAATTTGTGTTTTATTTTCAAGAGATGGTAGATTAGTTTGATTTGTGTGTAAACTCATTATTTCATTTTCTAATTTTTAATTTTCATGTTTGATAGTTATATTTATATTGATGTTAAAAAATAAAATAAGAATCTTTGCATTAGGTGTAGGTAAATTATAAAAAAAGGATAACGTTTTTGTTAAATGCAAAATTTATTAATGATTATTATATAATTTAAGTAAACTAATTAATTGAGTTGGCTTTTAAAAAATATAAAATTGATTTTGAAAAAAAAAATAGTTAAGAAAGAGCAAAAAAAAGGTTTAATCTATGAGTATAGCTTCTTTAAGAATTCGGATAGAACCTAATTCAACTCACTTAAAACATAGATATAATTTAAAATCGGATAGTCCAAAACCTAACTTGACATGATCCGATTCGACCTGACTCGTGATCCAACGATTCTCCGAAGTCAAATTGACGATCCAAAAGTTTTATGAAGCCAAACTGACCTATATTAAATTGATCTGTCTCGCTAGATACAACCTCCGCATACATCTCTAGTGATTCTTATGTGAGCATTTTTTAGGGTACGATTTATTTTCATATTTTGTTGCTAAGTAAAATAATATAAGAAGTAATTGTTATGTTTTTAGTCAGACGAATTCAAAATAATATTATTTCATAATTTTCTTTTTGATGATTCGTTCTCATTTTTTTGTTTTTTTAAACTAATATTTTGGTTGTCATTTTAAGGAGTACTTTAAATACAAGTTATATTAGTCGAAGTCAGAAAATAGTTTGCACGCCAATTTTTATTTGTGGTGCATCGTCTTCAAAGAGCAAAATATTAAAAAAATATTCAATCACTACATTATCTTGACGAGTTTATTTGAAAAAAATCAATCTCGTTTATTTATACTTCTCATCGTACGCAATGTCATTTTTTTTTGTTTGATTGTACTGTTTTCTATTTATATTTCACTTAACTCGATCTACATTGATTCAGAGACAATGAGTTAAAATTAATTTAGAGCAATTGGAACTTTTTCAATTTAACTATATTTACCATAACAATTAAGATTTGTTTGTTAACAAATATAATGATTAATTGTGAAGATATTTCAGTAATTATTGAGACAGTGCTATATCTTAGATGCAACCCTGCAAATCTACTATGTTCAGAGGAGAATTCCGATGTCATAAGTTTTTTGTATCACGAGATATCACAGATTTACATTTTTATTTATTTAAAAATTTGACATTCAAATTTCAAATCCAAACAATTGATCTTGTTCATTTTCATGGAAGATATATGCACAGAAAATTTTATGATTTTTTGAGCTAATTTTATATTATATCAAAATATCACAAAATCAATGCATTAAAATTAATTAATCATAATTAATTAGATTCATTCATTTTGTGACCATCTCATCTAGTATAAAATTTTACGTGCATACATCTACCATTAAAAGCAAGGAGATCAACAATTTAGATCCGAAATGTGAATCTCAAATTTTAAAATATAAATTAAAAAATAAATTTGTAACATCTTGTGACATCAAAAACTCATAACATCGGAACTTTCTCATGTAGTATATCATAAGTAGTTGAGGAGATTAAGAATATATTATAGACATGCAGATATATGTATCATTGGGAATTGATATTTTCATCGATATCGATTTTGTTATTCAAATAAAATAAGTTATTATTTATGTTAATGACTTTCACATATAACTTATTTTGTATAATATTTTAATTATTCAATTTAAGTGAGTTATTATTTAGATTAGTAATATCTAAATTGAATAATAAAATATTGTACAAAATAAATAAGTTGTATAATAAAGTTATTAACATAAATAATAAAATTATTTATTAACATAAATAATAACTCATTTAATTTAAATAATAAAATTAGCATCAATCATATCGCCCTGACATATGCCATATGTATTTTGTTTGTGATTAACTATTTCGATATCACATACCTTTTTTTATCCAAAATTCCATTCAGAATTTGAATATAATATTCTAAATTATCAACTAACATCTAGCATGCCAACAATCATAAAGTACAATAAAAAAAATGAAAATAATTAAATTATAACAATTCATCTGGGTTGCTACATGATAAAAAAAAAAGAAAATTATAATAAACTTTAATATATCATAAAAGAGGGGAAAAAAATATAATTTTATTTATGTCTCAAGTATATTTAATTATCTAGGAAAAACGCACCTAACAGAAAAAAATATAACTTTGGGACTTGTGGGGTGTCACGGTGGAAGTCACCAAGCAATTTCTACAGTATAAAATATAATTAATAATAAATTAAATAAAAAGTGAACTAGAGCTCTTTTTTTCGGATTCGTAACCTTTTCTGCGCTGCACCGTACTATATATCGTAATATCCGTCGGATCACGTCAAGATTCGTGTAAAGTAAATCTAAAAATAAAATTTCTATAATCTGTCCGTCCGTTCGCGGTACGATACATTGTGCGTAGCAGAAAATCAGAACCTTTTTCCCTTTTTCTTTTTTTCCTTCCTACCTTTCCCCACTCTCTCTCTCTGCCTTCTTGACCTCGCCATTTCATTATTCACTGTGTCTCCTGTGTCTAGTCGAGAGAGAGAGAGAGAGGGGGAGAGGGGGAGAGAGAGAGAGAGAGGTAGGGCTAGCGAGGGAGCGAGAGGTTCATACGCTTTGATCCCTTTCCTTCAGATTCGTCTAGAAAGCTACCAGCGACAAGCGCACAACTCTCAGGTTAGATATGACCTCAATGTGAGTTATTTTGGTTCTTTATTCTGAATTAGAGTGAGTTTTGAGCTGGATGTTGCTGGATCTGTGTTCCGATTTGTAAATTTTAGCTGAATTGTTGAGCGATTTCTTCCTACACATGGAATTTTGTTAATTAAAAGCTTGCTTGCTTTGGTGTAAGTTCCTTTCTGAGGGGAGAGGGTTTAATAATTTATGAGGCTTGATTTGAGTTGTATATCATCCAGGCTTGATTTGAGTTGTCTATCATCCATTCCTGCAGAGTCTGCTGCCTTGTAAACTGCGTAGAGCTGGATCTGTTGTTTCAGCTGTCGGATTTGCATCTAGTTAGTTTAGGTACGTCCCTTGTATTTTATTTTAGCAATTTGATTGGGGATTCTTTCTATTTTTACCTTTTCTGTGAATTTTTGCTATATATACTTGTCAGAAGGATAGGGATAATCTGTTCTGAGCTTAAATATAGTAAATGTAGTAGAAAGTACTCTGGGAGGTGTCATGTTTTATAATTGTTAGTAATAAATCAGTGTAGATGCAGTATTTTGTAGATCCAATTGTTAATTGGTCCACCTATTGTACTGGTTTAGGAGATTTTAATGCAGTTCCATTACTTCCTCTTGTGTAAAATCAATCAGCTTCTTTAATTGACTCCAATTAATTCTAATATTTTCATGTAATGTTTTCTGAGTGCGAAAAAGAAGCTTGCATTTTCTGTCGCATGTCTCCCGACACTTTTTCTGGCTGATTCCAGTGCTTTACTTGTTCAGAAAGTCTTGGTTTTTGGAAAATAATTTCGTATAATGCAAAACAATTACCTTTTAGGCTCCTTGTTTAACCAGTCTGATGGATTGTTTTTAAAATTGGAGGTATTTTATGAGTTCAAACTATTTGTATAGCTAATTGGTTTGAGAATAGAACTTACAGGATTAGGCCTAGGAATGTGGCACTGGTTCTGTAAACTACAGCCTGTTTCTCTCTTCCACTGATTGGCTTTGACTAGATGGAAACACAAATAGGATTTGTATTCATACAATTAAGTCAAATATTTTAAAAATAATTATTTTAGCATGATATTTATAAGTTGGGCTTTCACATCAACATGTAATTACTTAATTTTTCTGTCCATCTTCAATTTCAGTGAGACAAAGTGGTTATGGATATAGTTAACTCTGTCAGCTATTCAATAAGTCATTCAAACAATCAAACTTAAAGATTTATTTTATTATTAGGTATCTCTTTCATTGTCTACTCAGCATATTGTCAATCTGGATTAGTTAATGACTTCAGGTTGGCAACTTGCAGTGGAATTTGATCAAGAAAAAAGCAAATGCAATTAAATCACAACTTAAATAGAATTGTTATTATTGTTTACATCTTAAAGTTCCTATTGGCCAAAGCTTGAATCTTCTGCATATTAAACTCTTAATAATTACTTGGAATGAGGAAAAGACTATTGTTTGCACAGGTTTTCATCTAGAACTAGCAATCCTAATCAGGCAATGTGTACCACATATTCCCACATATTCCAAAACCTAATTTTTGCATTGCTGGCAACATAATGCACACAACTATTCTAATTAGAAAATTCCTTACTTCAAGGGCACATTCATAATATTCCAGTTTTTGCAGGTCGTTTAAGCAAACATGTCATTCCGTAGCATAATGCGTGATGTGAAAGAGAGCCTAGGGAGCCTCTCTAGACGGAGCTTCGAGGTCAAAATCAGCGGGTTACCAGGTGTGAGCGGTCGCCACCGGGGCCGATCAGGAGCACCGGTCGTGCGTCCCCATGAGGAGCCAGATATGGTTGTGGATAGTGAGAGCAGGTGGGCAGGGCTCCCTCCTGAGCTGCTTAGGGAAGTGGTGAAACGGCTGGAGGAGAGTGAGGGCACATGGCCCAATCGTAAGAATGTGGTGGCCTGTGCTGCTGTGTGTAGGTCTTGGAGGGAGATGTGCAAGGAGATGGTTATCAGCCCTGAGTTCTGCGGGAAACTCACCTTCCCCGTATCACTCAAGCAGGTTAGTTTGTTTATATTTTGTTTTATGAAAGAGTTAAATTTGCATTTATTTTAGTCAGCTGAGCTGTTTCTGAACCTAGGTATGATTTATGGAAAAAAAATGAGGGTAAAAGAAAAGGTGTCATGATTTTTGTCAATGGCAAAAAAGGAATGTTTTAATCAACGGAGAAAAAAACCAATTGGCTTTTCCACCTCTCTAAACTTGCACATGTGCATGAGAGAGAGGGTCATTCTTAAGGAACGAGTTAATTTTTTTGTTATTTTGGCTAAATTCACAGTATATCTAACTCATGCTTTATAAACAGCCTGGCCCACGTGACGGAACTATACAGTGCTTTATAAAGCGTGACAAATCCAAACTCACTTATCATCTCTACTTATGCCTCAGTCCTGGTAATATTGAAGTTCTCTTTCTTCTTTTTATCTCTTGGTTACACAAGCACCCAATATATGTTTTCTATAATTTATGTGTATACAGTATGATGCTGCCAAACATTTATGAATATATTCAAATGGTGTGCCTTTTCTGGTCAAACTTTTTTTGCAAACATTGTCTGAGATTTTTATTAATCCTCAGTCTTTTATTTATTTGTTTTAATCTCCTTAACTTCCTCTATTCTAAGAAAGAGCTATATCCTATATTTTCCTTTTTCAATAGCTATTGAGATATTTCATGTATCTTCTTTTAGGTTTAAAACACAAATTACTTGTGATCTTTCTTGGCTTTAAAAACTTAATATCTGGCTTTTGTTAGATCCAGGAATCTGACCTCTAGCTTTCCTCTTTACCAAAATTTGGAATGCAGCTGTGCTTGTCGAAAATGGGAAGTTCTTACTGTCAGCCAAACGGACCCGGCGAACCACCTATACGGAGTATATAATATCAATGGATGCCGATAACATATCAAGATCAAGCTGCTCTTATATTGGCAAAATGAGGTACCTCAAACATAGCTCAATTTTACATAGCATATCCAGAAGCTACAGATAATTAAAGGTAACATGCTGTTTCAGCATCAGTCAGAACTGACCCTGCACCTTTTGAAAGCAATCCAAACTCTCCAAAAATTGAACAAAAATCCAAAAGAGGTTACCAGAATGAGCTGGCTAATGCCGATATGAACTATACAAATTGTATGATGAAAAATTGTGATATGAAAAATTCTAGGTCAAATTTTCTCGGCACCAAATTCATGATCTATGACACTGAGCCGCCGTGCGTCACCATCTCATCCTCGCCCATTCTGCCTCCTCAGGCTATCAAGACAAGTCGCAGGTTCTCCAAGAAGGTGTCCCCGAAGGTACCTTCCGGGACCTACCGAATTGCAGAGGTTTCCTATGAGTTGAATGTTCTGGGCACACGGGGCCCACGCCGCATGCACTGTGTAATGAACTCCATTCCTGCTTCTGCCGTGGGCCCTGGCGGCTCTGTCCCAACCCAGCCTGACCAGCATCATGCAGGACCCTCCTTTGAGGAGTCCTTCAGAAGCAACACCACCACCACTACCTCTGTATTTGACCGCTTCACAGACTTTCCAAGTGCCAGGTTTTCTGACATATCTGGCAGGCTCAATGGGCCTGATGAGGCTGGGGAGGGGAGCAGTGGACCCCGCAAGGTCTTGCCGTTGGTCTTGCGCAACAAGGCGCCGAGGTGGCATGAGCAGCTGCAGTGCTGGTGCCTGAATTTCAGGGGCCGTGTCACTGTTGCCTCTGTGAAGAACTTCCAGCTCATAGCTGCAGTTGGGTCGAGCACGCCTACAGGTCACACTGGGGCAGTAAACCCATTACCAGTTGCTGGCCCCGCCCCACCTCCCTCGGGTGCTGGGTCAGCTTCTTCGTCAGACCATGATAAGATCATATTACAATTTGGGAAGGTGGCAAAGGATATGTTCACTATGGATTATAGATATCCTCTCTCTGCTTTTCAGGCTTTTGCTATCTGCCTTACCAGCTTCGATACCAAGCTGGCGTGTGAATAAAGCGAGGAAGGGCAAAATGGTCATTGGTACAAATGGGGGTTATAAATTAATTCATTGGCTGGGTGCGAAGGAGTTTATTCGGCTGTAGCTAGGTTTGTGTCACTACTGTTGGTTTATTTTGTGTTTATGTTTGTGCGCTTTGTTGGTGTAAAACTCAAACCAGACTTGCAAATGTGTTTCCTTTTGGCCTTTTAATTAGGACCTTTTTTTTTTCATTTGTTTCGTTTGAATTGTGTTATGTGTTGATGACCTATTTTCATGTGACTTTTGCCAGGCTAGTTAAGTAAACTTAAATCATGGTTAGTCGAACCATGTAATTTAGATTTCTAATTTGATCAGTTTATATTCATTAGCTTTTAAGCAAAATAATAAGCATCAAGTTACCAGGGATCAGCGTTGATAGATCTTCCCATCTAGGTCGCCACCTGCATAGATGAAAATTTGAAATGCCTTTTTTGATTTTCTTTTTTCACTTCTGAAGAATTGGTCTGACTACACGCAGGCTACGCTGCATAAGACCATTCATTTTTTCAGTGTTGTACCGAGGGGAAACGCTGGCAAAGATGATGATGAAATAGAAGAGAATTCTTGTTTTTAAAAGAAAACAAGCATTGCAATACAATATCGACTTTTAAATGCCTTTAGATGGTATTTATTGAAAATTAGGTGGCGTGCATTGATTGTGAAGTTTTGGTTTTGCCTTTTGGGGTCTACTAGTTAATTAAAGGTTCAAATGATTTGACATAGTTCCCTTTCTCTGTCGCCATTATATCTATATCCACATGACCATATCCTAGTGAGAGAGACGTATATTTTTATCGAATTGGTGTACTGTCAATTTGAAGTTTCGTCAAATCCATATCATAGACAGTGCAGTGCCATAATATAGTGATATATGAGGTGTATTTCCCTGTCATCACCCAAAGTATTGCAATTTGAATAGCATCCAATCTATCAATTCAGCATCGCTTGAGAAAGAAGAATTGATTTCCCATACTCACAATACCCCCTAGAGAGAGAGAGAGAGAGAGAGAGAGAGAGAGAGAGCTCTTGGTCTACTCGCCAGCTAATGCCAAAATTTTGGGAATGAAAGAAAAAAATTGAAGAGGGAGATTTTGTTCAAACCTTGATTTTTTACAAGTAGTTTTACATGATAAAAGGTTAAAAATGGAATGACCAAATTAAGCATCCTGGAGTAAAATTAATCAAAAACAAAGGAATGAATCTTCCTGTGTTTGTTAGTTTCTTGCTCCAATAATGCACAATGGCTGACAATTACTTTTTGTAAAGTTTGCAATCATAACATTTTTTTTTTAAAAGCCATGTTAGTGAACTGACATGTGTCTAGTTGTTTGCATGGACTGATTAGGAAGCTGCTGATGAAACAATCATTTTCTTGTCACACACAGGAGAGAAATTGGTTGTGATTGAAGGTTTAACTGAAGGAAAAAAGAAGAATCTGATAAAGAGAGGCCAGAAAAGCAGGTTTGAAGAGGATATATAATGATGTAGAGACTGCTGGATTAGCTGGACCTTATCTTAGTTTAGTTTATTCCTTGTTTTTAATTCTCAAGTTATTGGGCCTTTAGTTATTACACAGTCCATTTAGTAAATGTAGTGAGTTGCTTGAGTTTTATTACTGTGCTATTATTAATATTTCGACTGAAAATATTAATGATTTAAATTTTAAATTTTTATATTTAAAATTTCAAAATCTTCTAGAAACTGAAATTTTCAATTTTTAGAATTTTTTAACTATTTTTTTTCAAAATTTTAAAGATGGCCTTAATTGGTAAACAAATATTTTTTTTATTTATTTTTTAGCCCAATAAATCCATTTTTGAAAAATCCAAAAAAATAGAAATTTTTTTCTAAAAATGGTAAATTTTGGTATTATATATGATTTTGATATAAAGAATTTATTGAGCTACTTAAATTGAAGTTTCGAATACGAGAACTTAAAATTTGAATCCTTAATATTTCGACCGAAATGTTAACATTAGCACATTAACAAAACTCTTGCTACGTATATATATGCGGTGGTGAACTATACAAGGATTCAATCCAGAAAATGAATCATTTTTTTAGTCTTTTCTCTTTCGTTTTTGCTAGGAGTAGGGATGAGTCCATATCCTTTGAAGTGGCCAGCTACTTTTACGCTTTTATACTACTTTTACACTTTCATCTTTAATTAGAATTGCAAATAATTTTTTTCATTTAGGAAAGAATTTAAAATAAAAATTTTAACTACCCATGTTGAAAATACATATTGTTAAAATAAACAAAAATTATTGGTTTCACATTTTTTTTTATTTCGCATACAATTATTTTTGAGAAATTTCAAGAATGAACTTCACAAAGTTACATATTTATTTATTTTTTTTTTTCAAAAATGCTTAAGATTTCCAAATCAATCTTTTCTACTTTTTTCTCCTTTTGAGTTTTAATGAATTAAATAAATTACACAAACTCGATTATATATATTTATCAACACATCATTATTATCTATATGCAGTTATAACAATTGTGGAATGTGCTTAGCACTTGCTGATAATTTCTTAATTAGTATTGTTGCAATTTCCTGTTTTACGTTTTATTTTCGCGAAAAGAAAATAAAACATGTTTGGTAAAAAAAATTTGAATTTAGTATACTAAGTAAAAATATGATGTAAACTGAGGCAGATGGAGATGGAAGAAGAGGATTAGCTGTTAATTTGGGTATACTAATTAAATAGAAGAATTTGGGATTATGAACTGATTGCAAGGCGTACATAGAACTAATAGATTTATTCATTTACAGAAGAAATTTGTCAGATTTATTGGTTATGAAATATTATCAGTCTTAATTTTTTAAAAATAAAAAATGAAAATTTCAAAAACAAGAACGAGAAAAACAGAATCTTGTTTTGTGTTTTCAGAAAACAAAAAACTCAAAAAAAAAACAGGAAACGATGCCAAATGCATTGTGTAACTATTTGATTTTTGCTTCTTCATTTAATCAGAAAATTTGCACTATTAGATTTGCTTCTTCATTTCTTCATTTGTGTAACTATTTGATTTTTGCTTCTCAAATTTGAGAACCGCGGGTCTAACACTGATGATAATAAATCTCTTCTCTTTATGGAAAGATGTAGATTCAAATTTCATAAAAATATTTAAAAATAAATAAATATCAATACTAACAAAAGCTCATATTTAAAAAAAAATAGCTTGAAGTCTGAACTAAAAATGCTCTCCTCACGGCCCCTCCCCCTAGCGGATCTAGACCCGTTAATGACCCGATAACAGCTTGAGTTTTTTTTTTTTTTTTTTTTTTTGCTATTCTCAACCTTGTTCAATTCCATATATTAATTTCTGACAAACTCTGGTTACATTCCTGAGCTTGAGTCTAAAAAAACTGGTATTCACATCTTTAAATTCTCTCATCCCTTTGTAATACAAATACATATCTGAAAACCTGACATTTGACTTATTTTAATCATGTATTAACTGCAATTAATAATGACATAATTAATTAATCTCATAATGTCAGTACAAAGCAGCATGCATTCTGTCAATGAGGAACATTTCTTTATCTGGTACTCATTCATTTATTATTTTACTTTTTTTTAAAGTACCGAATTATAATAATTAAAGGGGGCAAATCAGAAGATGTGTGTGTGTGTGTTTTTATAACAGCATTTATTTCTTTTTCGCTATTGAAGAGCTTCAGAAAGCTGTCTCTTTAAATTGGACAGTCTAAATCGCACTATAGACCCTCTACTTTTTAATAATTGGCAACAGTTGTAAATAGCATCAGGCAGGCTCCAGCTTGATTAATTTAATTGCTTGAAACAAGCGTTTAAGCCTTGAGCAGAGACAGTTTTAATTATTTTTTTTGAGAAAGAAAGATTGTGGTGTTGTACTTTTGCATTTTGGCCCCTGTGAAAATACTGCTCTTGTTGCCTTGTCTGGTAATTTGGGTGTATTTTTGCTGGTATGTTTGTTTCTTTGTTCTCTCTCTCTCTGACTCTCTTCAATAGCAAACTATATATTGTTTGTCATTTAATTAACTATTGAGAAATTATTCTTATATTTCACGTTTCGCATATTCTCTATCTGCGTATTAAAAGTGTTTATACTAAATGAAGAATTTATTTATATTTGAATTTGTAAGTGTTTATAATTGGTATAAAAAGTATTTATCATTTTTTCTTTTCTAGATGATTATAGAAAAATTTAAATTAAAAATATTGTTACACAAATAAAAATACAACTTGAATAACTTTTAATTTTAATAATATAAAGTATAAACACTTTTATCATTAAATTTAAATATTTTCTGAAACAAAATATAAATACATATAAGGTGCAGATAAAAGGTGTGCAATTAAGGGATTTAATTACCACTCCTCTTAATTATTTTAGTAGATAATGAAATAAATCAAAAACCCATTTTGCACTTATTTAACTTAATTTTCCCTCATGACAGCTGGCACCCAGCATTTGAATATTTTTGTGTCAAAGATTCTGAATTGTGAGTACTATTGGTCAAATATCATAACATCAAGCATTTATAATATATAGTACAGATTATTGAATCTAAACTTGATAAACCAAATCAATTATTAACTTAAACTTCATGGTTTTGTAATATTATTGACAACCAAATTATTTTTGATAGTCAATCAAACAGTTATCAAATTAAAAAAAAAGTAAAATTACATTTTCTCTAGTAAAGATAATTCGCACATATAATCTTGTGCGATTTAAGAATCATTTGATCATCAACAAAATGCCGATAAAACTAAATCACTAATTTTTCAATTCGATCAATAGATGATCGACCAGTTTCAAATTGCATCAAATTTAATAAACAATCTATAAAGTATTAACGATTAAAAAGCGTATTTATTTTATATTTTCAATAACTATTTATTATTATTATTATTATTATTTGTGCTAATTGACTATTTAATATTGCCAAACAGATGATTTTTTTTTGTCTATCTTTTACCATTGATTCAACGATTACGAAATGCAAATATATATAATCATTCAAGTCAAGCCAATTTTTTTTATTAAAAAAAACTAATATTTAAATTTAAATATGTAAGAAAATAATAGGTAAAATTACACAAATAGGAGGGCCGATGTTGTAAGGGCCGGCCCCTATCTTTCTTTTTTTCGAGATAATGACTATTTTTTTTAAAAAATCTTTTTTATAAGAACCGGGTTTCAAAACCCCTACCCTTAAGATGCCGACACACAAAAGACCGACCCATACTAAAAAGTTAGGGCCGGCATTTTGACTCTCTAATCCCCATCTGTACTAAAGACCGCAAAAATCCTTATCAAGGGTCCGATTTCGAAACAACAATCCGGTTAAAAAAATATTTTGTATAAGAAATGAAAAATGTTATGGAGATGTCATTATTGATACCGTCATTGATACATATTTTATTATAGATATTAAATGAGTTATTATGCATGTTAATGACTTATTATATACAATATTTCTATTATTTAACTTAAATATCATTAATATGCATAACAACTCATTTAAATTACATAATGACAATATTGTATTATATAAAATGAGTTTGCATAATAAAGCCATTAATATATATATATATATATAATAATAATAATAATTCATTTAAATTGCAGAATGATAATACCGTACAAAAATGAGTCTGTATAATAAAATCATTAACATATATAATAACTCATTTACTATATATAATTAAACCCGTATTAATAACAATATCATGAAGAAGCGTATTTGTATATCAGCTCCCAAAATTTGTCCATGACAAATGAAAATTCAAAAAGTCACTGTCAAATCTCGCTTTGATATTTCTCCCATCCAATCTCTTGGATTATCACATTCACATAAACACGTTTGGAGTTTTCTGAAAGTCAGATAGAGAACAACACATGTTAAGAAAAAAAATATATATTTAAACACATCATCATTTTATGTGCTTATTTTTAATTAATAGTGATTTAATGCTTGTAAATTAAGGATACAGAATTACTGCGCTAGAAGTCTAGAACAAGCTTCAAATAAAATAAAATAAAATGTTTCAATTAACCCTCATATATATTTTTTTAGAAATTGGTAATTTGTATTAATTTGCAATTATAATTTGAGAAAATTTGTGGAATGTAACTAATCTGATCCCCATAATTTATATTAATTTTTTTAATTTTAACAAACATACTTATAAAATAATGAATAATATCAAATTAATAACCATATAATTCTAATTAATAAATAATTGACTCCACTAAAAAATAAATTTCTCAAAGATCCAATCATATTTTTTTACAGCAAAACCAATAATCTGTTTCCTGTCAAACCTTTATATCCTTTTGTTTTTTAAATTAAGAACTTTCATTAACCCGATATTTATTTCTTCTCAAATATTTTTTACAGAATTTAAACTTATATGAAATTCTACTTATTAATTCTCCATAGTTTTTTCCATAAAATTCCATTTCGTACAACTCTACAACTATCAAACAAGTCTTTTGTTGACTTTTTCCGGTTAATTCTCTGATCCAAACAAAATTTAACGAAAATTAATTTCTATTCATAAAAAAATTAAATAAATTTAAATTTTGAATTAATATTCCCATGATTGATGGTTTAATAAAGAAAAATAATTCAACACATCTCGCTGGTGGTGATATATAAACCAACCATTAAAATGTTTAAATTAAAAGATTAGAAGCTTAAACCATACATGAAAATTTTATATTAAATAGGTTATAGGTAATGATTACATTCAGATAAAAAAAAAACAAATATGAAGTTGAAACCACCTCTAGCACATTACTATGAGCGTTTCTAATTTTATATTAAAGATTGTATTTTTTTTGGTTTTTTTTTTCCTTGCACCGTGCATCCCTGATCCATCGAACAAATCTTAATTTGAAAAGAAAAAAAATACGTATAATTATTTGTTGTTGTTTGACCAAACCATAACCATGTACCAAGGTTGTAAATATAAAATATGAAAATATTATATTAAACAGAAAAAACATGTTTAAATTATCGCTTGTTGACCACATAATTAATTTATTATTTTTCAATTTTTAATACAAGAGCAGCGTTGGAATCAAAACATCTCTTGCTGGCGGTTTCGGTTTCGGTTTCGGTTTCGGTTTCGGTTTCGTGCTCTGAAAAAGAGAAATCACAAATTCAATTATAATCTGATAAAAGAAGCCAATTTTTAGACCTGACAACCAAAATTCCTAGTCGCTTCGCTTCAATCAATCAAATCCTTCCTTTCTTTCTCTGCCTTCCTCTCCATTTCTATTTCTTTCTTTCTTCTCTTTTATCCCTTTCTCTCTCTCTCTGATGCAGTAACCAGCAAATGCCAGCGCTGACAACTCGAATGGACGGCCACGATCCCTCCGATCTCTCCTCCTTCAACCGCCACGTGTGCGATCTCTTCTCCGACCTCACCTCCGACTCGTCTTCCGTGCTCTCTCTCACCTGGACGCGCAGGCTCCTCGACACCTTCCTCATCTCGCTAGAAGAGTTCCGGTTCATCCTCCAGACCGCCGGTCCGGGCCTGAGTCGACCTCCGACCGATCGGTTCATCACAGACTTCTTCGACCGCGCCGTGAAGTCGCTCGATCTGTGCACAGCCGTTCGAGATGGAATCGAACGGGTTCGAAACTGGCAGAAGCATGTGCAAATCGTTATTGCGTCTTTAACGGGTCCGGATCCGCTCGGTGAGGGGCCTATAAGGCGTGCGAGGAAGGCGATTGGGGATTTGGCGATTATGATGCTGGATGAGAGGGATCTGCCTGGATCGGGCTCCGGGTCTGGGTTTAGAAACCGCTCGTTCGCTCGTGGCGCGAACAATAGAGATCACCACCATGGCCATGGTGCGGGACCACACCATAGGAGGAGTAGCAGTGGAGGCGGAGGCAGCGGGAGCTCCAGCAATGGTCATTTCAGGTACTGTTATAAACTGGAAGGTTTGTATGCTTTGCCAGGGCTTATTTTGTGTGAGCTAAGAACTTAGGGTTGGTCGGTCACTGACAAGCAATAGGTCGTTGGCTGTTTATGATTTACTGATTACCGGCCAGGGCATTCGAAATGAATAAAAGATAACAGAAACATCAAAGAACATGAACACTAAGAAATACATGTTTGTATTCTGCTATCAGCTTAATGCTGAGAAACTGTGGTTCATTGTATGTAAATATTTCCTCAAATGAACCGAGCACCGCAGTACTGGTACTGTGTGGTACTGAACAATCTCACTCCATGTCAGTTCATAGAGAAAGCCTGTCCGTAAAAACTTATATTGATGGTTATTTTTATAAAGTAATTGCATAACAAATTGTGGATTGTATGACTGATGTTGGTTTTTTTTAGAATAATTGCATAACTTGTAAGAGAAAATTACAGTCCCTTAACTTTATATATTATAATTTATATATCTTTTGTTTAATTGAGGGCTTTCCATTGGATGTACATAGTGTTCATGATGTGGCATGCATTTTTGTAGCAAGTTCTGAGAACCTTAACATTCAAGACCAAACTTAAAAAAATAATAAATAAATAACTTTGACTGAAGATTAAATTCTTGAAATTAAATAATTAAACTTCTGGATTTAGGAGGAATCCAATGACCAAGGTCTCAAAACCCACAAAGCTGAATTTCAGAACAACAATTTCTTGAAAGTTTCATATAACTAACTAAATATTAGATCTATTATATACACATCTAATGGCTTGGATTTGCTTTTCAAGAGTAAGTCAAACAGTTGGCACGTATCATTGGCACTCTCTGATATATATTATTTGCTGACCATTTTTAGATCCTACAACTAACACAGGTGTTGAAATTTAATTGAACCTTGTACAAAAATAGGATCCATCAAGTTGAAAAAGTGTCCTTTTGCTGAAGGACCCAAAATTTCTCCCATTTGCTGGCCCATCTTTTCTTAGTACTTTGTATTTTGTCTCCGTTCTAATATGAAAATGGTAACAACAATCGAATAAAATAAGCTTGATATGACATCAGTCGCATATTTGATTGGCCCAATGTTCCAAATTAAGTTCTTGACCATAGAGTAGTCATTTCCTGAATGCAAGTTCTGAGGCTTTTTTGCAATTTTGACAAATATAAGCTGCCCACTGCAAATGCTCAGAAACAGTGTGATTTGCCAAAAATTAATCCATAGGACTTCAGAGACCATATTTAACAAAGTCAAATAAGTTCAGGGAATGTAGTTTCACCTTTCAGTGATTTATAATTCAACTAACAAAACCAGAAACTTGCAGATCTCTTACATGGAGCGTCTCGAGGGGTTGGTCGGCAACCAAACAGCTTCAAGCTATCGGGAGCGGCCTCACGCCACCTCGCGGTGTTGGGACCTCTGACATGTCAGCCTCTGTGTATACTATGGGTGCTGTGCTATACGTCTCCATGTTATCCCTTGCCGCCTCCCTCCCATGCCAATGTGACCGAACCGGAAGCTTAAGTGGGGCCCACTTCACGGCCCCGCCTCGTGTCTTCTCATGGGGCCCATCAATTTATTCTATTTATGAGAAAGTTCTGGAGGAGTGGAAGAGGAGAGAGAAAAAGAGCAACTCGGGTCTTTTGAAGGAGATTGGGGAAATAGAACGGATTTCAAGGCAACTAGGGGAGATCATTGATGCCTCCCAGTTCCCATTGGAAAAGGAGAAAGAGATGGAGATAAAGGAGGTGGCTCGAGAGCTGGAGAAGGTTAGCAGTGTCATTAAGGAGGGACTGGACCCGCTTGAGAGGCAGGTCAGAGAAGTGTTTAATCGGCTTGTCAGAAGCCGTACGGAGGGTTTAGATTCCCTAAATCGGCCTTCAGATTAAAAACATGAAGGAAATGTTGTTCTAATTTGATTTTGGAGTTGATGTGTAGCTAGCTCTTTGTTGACTGTATGTATTTGAGATTTTACAAGGTGAAACTTCCAACTTTTCTTCATCAACAAGTGCAAGGGAGCTGTTCTTTCTTTCTTTCTTTTTTTGCAAGTTCTTGAAGCAGTGAAATTCAGAAGTTGGTTTAATGTTAGCTTATGTTTTTGTTTTCATTTTTTTTTCTTTGTGAAATATTTGTTTATTATATTCAATTTGTTTTTTTTTTCTTTTTTGCATGTTTGTTTACAAGGCTAACACCCACTTTGTGGATTGACACTGTTTGACAATTTTAAGCCTCTTCACAATGCATACTCGCTGTTGAGATTTGTGTAATTAACAGGAGTTTGGTATATACTCTGTAACTTATGTTTGAAGAACATGTTTTTTAGATTACAACTTTAAATCTATGTATGGGCCATTGGGAAAGAAAAATTGTAAAAGGATGTGCAAAATCGGATTCCTTGCTCCAAAGTAAAAGTAGCAGAGAGGAGATTACAAGGCAAACACCAACCTGATAACAGGCTTGTTAATATATTGCAAGTACATTATTTAAATTAAAAACTATATTGCTGGTCTACCTATAGTTTGTATTTTGTAGCAGGTCTGTGTTGTAAAGAGGTGTTTTAATCATTCCATATAGTCTGTACAATATCATGAAAATAGCATTTCTTTATTCTTTTTCTATAAAGGATTTCTTATTCTTCTTATTGGATAATCCAAAATGTATTTAAATCAAGATTTAAAGCAGTTAGGAAAACCAGTAATAATACTTCTCATATCCTACTCTTAAGTATATAATAATTTACTTTTCGTTAATCAATTTTTATTCCTATCTTATATATTTAAAGGTGTAACTGATTAATTGTATCGACTAGGATATAATTATTATTGACCATATAATTTGCAACACTTATAAATTAGAGATACACAATAAAATAAATCATGCAGGAATGAAATTTGGCTCCGATACACAGGCAATTATTAACACAAGATAACTTGAAAGCACATTCTTTTTTTTTTTTTTTGTAATGACATATGAGAAGCATATGGATGGGTTATAATTTGGAAGGGATGAATTGACAATCTTGATAATGAAAATTCAAATAAATTCGAAAAAAAAATCTTAAAAATAGAATAAATTTTATAGACATATTTTTGAACTTATAAATAAATTGTGTTTCAAATTTTATATAATTTGAACTTCATTTGGTAGTCCATAAAAAAATATTAAAATTTATACAATATGCAACGGTCCATATTCAATAGTATTTGATGAAATAAAAAATATAACTTAAATTATATAAATTTGAAATACAATTAATCTATAAAGTTCAAAAATATATTTATAAATCTTTTTTTATTTTTAAATTTATTTAAAAATCTATTACCAATATTATCAAGAATCAAGATAAGCATTATCAACTGTCTCTAAGTCATCCCTCCCCTTATAATTTACTCCTGCGAAGCATTATACCACTCCTGCGAAGCATTATCAACTGTCTCTAAGTCTAATTCTTGCGCAGTCTCTCTCTCTCTCTATATATATATATCCGCTTCTTTCTTTTTTCTTTTTTTTCTTTTTCCTTCTCTTCTCTCTCTCTTCCTTATTTTTTTCCTTTTTTTATTTTATCCCAAAATATCGACTCGAGAGCCCCATTGGAAAAAGAAAAAAGAAAAGAAAAGGCACTAGAAACTAAACCCTAGGGTTTCTCTAATCTCGACTCTCCATCGTTCGAATGAGAGATTGAAGGAGCTCTCTGGTTTTACCGAAAACCTAGATAGTACTAATCCTAATCCAGGTATCTTTTCTTCTTTTCTGGTTTCGCATCTAGGTATCTTTACTTTCCATGTCTATTTTGTTGTGTTATTATACGGATGCAATCGTTTCCGATACTTTTGTGATCCTTGTTTATTTCTTCTTTTCTTTATTATCCCTCCTGATCTGAGAAGGAAAACGAGCGAGGATGACTGAACCGTCTAAGGTGATTCATGTGCGCAATGTTGGACTAGAGATCGCCGAGGTAATTCAATTTGATCCGTGTGCTGATTTTCTATCATTTAATTAATTTCTAATCACACTTGAATTCGTCTAATGCAATTGGATTACTTTAATTAATATAACAGGCTGATCTTCTCCAGTTAATTCAGCCATTTGGTGTAGTTACTAAGATTGTGATGCTTCGTGCAAAGAATCAAGTAATTTTTCAATAAGGATCCCAATCAATTGTCCCTTACTTTGCTACGATTATATTCTTTTGTATTGTAATCATTCTTAATTTGGTTGTGATGTTTATCCATTCTTTCCCTTTTCTAATTTTTTTTTGTTACACAGGCACTTCTACAAATGCATGATGTGGCATCAGCTGTTAGTGCTTTGCAATATTATTCTACTGTTCAACCTAGTGTTAGGTGATTTTAACCAAATTTATTTAATGCATCTTTTAGTGCACTTCTAGAATAGATAGCTTTAGTATTGAATTTCTGATTTTGTGTTATACATAATTTAGAGTAATCTCAAGACATCTTGATTGCATTGGGTAAATATAGTGTATTTTTACGAAATTGTTGACTTCTTGTATCGTTTCAATTGTGAATTGCAGAGGAAGGAATGTGTACCTTCAATTCTCTTCACATCAGGAGCTTACCACAGCTGACCAGAATACACAAGGAAGGAAAACGGACCAGGTGAAATTTTGCATTTTTTTTAACCTCAGGCTTAGAAACCTACTAATTTAGTAAAGAAATATGGGTGTTCATATGAATTCTTTTTAAAAAAATAGTTATAGTATTCGACGGCCTCTTAAAATTGTATTTATTTCTTCTTTTTTTAATGAACTCTGCTTCTGATTTATATCCATAAGGAAAGAAGTTAATTTGTAAGCATCTTTTTAACAGTGTAGGGATAAATTTCAGGTTTTAACAGTCTTTTACAAAAAACAAGAATGATAGATGTAGTTAGATATTCTATCCTTTTATGATGGAATTCAGGAGTAACTTCTAAATCAACTGCAACTCATTTTTCAAGTATGGTATAATAATACTCTTGTGCCATAAATACAAGGACTTGCCTGGATACTGTTTTTTATGACCCACTTTCTAATTAAATTGCTGTAATACAATATTTAGTTTAGTTTTACATTTTGCAAATTATGTGCTTATATCATTATATTTTCTCTTGTCCAATCCCGATCAAATCTTCCAGCTATTTATTCTCTCTCTATCTCTCTATTCTCTCTCTTTCTTTCTCTTTTTCCTAGGATTCACAGCCAAATCGCATCCTCCTGGTGACGATCCATCATATGATTTACCCAATAACAGTGGAGGTGTTGCATCAGGTTTTTTCACCTCATGGTTTTGTAGAGAAGATAGTAACTTTCCAGAAAACTGCCGGTAAGTGAATTCATATTTTACCACATCTCCACAAATGTTGTAGATTCTTTTAGTTTCCTTTTTTCACTTTAATTTTTTTTAGGTTTCCAAGCCCTTATCCAGTACCAATCTCGTCAGAGTGCTTTACAAGCAAGGACTTCTTTACAAGTATGTATATCTGTTTTTTTTGGTTGTTTGTTTTCTTGTACAAAAAAAATTCAATAGTAATGTCAATCTTTATTTCGTCTCAGGGGAGGAATATATATGATGGTTGTTGCCAACTTGACATTCAATTTTCGAAGTAAGTACCCTGATTGTATTCCTGCTGTTTGTTTCTACTTCTTTGCAATAAATTTATCTTTATTGTTACTTTTTCTTAACTACAGTCTCAATGAGCTCCAAGTCAACTACAACAATGACCGATCCAGGTTTGTTTTGTTTGTCTCTTTATTAATAAGTTCACAACTAGTATCTGGATTAAATTGTTTGAGGAAAATATTATTGAAACTATGTCTCATTCTATTTATCCTGATTTTTTTTCTATTATGTTTTATTTTCAGAGATTTTACAAACCCTTCATTGCCCACTGAACAGAGAGGCAGATCATCACAAGTTGATTCTTCTCTAATCTATTTATTTACTTCTGTCACCGACAATTATGCAGCTTTTAATCCTTTGCAACACTTTCCTAAACTAGGTTGGATATGGTGATGGTGGAAGCATATATGCACTCCAGCCTGGTTCTCGAGGTACTTGTTTTTTTTTTTCTTTTCTTCTTTCTCAGCTTTTGGTAGTTCTAGTAGGTCATTGACATTTTCCTTTTTTTTTTTTCAGTGGCATTTGCACAGGTGTGTTTTGTTTCAGCAGTGGGGAGGTTTCATTGAATTAATTTCTTTGTTGACTTATAAAATGTAAATATCTTACAAGGAGCAGTTGGTTTGAAATTCTTTTTTTTTTTGGCATAGATGGGGAATGCAGCAGCAATAGCAGCTGCTTTTGGAGGAGGCTTACCTCCTGGAATAACTGGTACTAACGATAGGTGCACTATTCTTGCTACTAACTTAAATCCTGAGGTAAGCCACTTGTTATTTGGTGTAATTTTTCATGGGCTGATCCTTACTAAACAAGAGTATGATGCATATCCACAAGCAATCTGGGAAGTGTGACACGTGCACTTTCAAAGTGTGATGCTGGAAAAAAGATGCTGTGCCTCTCTATTTCATTTCCCAAGTTGCCTGGGGTATCCTTCTTTATCATTGTTTATCTGATCCTATATAGTGGGAGTAGCTTATTAAATGAAGGGATGAAATGTTAAGAAAAATATTTCGGTGCTCTGACAAGGTTGAGATTTTTCTGCTTTGCTGGATCAGAGCATGAATTTTTTTCTTCTAAACCCATATGTTCTACATACTAAAGGTTCCAGATTTCTGGTTGACCTTTTTTCCTGGTTTTGTCATTTATTTTGCAGAAAGTGGATGAGGATAAACTTTTTAATTTGTTCTCTCTGTATGGCAACATCATCAGGATAAAAGTACTTAAGAATAAACCTGACCATGCACTTGTTCAGATGGCCGACGGTTTCCAAGCTGAACTTGCTTCTCATTTCTTAAGGGTCACATTCTCAACTTTTATATTTTATTTAACATTTTATTTTCAAGCAGACTTTCTCTGTATGACTTAATTAATTGGAAATGAAAAACGAGTTTTCATTCTTCATTTTTTTTGCTTTTTCCTTCTTGGAAATAAAAACAACGGTCCTTGTGAAGAATGAGAGAATCACCAACTCTGTAGAGGTGTAATTGTATGCCAACTCCATTTTGGAAATGATAATCCCATTTTCCTTCAACTCTCTCTGGATAAATTAGGGTGAAAAGGGGTGCAAATATAGTTGGCTACCTTTCCCAATAAATTCATAGATATACATGGTTAATTTTCATATTTCTACGAGTGCTTTCTCATTTTCTGGGGGTGCACAGCATTTTTTGTTTCTCCCACAAAAATGACTTCATTATCTCTCAAGGGCTTATACATTCTATCAATTCCATCATGTCTTTTTTGGAACAGGGTGCGATGCTCTTCGGGAAGAAAATGGAGGTGAACTTCTCCAAGTACCCAAACATAACTCCCGCACCTGACACACATGAGTATGCAAACTCAACCTTGAACCGGTTCAACAACAATGCCATAAAGAACTACCGGTACTGCTGTGCGCCGACAAGGATGATCCACCTCTCCTCCCTCCCTCAGGAGATTGCAGAGGATGAGGTGGTGGCCCATGTGGAGGAACATGGCCGTGTAATCAATTCCAAACTCTATGAGGTCAACGGCAAGAAGCAGGCTCTTGTACAGTTTGAGAACGAGGAGCAGGCGACTGAGGCCCTTGTTTGCAAGCATGCCACCACCCTCGATCGCTCCATTATCCGCATCTCTTTCTCTCAGCTCCAGAGCGTTTAGCTTCATTAAGTTTTACCTCTCTTCTATCCCCCATCCTCTCTCTCTCTCTCACTGTCATTCGCTCCTCAACTCAAAAAAATGTGCAAGCTGTACAAGTTTGGGTAGCTCTAATATAATAATAGCTTAAGTTGTTAGTGTTGGGAACTTGTTTAATGCAGAACTATTTGGATGTATTAACTATTTGAGCTTCAAGATTTACATTGGATATGTTGGTTGATGTTGCATGTTTGGTTTAGCAATGACATTTCTGTAGTTGCAAAGTAGGTTCTGGTCCACTTTTACTGAATGTTCTCTTTTTTTTCTCCTCTCAAGTTCGATTTGCATCGACATCGCATAACTATATTTGGAATAATGTATGGATTTGATTCATAAAACGAGCATTTTGACTATTGACATAAGGTAAGAAACACCATACTTGTGGTCACTGAAAAGGCTTTGGATTAGAAGACATTGCATTTAATTTTCAGCTTCTCTGGCAAGATCAAACAATATTAAAAAAAAAGAAAAAGAAAACTATTCTCCTTTCTCATCAACCTCAGGAGAAGGCTAAATGCACAGACAGAAGTGCCCACAGAAAGCAAGAAACTATAACCTGTATTCTGCCTAATAGAACAAACTCGGATAGCTCGGAAGATTTTGCGGTTGAAGATCTCCAATTGAGCAGGATGATACAAAGTGCAATCTAAATTGATGCAACTGATTTCAACCTATATTCAACTACACAAAATTTATTATACTTAAAATTTAAAAAGGAAAAACAATCATTGATTTCTAAAATCTATTACTTGCTTCTCTTGGCCATTCCTGTAGAATAAACTATCAACAATCCTTCTGTTCCCTATATATTCAGGAAGAATTATTCTGAAATTATCACAAACATATGAAACAAAGAATAAAAATACATCAAAGAAACGGATGGTTTCTGCAACCATCTTCGCTCTCTATTACTGTCCTGAATCTGGATACCAGTTATCCTAGTTAGTCAACATAAATGCTATTTACCTTTGATAGGTTCATTTATGTTGGGCTGGAGATCTCTATTACTGCCTACAATCTCAGTCTCACTGCCTATAGTTATAGCCAACTCCCTTTTTCGGCAATTTGAACCCGTGTCACTTGATTCATGTCCCCAGTCACCACTACTCCGTACCATCTCTTCATACAATTCAGACCTTGAGATTGGAGACAGCCCAATGTTGTCTCCTTCGACTGTCATTTGGGATTCATGATCAAGCGGCGAAGCTTCTCTCCAGGCCTGGGTACCAGCAGGCGGGCCCTGCAGTGGTGAGTATTCTTCGACAAAAGCACGGAGGTCAATTTCAGAAGGATTTGGTTTGGTGCAGAGAAGATCCTTGAAGTTCATCAGAAAACCTCTGTTGAAGATGTCTATTTCCAGTTCCCAGCTTAGTGGCTTGTTATGCTTTCGTTTAAAGTGCTCGTAACTTGTCTGGAAAAATGGGAAAAATAAAAGACAAGTTGTTTACAAATAACAAGCAAGCAACTGTTAGAAGTACAAACCAAGGTTAAGTCGGACAAAAGAGTTACTAAAATGCCTGCCCATGCATAGAGATTGATGTTTCCTTTTTCTTTTCTTTATTTTGTGAATAGGTTACCAGAGGATGTTACATTAGCTAGCTTTTATAGGTCCACATGAGGAAGGGAGAGAGGAGAGAGAGAGAGAGAGAGAGAGAGAGAGAGAGAGAGAGAGAGAGAGAGAGAGAGAGACCTGGTTGGTGGACATGAGATGGATGTGGAAGGCAGTGAGGCCGCCGATGAACCAGAGAGATACAAAGCAATAAAAAATAAGAGCAACAGAGGCAGGAGACTGCTTCAAGGCAGTCAACACAATCCATTTAGCTTCCTTCAATACAAATTCCATGTGCACCACACACAAAGAAAGCACATATAAGCACAGTAGTGTCCCGCATGATATGAACCCAATAAACACCCGGTAGTTCCTCTACATGAAATATAACAATTTAATCATTCAGATCAGATGTGTTTTCTTTTTCTTTTTTCCATTTTTCCTTTCATCTGTTCTTATCTTCATTTCTTTTCCCGCTTCTATGAAAAGATTCATGTGCACATATATAAAACATTAGTTCATTTAACCTTGCAAAATAATATACCATGACTCTAAGCTTTATTTCTTTAAAAAAAAATAAGCACCGATCGTTTATATCTTAATCTTACTATGTAAAGAAAGTACCAAATTTACTTGTTGAAAAATCAAAACAACAAGTGCTAAATGACCAAAGGAAACAAGGGGAGGATCTGTCAGGTTTAAAATAACAAAAAGTGAACATTGATTTGGACCCACATACCTGGCCGATGCATTGGCCAATCCAGGGGCAGTGGTGGTCAAAGCGGTCAACACAGTTGTTGCATATCGAACAGTGGGAGCAGCGTGGGGGCCGATATATCATGCATGTGTGACAGTACTTTAGCTTCAGCGAGTAGGACCCATCAGCTGCCTTTATTTCCAGCGTTCTTAGGACCCGCCTAGGTGTTGCTGGTGTGCAGTGGTTCCCGTTAGAAGGCGAGGGAAATGAAGTGTGATACAAGGTATCGTCCAATGGAGGATGTAGGGCCCGCTTCCTGAATCCTGGGTCGAATGCTGCTGTCATGAAGAGAAAGAATAGTACCTATGCATGATTGAGGCTCTTCAGAGGAAAAGTTGGAAGGAAATATATGGATATTTTTGTAACATTGAATAAGAGAGGTTCTAAGTGTTATATTCGAAACTTTATATACTGGTTTCAATGTTAATGTTGCTTATAGTGCATTAATTTAGATATGTTGCATTTACTTGGAATTTTATATTTCCTCAATTGATAACTTCCTATGTGTTTTCCGTTGTACCAAGTCAGTACCAGAGATGGCATGGACAGGGTAGCCCAATATAATTACCCCAAAATTTGGCAGTATATAAAGTAGGTGCAAAATAAAGCACAAAGGTGGTAACAGAACTCAAGAGAGAAATCAAAAGCATCTATGAATTGCAAATACAAAGAAGGTTATATCTGCATTTACTGGTTTCCCATAATGAACAATATATGAATGAAACAACAAAATAATAGTCGTATTTTATTAAATTCACAGCAAATTAGAAAAAAAAGTAACGAGCAAGATTGGTACTCACGAGGATGGTTAAAGCAATTGTAGCAGTGAGAATGGCCAATCCTGGGATGTAAGAAGAAAACTCGTGAAGAAGATTTCTAACGACAAAAATGCAAAAAACCATGACCGGAATGACAATCAATAGAACTGTCCATATAACCCTCCCTGCATCTGGCCCAAAAATCAGTCTCCCTTTTAAGAGTATTGTCTGCATTTCACAAAAACAGCAAGATAGGATTAATATTGACATAGATCTTAATTGTAGTACCAGTATATAGCTGTCAAAACTTCTCTCAGTGCAGGATAAATAACATTTCAATCCAATTTATCTGCTTTTGATTTTTGTAATTCGTCGTTAAGTTTGTCAAAATCATATTGCTTTTGATATCATCACATGGCCAAACAAAAGAAATTGCAAATTGACCCAGATTATGATGCATTAGTAATAAGAAGGTATACTCAAACCAAGTTCATACATATGTAAATGAAAAATCAAACAAAATTTTCAATAGAAACTATTCCAAGCTCATTAGAAGGCATTGAAGTTTGCTATTTCAAGCCTTGAATAATGTACAAAATATGCTTGTTATATCTTTTAAATCACCTGAGCACACTGTATCATCTGTTCATTTTGCCAGAACTCCAACATTGCAAACTTCTTCCCAAAAAACAAAAACAAAAAAAGAAGAAAGAAAAAAAAGCAGCTAAGTACAAATGGATGATGTCAGATTCATATTTATACAGTGTTTTGGTATGATGTACTGTATTATATATACAGCCAAGTACACATTTAATTTGAAATAAATTACTCAATACAGCAATAAAGAAAAGAAAAAAAAAAGAAGAAGAAAGAGAATTGAGGCATATTACATTGTTTCCTCTCCAGACTTCATATTGTCGCTTGGCCATAACGGTTGTCGGACTCGGATCGTACTTGTTTCAACCAACCCGCATCCGATAATCCACGAATCAAGTTGAGAACAGAGCAAATAGAAAACAGAAAGAAAGAAAAAAAGACGAACAGATGAGATTCTGGTAAGCTTTTGCTCGAGATTTTTGAGATGAGAGAGCTTCACGAATTTGAGAGGCTTCTCTCTCTGTATCTCTCCGTTGGGTCCTCGGAGAGGAAAGATTTTGGCTGGAAATGGAGATAGAGGGAAATAGAAATCAAAATATAGAATCGAGAGATTTTCTTGGAACTGGCGCACCACCTTGCTCTGACAAGGTGCACTTTTCTTCTTATATATATACATTTTTTATATATATACATATGAAATATGAATTGATACTATCATTAATATCAAATTTATTATACAAATTAAATTAATTATTATTCGTATTAATAATTTTATTGTATAATTTATTTATATAATATTTTATCATTCAAATTAAGTGAGTTATTATTCAGATTAATGATATTTGAGTTAAATAATAAAAGTAGATACAAAATAAGTTGTATAATAAAATCGTTAATCTGAATAATAATTCATTTTATATGAATAATAAAGTTAATATTGATAATGGTATGAATGATGATATCTCTTAAACATTTTTCATATGTATTACACACTACAAAAAGAAAGCTTAGCAATCAAGTATATTGGGGAATCATTGAAAATCAAGTATTTTGATAAGTGTAAAAATATTCTTTCAATACATGTCAAAAAAAGTTTTCAAAAAAAAAGAAAAAGAAAAAAGGTGTATTGTTCTTCTTATGAATTGATTGTGTATCAATTTTGATATGAATTAAAAATTATGAAAAAATATTTTTGCATCAAAAGTATTTATATTAAATAGATAATTTATTTATATATGAATTTATAAGTGTTTATACTTAATATAGAAAATATTTATCAATTTATTTTTAGATGACTATAAAAAAATTTAAGTTAAAAATTTGTTGCACAAATAGAAATATAACTTGCATAATTTTTAATTCTTGTGACACAATGTATATACATTTTTATCATTAGATATAAATATTTTCTGAAAGAAATATAAATACATCTGTGGGTGCAGTTAATTATCACCCCTCAAATATTATTTGCAATTTTATTAAATATCGTTAAATATGAACCATTATGAATTTTATATCATTTGATTAATAATAAAACTTACATAAAATTACATCACTTTTTTATTTTTGTTATATAGAGTTGAGATCCAATTATATTAACAACCATGACAATGTTCAAAGTTGCTTATATTTTCCTAACTTCAATAATTAAAATATATAATGTAACGGGTCCCATCCGTCAGGGTCTAGATGATTCTTAAGTAAACTAAAACCTAAATGAACTTAAGTTCATAAACAAATGGGAACTTGAAACTTATACTATTCAATTTGAACTATGAGTCGGACATTTATATTTCAAAATTATAAATCTTTAATTCGCTCTGTATGATGAAGTTGAAATGTAATTTATTTTTGCATAGTTGTTTTCAGAAGACTCGAAGATAAATGAATCTTAACCATTGTTTTGTATATTTAATGAGTGAAAATTTATATTTTAATTTTAAGTTCGTAATGTATGAAGAATTGAAGATAAAAAAAAAGAAGAATATTGTTGAAAAATAAATATACCAAAATAATTCATTTTTCAACTTTTTAATCTGATGCAAACCAAACTAAAAAAACTACAATTTTGAAACATAATTGTTTCATTTGTCAAATAGGTAATGACCAACCATTTGAGTACGCCATATGAAGCCAATTCAATGTATTTGAAATTAAACTCATAACTTTTAGGGAACTTTAAGCTCTAACTAACTTGAGACATTATAATTTCATTTTATCAAAACCCCTTAAATTACTATTTATTTGGATATTAGGAAATTGACTTAGTTGTTTTTTTTAAAAAATAAAAATAAGAGTTTAAACTATCCAACTTTCAATGTTCATAAATAACCCCATCCGAGTTTCAAACCTATAATCTCTATAATATCTCCCATATAGTGAGTATTAACTTTACCACTAAACTATAAAAGCTAGTTCTTAATTGACTTAGTTGCTCAAAGCGTCTAATTGGCAGTAGTACATTAGTCTTAGCTAGCTGGATCATAATAAAATGAAATCAAGACCCAGATGAAAACTGAATTAGTACACTAAATTTGATAAAATCGGCAATGGCAAAATACATTTACACATCTATTAAGAATTGAATAGGTTTAAATGGAGAAATAAAATAAAAAGAATAATATCCATACTATTTTAAGAAAAAAAAATGGACAACACCGTCATGTAAAATTGACCTCAAAGTGAATTGATCTAAAATAAAAGAACTCAGCCAAGCACAATCACTACAACCAATGTTACTTGAACAAACCAAATAAATTTATTTGTGACAAAGATGGACGCGGCATTAGACAGACTTGAACCAGGTGGTGATGGTGGTGGAGGAGGTGATGGTGGTGGTGGTGGTGGGATCGAACACGTGCCATATGTAGCATTAGCCTGAAATAGCATTCCATATTATGCCAGTATTTGCATAAAAAACAAACATGATAGCTAATATTGTATAGAAATGTCCTAAATATTAATGTGTCGGGACATTTTTATGTAATCAACTTTCCTAAATTTGCTATATCAACTTTTTACAAAACTTGGCACTAAGCATGTCTCAATTGTGCAATCACACCTATAATGAACTGATTAGGCTTCAACCAAGAAATTTAATTTTGAACTAGCTAGCCATTCACCATCCTAAAATTCACCCAATTTAGCATGAATCAAGTCATGAGCACAAACCTTGCAATATGCGATATTGTCACAACCGCAAACCAAGTGCCCATTTGCCACATCAGTAGCCAGAGGAGCACCGCCTCCATCACTCCTCTAAAGTTAAAGAACAATGGTCTCAAATTAACAAAAATAAGATTAAAAAAAAAATCAATACCAACCAAAAGTATGAATGCAAGAAATACCTTGTAAAAATCAACAGCAATGTAATTGGCCCACCGATTGGCAGATGCATTGTGACATGTGTTGAGCATACTGAGCAGTGGGGCTGAGTTGTTAGAACATGCAGCAATTGAGTTAGGATTGTCTGGGAAAAAGTTCATCAAGACCAGAGATTTTGTGGTGTCGTCCATCGGAGATGATTCTGCCCGGTTCGGGCACTTGCCTGAAACCATCCCTCCATCTCCATCTAAACAATTTCACAAACACCTTTCAAGTTAGAAGAGTCATTGGGTTTTTGGTGCAGTGCCACTCAGCTCTTCTGTTAGACAGTATGGCCATTATGATATTGGAAATTCATGAGATCTTTATGATAGCAAATAGAACAGAAGGGGTGAAGGGATATGTTAAAATTATTGTATTAGTACCAATACTGGTACTATTACTGGATCCATACTGTTTTGGCTATGTACTTGCCACCATGCCTTCATGGAGCAGAAATGCATAGTACATACAAGATTCTGATATTCTACCCATAATTTAAAGGTAGGATACCAATATGTTAACCATATACAGTGTTCATGTACTGACTTGTGCTCTATGCAGATCACCAGTAATTTACATTGTACCACTACCACCATGAAGTGAACTCGCACATTATTCCACATGGCACATACAACTAAGGTGTTAACACAAGACGATTCAGTTACCATATGTATACCATGCTCAGTCAACTGTCATATCTCGTATCTGGCAGCAGAGGACCATACCACTGCGCCATCAGATATAACTTCACTACAAATAAATAAACAAAATTACTAATATATTTTTTTTTCCCGAATACTTACATTCGTTCTCGACCACGAAATTCCACTCATATGCTACTCCCTCAGCATTCTGCTTAGCTGATTTGGAGGTGAAAACCAGGAGTCGATAGTTGTTTTTAATCATGTCACTGAGAAGAGGCCAATTGCTTCCATTTTGCGGCATTTGAGTAACTGGGAACCAGTACTTCATCAGGCCAGAGGAGTTGAAAATCCTAGGGATAGATCCAACTTTCGTGTAGTCTTCTATGAAAATTGTGATGACTTCATTTGGGTTTTCATCTAGAAATGTCTTTATTTCTTTTAGAGTGTTAACTGCCGGTTGCTGAAATTTTGAAAAGAAACAGAAATTTGCAGACAAGCTCCATACTATCAAGGAATTACAAAAGAGACCGTTTCGTGTTTAGTAATTGCATAAAAACGCCCCAGCAGTAAAATTTGAGTACTCCAATAATTCAAGGATTTCTTGCAACCTTTGCAGTTAAGTTACTTTTGTAATTTCTTGATTGCATGGGGTCCTGCAAATTTCTCAAAGAAAAAATAGAAAGTGTATCAGATATTGGTGTTTTGGTCTTGTTGGTAACCTATCATGCCTAATTCAGGCATTGTAAAGTAAAAAAACCGGTCTGAGAATTTTAGAATTAAGAACACAAAAGATCCAAAAATAAAAAAAGAGACAAGTTGATTTTTTTTTTTGGGGGGGGGGGGGGGGGGGGGGGCTTGGCAGCCACTGCCCAGTTTTTGAGGGAGAGAGAGAAAGAGATTAGCTTGGCAGCTGCTGCCAATCATTCGAAAGAGAGAGAAATTAGGTTGGTGTATGTGTTTTTGGGTAATTTTATTTTTTCAAATTGGCAGCTACTGCCAATATTTCAAAAAAAAAACAGAGAGAGAGAGAGATATACAAAGGCAGTAAAGTTATAGCAGACTCCACCGGTGGAATGGCACAACCATACATCATTATCGAAATCATACATGTCAAGCATTAGACCTCTCACACCATCCTGCAAAATAAAAAAATTAACTCAGGAAAAAAAGAAAATAGAAGGTTGCATCAGAAATTTACTTCTCTTATTCAAGATTTATAGGATATTCAACAGCTCTCTTAGATTAAACAGGAGCCTAAAATGACACTTCTCAAAGCAAACACACTTATAAGTAAATTTTTAAGCTGCTTTGAGATGAATGCTTAGAAAAGTTTTTTGTTCATGTACAAATTATACCCAAAATTATCTCGATCCCTGCAAAAGTACTCACAAAAATTTCTTTTCAATGGCAAATATGCCAATAGGGCCAATACTAAGTTCCCTGCAGCAATTTTTTTTTTAATTATGATTATTCTATAGATTAACTTTCTGTAAAAAAAAAAAAGATTAAAAGTTTATTCTCTATAGATCTGTCTGCAAACAACCATGTTTACTCTATACATAGGGTCCACATGGAACAAATAATTTTCCTTGCTAAAAGACAGTTGCACAGCTTAAAAGCTGGAATAAGGAACCAAGTGGGATCCTCACAACCAGTTGTGTCTACCAAAAGTAGAATAGGACTTTAGCAGCTTTACATTAGTGGAGACGATCTAAAATCTGAAATGGCTGACAAAAGGCTAACTATTCTCTGATAATACTAGCTTTTCATTTATGTTAAAAGTTAAAAGATCAAAACTTCAAAAAACAGAGCTGCATGACCACCCAAACAAAGTTCTATTAATTCTTGTTTTGGTCCTTAAAAGCTTACATATCTCAATTTAATCCATAAATGTTCCAATCTGTCAATTTTCTGTTAGACAAATGTTTTTCTTTAGCAGAAACATTGACAATTTAGTTAGCATTCAATTACAGTAAGCCATTTTGGCAGGATATTTTTCAGCTGAGATGTGCCACATGCACAGAACTTCAGTCAGTTACTTGATTAAAAATTAACAGTACAAACCAACAGTACTAACTGGATTTTCAGAACTAATGGGACTTTAGGGACCAAATGGGAAAAAAGTGGTAACTTCGTTGACCAATCTACATAATCCACCCTGAATATTAAGTAAATTGTACAAATGACCCGTCAAAATTATCACTCTATTCCCATTTTGATCAATTTAAATCAAATCAGTCCTACCCTTGACATATAAAAAAAAGATGAAATCGAAGTCATAATGGCATCAACATGCTGAGTTCAGACCTAGCACAATCGAAATATAATAAAGCCAACCACTAGAAGTAATCAAAACAGAGAAAAATAAATAAATAATCCAACATGAAGCATTTTACTCAGAATTGGTCATAAACAAAGAAGGGGAGTGTACCTGGAGCTGGGAGGTGACAGTATCCTCCTGATTCGTGGGGGAAAGAAGTGCCGATCCTGTAGCAGAAATTTCTCCATTAATCGCATATGAATTGTGCGTTGTTAGCCAAGAGTACCTGTTAAATGCAAGCCCCGTTCCCTGACCAAACCCGTTTATCAACATTTAAGTCCAGATCCAATAAATCATAAAAATAAAAAGTTCCAAATGAAGCAAAATTCCATATATATCCTTCAAAATGTCAACAACATCATGATTTCTGCAATTTCAACAAATATCATATGCACAACCCCACAAGAACATAGTGAATATCATGAAAAGTTTTCTGTACAGCTCTTCCTTAGGAGCATGAAGGAAGAGTTTGTGAGATGTTTCTAGTTTTGCACAGTCACAAGTTTTATATTTCAGATATTTCTTGTTTTGAAGGGGTGTAGATGGTACTTTGATGTTGACGGGGGCGTGTTAATTTATGTCAAATAATCAATGCCAGGCACCTCAATTCACATCCTTGCAGACCACAATTTTGCAAACTTGTGATTCATAATTAAAAGTGCTAAAAAAGAGAAAAAAGAAAATGCCCAGATCAGAAATAAAGAGACTTTTTCAAAGTTAAGCAAATTGAGTACTTTACAAGCTAATATGGGTGCAATCTGTTGTGTTATTCTTTAGCCTTTTTCTAACTTACCAGTTCCACTTTCAGAGTAAGCCATAAATAAACATGAGGTTGACCAGCCGACCAGCAACCGCTCACGAATTAAAATTGCAAATTGTTCAGAGGCAAAAGCAGAAATAAGAGAGAAGAAATCCTGACCAATGTTTCAGGATCAATCGGCGAGATCCGAGTGCAGATGGATTGACGTGTGTTGTTACAGCTGTCGCAATGCTGCCCCGAGCCGCAATCCTTGTCCGAGCTACATTTGCCCCCCACCTGAAATATCGAAACTCGGTAAGTTGTTAAGAATTGTAAGAAATGTATAAAATGAGGTTTGCAGGATATGCAGGAAGATGATCATTGACTTTGATTTGGCCAATAAAATTAGGTTTAAAGGAGAATTTGTCTGGAGCAGATATTCGGAAATGAAATCTGAACAAATGTACTCCGATTTGAAATTGCAAATGCAATTCGAATTCAATACAAAAATCAAAAGATCAAACAAATGCCAGAATAATTCAAAAACATCTCAGAGCGAACAGAGATACGCACGGCGCCGTGAATGCGGAGGGGAAAAGCAAGGATCAGCAGCGCCAGAAACAAGAGCGGTGAGTGGAGTCGCATCGCGTGTCGATCGATGAACCCGAGAGGGAAGAGGAAGAAGGTGCTTTAGGTATGCTTCGGATTGAAGATAGAGAGAGAGAGAGAGGAGAGAGAGGAGAGAGGAGAGAGCAAAGATTAGGTATAAACCGTGTTAAGCAGTTGAGCCTCTCTTCTCTTTCTTTCTCTCTCTTTTGTCGTTAGGTGGAAGGAGGGTTTGAACTTTTGAACTTGGAGAAATGAGAAATGAGAATTGAATGAGAATGAGAATGATTCGTTTCGGAGCTTTGAATTATTTTGGTTGAGACTTGAGAGAACAAATCAAGTCGACAATTAATTCTTGATTCAATTGAGGTGGCGCGTGTGCAGAATTGGAGAGAACGAGCTTCGGAAGGTTTCCTTTTCCTTGAGAAAAGGATGTATTGATTTATTATTTATTAAATAAATTCAAAAGGATGTTTCATGACACTTCACATTTTTATATTAGTATCATTATTTTTTTTATAAATTATTTTTATATTTTATATTTTATATTCTTTATTCTATTTGTATTTAATGTTAAGTATAAATATTTTTTAAAAATATATATTTCAAAATTTAAGTTAGAAATTATATTGAATAATTTTAAATATGTGAGTTGTAAATAAAGGATGCGGATAAGGAGTACGGTTATTATTTTTTTAATTTTTTTACACCAAATTATTATACGATTTTAAGATTTTTTTTTTTTTGGACTAAGCGTTTGGTGAGCTCTTTTCTATATCTTAAAAGTTAATATCTTTATTTTTCATAAATAATATTTAAATTTATCTTGTTATAATTGTCAAATAAATTAATGAAATTTTTATTCATTCAGAAGAAATAAATCATTATTTTTTTTTAATTTTTACAAATAGTGTTAATTTAATTAACAATATTATTTATTTTAATTTGTCGAGCCGTTGTATCAATAATTAAAATTAGTTTGAAAGTCCTAAAAATTAAAAGAGTATTGTAGATTGAAGATGAATTATACAAAGATAGTTGATATTATTTAAAAGGAGAAGAATTGTTTGAGTTGCCAAGGTGTCACCAGAGAACATCTATTAATAACTGATTCAAAAAAAACAATTTTTTTTAAGATCAATAGATTATTTTCTATAACTGTTTATATTAATAAATTATTTCTTTAAATAAAGATCAGTATTGTTAAATAAATATCTATTTTATTCTAAATTGAAAGTACCCAAATTCCATTAAAAAAATTTCTGGATCTGTCCATGCGGACCATGTCGATAATTTAATGTTAGTTTTTGTATTGGAGTTATAAAAAGGAATGATAATCGATAGAATTTCGGCCTGCTTTTATTAAAAAAATTAAATTAAATTAACGATGTGAAAATGTGTAAATTTCTTTTGTGGTGTGAACATTTTTTTTTAAATAATAGCTCTAATTAAATTTAATATTTATTATTTTTCAAATAAGAACCACAGACTTAACACATTGATTATATGTCTTATATTTCTAAAAAAAGACATATATTTAAATGTCGTAAAAAATATTTGAAAAAAAAATAAATGTCTGAATTGATTAGTCCTTATTTTAAAAAAAATTTCAAATTTCTTTTGCTTAACTTAAATATTAATTTTTGTTTTTTACTAATTATGCAAACATATAACTTTCTTCATACCTTACTAGAGTTATTTTTTAATCACAAATTAGTCATTTTGATTTTTCTCTTACAGAAGCAAATTAAATATTGATAACTCTTTTAATAATTGATGTTGATACATTTCTAGTTTGACGTGGACAAAGTTTAAAAATTGCATCGACGTATGTATTTAATATTATCTTTTTTTTTATGGAAGAAGTAGGAGATTTTGTTTTGAACAAATTGAAAATCAAAGTATTTGTAATAGACAAATTAAAATTTGGTCAATAGTTTTGTGATAATATGTGTACCTTATAAAATATATAAATATTTGTAGAACCGATTTTTGACCTAGTAGCAAAGGTAATATTCTCTATGTAAAAGTTATAGGTTTGAAATCTGAATGAGTGATTTTTTATGGACATTTAAAGTTGAGTGATTTTGATACTCAATTTTATCTCAAAAAATAGAAATATTTAAGCAAGAGGATGATTCTAATACACAAAATATCACAAACTCACTTTTTAATTTATATTTCAAATTTTGATACTCAAATTTCAAATTCAAAATGTTAATCTTGTTAATTTTCATGGCAGATATATGCATATAAAAATATATGATTTTTGGAGTTTATTTTATATTAGATCAAATAGTCACAAAATTAATGACTCTAATTAATTATGATTGATTAATTTTAACATATTCATTTTCAACCATTTAGTATAAAATAAATTCTAAAAATCATAAAATATTACGTATTTATATCTTCTATGAAAAGTAATAAGATCAACTGTTTGAATTCTGAATGTCAAATTTTAAAATATAATATTAAAAAATAAATTTGTGATACATGTGATATCAAAAAATATTCGACACATTAATATATATTTAAGCAAATATTTAAAATATGTGACACGTTAAAAGGATATAGTCAGCACAAAACAGCTAGATGCCATTTAATAATATTTTAATAATTAATACCAAGTAATCTAAGCATAAAATGCACGCGGAAAAGTCAATAACATGTACATCGTTTTCAATGTCATGTATGATAATACTTCACAAATAGTTTTTTTATTAGATAAAAATAGAAACCGAATCATCTAATTTTAAATATTATAAAAAAATTATATAAATTTTAAACTTATAATATTTCATACGAAAAATATTATTTTAATTATTAGATCAAAATGTATTCTCAAAACATCACTAATTAATGCATGCTCCTAATTAGAAAGGTCAAATCTCAAATAAGATAGGAAGTAAAAATTGAACTCTCAATTGAGATTTGTTGTGTGGTTAGATTCAATCGTGAGGTCAATAAATCAAAATTGAATTGTCCGCCAAATTAATGATAATAGGAAAATGAGTTCATTTTTTTTAGTCAAATTGATTTTTTTTTGAGATAAAGATCAAACAAATTAAATAATTTTTTTAAATTTAAATGTTCATAAGAAATTTTCAATAGAGTTTCGAGCTTCTTTAATTTTTTGTGTGCTTATATTCAGTGGCAGATTATTCTCGACTCCACGGCTACGTACAAAAATAATTTGATTATTTATAGGTAAATTGAGATCATTTATTTTAAATTGTACTATTTAGATTAAATTGGATTATATTATTATTCTTTATTTGTTCGTTCTAACATAAATATAAAAACTTGCATGCTATTTTGAATAAGATTAAATAAAATCTTGTTACGATTTTTCATATTATATCAAACTCGTTGTAAAATAAAATAATATGAATTTGCAACTGGTTACATATTTGTTTCTTAATTTGATGTGTTAATGAGACTCACACTAATTCATCAATTTAATTAGAGAAGAATTGTAAGCATTTTGTTATGAATAAAGGGCAGAATGAACAGAATTTTTCCATTTTGTTATAGTTTTTTTTATTATCATAATTAACTAAGTGTGATTTCTTAACAAAAAAAGAAAATAATATATGGTGGTCAATTCTAGATAAATTTGATAAAATTCTTTTATGGTCACATTTAATTTACATGTGTACGCTTAAAAACATTTTATGAATACCTAGACTTGTTTCCATAAGGACAAGGGATTAAATTCAATTTTGAGTCAATCCACATTAACAGATTTTGAAAATTAATCTTTAGTACATAAATAATGCAACAAATAACCAGGTTTTGAAAATTAATCTTGTGATTTTTTTTATTTGCCTTAATTTGCTCAGTTGGTTATTACAAAGTAAATGCATGCAGATATATCCTTTTAAAAGTTGTATGAAATTAACTTAATTTTGATCCATTTATGAAATGAATTGTAGATTATTGTAAAGGCCATGTCTTCACCATTTCCCTCTCTTTCTAATGCAGAGGTAGAATGATTTGTCTTGAATACTTCTGTGGGTTTTTGTATATATAGTACAAACGATTTAACCTGATCTGTCAGTAGAAATATTTGAACACACAAATAAGATTAATTTTAGACGATATGGCATGATAATGTTTTTGGAGTTTTCTTTTCTTTGCACCTTAATTATATATATTGCAGTGTTTTATTTTATTTATTTATTTTTGTTTGTATCCAGAATTTTTATTGTTGACGTAAGTATTTCAATACTTAATTTTTTTTCAAAAGAATAATATATTCATCTGCAATAATATTTTGAAATATACAATTGATTAAACTGTAAAACTAATATACATACATACATACATACATACATATATATATATATATACACATATATATAAACACAGATAAAAACAGAGACAATGGCAGCAGATGCGAATTAGAGAAAGCAGGTCAAATTATTAGAACAAAGCAGGTTTCCCAAATCAAATGTTCAACTAATAAAACCAGAAACACAATCAACTCGCACATATCTGAAACTATTCTGTCCAACCACAAACTAACAAGCACACAAACAAGTTGAATTATGACATCAACACAGGTTCTGCAAACCAGAGTACAACAAAAAACAACCTGACAAAAGCTAAATTAAGTACTTGACAAATGAGGCTGACAAATAGTCATTTTTTTCTGAATACACGGGACCCATTTCCTGCCATCCTTTTCAACGAGAAGCCGATGCCGAATATCGGGCCCTTTTGGTTGGTGCACGGTTTGATGGTCCTGGATCTCCATCCGGCACTGGACTAACCTCCCTCCACTGGGATTGCTCACCATCAAGTGCATCAAAGATTCTGTCATTGTCGATAGGTTCGAGGATGGCCTTGATAGCTGACCTGCAGCGATGTAACAATTCACGAGCAAATGCCCTAGAGTCCTCATCAGCCGCATCTCTGAACCTTTCTGCAATGCTCATTGCAATCTGTGTGATTCTTTTAGCCTAAAACAAAGGATTCAAGTCAACATATTAAGATGAGTAAGAATGTAAGATGTGTGATTTTATAGAGGTCTTACCGAGCTACTTGTGTTAGGTACACCCCCAGGAGATGAGAGGTACAAAATCGAAGCGTCTGAAAACCATCTCATGTATTCCTGATATCTTGAGTGATGATAAGGTCTTTGGTCCCGCAGACAAAGTTGCTGCCTAATATGCCACTTCTCCAAATATTTGGCATGCTCATGAGGCCAATCTTCTCCCGTACCATTGATCAAGTAATGAAGATCTTCATTGGTATCACGAAGAAGAGGAGGAATCTTTTGGTAGCGGTCAAATTGCCGCCCAACTCTACCCGGATTGTACATCTCCACAATCCAAAAGTGGATCAACGGTGCATTTGTTCTCCATAATGCACGATCCTCTTCCCTACAATTTGCAGGAAGCAAATGCATTTTGTCTTCATAAGGGAGCCAAACTACTTTACTGTCAATCAAGCCATCGATCTCACGGCGGTATGATTCCATCACCCTGCATGTCACGTGATCAGCAAACCGACGTTCAAAGGACCAACCATAACCAAGTGGGGGCCTCCGAGTTAAATCCTCACCGCCGAGTTGAGGTGGTTCCACATTTCGCCTGGTTGTCGGACGCCCCATGGGGAGCCTCTCCCAAGACCATAGTTGTAGCAACATAACTGAACCACCAAACTGCTTGCGTTTGGGCCTCGTAGCCAAGCAAAGCTCCTTGTATAGGTATGCCAAAACACCGCTTGCCCAACTGTATCTACCAGCTCTCTCGAAATCTCTAAAGAGTGGGAGATAAATTGCAGAAATTGAGTCCCCTGAATGATCGGTGAATAGAACAGAACCAACCAGAACGAGACAATATGCCCGTGCAAATCTCCGCACGGTTATCTCACTTGCATCTGGGGGGCATACAGAGAAATGCTCAAGCAACCATGATATATTAATAGCCACTTTGCTCTTTTTTCGAAATGTTGTCCTGTCTACCCGTCCAAGTAAGGAATTCACCTCTGCGGACCAATCACAATCCGTTCGGAGACAAATTGCTTCCCCATCGACCCTTAGCCCTAAAAGAACAGCAACATCTTGTAAAGTAATAGTCATTTCCCCGACAGGAAAATGGAATGTATGTGTCTCTTGACGCCACCTCTCCACAAGAGCACTGATAAGAGCATGATCTGTCGGGATATGCCCAATTTTGTGGACGCCATAAAGACCAGCTGTGATGACATACTGCTCATAACGAGGGTCCCACGGTAGAGACGTAATGTGTCGTCGGGTGAACAAAGGATCAAGGTATTTTCCTTCAATTACACATTGAGATCTATGCTCAGCTTGAAATTTTAGGAGATGTGGATAGGTGGGGCTGGTGGGTCGGGCCTGGACAGCACGGCCATTGTTGACACTGCAGCTAGTCAGAGAAGCAAGGCCAGCAGGGATAGCCAAACCCGTTGAGACAGCGGGCTGCATTTGGACAGAAGGGCCGGTAGGTGCAGTGCTGCTGGTGGGTGCATTGTGGCTGGCAGGGACAGCAGAGACAACCGAGACAGCGAGCCCCGTTTGGACGGCAGGACTGGTAGGTGCAGTGCTGCCGGTCGAAGTGGTGCAGCCAGTTGGTATGGTACGTCTAGTGGGTATGGTGCGACTGATGGGCGCAGTTCGGTTGGTGGGTATGGTGCGATTGGTGGGTGCGGCGCGGCCGTTTGGAACAGCACGACTAGTCGGGACAGCACCATTAATGGGGACAGCGGGGCTGGTTCGGCCAGCAGGTCTTTCAGAAGTAGAGGGATCATGAGTTGGTGCATGTGGCTCCCTCCTTCCAGGAATGTTGTTTCCTAAAGATTGCTGGCCACGAGTGTTCTCCATTTTTTTGAAAATTGTCCTACAAACTAAGACAAATAATAAGTATAAAGAAACTACTAATACTTAAAACTTATATACTCTTACAATTCCATAAATTTGCCGGAAAAGTTACAATATATACCCCATCTAAATACCAACAAAAGACCATGTCAAAATTTGTGAGGTCTTATATGAAATAGAAAAAGACGGAGAAGAATTAAAAATAAGGACAAGTGTAGAAATCTTGATCAAGGTGATTGTTTTACTCTTTGGAAAGCAGCAAAATTCACCAAAGGTTATTGACACAATCACATGACCAAAAACACAAACTTTAATAATACATATTCTAGCATTATACAAAATATTTACCATCTATACCTTACAAACTATTTTGCATCACAATCACATCTACTTTACATTACAAACTGCGTGATATCTTATCATATATGCCATGAAACTCTTAATAATACATTCTAGCATATCTACCATGAAATTTTAGTAACTACTAAACTTAAATCCACAAATGTTAGCATTCTACATACTATATGCAAAAAGAAAAAAAAATATATATATCTTCAAAATAACCATGAAACAAACTTTATGATTTCTTTAGCATGGAATATGCCATTGGCAAGGAAGCAAAGTGAACACAATGACTTAGACTATCCATCTTGAGTCCTCTCAAGTAAAGGTAACTAATATAATATAATAAAATTATTCACCAGTAAAGCAGTAGATCAACAGGAAGCTTACTTTCTATGTCCTACCATTCACCTTCCCAACTCTGCCCTTAAGAATGCAGACAAGCCAAAAAAAAAAAAATCAACGTTTGAGGGCACACAAAGTAACACAAATATGAAATATTTTGTTTCTATTGGACTTCTCAAACAAAACATTATATCACTTCCAATTTTACCACTAAAGTAATCTATATGGTTTAAATTAACAAGCTCTTAACAAAATACTTGAGCTTCTGATATCAAAATGTATGTCTTTCCATCCGTTTACTATTTTTGAGTAGTTATACACTTCTATTTGTTCTTGAACAGTATATTCATTAACAACAAATGAAAGTATGTTGCGAACTATTTACGGCTTAATTTATCCCTTAGTTTGTCCAACTAGGTTGTTGATCCTATTGGAAAAATATATTATGTAACACATGCAAGAAACTAAAATTTAAGATAATCTGACAATAGCGAGAAATTCTATCACCAGTTCTACAACATACATTTGAAGGACAACTAACTCAAGAAAAAAAAAATTCCAGTCGCAATAACAAGGATCAACAACTAACAATTGATCGAGGAGAAGTAAAGTTAAGCACAGGCCATCAGATCAGGGAGATCGCAGCAACAGAAGTTAAAGTTAAGAAATTAGACGGTCCCACTGATGAGAATCATAAAGGAAAATAATATCTCGATAAACCTATTAGATCTATGAGATCAAGCAAAAACAACTTAATTAGTGGTTTGTAGTCTCGAATTTTGACCAAATATGAGTAGATCTATATGAAATAGGATTTAGAGAAGTACAAATTAGGGAAAATAAAAGGAAAATCACATGAAAAGAACTGCCGAAATCCCTTTATGGTGCCAAAAAGGAGCGACGCCACCAATCAATTCAACAGGTAACAAAATACCATACTTTAACAAGGAGAAAGAAAAATTACCTGATATTTGGGATTCAACCTTCCAGACAAGCTCTTTTTGGTGGGGATTTGGGATTCTTTTTATTCTTTTCTGGGGTGTGGGAGATTTATAGGGGTTAGGTCATGCTCAGTAAGCTTATCGACTCGCGACGAAAGGAGAAATGGAATTTGACACGATAATTACTTATTTCAATCAATAAAGATATACGATACACTTTCCTTTTGAGGGTAGCTAAGGTTTAACACTTCATTAGTAGCATATTAGAATGTTTGCTCTCCATTTTATAACAACTGGAGAGTGGAGATATCATTGCAACACCGATTAGGATTTGGATGGTTGCATTCTTTTTGACAAAAAAATAAATAAGATTTTGTTGATGAGAATTAGTTGCTTTATGAGAAGGAAAAATGAATTGGGAAAAAAGAAAGAAATGATTGTCAAAGAAATTTACGTTGAATTTCTCACTCAAACAGCACAATAAAAGATCCATGTATCCAAACCATCAGATTGAAATCACACTTTCTTGAGGAAACAAGGCTCTCTTACCTGTGAACTGCTCAAGATAAAACAAGAATCCATCAATTGATGTTGCTTTGGAAAGCATTTAATTCTTTTTCTTTTCCAACAAAAAAAATTACTGATAAGACGAAAATAGAGGTTCAGAATTGCAATTATCAAAATAAAGGTTCATATTCTCCAAAGAAGTGTGATTTCAGTATCGAGAAGAACCGCTTTCAATTAAAATATGACAAAAGATGCCACAAGGGAGCCAATGAAAGTTTGAAAAGCACAATTACTTGCTGGTTATTGAAATAACATCACACAAATCACAGGGCAACAAAATATGATGAAAAGAACATAGGCTGGAATCAGAAAATAAAAATATTACTAGTGGGCTTATGCATTAACTTCATCTTGTCTGTCAACTGTCAGTCGTTCTTTCTAGTTATTTTGACTATCACTTTTGCTTGAATAATGTTTTTTTGTTCTGCAACTGTATGCTATAGATTTGGTAAAGAGCTATAGAATCTCTAACACTTCATTAGGTCATCTTAGATTTTACTTTGTTGCATGTTTCACACAACATAGTTGTACAATAAGATCAATAACCTAGTTGGATAAAGTAATTAAGGAATAGATGAAGTTCTTGATACTTCGCCAACATACTATATATTTCACTTAATAAGCATAAGCACATAAAAATATTTTTATTTCGTTAAGAGCTAGTTGATCTAAATAGTATGGCGATACAGTTGGAAGTGATATAATGTTTTGTTTTGAGAAGTTTTCATAGATGTAAAATAGTTGTGCGGCTTTGCGAGCCCTCAGCATTTCAAATTTAGCAAAAACATGCACTAGGAACTAGGATAGATACACATGCTTTATGTAGTTGAGTTCCTCTCTAAAGAACATGTTTACTTATTATTTTTTCATAGAGAAAATGGAAGAAAACATGGATTTGATAAATACTAACTTCTAATTAAGAAATAAAGACCTGCCAGAGAGAGAGAGAGTGTGTTAACAGGTCGCATGAAAATCTTCCTATGTGAAAATGCATTGCCTCTCCAGGAATTCTTGCTAAATCTGCCCGTTCTTCCCCGGCCGGCCATGATCAAAACCCTCTCTAAGTTCCAGTGTTTACACTGCAAACCTCCAAATCATCTGACTGATCAGGACCTTCACAGCCCCAACCACAAGCTCCCTTCTTCCTCTCCAAAGCTCCAAACAAGCAATTCATCGAACACGTGGCATGCGGATAGGGGGGCGAGGAGGTCCAGCCGTACCACCAAGCAAGCAAGTAGTAAGAGCGTGATCGAGATCCAGCGAAGAACAAGGCATTCCTCTTTAGTGCGAGGTCTGATGCTAACGAAACTCGGCGGATGAGAGTCGAAATGATCATTTCGAATGGGGAGAAAGAAACTGAATTGAATCGAGATGGTGTGGTGCCAAACTGCGGTAGAATGTGTTAATTCTTTGGCTCCGGCGGAGGAGCTGACCGGAGAGGAGAGTATTAGGCGGAAGAGAGGCGCACGAGACGGGATAAGCTCGCGCCTCATCAATTGTGTGTGTGTGTGTGTGTGAGTGTGTGTGTGTGTGAGTGTGTGTGTGTGAGAGAGAGAGAGAGAGAGAGAGAGAGAGAGAGTCAGAGTTGATTCAGAGAGGAGGAAGTCAATTTGTATTAGCGACAGTGGTTGCACATTTTGGAGCCCCAATCTGTGAATCTGCTGCCAAAGTGGGAACAAGCGCGCATATTTTTCATACTGATTACTCCATCAATTTAATCAGCAGATATCTAAACCTCTCTTATTGACACCTTTTAAATATAAAAAAAAATTATATTTAATAATAAAAATATCAAAAATATTTATATTTTATATTATTCGAATTAAAAAATTTATAATATTTATCTTTACTTGTATAATAAAATTTTTAACTTGAATTTTTCTACCTTATTCAGAAATAAAAAAAATAATAAATATTTTTTACTGATTATAAACACTTATAAATATAAATATAAATATAATAAATTATATATTTACGGTCAGAAGTATGCATTTCTTTTTATTATGTTCAATTAACATAAAAATATCTAAGCTTAATTTGTTTCTTAATGTTAGCTAAAAGTAAATAAATATATAAATATATAAGGATTGGATGAGATTTTGACACTAACGGGTGAATATTTTCAAAATTTGTTCGGCTATATCATAGGAAAATTTACTTTTTTTTAAGTGCTTGGTAATAATACTAATTTTTACGTTAATAATTATTAATATTGTTTAAAAACTATTTCTTTCTTCATTAAAATAGTTTAAATTTTTTTGCAAAATTGTAATAAATATAAACAAATTAAATAGTTAAAATTCATCAGGGCACTTTAATAAAATCACTAATATAATTTTTCATCTTTCTTCTTCTACTTGATTTTATGGTGATGTGAGTTGAAAGAGTAAGCATTGCTTTGTGGGAAAAAAAAATAGATCTGAATTAATGGGAAAAATATTATTTGATCCAAACTCCGTTTTTTATTCCCATGAGCTCGAACTTCGTGCTCTCCTTTAATAATGCATCTTTTAATGATTTTTAAGAGTAATTACATATTTCAGTGCAAGGTATTGAATTGAAATGAAAAATATGAATCTCAATGTATTCAACTTAAAAGACACTTTCGGATTTTATAAGCTTGTTTAAACTTATATTTAATTAATGTCCTAAATTTTTTGGTGGTTTCAATAATACCCACAAATATCTAATTAAAGTGGGATTTTGTAAGTCACTTTGTACGAACTTTTTTTTTACTAATATAATTTTCTAACATTACTCAAAAATTAATTATCAATATTAAATATTAATATTCAATTTACAAGATACTAGAAAAAAAAAATACTATTTTGTGGTTATTTTTTTTTGTTGAAATTAACTATTTTATTGTTCACGCTTCTTTGTTGAATTAGCGATACAATTAGTGATTTAGCGTATATCTAATGCAATTAATATTTATTTTTTGGACATAAAGTATAAATTTTCCATAATTATTTTCATCTACGAACGAACACATTACACTGTACATTTTCATAGACATTTCGTGAGTGTGGATTCCCGCAAATTAACTATTGGGATTCCATGTTCGTAGAATCTAATCCCATACAAATGTGATACAACCGAATGAACTCTTATACCATGTTTGGATAACATAAAAGGAACGTAAAGGAAAGTAACGAACAGAAAGGGAGGGAATAGAATGAAAATGAACTTTACTATATTTTACATCCTCTTATTTGATTCATCTCGTTAATTTCTATTACACTCCAATTTGAAGATTAATAAAATATAAGCTTTAAGAAATTAAAGGAGGTTAAATAAGTAACTTCCTACTAAATATCTAACCAAATAAAAATTAATTAGAAAATTTTCTTTCTCTCCCTTTTCCTCCCTTCCTCTACTCTCCATCCAAACAAAGTGCTTGAGAAAAGTTATCCATTAGATTTAATTTCCAAAGAATTCTCATGAATTGGGGAGTTATCAAACAGAGTTTAAGAGTGTGCTTCAAAGAGGATTAGAGAAAGTGACTGAAGAGGAGCGGAAGGAAGAGAGGAGTTTAACATTGCTCTCAAATTTCAATTGAAGGAGGTAAAAGAGGGTAAACTTTCTATGCATTTGTTGGAGATTTATTAATCTTCAATTTTGAGGATAAAAAATTTAATTTTCATCTTCATTCACATCTTTTCTCCTCCTCTCTCTTACAAACTCTGAAACACGGCCTAAAGAGTAACGCAACGGGGCTAAGCAATCTGCTGCCTCAGATCCAGTAGATACTCTACTGGAGGGGGCAGCATCCGAACCGTTGAGCTCTAATCTTAAAGCTGCCCGCCTCCTAAAATTCCGCCCGTGAATCAAATCTGACGGTCTGGATCACCTCTTCTGACCGCTCTACAGTAGAGTACAATGCTGTAGGTAGAGGATACATGAAAACTGGAAGGGAGGAGGAGGAGGAGGCATCTAGATCGTCCGATCACAATCAGCAGAGACAACTGGCGATCGAGAGGAGTGGGGACTGACGAAGCGGCGCCCCCAGTCCCAGATTCCCAGTGCCCCCTCCACTCTCCACTCCACTCCCCCAACCCACATTCACACTCGCACACCAACATACACACACTCGCTCTGGTCTCTCTCTCTCTCCCCGACATGACCGCGCTGCCTCTCTTCTCTCGTCTTCTCTCCGCCCCCTTTCTCCTCTCCTTCCCTCTCCTTTCCCTTGCTGGAGGTAACTCGTTTCGTTTTCACTCACTCCACTTCACTTCACTTCACTTCACTCCCCTTTTGTGAGGCTAGCTATCCAGCCAGACTCAAAATGCCTCTTACCTCTCCTTTACCTTGGGGGTGTTGTGGGGAGAGGGGTGAGGGGTATGAGTTGTTATTTTTTCTGCCATTTTTCTTGGGATTTTGCCTTAGTAATTTCTTTGCTTTGTGTTCTACCTTCTCTATTGCTTTTTTTTTTTATGGCATTTTAATTGCTGCTGTAGTTGCTTAATTGGTTCAAATTTCTTATTATAATTTCCTTTTTCCTCCTAGATTGTCCCTTGCAATTCACCTGGGCAAACTTCACCTTGGCCGGGTCAGTTTGTAACGACCCATCTCAACTGGGCACTTGTTGCCGGTACATCAATGCCTATGTGGCCATCTCTGTGGCGCAGTATGCCAACTCCACCGGGAAGCTGGGGGTCCCACCGGCATTCTCTGACCTTTGTCTTACCTCAATTTCTGAAACATTCCAGTTGTATGACATCCCGCAGAGTGCCGCTGAGTCCTGTGGTGTGGGGCCCAAGATTAGAGTTACGTATCAGTGCGATGGCAGGGGCACTATACTGGAGATGATGCAGTCCCCAGGTTTTATTGATGTCATTTCCAACTGTCAGGTATGGTTGCAATCTTACCATTCTGGTCTCAACTGGTAATGCCTGGCGCATGATGACAGTAGAAGGGGATGACCAAGTTTGACTAGAGCTCAGTGGCACTTGGTTTTTTATTGGTATGGTAACAAATCTTGTGGTACAATTCTGACAGATTCCATTAAGCCCCATTTAACCCAATTGAGTGTACTTTGCAATTGGTCAGTGAACCCATGATTTAATCCAGTCACAACTTCTGTACCTGAACTAGATGTCAATTCCCCAATTGAATACCACCTTGACCTGGCTTTGAATCAAGTTATCCTCAGGTGTCCAATCAAGCACCAAAATGTTGTAATGACTGGCCTATGGCAGGTTCCGCTTTCATCAGAAATTGGTTGCAAGACGTGCTTAAATTCAGGCATTCTGTACCTGCACCGACTGATAGGTACTGACAACAATGTAGCTCTGAGTGTATGTCGGGATGCAGTTTTTGCCACATTGTCGAACCAAGGAGACAGTTTGTCAGGTGATGATGACATGGCGTCTTGCTTCTTTGGAGTTGAAGGACTTAGAAATACAAATGGTATTATCTTTTTACATGTTGATACACGATTTTATACACCAGACATCTACTTTTGTCTTTTTTTCATGACTAGCTAATGTTTAGAGCCTCATAAGAAACTCCATTTCTTTCGTCGACCTCAAATTGACACACAACAAGATATATTAAATATATGAACGAAAACAAAATATGTTTCAAGTGTAGGGCTGTTGCAGCTCAGGTAGGCAGGTTTCAAGTGTAGGGCTGGCTGATTAATTTAAATTTTATATTTCAGACGTACCATCTGAAGGGGCAACTAAACCAACTCAGCCTTCTTCACCAAATCTTGTTTCTGCCCCAGCACCAACCCAGAAGAGCATTGGCCTCATTGCCAATAAAAGACCCCCACAACACCAAGCATTTCACCTTTCTCTAATTCCAGGAATTGGAATAGGAATCATCCTGATATCTGTGATCTTGCTTTTGATTCTGATGACATTTATTCGAAGGAAGAGTATTGAATTAAAGAATGTCAAATCTCCTGATGAGACATTATCCTGGGGTTCTTTTCCTCAGCCTCAACTTAGAGGAGGTCAAGATGGTAATTTTTTTCTTCTTTATTCTTACAATGGTACGATTTTATGTTGATGAGAAAACGGATGACTCCAATTGAGAACCCTTGATTACCATTTAGATCTTAGACGTGACATGCATCATTTGCACTATAACTCATGCCATTTTGATTGTTGATTTGATGGCCATCATGTGGTTTGTAGAAAGGTAAGGTGTGCTCAATTTTTTGGCATTAACATTGCAAGCTTTGTAAACAGAGTTGAAAGATCGTGTTTTCTCATGTACACTCACACAAGGTGATTAGTCACATCTTATCACATTACTGTATTATTACAGTGTTCTGGTATATATTGTTCAATATTTTTTATTTGGAGGGATGACAGTGAACTACTAGAGGTGCAGACAATAGATCCTTTGGAGCTTTGGGTTTCTTTGGTTACATCTACAAAATTTCTGAAATGCGCCCTGTTCATGTCACTAAAAGAATTAAAAAAGCGTGCACTTTAATCCCTTGCATGTCTAGCGAGCAGATGTCATTTCTTGTAGATTTTTAATAATTCCGGCTCTGAATTTAAATTACAAGTCCACGAATATTTTCTTGAAGGCTAAGTGTGAATCCTGTAGTGCTCTTTGTATGGGTTTCAAAGAAACAAATCCAAGGGAAAGAAGAACATTATGTAATCTAAATACTTGCATTAATTCTACACTCTTAGCATTTTAGTTGCATTGCATATAGCCAGAAGATAGTATATTAATGTAGCATCAGTTGTTCCCGCAACTGCAAGGCCTTCCTCATAAAATTTCAAATAGTTTGAACTCTTACTGTTGTATCATAATTTAGGTCCATCACAAATGTTCAGAAGGTATAGCTACAATGAAACCAAAATCGCGACAAATGACTTCAGGACGGAGATAGGAAAAGGCGGCTTTGGCACAGTTTTCAAAGCCAAGTTTAATGACGGTTCTCTAGTTGCAGTTAAAAGAATGGATAAGGTGTCTAAACAAGGTGAAGAAGAGTTTTGCCGAGAGATTGAGCTACTTGCCCGGCTTCATCACCGCCACCTTGTTACTCTCAAGGGGTTTTGCGTCGAAGGGCGGGAAAGGTAAAAATCGCCCTTTTTCTCCTTTGCATTTGTATCAGTAATGATCAGTGAGTTGGGTATTGGCTGCACGAAGTATTGTTGTGAGTATCAAATTTCAAACTGTACTGGTGCATTATAGATCTAAAAAGGCTCTGTTCCCTAATAAAACTGATCAGTGAGTCGGGTATTGGGCTTGCTAACTATTAGTTATTTTCCAGGTTCCTTGTGTATGAGTACATGGCAAATGGAAGTCTAAAGGATCATCTTCATTGTATGCTACATCACTTTTTAATTATCTTAATTCATTTTATTGTTGTACTCGAAAGAAACATATCACTGTGATCTGAGTTTATGCTTGTCCACAATCTCAGCATCTGGACAGAAAGCTCTGAGGTGGGAGACTAGATTGCAAATTGCTATTGATGTGGCAAATGCTCTTGTAAGATTCATATGCTTCTCTTTCTAACATCAAACTATTAATATACCAAATTATTATTTGATCTCCTGAGCCATTCTAAATGTAACACTAGTTCTAATAAAGCAATTGGCACATATATTGAACTTTTTGATTGCAGGAGTACCTTCATTTCTATTGCAACCCGCCACTTTGCCACAGGGACATTAAATCTAGTAATATTCTTCTGGACGAGAATTTTGTTGCGAAGGTAATGAGCTGATAACTAGAATAGAGCTTTTACTGGTGCAAATATGGCTGTTTTCAACAATATATACCATCAAAACTTTTAACTCCTATTTTTGTTGGTTAAATTGAGGTTTAGAGGTACTGAGCCTTTAAATGATTAGAAAAGGGATAAATCATAGTTGAGGTTTAAAAATTATGAAGGTAAGAAAAGGTGCAAACTTGGGGTTTCACGGTAAGCCTTGAGGGAAATTATGCTCATTTTAAGTTTGTTTTGGGATATTCAGTGCCATTTTGCCAACATCTGATATACAGGTAGCTGATTTTGGACTTGCTCATGCTTCGAGAAGCGGGGCCATCAGCTTTGAGCCTGTTAGCACCGATATCCGGGGAACACCTGGTGAGTAAAAATTTTGCGGTTTTGCACATATGCCATCGTATTGATATTTGTATGAACGTTGCCAGTTCATGCACTCCATTGTTCAGTACAAAATTTCTCTCCTTCTGTACAAATCATACTGAATGTAAGCACTATTCCATTTAACAGATACCCAGACTATCCTCTTTCTTAGCTTATTCTATTGATTAAAAGTATATGGGTGTTTTTAAAATAAGTTAGTTTTAAAGGAAAAATAAGGGGTCTTTTACTAATATAGACCTATCTATTAGGGTACAAATTATATTTCAATATTTGTAGCGGCACTCAAAAAGCTGGTCAAATTTTGAAATTGACAATAAACAGTATACCTTGGAACCAGAATATGTGGCTTGTTAAGCAGATATCTTTTGATACATGCTTGTAACCATATTACCCCTTTCATAAAGGTGTATCTCCCCATGAGGAGAAGGAAGGTTCACTAAGTTTTAGGAGCGTCTCATTTGTGATAACTTCTTGTTTTTCAGTATACCATAATTTTTTCATATATTATAGGGCAGATATGAAAAGAATTGTCATTCAACAGGATACATGGACCCGGAGTACGTTGTCTCACAAGAATTGACTGAGAAAAGTGACATATACAGCTATGGCGTACTACTCTTAGAGCTTGTGACGGGCCGAAGAGCCATACAAGACAACAGAAATTTGGTCAAGTGGGCACAGAAATTCATGGCTTCTGACGAGATGGTGCCTGAGATGGTGGACCCTATGATCAGGGACTGGTGTGACTTAGACCAATTGCATATGGTTGTCGGTGTAGTGAGGTGGTGCACTCAGAAGGAAGGGAAGGCTAGACCGTCAATTAAGCAAGTTCTGAGGGTCTTTTCTGAAAGATTGGATCCAGTTTATGTGGATGCTGAAGAAGGTTCTCTCTTTTAGATGTTCCAAATCTTACTGGGCTTGACCTGACCGCCTTGAGGTCGGGTAGGGTTACGTTTGTACTTAACCCAGCCTAAAGTATGTATCGTACCACTTGATTAATACTATAGCTAAATCCAGTATACTGGTATTGTTAACCAATAGAAGTATAGATAAAAAGTATGAATGAGATGGGAGCACACCTATTTAGTAAATTGATTTGATAGATCAAGAGATAAGTGAGGTTATTTTTCAGTTGTAGTAGAAAAAAAATTAGCAGGAAAATTAATTTTTATCAATTCCAATCTGACCCAGAAGATGATCTTATGACACATGTTCGTCCGGGACCCAGTACGTACCAGCCAAGTCCTCCTCCCTCCTGTTTTATTGTTCTTTCCTGGATTATTTGGTACTAAATTTCCAAGGTACCATAAATTAAGCTCTAGCATAAAGTGGAGGGAGAAAAGATATAAAAAGAATATCGGGACTACAATGTAATACCAGTAGGTACAGATAATGTGTATTTTCCACATGCACGACTCTTAAAAGTGTCATCTTTTGACGTTCTTTTTCTATTATTTTGTTTTTGTGCACAGGGACTGCAATAGTTAGAGCTGATATGCAAGGAAAGAACCCAATCCCCCACAGCGGCATTGTGAGATTGCTCCAATCTTCTTCAAGCACAACTCGATCGTATTGTAGCCGAAGTGTTTTGCTCGAGAGCGATGGGTCCCCCCAATCTCCCCATAATCTTCTCTCTCTCTAAAATGTCCTTTTTTTGTTGTCGTCCAAATTTGCATATTTTTTTACTATCTTTTATTATCGTTATTTCCAATTTTGTCAATTTTGTGGGCTTGTAATTGTAGCTTGTTCTTCATTGAACGAGGTTTATGCAATGTATTGTACAATTTTGTGTGTAATCCTTGTAATTTAATCTACATCTGATTGTGATTTCATATTGAAGTACTCAGAATTGATTCTTGTAAATTCACTAGGCGCCTTTCTGCTTTCATTCCCTTTAATTTTTTTAGGCAAAATTTCATGTATATCCCTCTAAAAAATTGCAATTATGTATTTCCCCCTCTAAACTCATAATAACATATTTATCTTTTTAAACATTTAAAACTCTCATATTTACCTAACAAAATCATATGATATATCAAATATACTCAAAAATTTCAAATAACTTCATTAAATGTTTTAAAATTCGATCTAAGATTTTAATATTTCATAATTATTATATTTTTTTTTACTTATCTCATTCATGTTGTCACAATAATAATTTTTCAAGTATCAAAATATATTTCATCTCTCATTTTTTCATTTACTAAGAATTTAATTTTAATTTCAAAGAATTTGAAAATTTTGATGATTGGTATTCATGTTTCATAACTGTATTTGTAGTATATTTACTGAAAATTCAATTTAAAAAAAATTTGTTTATTATTTTCAATAATGATAAATGAGGAATTAATAAGTGTGAAGTTAGTTTTAATGAAAAAGATAATATATTGGATAAATATGAGAATTTTAAAAGTTTGGAAGGTTAAATATGATATTATGAATTTTAGCAGAGCAAATACTTAATTTTTGAAGTTTTGAAAGGGTATATATATGGAATTATGTCTTTTTTAGTTTTTTCTTACGATTCCTTGATAAAAAAATTGTTGCAATACGTTAACTCTACAAAAATGTATGGCACATGACAACTTAGTTGCACTAAATACAGTTTTTTTTTATTATTTTATGGGTGCAATGGATGGAAACAAAGAAAAGATCTGGTTAATTTCAACGCGTAAAATAATGCTTTTAGCAAGAAGTTGCCAATAATGTTGAAATAATGTACTTAGCATTTTCTAATCGACCATATGATGATAGTTGACTGGTTGCCACAAGCAACTGTTAAATAATTTAAACTTCGTTGCTGTTAAACTTTTTCCTCGTAATGTAATCATCTGTATAGCGAGTCATAGTTCAGTCACAGTGCTAACCTGCTACATAAATTGGTGAACTGAAAGAGCTACAGAGAATCGAGAAGCCTTGTCGGTGCAACGTTATTTTGACCGAGAAAGGCCGGTCGATTAGCCATGAATTAAAAACAACAAGATATATGATCCTCTGCGGCACATGCAGACCATCATATATTGTCGCGAGTCACCGTCTTACTTCCGAATTCCTACTGTTTATATACCGTTACATGGTTGTTGTATCATTTATTCGCCACGTAATATCCGAGCTTATATAAAAGAGACTCAGACAACGAGTTAACAACCTGGCGAGGGGAATTCCAGTTGGCGTGATAATTCTTTTTTTTTTTAAATATATATCTTCTTTACTAAAATAATATAAAAATATTTTTATAAAATTGAAAATAATTTAAAAAATTACACTAGGAAATTATTTCTGTAGAGACAAATAAAATTTAAAAAATTACCCAGATCTGAGGCTGGCCTCTCTTTCTAATAATTATTTTATTAGTTTGAGGGATGTATCTACATTAATCATGTTTGTGATATAGGTTAAATAAAATATAAAAAAATAGCAATGTTACTTATTTGTTAAGTCCAACATAAATGAACTGTCACATGAAATGAAGGAATCACTACACATGGGTTTCTTTCTTCCTCCCCACTAACCTCTCTCCATTTTAATTACTCATGAGTATTGCAAAAGGTATCCCAAATGAACTCACAAAATTTGTACAAATAAATACAACTCACAAGGGATGTGGGATTTTAATTATTTTGATCCATGAATTTTAAAACTATTATTTTTATTTTAACACTTGTATATTAGGAAAATAAATTGTGATTAAATTTTTTTATTTTATTAACAAATTGTATCCTAAGATATACATCCAATAATAATATTTAGTACAAATATTTGTCATTTGAATTAAAGGAACTAGTGATAAACTGTTTAGTGAAAATTAGCTATACCATATTATTTTTTTTTTTGCGTCTGATTTGTTTCAAATTCGACCACCTATCACATGTTAATTGTATATGTTATTTTGTGACTTTATAATTTAGAAAAATAGACTATCAATAATTGACTCCAAAATACTATTTTCTCCTTTTAACGCACAGTAATATATTTAAAATTTTCTTTCACCAAAAATGGAACATACGGAAATACAAGGATGCTAAAAAGATACTATGAATATGATGATACTGATAGATAATGATACTATAAATAAAAGAAAAAGGTGATCTGGGTACACATAATTGGATATCCTATGCGCCCACCGAAACTGTAGAAAATAGACTTAATACTCGGTAATTCTGGCATGGTATGATAAACCATGTAGCGAGTTAACATCCTCATGCATCCTAACCCACCTCGTTTGCCTTCCGAGAACCTCTACTGCATATTACACTAGTATCCGCCACGGAAATTCATTTTCAGTAGAAGTGAGTGTACGCTAGACTTAGTGCGGAGCCGTTCCAACGCCCCTCGGACCATATTTTTGTCCGATGGGAGAAATAACCGTTGGATCATAAAATCTGATAACTCGCGCGATTATTAAAGCTGGAAGCGAAACTTTTGTGCGAATCTTAATTCCATCAAACGGTTTTTTTGTCCATCGGACCAAACTTTTGTCCAATAGAAATTGGAACTCCCCCGTTTCCAACATGGTACATCGCATCAAGTGTCGACTCGCTTCCGATCTCTACTCTCTCTCTCTCTCTCACGCACACAAGCTACGCGTGTGTGACGGTGTGAGAACTGAGAGAAGAGAGAGCGAGGGAGAGAAGAGGAGAGTAAAGAAGCAAAGAAGAGGAAACGCTTCTTCTTCTTCTTCTTCTCCAGCTCGAATCAAATCAAGATCTGATACATTTCCATTACACATCTCTCTCTGTTACTCTCTATTTCTCTAGTGGCAGCTTAACAAGTAAGTCAAGATGCATGCAAAAACAGATTCAGAAGTGACGAGTTTGGCCCCTTCCTCTCCGGCCAGAGTGCCAGCGTACTTCGTACAGAGTCCATCACACGACGGCGGCGATCACAAAACAGCGACCTCCTTCCACTCCACTCCCGCCACGTCACCCCCTCGCCACTCCCATTCCTCCGTGGGCCCCCACTCCCGCGATTCCTCCACCCGCTTCTCCGCCGCCACTAACAAGAAGCCGCGTGGCGTCGGTGGGGCACACGATAAGGTTGCCAAGGGGAAGAACGATTGGATGAAGGAGGTCGAGGCGATCGAAGAAGAGGGTTTGTTGGATGATGACGAGAGGGATCGAGGCAGGAACACTAAGAGACTGTACTGTCTGGCGTTTATCGTGGGGTTTTTCGTACTTTTTACCTTTTTTGCGTTGATTTTGTGGGGCGCCAGCCGATCTCAGAAACCGCGAGTAACCATGAAGGTATGAGTACAAATATACCTTCTCAAAGTTTTGAATCTTTGGTTAGATCAGCTACATTTGGAGTAAAAGTTTCTATTTCTTAGAAACTAGATTAAGACCAATTATAGGATCCGGGTCACTTTTTTGGTAAAATGTAGTTTCATATCAGTTATACAATTAGCTGTTTCAGTTACTACTTTGATAGTTTCATTGCTCAAAGATTCAGATCTCTTCATATAAAATTATATGATCTGCTCCAAATTTAGATGTTTTACTGTGCAACCGTGGATTGATTTCGAGATGTTTTTTCTCTTGTGTCAGAGTATCACATTTCAGAATTTTATAATTCAAGCGGGAACCGATGCATCACTTGTACCTACTGACATGGCGACTCTAAATTCTACTGTAAAATTCACATACCGCAACACCGGTACCTTCTTTGGCATCCACGTGGCAGCCACACCATTTGACTTGACATACAACCAGCTGACCTTGGCTAGCGGTGATGTAAGAATCTGATTTCCTCTTTTCTATGTTCTTAATTACTAGTTTATTGTAAATGTGAATGTGTCAGATAGGATGGATTTGGGACTGATCCGAGGAAAAAATGGGTTGGTGGGATCTGATCTGGGCTTAAGTAATACCTCCATTTTGCAATTTTGGCCATATTATGTCCAATTAAGCTTTCATGAAGCATAATTCTGTAATTAACTGTAAACTGTTGTGTGACTGTGCATCAATTTTAAGCCAATTTTGCCTATTTTTTCCAATATTCTGCAACTGCACCTCAATTACGTCCTGATTAGACTTAATTTCCCCTCATTTACCTTCAAGTCATCCAAGCGTGCAATTAAACATAAGGTCAGATGACAAAGAGTTCAAAATGCAAAATCCATTGAAAGTGGCGTGGAAAAACTTTACAAGTATCCTGAGGACTTCTAGGTGATCCTTCAAAAATAATTTCTCCATAGGTCCTTTTTCATTTGAAATTTGTGTAATTTTAAATGCAATTTTTTTTTCCGTTATTACCTTTGTTGGTCCAAAATAGGGTGTGCTATTATAGAAGAATTTCAAAAATGATGATTCATCTGCTTTTCTTCTTCTATCTATACTTCTATCTATAGATGAAGAACTTCTATCAAACTAGGAAGAGTAAAAGAAGCGTGAATGTTTTGGTGGTGGGGAACAAGGTGCCATTGTATGGCGGTGGGCCCATCCTGACAAGTACGACAGCAAAGCCCAACAGCATCCCGTCCATACCGTTAACCCTAAGTTTCACGGTGCGGTCTCGGGCTTATGTTTTGGGCCGTTTGGTGAAGCCCAAGTTCACAATAGAGGTGCAGTGCTTACTCAAATTGGACCTTAACAAGCTCAACAAGCCCATTCCACTTGTCAAGTCTTGCCAATATTTCTGAGATAAATTGTGGGGCGCGGGGGGGGGGGGGGGGGGGGGATATATTATTTTGTTTATTGAATAGTTATTGGATAAGTTAATACGCTGGTTGATAAGTTGGATGGGTAGGGGGTGTGGGCATTTTTTTTACTTGTATTACTATTTTTTGTAAAAGAGAAATAAATTTTATGGTTAATTGTACAATGAGAATGTAATGTAGTGTCTACTTTCGCCTCGTTGTGGGTTTTGGATTTCCAAATGTTAATTAAGGAGTATATTGTATGGTTTTGGCTGTATAAGTTAAATCAGATGACGCAGATGATAAACTCTTGATCATCAAATAGCTGCATAAGCTTGGCTATTCTATTTTATGTTAATTTGTAAGCAGTGATGTGAGACCCTTTAATATGAAATCTACATCTTAGATTTGCGTAGGACTATCCAGTAAACTCTGTGCAATTGGAGTACCATTTGCCAGTTTTGTATATTCTAGATCCAAATTAGAACATATTTTGATTCATGTTATATCATAATGAAATTCATGGGAAACAAAACAAAAAGAAAAAAAGAATATGTGTTGTGAGTACCATGATGGAATGTAGCCATTTTATTGTTACCGGACGCAAGAAACAGAGTAGGCTTAATCAATTTTTGAGATTTTTTAGGGACATGCCTGAAAATTTTCCCAATAACAGAGAATTTAGATATCTTTTACTCTAGAGGCTATAATCAGCGCCTTACATTTGGCGCCATCACTTGCACCATTTGCACTTCTCTAGTAACAAACAATTGTTCAAAATCTCTTTTGAAGGAGCTTTCATGTCTTGATCTGGACATAAAACAAACAGATATCTTTGCATGGAAATGTACATAACAGAGAGACCTTTCAGTATTAAATGGGTCCAAAGTACAGAAATGAGAAGGAAATGATTTGAAGAAAGGAATCTCTCTCTCTAGATTCGGTACCTTCCAATTCTTCAAGCAAGGTACCAATTTGTTTTCTTTTCTCTTTGTATGGTACCAGTAGACCTGAGCATGAAGTATTCTTCTCTTCATTGTCTCTCTATTCCCTATTCCCTTCTATATCCATCAAACCTGTTGTTACTGATTTGGGAATCGGATGAGATAGAGAGAAAGAAAGAAAGAGAGAACAAATAATAAGTCTCATATTAAGAAACCAATGGGAAACATTTCAAGTGGAATTGTGTACTTGGTCTTTCTCATTTTCTTCTTATTAGGTACTTGAAATCTTCCATTTCTCCTTTCTATATACCGTTTTCATGTAAAGAATTTATCACATGTTACTATATATGTATTACATGATATCAGGAGTATTATATGATACTTGTTTTTCTTCTGTAATATGTAATCTATTTGCATAATTTCAAAGTAACAACTTATCATGATTGTATCTATAATCAAGTCAAGGTAGAAAGGTCCTTCAATTTATTTCTATTTACAAGTCACCATTTAACATACATGATATGAAGGGGAAAATGTTAAAAATAACATTAAATTTGACCATCAAAATAGTCAATGTTAAAATTCCTGAAAAAAAAATATACATAATAACTGAGTGCAAATATTTTTTTTTTCTGTTATATACACAAGGGGCGAATCGGTCAGAAGGAGCTCGAATGTTCACAATAATAAATGACTGCAAGGAGACCATATGGCCGGCAGTTACTCCCGGGGACCAATTCGAGGGGGGCGGTTTTGTCTTAAAGCCGGGTCAATCCATGGTCTTTACTGCCCCGGTCGGGTGGAGCGGCCGCATATGGGGCCGAACTGGTTGCTCCTTCAACCAGGAAGGGAATGGCACATGCCAAACCGCATCCTGCGGCTCCACGCTCAAGTGTGGTGCCTCTGGGAAGCCACCTGCCACGCTGGCTGAATTCACACTCGCATCACTTGATTTTTATGATGTCAGCTTGGTAGATGGATATAACCTCCCAGTGGTCGTTACGCCGGTAAATGGTAACAGTAAGGGTGGCGGTAATTGCAGTTCAGCTGGATGTGATGGTGATTTAAGACAGAATTGCCCTAATGAGCTCGCTGTTAAGGTTTGTTTACGATGTAAAAAAATTAACTATGTTTGTCTAACAACTCATCATGCCACATTGCATGAGCATTACAGATTGATGTATTAATTCTAGGCTGTTTTTTTCTCATGAAAACAATTGATTGGCTTTTTATATTTCTGGGCAGTTTAATGGTAAGACGGTGGCATGTAGAAGCGCATGCGATGTGTTCAACACTGATCAGTACTGTTGCAGAGGCCTATATGGTAACCCGTCAACTTGCACACCGACATATTACTCTAAACTTTTCAAGGATGCATGCCCCGGTGCATATAGCTATGCGTATGACGATCCGACGAGTATTTTTACATGCTCTGATGCTGATTATATCATCACCTTCTGCTCCAAGAGGTGAGTAATTGTATATATTGCCAGAACTTGCAATTTTATTTAGCAAACAGAAAAAACACAAAAAAGAAAAAAAAAATGAAAGTTGTCAATGATCACCATTGTGGGATTCACATCCGTTGTCATAATTTTTATGGGTTTATGATATGTGGGGTCCATTAAAATATAAATAAAAAAGTACCTCCATTGTTAAATCTAAGCCGTTTAGATTCAATGACAGTAAATGTACCATTGAAAATAATGACAGCATATGCTCACCACCATTGTGTATCACCTCACTGCACAGAGATATCAGCTATTTTCTTTTCCCCTTTTTAAATATAAAGTTTTTATAAGAGATGTCACCTAATTAAGTTTTAGCTGACATAGAATTTAATTTCTGGTAGTTTCAGCTTTGAATCTGCTACAACAGTATCGAGTATATATTAGAAGTACAAAGCAAAAACTCAATTATCAGTTCTCCTCAATTGGGATTTAAAATAATTTTATAGCAAAATTGGAACATTTGCTATACATGGCCACATAGCTATTATATATTAGTTAGTTGATAATTAAATTTAGCATCAATTTCAACCTATCTGAAAACATCACTATCATGAATTTTAAAAGTTGAATCAAGTTGTCTCTAGGAGGGGAAAAAAATAGGATGTCCAAAATACTATATTAATTTGACGGTGTACAATTTCCATATGTTATCTCAATGATGTCATCTAAGATTTAGGTAGAGCATGAAAAACAAAGAAATTAAAATAAAATTATATAGTATACGCTGTTGTCATGTGCACATTAAGTCAATATTCCTTTCTTAAATAAAACAAATTGGACGTAGGAAAATTAACACTCTTTAAAACCTTATCCTATCACAGCCTGAATTGTTTCCACCACAAGTTAATTTCTAAAATTGTGGCATTACATGACACAATTTTCAAGGTTTAGATTAATTTTTGACCTACATATTTTGCGGCCCAAAATTGTTATACTAATCAATGATCAGTTCCATAATTGGTACCAGTTCACTATACTGGTACTCTATTAACTGGTACCAGTTTACTCAATCTAACATTGTCACTATGAACCAAAAGTGGATTATATACTAGGCAAATAGATTATATGTTGGAATCCTTTCTTATACTTTGAGAAATTAAAGATAACATTCACCATATTGCACATAAATTCTTTCATATTTTTTACAAGTAGTTACTACTTAATCCAAAGCAAGAAAAATCATGAATTTCTGTATTTCCCTGATTGACTTTTTTAATCTGACATATAAAATTTTTAAGAAAATGTTGCAAACTAAAAATCAAACCTTTTTTTTTAGCAAAATGTTTGTGAAATATCATTATTAATATTGTCATCGATACATATTTTATTATTCATGTAAAGTTAGTTATTATTTATATTAATGACTTTGTCATGCAATTTATTTTGTATAGTATTTTTATTATTCAACTTAAATACCATAGTCTAATCTAAATAATAACTCACTTAAATTGAATATTAAAATATTTTATAAAATAAATTGCATAATAAAGTTATTCATTAACATGAATAACAACTCATTTAATCTGAATAATAAAATCGGTATCGATACCGATATCTGTATATGAGCTCCCTTTTTTTAATTTCTAACTTCTTTACTTATTCTTTTCATTGTTGAAAATACAGGAAGGAAAAGGTGTGTGCATACCATGGAAAGACACTTGTATGCAATGGTACAACTAGAATTAACTCAATTCTCTCTTGGATTATTCCCATCTTTGCAACTGTTATGAGCTTGTGGCTTTGGATATAGGATTTTTATCATATATTTTCTTTACTATTCTTGGTTTAATTTGGAATGAGTGACTATTTTTTCGTTCTTTTTTTTTATACTTTTCCATATGTTGAGCATTCTTTTGTTTAATGTAATTATTGATGTGTATTTATAATTACTTCCATTGAAAAAAAAAACAGTGTGTTCATAGAATCATTGTTATTTTTAAGAGTGGTAAAAAAATTACATTTTGTAAAACAATATTTTCTTTTTCTATCATGCATATATATGATCAAAAGGAGGATGTCAACATCAATAATTCTTATCAAGTGAATATTGTTAGATACAAATCTTTTGTTTATACAAATTAGAAGCATCCTTGCTTTAAATATTATTTGAGTATAGAGAAAAGCATATATTATGCTTTGTTTTGTGGACAAGAATCAGTTCTAACTTGAATGAAGAGGCTTTATCTCAAAAAAAAAAAAAATGAGTGTAGAGGGTGCAAAAATGGAAGAATATTTGGAACAAAACACCATAAAAGAAAATAGCAAAATAGATCAAATAATTTGTAATTTCTTTTTTTTTACGAGTAATAGTAGTCTTAACTCAAATTGAACTTGAAAAAAATTAATTAGTTTGGTAGAGATAAGATGTACTTTTTGCAATCATGCAATTAAAATAGAGAGGTTCGTTAAAAAAATTAAGTATTTTATACTAAATATCCTGGAATTTAAATAATTAAAAAATATAGTTAAATATTATTTACATCACCTTTTTGCACCCATGTGCAGTATTAATAAATTATGACTTAATTAATTTTGATGAGCAATTACATTCAATATGAGTATAAGAAATAGTTCATGTCAAATTGTCAATGGATTAGTATAATCTTTTTCATGTCCTCTGAAACAAAGTCAAAACATCATAAATTTTTACATGCACATTAAAATAAAGTAGTGTAAATATATTATATATCTAAGTGCCAGGACCAATTGATAATATTCTAACTTGATAATCTTCACCATTGTCAAATTTAAAATTAAGTACATCCAATAAATCCAACTCTTATAATACATATTTTTATAAATTATTATTCAAATTAAAAAAGTTTAAATTATCTATATGTTCTTAATTATTTGGATAGGACATATATTAGATTTGGGTCACTTTGAAAAATATTTAGCCTTTCAAAAAAAATTTAATTTTATTAATGATAGAGTTTTAATGGCTTTATGATGAATAATTAATTAAATTTCAAATTTGTTTTAATTTGATATACGTCTTATTTAAATAATTAGAAATATATCTGCAATTTAATTTTTTTTCATCTAAATGATATTTTTTAAATATATGTACGATAAGATTAAGATGTATCATAAAAATTAGATGTACATTAGAATTATTCTAAAATTAAAAATATTAAATCGAACTTTGCAAATACAATATTTGTGATACATATATTATGTCTAAAAAACACGGTGAAATCTGATTCATGTGTTATTGTACATCTTACAGTTAATTTAAACTTTTCAATAGACTAAATTTAATGATATTTATTGTCTTATCATACATTCAAGCAATATACAAATTCAACTATCATTTAATAGTCAATTAATAATCATTAAAAATTTTGTAATTTACAATTGTCTCAATTTAACAGTCTTTGATGAGTATCAAATGACATTTAAATTATATGAAATTCGGAACATGATAAATTTATAAGTTCAAGAATACATCTATAAATTTTTTTCCATTTTTAAGATCTGTTTCAAATTTATTTTAAACCCTATTATCAAAATAACCATTGCCAACTAATCCCTCCTCTTCAAAATATAAGCTATCTTTATATACAAGATAAACCTATTTTTCTGGTCTGCAAAACACCTTTTAATTTATTTGGAAAGTATTGTGAAAAATCAAATAACATCATTGGCAGGAATTCCATTTCCATATCTAAGACTTTTATTTTTATCCTCCGTTTGAAAAGTGAAGTAAAATTAAAACAGAGTAAGGATTAAATTACTCCAGAACATTGATGTTTGGTAATAGTAAAATAAATAAATAAAATAATAAGAGTAAAATATGTTAAAAGCTATAAAATTTGATGACTTAACTTTATTCTATTTCCATAGATGCTTTAACATACTCTACCTTAAATCACTTTCGTTTGATGCATTAAAGCGTGCCTTAAAGCACTTACTTCACCTTTATTTCACTTGCCAAATACACCCTTAGTTTCAGTTTTAGAAGTTTTTATTATACAACATATTCAATGATGAAATCAGATGATACCACAAATATAGTGATAACTGGATCCTCCTCAACTAATAGTTTACTATAAAATCTTTTATATATATATATATAATGACTCCCGTTAACCCCCATATCTATTCATTTTCAAATATTTTTTATAGGACTTGAACCTGTATCTCTTCGTAGATTTCTATAAAATATAATAATAATAATAATAATAATAATAATAATAATAATCTGAAAACGTTTGGAAAAGAAGTCTCAACACACAAGGTATTGAAACTTATTTCAGTCATGATTCATAAAGATAAAAATATAGTGATAAAAAAATATAAATTCAAATCTTATATTAAAAAAAAATAAACATCGAAACTAACTAACGAACTCTTTCATTAAAAAAAAAACTCACAAGTATTAAAAATTAGAAGTATGCATAAATTTCGCCAACAAATCTCATTTTGGGCCAAGTTTTGTGGGTTTTAAAAAGAGCTATATCTGTTTCTAACAAAACTATATAAAATCTTCTCATTAAAAAGGGCCCATCTCTTCGGCAAGCTATACATACTATCGAAACTCTTCTCTCTACATTTTTCTATAAATAAATATGTAATGAGTTGAAAAATTAAAGATCACTAACCCGCTACACAGAAATATGCTTGATAACTGACTCCATGATAAAGTCGGAGATCCTTCCTTACGGGTTTGGAACTTGGAAAAAAAAAAACCATCAAGCCGATATTTTCTTTCTTCTGCCCCAATCCAAGTCTCTCTCTCTCTCTCCCTCTCTCTCTCTTCTCTTCTCTTTCCTACTGTCTCTCTATAGCTGCGATCCGACCGAGAAACCCTAAGCGCGATCAAGCTTCGACTGAGGTACCTCGCTCTCTCTCGCTATCCTTTATCTATCTCTCTGTTTCACGCCTCAATGACCCCCGCTCACTTGAGAGGAAACCACAGGCGATGAATGAAAGAAAATTAAAATCAAATCTTACATTACTTCAAAGTAGAAAGATATCAAATATTTAAGTTGTATTTTAGTTAGTTTTCTCCAAGCAAGCAATCTTGTCATTGTAGTAATTGTGCTCCTATTTTAAATTAGGGTTTTTAGTACTAAATTAAGGCTGGATTTGGAATCAATAGTCTATACAACATTGTTACCTGACTCATAATTCAGATACGATACAAATTTAGTTCTGTAACCCGTAATGATGCACATATTGGTAGATGTTTTATTCAATTTTTGGTTTTTGTATTGTAGAAACAGTAAGGTGACAATTTAATTGCAGTTTAGGTTATTTGGTTTCTTCTATTTACATACGGTACCTTAGGACTTGTTGGTTCGATTCCACTTAACGAAACCCGTTCAATTTCAAAATCTACAACACACTGTATTTTTAGTTGGATCTTACCTGCAAATTTGAGTGATTTTTCAAATTTTCTTGCAATTGGGAAGTGCTAATGAAAATGTGCTTGTTAATTACAAATTAGAACAACCAATTGAAGCTTCTTGTTTTTATTTCAGTTAAAAATGTCGTCAGATTACCTACCGGCAACAACAGAATCGATTGCACAAGCCTTGGAGGCCCCAACCCGTCCTGAATCCATCTCCATCCTTTACCGCGTGCTTCAGAACCCCAGTTCGTCCCCAGATGCACTTCGCATAAAAGAACAAGCCATAACCAATCTCACTGACCTCCTAACCCAAGAGAAGAAAGCCGAGGAGTTGCGCCTCCTTTTGACGCAACTCCGCCCCTTTTTCTCTCTCATCCCCAAGGCCAAAACCGCGAAGATCGTTCGCTCTATAATTGATGCGGTTGCAAAGATTCCAGGAACTTCTGCTCTGCAGATCTCCCTCTGCCAAGAGATGGTTGAGTGGACCCGCCTTGAGAAGCGTACCTTCCTGCGTCAGCGTGTTGAGGCAAGACTCGCATCTCTGTTGATGGAGGAAAAGGAATACTCTGAGGCTTTGAGTCTACTTTCCAGTCTGATTAAGGAGGTGAGGCGGCTAGATGATAAGTTGCTATTGGTTGATATCGATCTCTTGGAGAGCAAATTGCATTTCTCTCTCAGAAATCTACCCAAGGCCAAGGCATCTCTTACTGCAGCCCGCACAGCAGCTAATGCCATCTATGTGCCGCCAGCTCAGCAGGGAACAATTGACCTTCAGAGCGGTATTTTGCATGCTGAGGAGAAGGATTATAAGACCGCGTATAGTTATTTCTTCGAGGCCTTTGAAGCATTTAATGCGCTTGAAGATCCGCGTGCAGTTTTCAGTCTGAAGTACATGCTTCTGTGCAAGATAATGGTGAATCAGGCTGATGATGTGGCGGGTATAATTTCGTCCAAAGCGGGTTTGAATTATCTTGGACCCGATTTGGATGCCATGAAGGCAGTCGCTGATGCTTATGCAAAAAGGTCTCTCAAGTTCTTTGAAATTGCGCTTAGGGACTACAAGGCGCAGTTGGAGGAAGATCCAATTGTGCACCGCCACCTGTCCTCTTTGTATGATACTTTATTGGAGCAGAACTTGTGTAGGTTAATTGAGCCCTATTCTAGGGTTGAGATCAACCATGTCGCAAGCATGATTGAGTTGCCTGTAGAGCATGTGGAGAAGAAGCTATCTCAGATGATACTGGATAAGAAGTTTGCGGGTACCCTTGATCAGGGTGCCGGTTGCTTGATTATATTTGAAGACCTGAACCCCGATAAGATGTTCCCGGCTGCCTTGGAGACCATTTCCAACATGGGCAAGGTGGTGGATAGCCTCTATGTCAGGTCAGCTCGCATCATGGCTTAGGTTTTCTTTTGTTTAGGGTTTTAAACATGATGATTTTAATCTCAGGTTGTATTCTATCTTATGGCTCTGAGGGATTTTTAATTGGGGATTTGTGTTATGGTAGAATGTCTCTGTTAAATGTTTTTTTTTCCTGAATGATTTGGTACTTTGGACTGGACAATTGCAGGGAATTGTTAGGATTATTAAGCTTCTTTATTTTGGAATAGCTCATGGGAGCTGATACATAGATACGATTATTGATATCATCGTCAATACGGGCTTAATTATATATATTAAATGAGTTATTATCAAGCTTTTAAAAAACGGAATTTATATTCCGTTTAAACCGTGTAATCGTTTTTTAGACCCTTTGACGTTAAGTATTTGAGAAAAAACCGTTTTAATCATTTTTTGAGAATTAAATTATTTTAATCCTAATAAAACGTTTATTTATATTATTTCAAAGTTATTAAATACTATTAAATTCATTTGAGTGTGAAGTTATATATTATGAACAATTTTAAACGCTTAAAATAAACATATTGAATTTTTATGATTGAAAAAATTAAAATATATTTTATAGTGTCCAATTCTTTAGAACTTTTTATTTTTGTTTATTCTTTTATGATGTGATAATATTATAGTATTAATTAGATTAAGCACTCACTAATGATATAATAATTATTTTTGCTTATTTTCATTATTTTTTTAATTATTAAGTAGAAATATACATAACTTATTCTTTATAAATGTCAAAAAATAGACTTTATAAAAATATTCGTATTATGATTTAACGTCCGTTTAATTCTGTTATGGTAGAATGTCTCTCTGTTAAATGTTTTTTTTTCCTGAATGATTTGGTACTTTGGACTGGACAATTGCAGGGAATTGCTAGGATTATTAAGCTTCTTTATTTTGGAATAGTTTATGGGAGTTGATATATAGATACGGTTATTTATACTGTCATCAATACGGGTTTAATTATACATATTAAATGAGTTATTATGCATGTTAATGATTTTATTATGCAAACTCATTTTGTATAATATTGTCATTATATAATTTAAATGAATTATTATGTATATTAATGATTTTATTATGTAAATTCATTTTGTACAGTATTGTTATTGTATAACTTAAATAAATTATTATACATATTAGTGATATTAAGTTAAATAATATAAATATGATATATAATAAAGATTGTATTGATGACGGTATTAATAATGACATTTTCATAATATTTTTCATAGTTTATATTGAGGATCATCTTATATTTGTCAACTGTGTGACCCAAAACAATTATAAAAATTAAGAAAGGAAAATTGTAACTAGAAAATCTGTAACATATATAGGTCGTATGTTAAATTTAGTACAATTTGGGGGAAAAAATCTTGTTTGAGTTTACAAGTGACCAAATAATTATTAAATTGCAGTGTTACTTTTTCATTTTCATGAATGTCCATTTCTCTTTGGATAACATGGTCTGAGGTCATGAAAGTACATTAAATTGTGCCAAGTGGTACTTTGATATAGCGATTACATTTCCATCAATGCCTTTTATGCTTTACCTTATTATAGATAGATTCTTAATTCTTTCCTCTTTTTCTTTCTTTAATTTTTCCCATTACAATCCCGTTGTTGATTCTCACCTTCTTTATCAACGAGTTTCCTTGTTAAAAGCGTACTAGCATTGAAGATCAAAAGATCAATTCCTCTCCATTTTTATTGTCAATGGACATCTCCTGTATCCCCTTATCCGTTCCCTTATACCAAGATGGATGATACTCTCATTAATCAATGGATAACAAAGTGGAGAGAAGCAGGATTAATATCTTGCATGCGCACCGCTGCTTCTGAGAGAAGTTATCATTATTTCTTAAAAGAAAAAAAAAACAAGAGACAAAAAAAGTTGCATACTTGCATGCATGCCTATTGCCTAGTTCCATCATCTGAGACAAGTTTCAATTTTTTTTTTCTTTTTTAAAATGTTTTAAAATAGCTCTTATTAGCAATCTAGAAGAGAAGGTGAGATCTTAGCTAAGTTAATGATGGATTATGGTGGTTATAAAAAATTATGCTAAATAGCAATTTGCATTAGAGTGAAACTTTGACACCATTAATTACTACTTTTTTAGAATAAGTACTAATAAACATTTTTAATTGTACTAATAATTAAATTGGTACTAAAATTCTGCATCCAACAATACAAATAAGTCGTTGGCCTATCATAATAGGAATAAAGCTAGAGTGATCTTAGGAGCATCAAATTTTTTGATGTTCTTAATTCAAAATCTATCGAATCGATTTCAAACGACAAATCCGAATTGCTCAATAAATTCTTCATATTAAAATCTTGTAGGATACTAATTTTTTTTATTTATAGAGTTTTCTAACTATTTTTTTCAATTTTTGAAAGATGACTCTAAAATAATGAATTTTTGCATATAAAAAATAGACAATTTTTGTATATAAAAGTACTCTCCGATCGTACAATTTTATGACATTTAAAATTAAGTAATTTTGACTCTCATTTTTATCTTAAAAAAACTTCAATAGCCTATAATATTAATGTACCAAAATAAAAACTATTAAAAACATACAATATTTATAAATCAGACACTATGAAATTATGAAATAAACTCTAATACACAACACACTAATAGCCATACTATAATAGTCCAAAACATTAGGCCGCCTAGTCAATATATATATATGCTTGTACCACAAAACAAGGCACAAATTTCTCCTTTTAATTCCTAGTTCAAATCAAACCAAACCTACCATATAGTGACTGATTGTTTGGTTTGCTTTTTTAGTTACCATGGCATATTGGCATCTCTCCTAAAGTTGAAATTTACATCATTTGATTTCAAAGTACATAATTGACTATTGGAATGACATGATGCAATTGCCTAAGCTAGTGGGAAATCTTCAACCATTAATTACTTAATTAATATACATTAAAGTGTAGCAGGATAGTAACTAGTTAGTGAGGCTTACACTTGTTCAAAAGTAATAAAGTGAGTTGAATAAAAGGCTGTGTGTATAGAGAGACTTTATTAAGGGAAAACAAAAGCATGAAGAATTGTTGCATGTGCTAAGTGCTCTTTATGTTGTGAAAGTTTAGTGCAATTACAACTAACAAGTCTCATTTTGTACCGGTTTATTTTATTTAATAAAAATTAGATTTAAAATCAATTTCTAAAAGATAACAAATTTATTTCAGGATATAAGGGCAGCTCATAAAGATCTCATTACAAATTTATATTATTATGAATCACAAATCTGGTATAGTATATATGATGATAGATATTGTTTTTCTCCGAAGAGATATAAATTTAAATTTTTTAAAAAAATATTAAAAATAAATAAATGTTGGAACTAACAACGGTCCTTATTTAAAAAAAATATATATTATTATACATATAGAAAAAACATATAAATAATAGTTGAGTTTAACTCTTTTTAAACAAAAAAAAATCCATCCATTTATACCTGTTTCCAGAAAATAAAAAAGATGGAATATGAATGGGGTTGGTAGTTAGCAGGTCATAGTTGAAATATTTTGTTAGTAGTTATTAATATATAAATATAAAGCTTGGGTCGGTGGCATTTAATTATTACATCTCAAAGATAGCCTTCTCATTGTATCTTCTTTATAATTATATTCTTGTTGCCATCATGTGATCATTTCAGTTTCCTATCTCAAAATTTTGAGTTTTTAATTAATGCTAAAATAGTAGGCATGTTATTTTTTGCAAATCCAACCTAAAATTGAATTGAATGCCTAGGATAAATTGAAAGCTTTAGTTGTCTGATTTTTTTTTTTGAAATAAGGCTCTTCGTTAATCTGACATTTATTTTATTTTAAATATTTTTTGTAGGATTTGACTCTACGTTTTTCTGACACTTATTTCATTTTAAATATTTTTTGTAGGATTTGACTCTACATTTTTCTGTAGAGAGACGTGACTTATTATTAATGTATTAGACTTACGATTCCTAATTGTCTGAAATTAATATGATATGAATTTTTTTTTTGAGTAAACCATCTTTCAAATTTTCAAAAGCATCAAATGTCCCTGTCAAAAATTGTTTAAGAAGCTGGAATTTAATTGGTGGAGGAATATATATAGAACATTTTTTATTTAAGGAACTTGACAAGATCTATCATTATTTTGGCAAGTACTACCCCCACAAAAAAAGTTTGGTTCTCTTAAAAAAGGGAAAGTTCCAATAATAAGTGCAAAATATGTCATTATCTTTCAATTTAATTTAGCTTATCTCTAATTTATGTGGAATGGGCTATATATAAATGTCACTTTCATGAAGTTTTGTTGTATAATTGAGCTTTGTAAAATCACCAAGGTTTGAATTATATATTATAATTGTGGTAGGACAATAATCTAAATTTTTTAACAACCGATTTTAAAACTATTAAGAAAACCAATTCAATTATAGGTGTGTTTTTTTTATGATCTAAGTGATTTTTAGATACTTAATAATCATAAAACTATCATAACAGGAAAACAAATTGATGAGTTTATTATAATTAATCAAAACTAATTTCTGGTCTACTCATGATTTCTTCTAGGAAAAATTAAAACAAAGTTCAAAATATTTTTTTCATTTTTCATGTCCAAAATATTGATCTAACTCGCTTACTAAATTCTTCACAAAATTTTAATATTTTTGAAGAATTATAACTATTTTTTAGGATCTTTGTAATGTTGGCTTATTTGGTATACAAATATTTTTATTTTTTTACTATTTTTGAGTCATATAGTGTCATCTTTAAAAAATCCAAAAAGAATAATAAATAATTTTTGATATTTCACAAGATTTTAATATGAAAAATTTATTAGACTACTTACATCGACATTTTAGACATAGAAAAAATATTGATCCGTTAACATATCGGCCTAATACATTAGCCCAATTCAATTCAATTCAATGATAATTAATTAATTATTATGTTTCTTAAATTTGAAGGTAAAATGACAAAATAGATGCTATATTTTTAGGAAAAGAATTACAGAAGCAAATAGTAGTAGATACATAATATACGTCTTGTTATTATTAACAGTTTATAATTATAGAAAGATTTAATTTTGGACATCAATGATGAGTGCAATACTAAATGTATGATGTTACTTAAAATATCTATAGTACTGGCTAAAAAAAATAGTAATGGAAAAAATTAGAACATGTTTTTTTATGGGAATAATAATAATAATGATAATAATAAATCATTAATGAAACGGATTTAAGTATTTTTTTTTTCACTTATAGACTTTGTTATTTTCAGATGTTCATATTAGTAATATCACCTAATATAATTGGCGGATTGTCCCAAAAAAAAAATATCATCTCCTTGCAACAAAATTTTCAATACCTATAATACATACAAAATAAAATTTTCAAAACAAATATTATATATATAAAATAATTAAATCAGAGGATCCGAACCCATTAAATATTTTAAATAGGTGCTTCTGGGCCCACCATAAGCTATAGGCCATAATAAAAATGTCAAGAGTTTGCGCGTTCTGACAATAAATTTACCTTTATGTCCTTGAAGTTTCTACAATATTCCGATCTATGCTATGCTTTCCCTTTTATTACTTTAAGCAATAATAACTCTTTTTGCTTGGATTAGAAATCTTTCACCATGTATTCATTCATACACTTCACTTGGTTCGTACAAATGTAAGAATATATACAAATAATAAAGAAACAAAAATAGGAAAACAGAAAAAACAGTTGAAAATTGAAGACGTAAAATAGGGAAAAAGAGGGTAAAAAACGGAAAAGAAACGACAACATAAACAACCCCTGTCTGATGAGTTCGAATACTCTGTAATCAATATGAAGCAGGTCAAATCCATGCGGGACCCCCGTCACTCTTTTCAACTTCCACTCCATGAGAAGCAACTCGCCACACAGAAACACGCTCTTAAAATGAAACATGAAATCTAATAAAGACAAGTGTTGTAGCAGTAGTACGGATCAACGTATTTGTCCGGGATTTCTAAACGGAGACTCTTGTCGGTCGATCTGGACTTATTTTAACACACCACATTAAAAAAAGTGCTTTTATCACGTGGGGCCCGTATGGCAGTGACTCAATTGCGTTACGGTCCAGTGGTCCTCGCCTTGGATCAATTTTTCTTTATTTATTTATTTTTTTTTTAACTTCATTTCTCCACACTCGCCGCTCTTTAAGTGTAGCCTGTGAACTCTTCTCTCTCCTTCATTTCATTTCTCTTTTTTTCTCTTTTTTCTCTCGCATCGGTTGCTTTTTTCCCCTTTTTCGTTCTTTCATTCCCTTTTCCTTGTTGATTTTCATCGGGGCTTGAGCGGAGCCTACATTGGATTGATTCGGAGATTCAGTGCACTGGTAATTATCGACTGGATTTAGTTTTTTCTTTTAATTTTCTTCAAATTGTTGATTGGAACTCATCAATGGCGCTCCTAATTGTTGTTATTATTCTTTTATCTTAGTTTTCTAAGCTCATAAGCTCTTCTAAGCCAAGCTTCTGCCTTCGAAAATTAAAAAGCTTTCTAGGATCCATCGTTTCTGACAGGTACATTTTTGTTTTTTCTTCTTGTGCTGTATCTCTGATTCCTTTGGTTCTATTGCGTTCTGTTCAGAAATTCGCGTGCTAGGTAGTTTAAAATCAGAGAATAATTTGCGCGATCGATCTCAATTGCGTTATTATTTGCAATGAATTACCTGTTTTTACTGTGCCATTTAAAGTTTTTAATCGGTCCAGTTATAGGTGCTGAAGTTAGTTATGTGAACGCTGCTTGAACATTGATGTGTTATTTTTCTAAACAAAAGAAAGGGGCATTATAATGTTTTTTTTTCTGACCACATCTTCTATTGAAGAATTTGTTCTGATTTCTGTGGATTGAAGTTGGTATCATTTGCTATGGAAAAGTAGTTCTATTAGGTATTCCACTCCGGCGTGTGCACCGGGAGGGGATGGTCAATTGATTGCTGGTGTAATAACAATGTTCATAGCAACTATTTTTTGTTTTTTTATCCAACAATCGTACTGTGGTCGGGGAAACCTTTTTTTTGACGGGGGTGGGGGTGGGGGGTGGGGGTGGTTTGACATTATGGTTAGCTCAGGTGCTGATATATGCTTTAGGTCCTTCCATCTCTTGTTTGTTTTGGTTAAATTTATGCTCACCTCATACCCTAAGTGTGTTTATATCAATTTGTCATGATGCACTCCGGATCATAAGACAATTTTTAAAGTTCAACCTGCTAATATATATGCAGGAATGTAGTCGGTAGTATTATTACCTGTAAGAGAGAGTAGATTATATTTTGTTTTCTTCTTTTTAATTTTATTTATTTTTTCATATTCATTGTTGTTGCTCCTATTTTGTTAATTCACTTTATCTTTTCAGCTCATATTCTCTGTGCGGACCAGCTGTCCTGTTAAAGCCAGGGTCTTTGAAGTATCCATCTTCCTAAGAGGTACATCCACTGAAAGTCTTTTGAGCAATTAGTGCTAACAAATCTTCTTCGTCAGATTTTGATATATCATAATACTAGCAGAATCTAAGAAATCATGGCTAAACATAAAATAAAAAAAATGAAAAAGACGGAAATTTCAGGTAACATGATCCCTGACTAAGAAAAAATTGAAATTTAAGAAAAATGAAAATAGCAAAGAAGAACTGAAAGACAGATGGAAGTCCATTTTTTATGCTACAGTCTGGATAACTTGTTCTGTAACCTAAAGGGAGTTTATCATTTGTTATCAAGGTTATTCATTATTTGGGGTTCAGATATTCATAACCTGATAACGATGCATGTTCAATTTTATGTTTCATTTGTTATGAAGATTATCAACAATGGTTACCTCTCATCTTCATTTTCTGTATGGAAAAAAACAATTTTGTTAGTGGTTCTAATAAAGTAATTAGTGGCTGGTGAACAAATAAACCTCTGCTTTGATATTTTTTTTTTTTTGCTCATTCACGTCATTTCCCTCTGCCAAAATCATCTGGTCCTGTTTTCAATTTGCAATCTGCAGGAAGCATTGGAAATCATTTCAGGGACTGCCTAGCTTGCTATGAGTTTGATTTGAAAACGGTATTACTATCTTCCCTCTATGATTTAGATTGGTAACATTTCAGCTTGTATTTTTTTGTTACACATTTTTAACTATTATCTTTTCTTTTGCAACGCTAATTCATATAATTATCACACCCTTGTATGACCAAACACTAATGCTTTAGAATTGAACTAAGTGATTTAAATGTTTGTTTGAACTACTTAACTTGCCAAACAGGTGGAATGAAAAATTCAATAAATTACCAGAAGGGCAGTAGCATAGTCTCTGATCTGAAGGCAGTCTCATCTGTTATAACCAGTCGGAAAACAAAGGTGTTCCTCTACGGTTTCGTGTTTTCATTTGTTGCATGCACTGCATACCTTGCCTTCTTTAACCCTTCAGGTAGTACTGGCTTTAGTACTGGAGTACCATGGTTCAATAACCTTTTCTCCTCTTCTGCTTCCTCTACAGCCCCTTACAGATCCCAAATATCCAATTTTTTCTCCCATTTTCTCCCCAATTCATCTTCTTTGTCTCCGCCTGTGGAGGGAATTCGCGTTAGGAGAAGTGGAGCTCTTGTAGGTGGGAATGGGGTAACAAAGGAACCGGGTGGGGATACAAGAAACAAGTCAGTGGAGGAATTGGGGTTTAAGCCTACAAGAGATCGAAGTTCAGAGAAGGAAAAAGAGAGCACTGTTGGGTTACAAGAAAGTGGGGTTTCAGGGAAAAACAAAACAGGAACAGAGTCTGTGGGTGTTGCGTTGAGTAATGTTACTGGAACTGGTGATTCAACAAAAAATGACGGCAGCTTAAAACAGAGTGAAAGTACGACTAGTACCGGAACCCCTCCTGTTGTAGCTGGTGTACCAGCAAAGAAAGATAGCAACACAAAAAAGCAAGATGGCAATGGAAATCACGCTGCAAGTGCTACACCTGCAACTCAGGAAGTGAAAAAGGAAAGTGGATCCAAGAAAGATGGAAATGATGAAAAGAACCAGAAAAGCAGTGGAAATTCTAGCAAGAATCCGACTAGTAATGGATCTAATGGAAATTCACCTGCACCCACGAATCTGGCGAGCACAATTCCAGCTACATCTGGTGGAAGTGGAAATCAAATTAGAACTGCTACTTCGCCTTCTGGAAATGAAAGTTTCAAGGGACAGCCCAAAACTGCCCCAAATACCAATCCAAGTAAAAATGATGATTTGATAAAATCCATGATTGGTTGTGACATGTTTCGAGGGCAATGGGTAAAAGATGATTCATACCCCCTTTACCCGGAGGGGTCGTGTCCTCATATTGATGAGCCCTTCGACTGCTATCGTAATGGCCGGCCAGACCGTAGTTATCAGAAGTTGCGGTGGCAGCCTCATGGGTGTAAAATCCCAAGGTATAAATTTGACTAAAATGAAATTTGGAAAGTTCCTTTCAAATTTATTCATAGGTACATATGTTTTGGATAGTTATACCGTGCATCCATCTTTATTATACATATATTTGGCTTCTTTGAAATTGTCAAAAGATCTTAAATGGATGTACCGTAAAATGTACAACAGAACTATAATATCTTTCTGGAAATGATTGTAGGTGCATATATGAAAATTATTTTTCTTTCGATAATTGTTTTGATGTTTTGGGTAATAGGTTCAATGCCATCGATATGCTGGAGAGATTGAGAGGAAAGAGGCTTGTTTTTATTGGTGATTCACTAAATAGGAATATGTGGGAGTCTCTTGTATGTGCCTTGAGGCATTCTGTAAAAGACAAGTTGAAGGTTTTTGAAGCATCAGGAAGGCATGAATTTAGAACCGAGGGATCCTACTCTTTCTTATTCACGGTTAGTTTCTTGTATGTATGTATATATATATATATATATTTCTTATATTCTTTGGTAGTGTTGCATATCAGATGTGCTAATCCAAAAGAAAAAAAGGAAATGAAAATTGTGGATGATGAAGATTATTATATTTATGAATCATATTTTACCATAAAAATAACTCATACAAAGATTCATACTGGCAAGTCCCTGAGCACTGAAACCAACTTGATCTCTTAAGTTAGAATTTTCAATATGTTGTTTTTCGTGTGATCAGGACTACAATTGTAGTGTAGAGTTCTTTCGATCACCTTTTCTTGTGCAAGAATGGGAGATGCCGGTGGGCAACAGTACTAAAAAGGAGACTCTTAGGATTGATTTAATTGAGAGATCATCTCCTAAATACAAGGATGCAGATGTTTTAGTCTTTAACACTGGTCATTGGTGGACCCATGAAAAAACCTCTCAAGGGTATTGTAGTATTCTTCTTTTTGTTAAATTCTAATGTAAATAACATGATATTGCAGTGGCGATTTTTATGGTGAGGCTGAACTTGGTCTAATATTTTTCAGGAAAGATTACTATCAGGAAGGAAACCATGTATATAGTGAATTAAATGTTCTAGATGCTTTTCATAAGGCTCTTAGTACATGGGCCAAATGGATCGATACAAATGTAAACTCAAAGAAGACAGTTGTGCTTTTCAGAGGCTACTCCGCCTCCCATTTCAGGTTAATATTTTTTCCCCCTTTTTTTGTACTGAATTGTGCATTTGTTGTAAAACCATCCTGGTAATGATGGTGAAAACATGACTGGTACAGTGCAGTATCCATTTGCCATGCTTAAGCACCACTCTTGCATTCATTTTTCTTAGGCCTCAATAAAAAAATACTTCATAACATGAAATGGTGAATGGGGGTGTCTTTCACCAACAAATTAACAACCCCCGCTACATATACATGATGCTGCTTTATTTTATATATTCCACCCTTTCATTTCATTACCTTGCCCTAACCTGACCTTAAAATTCACCTATCCAGTGGAGGGCAATGGAACTCAGGAGGAGCATGCGACAAAGAAACTGAACCAATAAAAGATGATAAATACCTGGCTATGTATCCTACAATAATGAACACATTAGAAGATGTGATAAATGGTATGAAAACACCTGTAGTTTATTTGAACATCACACGAATGTCTGATTATAGAAAAGATGCACATCCTTCTGTATACCGCAAACAAAATCTAACCGAAGAAGAAAGGAGGTCTCCTGAACGGTTCCAGGACTGTAGCCATTGGTGCTTACCAGGGTTACCAGATTCTTGGAATGAACTTCTTTACGCTCAACTTTTGGTTAAACAACACCAAATGGGCGGTAAATAAAACAAAGTGGAATAATAAGGAAACACATGATAGATGAATTGTTGTACATTTGAGTGTTATTTTAGTATATTTAGGATATGGATAAAATCTGAGGTAATAATAGCAGAATAAGAATTGTGTGTTCTACCTTTTTCTTTTTCTTCGAGTTCTACCACGGGATCAAAAGGAAATTGTAGGAGAAATGGTGTGAGTTTTTCTTTTGATGTTATAGCTGAAATTAGAGGTGTTGTATTAGTAAAATAATAGTTAGTACCAAAACTAGTTGTTTGCTGGAAGTACCAATTGTGCAATCATTGAGATGTGTGTTTGCGGAATGTCATGCATTTTTTTTTCATTTTATATTTTTATTTGCATGATAGCAACAGATAAGATTTGTCTTGGTGCCTTCATAGTACTTTGTAAGTCACAAAACTTTCCGAGAAGTAATGATAGTTGGATTACGCGCAGCGACAACATTTCTTCTTCCCTGAAATCAACAAGTGACACAGCAAATAAATATTAAATAACAAGCATTGCATGAAATTGATGAACATAGTACGTAACCGGCCAAATCGCATGGGTTTTTATTTGATTACATCAGGCATAAAATTAGAAAAGTGCTTTCAGGTGTATATCAACTAGAAACAATTACTTGATCTCAAATGAGCAACACATAATCCAACATAAATAGAAAGACATTACTAGGTAAGGTGCTCAGGTCCTAATTAACCTAAAGTCACCAATAAATGCAAAACAGAATCTCTTATTTAATCCTCTTAAATGATAATCTCCTCAAGCAATCACCCCCACAGAATGCTATGCTGGTTCCAATTAAATTTATTTAGTTCACCGAATCGACGCCTAAGAGCTTGCTCAGCTAGCGGGCCATCACTTGTAAAGCTGGCTCATCCTTCTAGATGCTTCCAGAACATTCTCCCTGTGACCAAAAGCACTAATCCTGACGAATCCTTCACCGCCTGGTCCAAACCCACTACCCGGTGTAGTGACCACATTAGCCTTTTCTAGGATCTCAGCAAACACGTCCCAGGAGCTCCGGCCAGGGAAGTGAACCCACACATACGGTGCATTCTTACCGCCATAAACATCAAACCCGAGCTTGGTGAAAGTATCCATGATTATTTGGGTGTTTTCCTTGTAGAAATTGATCGTACTTCGCATTGCCTGGAAAAATGCAAATGTTGGGTTAAATTACGAAATCACATAAAAGGAAAAAAGCTTTTGCAATTTATACCTTCCTGTATTTCACTGCATCTGATTACTTCATAAAGCTTTTGATATATGTTCTTAAAGAATTTACAAATTTCATCAGAATCAAATTCATTATTGTGACATCTTTGCCCCTACTATGAGCTTAAAATAAAGTTATGCAAGGAAGGATTTATTATAAGTAAATAGGGGCATAACAAGCCTTCTTTCTCTTGACAAATCACTGCTTGTGATGTGTTGAAATTATTTAGAACACAAAGGATGCTGGACTATGATGGCAAATATGAGAAATCCCTGCTGGGTAATTTCTGAATAACCAAGTAATGCACTCTGCATATTTCTCAAAAAATAAATAAATGTAGGGTCATGCATGCTCCTAAAACCCTCAAAGCATCATGTGTAGTGTATAACATAGAAATATATCATGTGTACCACCTAAAACCCATTAAACCTTAAAACACCATATGCACTCTGCAAAATAGAAATAAATTACACCGTTCTCCTTTATCTCTTTTGTCCACTGTTGCGGTTTAAATTAAAATATACAATAAATCTACATACTAACCTTTAACCCCTCAGGAGAGAGGCAAGCCAGGCCGCCAGCTTGAGCAATGTTGGATGCACCATTGAAGCAAGTACATACAATGCGGCTGAAATCCTTGGCCACTGGGAACCCATCAGAGAAGAGAAGTTCCTTTGGCACTACCGTCCAGCCAAGCCGCACACCAGTAAAGCCAGCATACTTTGAGAAAGACGATGTTTCTATTGCAACCTGAGTAGAAAGTAAGACGACCTTGTGAATTAACAGTCAACAAGATGTTTCAATGAGAATAATGTAAGAGCAATGATTCAATGAGGCCAAACAAAAAGGGAATCAATAAATTACAGCAACAATTTTCTAATTTATTTTATATTATAAACAGTAAAAGGACCTTTTTTGATGCAATAATCTAAATAAAAGATAGTGCAGAATACCAAAAGGAATAATCAAAATCTCACCTCCCTTGCCCCATCAATTTCAAATATGGACCTTGGGCTATCATCAGAGATATACATGGCATAGGCTGAGTCATAAACTATAATTGACCCTGTCTTTTTGGCATATTGCACAAGCTTTGTAAGCTGTTCTCTTGATGCAGTCGAGCCTGTTGGGTTGTTCGGTGAGCAGAAGAATATCACATCAGCATTTGATATCAACGACAAATCAGGGAAGAAGCCATTTTGCGGGTCACATCGCATGTATTCAATGTTTCCATATCTTTGGTTTTCATACAGGCCCGTTTGGCCCATGATAACACTTGAATCCACATAGGCCTGCAAAGTAGAATGATATAAAGAGCATTCAAATAAGCATGTTGTCATGTTAACAATAGCTTGAATTTTGTGTGAAGCCTCAATTGCAATTGAAAATTTGAAATGTAAGATATGCAAGAAAAAACTGAAAACAAAATAAAGATCAAACTGGCACTCGACCTTAATAACATTTTAAGAGCATCCAAATGTCAACGGGCTATTTAATCAAAAGTAATATAGATAACAGTACAGGTGTGGTTGCGAACTGACAATGTCAATTATCTAGTCCACCATTAAGTTACTATAACTTGGATGGGATATATAACTTCTAGCTTCATTTTGCACGACTTATTCTAAATCATATTTCATTATATCATCTTAAATTCCAGACATATGCACTCATGAATCAGGTAAACAAACTATTATGTATTACAAGTTTTGAGAGAAACCTTACAGGATATGACGGATCTTGTACTGCTATCTTCACATCAGACCCAAAAAGAACCTTCAAGAAAGAAAACAAAGAACAAGCAAATAAGTAAGATATCTTAGCTTGACTTTTCTTTTCTTTTCTTTTTTTCTCTAATGAAGGATGGTTAGAATTTAAAATAAGAGAACAACGGGCAAGAACCTGAAGTCGAGATATGTCACATTTAGCACCATCAGAGACAAATATATCAGATTCATCAATTCCAAGGTCCTTATAGTAGGTCGAGGCAATTGCAGATCTTAATTTCTATACAAACAGTAAATAAACAATTAATAATAGATGTACTCTCAAACTATTTCGCAAAGCACAATTTATGATGAAAAAAATGGAAAGTATACCTTTTCACCTTGTTCGGCACCATAACCACTGTAGCCCTCTACTGTTGACAATGCATGTGCTCTCTGCATACAACACAGTAATTATATATACAAATATGCAACTGGACCAAAGATTCTAGTTACAGACAATTATCACCTCAGCCATAGCATTTGTTATAACATCAGGAATAGGCTCAGTGGTGTCACCAATCCCAAGGCTAATCACTTTGGCATCGGGATGCTTCAACAGATGTGCAGCTCTTCTTCTTGCAATCTAATTCAACACAGGAAGAAAACAATTTAGGAAGCAAAAATAAAAATAAAAAAATACAAGCAAATGAGTAAGAGAAAACAGGGCTTCATAAATTTGAACCTCAGGAAATAAGTAGCCAGCTTGGAGCTTAGCCATATTTGCATTTCGAGATACATTCGTCTTGTAAGCTTCAAAATAAGCCAAGCAGAAGCATTGTACTAAGTGAATCAAACTATTCATATTCTCGTGGGATTAAAACAGTGTTGATAAAATAGAAATAAAATACTAAATTAACCAAAAAATTAATTACATACTTTGTTTCACTTGTCAGCCCATTGCATAAAAGTGAGTTGGTATGTTTTCACTTGATGGAAACCATTTTATTCAATTGTGGTTATATAATGGTTGTATTAGTTTGTACCAGAAAGTAGCAAACATATTTGTTTGTACGAAAATATATGCCTTTTCCTTACTCCAAAAAAAAAAAATCAAACTAATGCCCTCATTTTCCGCAAAATTTCTTTTTTACAAATGCAAAACAAAGAACAATACCAGTTTGTTCAGTTGGTGGGCTGCTGACACATTTGCAAATCCCGATGCTTCGCCTTGAAGGAACAGCCCTCAATTTGCTACAACGAATGCAAAATAATATAAAACAGTGACCTGAATTTCCTTTCTAAAAGGAAGCAATTACCAGAGTCAAACAAAATACCGGGTGGTGAAGCTAGCAGGAGGAGGAACCAGGAACGGAGCGGAGTTGGAAGAGATCGAAATGGAGGCATTCATTGCTGACAACATTTTTTTCTATTTTGCCTGTAATGATCAAGAAAGAATTATAACCAACAAGCAACCGCAGTTTCTTTTCTGTTTCATCTATCACAACCAAAACAAAACAAGAAAAAGAAAAAGGTGTACTTTCTTCTCTCTATAAAAAGGATAAGAAACTTAATTCCACCTAACTCTACATTCCTACATCCTTTTCATGCGAAATCAGATCAGATTACCTCAAGAGATTATCACTAGAGCTTTGAACTTGCGAAGAGGAACGAGAGGTGTTGAGAACAGTTCCGATTTGAGAGAGGAGGGGGGGAAGGAAGAGAGAGAGAGAGAGAGAGAGAGGGAGGGAGAGGGAGAGAGAGGTGGCGACTGGCGACGGAGGAGTCGTGTATCTCCTCCTCTTGAATTGAAGTGAGCATCAGGGTTTTTATTTATGGAACCTGAGGCCTTCCAACGCCCATCCGACCATATTTTGGTCCGACGGAAAAAATCACCGTTGGATCATAAAATCCGATAATTCGCACGATTATTAAAGCGTGAGAGCGAAACTTTTGTGCGAATTTTGATGCCATCGAACGGTTTCTTTACTCATCGGACCAAATTTCAGTCCATCCGGCGTTGAAACATATTTGTTTGGGTTAGTGGAGTGTTTTTGTGTTTCACTTCTCCGTGAATGCGACCCAATTCGAACAAAAACCCATCCAAAACTCTAACTCTAAATAAAGTAAAAGGATTTGTTATTTGGATCAAGGCTGAGTTTTGGGCTCTGTTAGTACTTGGTATTTACTATTTATCCCCATTCTATTCATGGGCCTTCTCTGTTTCTTTAAAACTTAATTTTAAGTTTTTATGAGAAGAAACATAAAAAGACCACTTTACATTGATGTGTCGTTTATATTATTGTATAATTAGTGAAGTCAATTATGTCGTTAAACAATAATTAGATTCAATTTTTTTTAGGGTAAAATGAGTTTAGGTTAGTAAGCAATGTACTACAAAAACCACATTCTATACAACAGTTGTTCTTCCTGAAATAGTATTAGGATAAGAGTAATTATCATCGTCGAAATTAAAATAAAATAAGTTCAGCCAACAGATTTAAAATATGATACAAAATTAATTGTGGTTCAATAAAATAACTATCCTTATTGTAAAAAAAATATTTACAATTCCATCTTGGGATACATTTGGAATATGTTCACACTCTTTCCAGCATTGCTTTAATTTGGGTAAAATTTCACTTATATATGTCATTTTTGCTGAATTTATGCTACATGTAACTTCATCTTTATACCCGGATCATCATTGAGATTATCCATTTTTCTTATTTTTTCCCATTTATTTTTTTATTGGTATATTAAAAATATAGACTATTATTTATGGAAACGGATTGGATGATATCCGATTCGTATTCGATTGTATTCCCAAATTTAGATGCGGATACGAGTTTGAATTTTCAATTATAAATTTAGGTCAGTATATATTGTGAAAATATTTATGTTGTTCCTCATTATAATTAGATACATATTATACATTTTATTTTTAATAAATACTAATAACTAAAAATTATTTTATGATAAATTCGATGAATTTTATAAAATTTAAGCAAATTTTACATTCATATCCGACTATATTTGTATTTATATTCATATTTGTATTCATTTAATGTTCAATCTATATCCATATTCATATTTATATCTATATCATTATCAGTATTCACATTCGAAAAACTAAAATACATAGGAATATGATCTGACCACTATTCGATCTGTTTCCACAGATAAGAAAGATTCTAGCTTGCTGATAAAAGAAAATAGAAAAAGAACAAAGGCGCTTACAGCTTGAAGCTATAATAAATAAATAAATAAATATATATTTATATATATAAAAGATGTTTTAATGCCCTCCAAGTTCTTATATTTTTTTATATTCACTATCAAAAGAATCTCACTTATAAGATTTGATCACGTGGAGTCAACATAGAATAAACAAAAGGAGAAATAGTAAAGCAAAATTTGGGAGACTGTATCAGCACTCAATAATTTATGCAAACTGAAGGTTAATTAATGCATGTTTTTTTTAAGAAACTATTATTGCACCTCTCACATCTGCGTATTAAAAATATTTATATTAAATAGATAATTTATTTATTTCTAAATTTATAAATATTTATAGTTAGTATAAAAGATATTTATCACTTTTTAAAGTTAAAAAATTTGTTGTACAAGTATAAATACAATTTGCATAAAATATATTTATCATTAGATATAAATATTTTCTGAAAAAAATATAAATATATCTATAATAAAGAGATGCAATTATAACTCTTTTTTTTATATATTTTTATTTCCATGACAGCAAGAGATAAGATAAGGTTTGTCTCAGTTGCACAGCTTTAATTGCAAGTCACATATATTTAGAAACAATAATTATATAACCAGATAAGTAATCATTAATCAAAATCATGTTCATGCACAAGCTAGCACAGCATTTCCATTTGTGAAATCAATAAGATGTCACATTACATCACATTATATTATAAACCAATGAATGAGAGCACATGACATGAAATTAATAAGCCTAAGATCCGGCCATATCACATGGGTTTTTAATTATTTCTTCATACAAAAAAAAAACCTCACACATGAAATAATGAATGCATATAGTCCTTGTAATATATACATGCCATTATTTTGTTAACTATATATATATATATATGCCATTATTTTGTTAATTATGCACCCATTTTTGGTAGTTAGACCGTCATTTTTTAGTTGGCTCCCATTAAATTAATTATTTTGTCTGCTCAAGTAAGTACAGGAAATTAATTGCTCCAAAAATATAATTGTATGGTTCAAATCATATATAAGCATGGTTGTAAATGTGACAATTCCAAGTCTGATCCGGATATTATTTAGACCACATCTGTATATAATGGATAAAATATGGTCTTAATAATCTCTTTATTTTATCCGGATTCGGATCCGTTTCGACATTTATATAACCATCAGGCAATTAATTCATGTGAATTATATTTTACATTTGGTAAACTATATAAACTCTAAATTGTAATAGCTATTTCATCAATTTTATTTGAAATGCATGTCATTTAATTAATTAATTAATTTGATTTTTGAAGATTATATTTTTCCAAAATAATATAACAATTGTTTCATGTAGATATATATATATATATATATACCTGAATTATACTATATTTTTTTAGAGTAAATTACACAAATGGTCCCTAAAGCATCACACTTTATCATTTTGGTCCTTAAAGTTTTAAAAATATCAATTTGATCCTTAAAGTTTTAAAGATATGAATTTAGTCCTTAAATTATTACTAGTTCATCATTTTTTATCCTATTTTTTTGTAATATTTTAGTTCTACCCTTATTACCGATCAATAAAATTAAATGAAGATCCATGTTTGCATGCATGTCATCATAATATGTTTTTTTTTATATTTATGAAAAAATATGTAAATTTTATTTTAATTAATTTATGATGGCACAAATAAGAATGTTATTATTAATTTAATTAATATTTGATCCCGTCATTAATTACATTTCTTTTTATATTATTTATATTATTTGATAGTTATGTCTAAATTAATCTCAATGCTAAAAGAAGACACTATGATTTGTATAATTATTATTTTTTTCAATGAATATTAAATGTAGAATCAATTTGGTATAAATTAAAACTTAAAGGACTAAAATGATACCTTTAAAATTTTAAGAATCAAAATGGTAACCAAGTGAAACTTTAGGATTAAATTGATAATTTTGATACTTTAAGGACCAAAATGATAAAAAAAAATGATACTTTCGGGGCCAAATTTACTCTTTTTTTTTTTACTCGATTAAGTTGTAGTTGCATTTTTTAGAATAAGGATCCAAATATATGGTGGTACTCAAAACTTTAGGCTGCAAATAGTGAATTATAAAAGTGACGTGTTGTGCCTATACGTGCCAGCCAGATGTGTCGTGCCATATTTTTTTACAATAGTGTTAAAAACGGTACGGCAAGTATTAACATGCAATGCCCACATACACGTGCTTATACGTATTTGAACGTATTTTAATTTTTTTAATTAAATTTTTATTTTTAATTGTTAAAAAATATTTAAAGTTTGGAAAATAAAAAAATTAGAAAAAATAGGAAAAATTTCATAGAATGGAGGAAATTTGTTGATAATAATATATATTTTTTTAAAATTTCATAGATATGTCTAGATGTACCACGTACCAGTTAGGCACTCGAACATGTTATGTCGTGCCATGCTCAGTACGCTTATTGCTTAACAAAACACTTGTAAGGTCAGGCACGTGGCACGTCACACACAACACGTCTAAGCACGCGTGCCGTATTTTGGCCATGTCCGGACACGTGCCATTCATACCGTATTCACGTATCACATGCTTTCGTTATTACCCTAGTTGCAAACAAGTCGAGCTCGAGCGAGGTAGGCCAAAGTCATAATCGGCTCACTAAGTTAACGAGCCAAGCAAGCTAGCTCGTTACCAAATTTTGTACGAGCTAAAAGTGTTGGCTCGTTCATTTACGAGCTAGCTGGCTTAGCTCATTGGACCAAAATTATTTAGTATTTATCTACAATTAGCATCTCTAGGTAATTCCAATCTGCACAGTTGGATTGGAGTTGGGACCCACAATGTTTGATGCTTTGATTCTTTTACAACATGGTGGAGCTAGCATATATATGGTCCCCATTAGATTATGTCGTTTAGAAATCTTACAAGCAAAATAAAATATTTTATACATAATTTTTCCAAAAAAAAAAAAGAAACATATTTTTGGGGAAAAATCAGTATTAGACTGAAATATCAAAACTAAAAAAAAATATGTTTGGTTTTTGGGGAAAAAAATTCATTCAGATTTTGCCTAGTAGTAATGAGGTCATGTTTCGTATGAGATATATGTATTACTGAGGCTATTTTTCGGATTTCGCAACGAAAAAAATATTTATTAAAAAAATTAAACTATTTTTAATCATAAATTTGTATGTGATGAATTTAAAAATAAATAATTTTTTTTTGAAAAAAAAATCTACATTTGATTGCTCGAACCGTATGTCTAGCACAATGATGATAAGTCTCTCTTTCTACGGAGAGACGTAGATTCAAATCCCGTAAGAAACATTTGAAAAAAAATAAATATCGAAATTAAGAGAGTTATTATATATAAAAAAAATAAAAAATAAAAATAAAACATTTGACTGCTCCATCCTTAAATTAAATTGTCTTAGTACGGAGTGCTAGATGTGTGATTGTGTACATGTAAATTAAAAATATAAAATATAGACGAGGTATAAATGATGAAATTAGGCACATTAATTGTACCGTGAAAGTACATGAACATGATTTAAAATACATAGTATCAATCATGAGCTCTAATTGCACCATGGATAAATAATTCGTGCAAAATAAAATTAATGAAAACATTTTGTTGACCCAGTACTAAAATATCTGAATATCATGATGACCTATTGGATGATTAATTGATAACTTAAAAGAGAAAATATATCAAATTAATGTACTATACTAATGATTGTTAGATATTTTTTCTTGGGACTAAACAAGATAAACTAATCATAATATATAAAACAATCTCATCTTTTTTTTTCTTTTTCAGACATGCCAATTTTTATTTCAATGAGCCTTAAAAAATTAAATAAAAAAAATGAGCCAATGGTGACGGAAATTAAAAAAATGGCTTAATTTCTTAAGTATCTTTCAACTCTTTTTTATTTTTTTTTATTTCCAATTCAACTCGTAAATATATATAATTTATTATTCAACTGTTTTAAATCTGTTAAATCTGTCCCTACCACTAAAAAACAGATTTTACATGACAAAATTAATGAATTGGATGTATTATAAATATCGTACACTTTCTGCATGCAAACAAATTATATTATTTTGACTTTGTTTTGCTATGCATCGCCGACAATCAAAATTAATGATTCAAAATTTGACAATTTAATCACCTCTTTTGATGATTGTCAAATCAAAATAGATCTCGTACAACTATTATGTATATGTAATTGAAATAATATAAAACATGTTTAATAGCTCAAATTTATAAATTTACATAAAGATATTTATTTTTTTGAGATAAAAATGAAACTCAAAGTCATAAATGATCTATCATTTGAGTTTCAAATTTATCACCTCTTACATAAAAAATATTATTTTTATCACTGAATTAAAATCTGATTCTGGATTCATTATCTATAACGTAACTTCAACTCACACTTATTAAATCCGATTCAAATGAAGTTTTTCTAGTTTCAAAAATCTCTTAAAATTCCGTATTTTTACTACTTTCTTTTTTATCTATTATTATTATGTTTCACATAGTTCTATACTTTATTATTAAAAGACTGATATTAAAAACAAAATTTTCCATTATTTACTTCAAGTTAGGTAGGAGTAGGACCCCAAAACCCAGAAAAAAAAAGTACATAAATCATAAAAAGATTCCCTAAAAAGAACTGAAAATTGCCAGAAAACCCATAATGGAACCCTAGACCCGAGATAAAATGTTAATTTTTATCTTTTATAAAACTGTACTTGTGTTAGAACTTGGAATAAAATGGAGAGCTCAAAAAAAAAAAAAAGCCAATTCCTTCTTTATTGTTTTGGGAGCAGATGTATTAATATTATAATTAATATCAAATCGATATTAATTTTATTATTCAGATTAAATAAATAATTATTTATATTAATGATTTTATTTATGTAATTTATTTGTACAATATTTTTTATTATTCAACTTAAGTGAGTTATTATTCATATTAGTAGTATTTTAGTTAAATAATAAAATACTGTTAAAAATAATCTATATAATAAAATAGTTAATATGAATAATAATTTATATAATATGAATAATAACTCATATAATATTATGAATAATAAAATTAATATAGATTCATATCAATTTTCCTATTCTTTTCTCCCTCATATCAATGCGAGAATGAGAAACATTTTTAGGAATATCGGGTAGGGTTAATTAATTTGTGTATGATCCATTTAGAGTTTAGACCATCCAACATAATATATGTTATTTATTAATTGAGAGGGAATGCATCTACAACTATATATTTAATAATTTTGATAATGAATTTTTAAATAATTCTAAAATAATTTAAAAATAAAAAAGTTTATAAGCATATTTTTTTAATTTATAAATTGATTGTATTTCAAATTTTATGTAATTTAAGTATCAATTAATATTCTATCAAACCGTTAAATATGGACCGTTGTAATATCATATTTTTTTAATAGTCTTTGATGGATTATCAAATGACATTTAAATTGTATGAAATTTGAAATACAATTAATCTATAAGTTCAAGAATATGTTTACAAACTTTTTTCTATTTTTAAGATTATTTTGGATATTATTTGAAAATCTGTTATCAAGAAATCGCCACCCTTATTAATTTTTATTCTATTCTTTTAAGCACTATCATTTTATTCAGAACTGTTAATTAAACGTTTTTAAGTTTCACTACGTATAAATTATATTATCTTTAGGAGGGATTTAGAAAAAAAATAATTAAAATCTTTAACTTTATTTTATTATTGTATGTCCGCAATAAATGATCTCCTCTATTATGTATTATAGTTTCTTTATTCATTATATTAATGTTATAAAATTATTTTTTTGCATTTTAAAAATTCCTTCGATGAAATATTATATTATTTAGTATTTATAAAAGAAATTCGCTTTAAAGTTTAAGCATTCCAAACCAAAATTAATGGTGATACAGGTTCGAAATTCGAATAAAAAATCCTTTATAGATACTTCTATCTCTACTCTTATTAAGCGTGTGTAGTTATCCTAATTCTACAACAATTCAGATTAATTGATTAATTTTTGGAGTTAATTTCAATCATTGATTTCACTATCCTGATCCTAAAATTGTTGAGATTTACTCATCTAATTTCGCTTATCAATACAGATCCTTACACAAACTTTTGCTATAGATTTACGTCTCTCTAATTACAATTTGGATCTATTACCAAAATTTAAAATTTAGTTATGTTCCTTTCTTTTTGAACCATACTAATTATGACAATTAATGTTGGAACCATTTTATTTAAAATGAGGAAAATCTATGTAACTTATTTATAAGCTTATTATATATCTTGCCTATCAATTTTTGACCAATTATAATTTATAGTATTTAGTAGTTTCTTTTTATATTAGTATTTTGTATTGACATGGAGATATATTTATGGAATAAAAATATGAGATAATCTACATTCATACAAAAAAATGTTAATTGCATTTAATTAAAGAGGTATTAATTATTCCATAAAAAAGAAAATGATATGATAAATTTAGAAAAATTGAGATAATTATGCTATAACAAATTAATAGCAGAATTGACAAATAATTAATTAACTTTTCTAATGCTTCTATTATTATATTCAAAGATTCTTAATATTACCAATTATGTCCCTTCCAATTTACTAATTCATTCTTTTATTATTCTAAAATTCAGATTTATTAACAAAAAAAAATTCTATAATGCCAACACAATTAATATGAAAGCTATACAATTTGAATACATGCATACATTTTTTTTATTAATTGATTGTGTGTATTCTTTTTAGTAAGAATAACACATAACATATTTGAGTAATCCAATTCACAATGTATTATGTAATTATTTGTCTTTATGTTTCAAGCTGCCTATTTAATTTTTTTTTTATAAACAACTTTAGTACTTTCTTTAAATGTCCACAAATTTGGTTCCAAGATAGGTTCAATTGAGCTCAATTCATGAAGAAAAGTACTTTCCTTTCCTTTTATTTTTTTTTTATCAAGGTTTCAAAATTGAGATGAAATTTGTCTTGAAATTCGCTAATATTTGCTTGAAATCAGATTTCTGACCAAAAGGGGAAATTTATGCAAAATAATCTGATATGAAAAATATCATCGCTACTCCTAATATTGTACCATATTATTATTATCATCTTTTATTTGATTTATACTTCTATTTATTACCCAGGAACAAGCATTTAGATTAGATTAAATGAAATTAATTTCGTAACAAAACACGAGCAGCTCACTAATTAAAAATTAAATAATTAATCTGAGGTGATACACTGGTACTGATACACGGACAGCTGGCACGGTGATTGAGTTATCGGGTCAAATCGCAATCGGGTATTCGGGTAATCGGATCATACTAGTGGGGGTCCACGAACAGCCCTTTCAGATGCGACATGTATTATGCATGGAAGCACGTGACCTTTTCAAAGTGGAAAGCAAGGTCTCATAAAGTGCGTACGCTCAATTTTCGGATCCTCTGTGGATTTCATAAAGCATCCTTCGCAGTGGCGAGTCATCAACACACACCATTACAAATGTAGATTGAAGAGTGTTGATAGCGTATTGTTTGTAGTGTTGATTATTTATATAACTTATTGGATTTAGCAATAATTCAACAAGGTGCAAAAAAATAACAATATAATTTTAATATCAATATTATTTAGAAACTTTGCTACTATACTAAATGACTATACAAAATCTCTGAAAGTGAAATGTCACTTAGTATAACACACACACAGAAAGATAATGTTAGATATATATTTATCCTTAATTTTTAATTTCAATAATATTTATTTTTTAATTCAATAAATTTAACGCAATAATATTATATTTATTTAGATATAATATCTAATGAAAAAAATATACATATTTTTAATTTTGTGCTCATGTTTATTTAACTCTCCGGATCCGTCACTGCACAAACACACACACACACATATGTACTCTCCACAGAGAATCTCATACAGACATGATAGAGGCCACTCCAAATCCCCTGCTTTTCAGACTCTATCCAACCAAACAAGGACCACATTTTGTCTCTCTTGATTTCAACCCCCTCACACAATTTCTGTGCCAAAATTGACTTGCATGGATAGTTAACTACATGCGCATAATGTACTATATATTTATGATTTGTGCCATGGTTTTGTTGCCAAACTACACAGTAGCATAATTTTGGTTATGTCCTTTGTCAAAAAAGTTGGGTTTTGCTCTTTAAATTAGTTGACTTCCTACATTCATTTGCTTTTTTAGGACATGAATTTTGTTTTGGAAAACAAGGACAATTTTGACAATGGTTTATTATACACTTTAATCATTTTTTAAATAAGCTTAAATAAAGTAAATTAAAAAAACTCTATATCTGTGTATGTTACAACATATAAATAATGTACTAATAAATTGCATGCATAAAATCTCATTATTTTCATTAATTTTAGTTTATATTTTTGACTTTTATGATACATCATTGAAAATTGTCTTTCGAATTAAATTAAAATTATAGTTATGTTCTTCAACAGTAAAATATGACATGTACCAAATTTCGCATTTAGATTTCCATAAATAATTTTAATAATTTTAAAAATTTTAACAATTAAATTTAAAAGGCTTTTTAATCAATCATCAAACAAATTACTAACTAATATCTACAATTTTAAGTTTTTTAGTCCGAACAATATATTTGAAGATATCAAATGGATGTATAAAAAAAATTTGTATATACTTTAGAATAATCGTTATTTTCTATCGACATGATTTGCGAACCACATTGTCATGTCTATAACGTTATAAATCAAATTTATAATTTAACTTAGTTATAATTAATTATCAATATCATGAAAATGATAATAGTCAAGTAATCTTCCCCTGTTTAATTATATTATGATGGAATTAATATATTACAACATAGATCTTGCAAACTTTTACATATCTAATTAATAAGTAGTTCCTTCAGATGCTTTTTCATGTGTATTATCAATATTCCATTCTAACTTTATAGTTTTTTATTATTATTATTTTTTGGCAAAGATGTTCTTCATTTCTCCTTTTGTGACTAAAATCACATGTGATCATACAAAGTAACATGAAGTGCACAAATCTTGAATGAGGATTTTGTACAGACATTTCTTAATGAATATAATAAATGAAAAAATAAAGGACCAGGAAGCAAATTGCCAAGTAAAAGTGCCGTCCCTCAATGGTAACTTGGTACTACCAAGTACTAATCATTATTATATTTTTGGAAGGATAAATTTCAAAAAAGAAATGATAATTGTATTTTTTAACTCTATTTTTTATTTACACTTTAATCTATATATAAATTTCATAAAATATTTATATTTAATAATAAAAGTATTTAAATCTTGCATTACTATGATTAAAAGTTATACAAATTATATTTATATTTATATAACAAAATTTTTAACTTTAATTTTGTCTATAACCATCTAAGAAAGAAAAAGTGAAAAACACTATCTATACTAATTAAAAATATTTATAAATTCAGATCTAAATAAAATATATATTTAATATAAATATTTTAATATAAAGATAAAAGATACAAACTATAAGATATAAAAGATAATTTCTCTTCAACAAATATACACTTTATAGTAATTAATAAAGCATATTCAACCAGCTTCCCTCCTGTTTGCCAGACAAGGTGATCTGCTTTACAGTACCACCAACAAAGAGAGAGAGATATAAAAAAAAAAGGTAAAAAAAGGGAATGAAACCATAACTCTTTCCTCTTTCCTGCCATGCCACAAGTCTTACTGCCATACATTCATCATAGCTCCTAAAAAACTAAAGATTTTAAAGAATAAAACACACACATTCTCTCTCTATACCTCTAGTACTCTCTCTCTCTCTGAACCTCTCTCTCTCTCTCTCTCTCTCTCTCTCTCTATACTTCCAATGGGAGAAACCAGGAAGCCAAGAGAAAAACCATCCATGAAGAAGAGAGACAAAGAAAAAGAAAAAGAAACCAACAACAAGCAGCAACAACACCAAGCCAACCAAGAACCAGAGAGCCCATCTTACAGATTAGCCCTCAAAAGCATCTTCAATTGCAAAAGCCACCTTGACTCCTCCTCCTCCTCAGAGAACCACAGAAAGAGATGCAAAAAGAGTGGTTGCTCTGGGTCTCTCTGCAAACAAAAAGAGACCACCTTGTGCAATAAACCAGCAGCAGAGGAGGGGGAGCCTTGTGAGAGGAGGAGAGCATCAATCAGTGCTTGCACCAGCAAAGAAAGATTAATTATAAAAAAGCCCCTGAATGATGAGATGGCAAATAACAATGGGGAGCATCAGTTGTTCTCCTCCAGTGCTTCCTGTGCCTCCTCCAATTCTTATTCCTCCAGTTACTCCATTGGAGGGTCTTTTAGAGGAATGCAATTTAGGAGGTTGTCTGGCTGTTATGAGTGCCACAGTGTGGTAGACCCGGTCCATGGAGGGTCCATGAGGGTCATGTGCACTTGTCATCAGTGTGGTGAGATTTTTGTTAGAAGTGAAAGCTTGGAGCATCATCAAGCTATCAGGCATGCAGGTATATATTTTTCTAATTTCTTTGGACATTTTTTGGAAATTTCCCAATCATATATACTGACTTGTTGTTATATATATATATATTAGTATACTAGTGTAGTAGTTAATTTGGTGATTAATTTGCTACTTCTATTAGAAATATGAGCATGGAACTCATCAATCAATGTAATTATTGTTGTCACTTGCAAAAGTTGCTTTATTAAAGGTATTTTCTGATAGTTCTTAATAATTAAGCATAGTGCCCATTTCCCAATAACACCCAATTTTTTAATATAAATTTGAAACTTGTCCTTCACAAAAAAAAGAAAGAAAAACAAAACCTTTATGCTTTTAGTATTTAATTTTTTTTTTGAATAGGTAGTATTTAATTATTTGTCATATGTTGATACATCTAATCATAGGAAACAAATTATTTGACCGTACTTCTTTATTAAAAGGTTTTTTTTTTCTGATTTTACTTAATATTGAAATACTTCCAAATAACAGCCAGTTTTATATATATTGGGAACTTGTCTTTCAGTAAAGAAAAAAAAAACTTTATGCTTTTATTATTTGACTATTTCTCATATCTTGACACATAAACTGGTAAATGGTTTAATTGGTAGCAGTTGCCAAGATTACAAACCTTCCAAGCATATATCAAACTTTGTGTACCAAATAGTGACAGACCTGATAACTGTAGTACACTGGCCATGACTGGTACTGAACTTGGTACAATCGGTACTGGTTGTTTCATCCAAATCTGTATTTCCTCTGTAAGAAAAGCAACTGCCCTTAGAAGTACTATTTGAAGGATCAAAACACCTGGCAACTTAAAATTTTAAAACACTGATATATACGAAGCTTTTAATAAGCTGAAATTTTGTCTTTTATATATGAAATTTAGTTTCAGAATTGGGTCCTGAAGACACAAGTAGGAACATAATAGAGATAATATTTCAATCAAGCTGGCTCAAGAAGAATTCCCCAATTTGCACTATCGAGCGGATTTTGAAGGTCCAGAATTCCCAAAAGACCATTTCAAAATTCGAAGATTATCGTGATTCAATCAAAATCAAATCCAGTAAATTCGCAAAGAAGTACCCAAGATGTATCGCTGATGGCAACGAGCTTCTCAGGTACTATAAATCCCGAGATGAAGGTAGTATGGTATCAATATAAGTAGCCCTTTTTATTATATATATGTTTGATTGGAACTTAATGTTCAATTTGACCTCCATAAGTTCGAAGAATAAAACACAAAGACTACAAAATTCTAAGATCCAACTGTTGCCCAACTGGTATTGATTCAGTACCTCTTGGTATCTCATATCAATATTGGTTTTAATTTCTTCTGTCATGCATCGGTATTTCAGTAGGAGACTCAAACTATTCTTGAATATGTTGTGACAGAGACACATAATTTTATATTACCGTATGGTAGTTAGGTAACTTAAACTTTGGTACATACCAAAATATTCTATCTGTCTCGAATGCTTAGTTTTAGTTTACAATATGATTCTATGAAATTCAATAATCTGACATACAACCTGGAATGATCCAATGAGCAACTAACCCCAATAACTTATGAGATCTGACAACCAGAATTATCTAAGATAATTTACTAACCCTTCAGAATATTCTTTAGACGAGGCAAAGTGAAGTCATGGAAACATAATTTCACATCTTATTAGGGACTGATCTTAAAATTTTCATGTGTAGGTTCCATTGCACCACCCTGGCATGCTCGCTTGGCCTTAATGGGTCCACGAACCTCTGCAGCTCTAACCCAAACTGCCATGTGTGCGCTGTCATAAAGGATGGGTTCAAACCTGACATGAATGGAAGGATTCTAACCATGGCTACCAGTGGCAGAGCTCATGATGCTGTCAAAAAATCTGACGAGAAGCGGGCCATGCTCGTCTGTAGGTAAGATCCACCATACCCATTAAGACATGCATGATCGATAAAGTTTTAGTTTATGTTTGTAAGTTAATATTTCTTTACAAGATCCAAATGAACCAAAATGTATATATCAGAATTTCTTAGTAACTTGGGCATATATGAGAATGTATATTATTGCAAAAATTTTGATTGAGAATTTGAATTCACAAAATATCCAGAATCCAGACCCAGTTGATTTGTAACAAAACATAGACATGCTTTGCATAATTTTTTTTCAGGATTCCTAGTAAAATTGCATACCAAATTGATGGATTCGATAAAGACAAATGCAACGCTACTGAAGAAAGATGCATTGACACACAGATTGATCCAACTTAAGCTTCAGAAAGGGACTAGCTAATTAATACATCTAGAACAAATATTTACAGGGTTATATTACATATTGGTCTAATATAATCTCTAGAAATGGATGAACAATTTTTCTTTTTTCAGGGTTATAGCTGGAAGAGTCACACGGACCCAAATTCAAGAAGGATCTGAAGAGTTCGACTCCTTGGCCGGTGCATCGGGGCCTTACTCCAATCTAGACGAGCTTTTCGTGTTTAATCCAAAAGCAATCCTTCCTTGCTTTGTTGTCATCTACAAAGCATGAACTATTGCTAACACAAAATGCCCACAATGGAAGTGCCACATGAGATCTTATTTCTCCAGGAAATGAGAAATGTGAAGATTGGTAATTAGTAATTACCTTTTTTTCTTGCTAAAGAAACCTTTTGGTTAATGTGAAATTGAGAATTGTAAACTGCTAGTAGGTGTGCTAGGTTACTTCTTGTTTTCATCTAATTTAAATGGTGCTTCAATCAAGCTGTAACTTAATTAATTGTGCTTGTTTATTGTTAGTGTTTGATTAGTACTAGGAAAGGCCTAGAGTATGTTTAGTGCTGGATTAATTTTTCTTTTACTCCACTATTTTTTTTCTCCTTCTTGATTTTTTGTTAAAAAGAAAATTGGAAACATGAAGCAGATAACATCTTCTTCAATGTACTTAGTTATACTGCTGCCTTACTCTGTGTGAACTCGGTCGTCTTCAATGCGTGACAAAACTTTGTTCCTTAAATCCGTCTAATTATGTCAAAAAAGAGTTTTAAGCAAAAAAATATTTATGTTTAAATTTTACTTGAATATAAAATTATTTTAATTCAAAGTACCCTAACAAATAAAAAGTATCATAACCCCTAACAAATAAAAAGTACCACAACAAATTTAAAGTACCCTAATTAATAAAATACTTTAATGAAATAGATGAAGCCCAAAATATGACGATTCAAGCGTGTACCTAAATCAATAGTATTAACCCGACCTAACTACACTTCCGTCATATTTTGGGATCCCAATTTCATCTATTTCATTAAGATATTTTATTAATTAGAGTACTTTAAATTCATTAATATACAATTGAAGTATCTTAATTAATGATAAAAAAGAATGAATAAATAATATTGAAAATAAAAAAGTGAAAATAGCTTATGTTAGGATTTCATAAAGTTTTGATGGTATATCTCTCACAGGCTAACACAACGCTCAAGGTACACCCAAATTTCAATTTCAGAACGAAGGGGAAAAAACAATTATTATGTAAAATAAAAAAAAAAACATCATATATATTTGAACAATCCTATGAATTGATTCAAAATCTAACAACTGTGGGGGTTTATTAAAAAGGGAAGAGCTTGATCCCTTCCTTTCCTTTAAAAAAAAAAGAAAAACAACTACACAACTACATGAGTTGCTCAAATTATTATATTGAGTTCACAAAATTCTCTACATTAGATTATGCTGTCTCCAAAGCTCGAAGCATATGAATATGAACATGAATGCAGTGATGTTCTTTTAAAGTGGGTTGGATAGTATCCAAGTGTCAAACTTGTTAAAAATGAAGTGTCAATCTGCATATGTAAAGTTTTATAGAAGTCTAACTAAAATTGAAGAACACAAGCGTGATGCTATTCACAAATTCATGGATTCATGGATCTTGTAACAACCCAACCCAAGTTAATTACTAATTAGAGATGCTACGATCAGAGAGTAGTACCACTATCATATTCTCTCTTTTCTTTGTCATGGATTTTTGTAGTTTGTTGCTGAAGCAGAATATCCATTTTGCAATTTCACATATCAGTCGAAGGCCCAAACCCAACCCAAACTCCAAGTTCAACCAAAATCCAAATTGCGGTTTCTTCGTTCGACTCGTTGGAAAGAAAGAAACCCATCCTTCCTTCGCATTTCCAAACCAAATCCTGACCGTCAGATCATCACAACGCGGATCCTAATCTAACGGCTCATATTAATTACCCGCGCCACTACGCAATAGTGAACAGTACCAGTAACCGCTGCCTCCTCGTGCGTCGCTCTCTTCGTCTCCAGTTCTTCCATAACCGCCTCTCTCCAGTCTCCTTTTATAAATAAGAGAAACCCCGCTTCCCCCCCTCAACTCAAATCTGAGACCCCACGAATTCAAACTTCAAATAGCAACTCTTTGTCAACACCTCTTGCTAGTTGTTAGTTCTTCATTTCTCTCTGTTCAATTAATAACTCTGCCATCCATGGCTTCCCTCTCTCCATCCGACACCTTTGCCATGGCCAACCTCCTCTTGCTCTCCCTTGCTACTTCTCTCTTTCTCTTTAGCCCGACGTTTGCGTACCAGTTCACTGTCGGTGGGCCCGTAGGCTGGACTGTACCGACCGAAGGCAATGAGGCAGAATCTAACTACAACCACTGGGCCCTACGTACCCACTTCCATGTCGGCGACTCCTTGTGTATGTGCTAATTAATCAACTCTTCGAAACCCTAGTTATATATAATTAAATGTCTACATGCTTTCTTTTCAATAATATTTTTTGCCTTATTGTGATGTCAATTAATTAATCATGCAGATTTCAAATACGAGAACGACTCGGTAATACTTGTCAGCCGGGATGACTACAAGAGTTGTGATGCTTCCAATCCGATCGTCATGTTCACTGATGGCAACTCGACCTTTGAGTTCGACAGAGTTGGGTTCTTCTACTACATAAGTGGCGAGCCGGGACACTGTTCGGCGGGACAGAGGATGATTGTGCGGGTCATGGCATGGACCGAAGACATAAGCCCGTCAGGAGCCCCTACTTCTGCTCCGGGGCCTAAGTCGAGCCCGTCGAGTCGACACCGTTCTAGCGCCGCTTTCAAGCACAGAGTCGGTGATGGTACTTTTGTAGTGCTGCCATTTATGGTGCTGCTCTTTGCTTGAAGCGTGTATGGTGGTTTGGTAATTTTTTAGTTATTAAGGTCTTAGAATATCAATTAGTGCAATTTAGGTGGCTTTTTGATCTAGTTAATTTGGTCAAGTGTTATGTCCTTTGTCCTTTTTTGGTGTTTTTTTTTTGTTTTGTTTTAAGTTTGTTATCTGTCTGAATGTTTGCACTTCTGACCGTATAAGATTTGGTTTGAGGCTTTAATTCTTCTTTTAGTGGATTTCTCTGTTTGTATTTGTTTTGTCTCAGAGAAGCGTCTGTTTAAAATTATGCAGATATCATGCATCAATTATAATAGTAGAATTTGATCAATTCTAAAATCGCTATATATATATACATATGTTCTTCTGATAATTTTTTTTTCTCAAAAATGATATATCGATCTGCACAAACGATTGATATAGATGCTAGCAGAGGACGGCATATAAAATAAAATGTTACAAGAATTTTTAAAATCAGAAAAACAATTTAACTGTGAACGTATTAATTACACAGTGCAAAAAGTAATTTAAAAAAAAACAACCATGAAATAAGATGAAAGATATTCAAATCATGTGTTTTACGAATAACATATATAGTAAGCCGAGCAAACCAAATTACCATAAAAAAGTAATCTACATTTTGTCATACAATTGATCCAAATAACTAATTGACAACCATGCAATCATTTCAATTTAGTAATACATTTTTTCCGAGTTATATAATATATGATAATATTACAAAGAAGAAAAAGCATGTCATTACAATAATTAAGAATAAAATAGCATTTAATACTGATCCATGTTATGAGCGTGAAATGATTCTGCATTAATTAATGAAACACCATCATTATTTTCCAAAATAGACCCTCACATACTTCAAATTTTGCTTAAATCTCAAAAGGTAACCAACTTCTACATATAAGCTCTTGGTTTCAACTTTCAAAGGGCAGTTTTCGCTCTTACTTTGAAAAGAAACCTGTACTTCTAAAATGCAATTCCATGGCCAAACTTGGTGAAAATACCAGAATCAAAAGACCACAAAAAAACAAAAGAAAAATGGAGTTTCCTAAGATCGCCAATCTTCAGCTCAAAACAAATTCTCCTAAATCCTATACTGCCACAGAGCAAAAGCCCCAGTTTCAAGTTCTACTCAAAATAAGAACAGAAAAGAAACTGAAAAGGCGAACTCCAGACATTATCCTTTTTCCATTTTTATTGCAATATTTATAGTAACAAAAAAGGTAAATTCAGAATGGAACTTCCAGGTCTATATCAGTCAGACTGCTCAGCTGCACGTCCTGAACCTAAAAATAAATACCAAAATTTAGAAAAGGATTCAATGAGAATGGTAAAAAGAATAGGAAAAATCTGGAATGATGCTAATTATCCTTTAAACTCAGAAAAGTCAAACCACATTCGTATATTTGAAACAACAGGGGTCAAAGTGAAAATAAACTTAAAACACAATTTACATAATGTAGATGGTATGCACAGAGAAGTTTCTGGTAGAGATTTCTCAAAGTACAATCTCATTCCTGGTCAAAATATTGTCACAAGCTTGCTACTACATACAACACAATCCTATTGGAAGGTTTTATAAAGGTGAATTCATAAAAGCTTCTTCCTTAGCACCAATTTGTACTAGTCTAAGTCAGGTGCAAGTGATAGCTCTAGAGTCTAGACCAAATTTGCACATGCTGGAATTAATCTAATATACAAAAATTGTTAATAGAATGTGTAGAAGCATCTAGTGCAATAACCAAATCGACACTGATTTCAAGTTTGGGCCTCGGCCAACCGATTGGAGAAGCATCGGTGTTGATTATTCTCCATACATAATTTCCTCCAGGATTAAACATGAGAAAATGAAAAGTAGACACAAACCTCGACAAACTGCACCATGTGGGACCCCGAGCTCAGCAAAAACCTGTGCCGCAGATAGAAGAACATCTGATATGTTGGCCATCGGCACATCATCAGCCTTATCTTCACTACGACCACTTGAGTCTGAGTTTGATTCACGTCTCTGATGCAGAAAAACCTCGGTCAGGTCCCTGATTGGATCTGCCGAGTTGGTGCGCTGCTGGCTCAGGTGAAGAAGGCCCTTGATATAATCAGAGAGGAAATCAGGATTCACAGTGTTACTGTCATTGGAGAAAGACCTGATTTGGCTTTGGTTGCACAGTGCGCGTATCTGCATAAAAAAGGAAAAGTATTTTCAGAAAGATTAAAATAAAAAATGATTGTGATAGAACATTATGCCGATTTAATGTAAAATTAAAATGAGATAACATGAGGCAAAAATGGAGCAGTACGTTCTCTTGGTGCTCCTCATTCATCTTAGATTTAGTCATCTAAAAACAATTAAAAGTCTCTTGGGAATTCAAAGAAACAATAGCATTTTTCTCCAGAAAAAGACAATTAACAAGTCTATATTTGCTATTATCTTCTTCTACCATACCTCAATATTCTCTTGAATGCTATGTTTTGAAAAATAAAAAAAAATAAGGAAACTTATTTTTAGTATTGATATTTAGATTCAAGCATATTAAGAAACAAAGTGAACTTATGATGGTACTAATTAACCTCTCAAGAAGCCTTTGTTCAAAGCTTCCTTGTAGTTTCCCAGTGAAAAATAAGCCGAGCCAAGCCGGCTAAAGGCCTTGCTGTACTTTGGGTCTATGTCAATTGCCTTCAATTGTATATTAAGCTGCCGCTCTAAAATTAGCATTTTTTATTATATTGACAAAGTGTAGTAAATTATGCTAATATTCTACTTAATCATGCTTCTTTTTTTTGCTTCCCTAGTCAGACTGTCCTCAGAGGGAAAGAATAAACATGAACTTAGGTTACAAAAGAGAATAGAAAATGTTAACAACTTTTTACCTGTTGCAATAGTATACTGCATTTTTCTTACAAAGAGAAACAGCCTCAGTATACAGCTCCAGTGCTTCAGCATATTGCTTTGACTGCATGGCTTGATTACCTAATGCAAGGATAAAAATAAAATTAGATTAAAAAAAATCTACCACCAAACCACTACTGATTGAGAAATTGGACCAGAAAGACATGGCTTTTGGAATATTGGTCATGGTATGCAAAAGCATATGGCTTAACATGTAAAGTTATCATATTGGTTCAGAAATGCACTCGTACAGAACAAAGATTACCTTTTGATTTGAAAAAAATCAGCAATCTCTTCTGAGCTCTCTATCTGATCAAGACATCCCTACATAACAAATAAAAAGTCAAGTTCAAGTGTTTTTTTTTCCTCTTTTATATCTGTTTCTTGTGAAGCCCTGTATCTAACCCTATAAAGAATGCACAACATAATCCATAGTTTCATAGTGTTTTTGTCATTATTCTTTAAAACCTACCCACTACTTCCTTTTGCCCACATTTTTGCAGGGAGAAATGGCAACAAAAGAGCAGTAGTTTGGGCATATGATAACAAATGGAAGTCGGAAAAAGGAGAGAGTTTATCGGATAATAAAACAGAGACATTTTTTTTTAAGTGTCTTTACTCTTTACAACGCTTTTAAAAGTTTTTTTTCAGGAACCTGCATAAAATTTCTCCACCATTTTCTTTTTTGACATTTTCAAGGATTGGAAGAGAGAGAAACCATACAGCTAATGCTTCATCGAAAACCTGAGCTTTTGAAAAGAAATGCATCATACTGCCTTTGGAAGAGCTCCTCCTCTGATTTGCCTTCTACTTGAATAGTAGCTTCATTAAATAAAGCAAACTTAGAACTCACAACTTAAGAGGAAACAAAGTGCTCGTAAGAAAACGGTATTTCAAGGAACAAACATTGTGTCTAATGGTAAAATTACAGTATTGAACTGAGATACTACGCAACTTTGTGGTCTACTTTTTGAAACTGGTGATGATTGAAATGTCTACTAAAAATCCATACCTGAGACATTAGAATCTTCAGCTGAAATAGTACTACTCTGTTTAAGAGAACAAAAAGGAAAAAAAGAAAAGAGAATTAGAAATGGCTAGTGTGTGAATCTTAATTGATTCCCTAAAGCTAACAGGAATATGAAGACTTTATTGAATTTTATGGTATTCTTTTTTTATATCTTATTATCTCTGTTATAAGAGTATTTAGGTATTTTATACTGTTCATGTTACAGTTACCGTTGGTACTTAAAAATGATACCAACGGTAACTTAGCAAAAATAGTAAAAAGGTAACTTACTAAAAATAGTCTAAATTCTAAATTAAATCTAATTAATTTTATTCTCAACACTGCCCCTGAAGCTAAAATTATAGATGTCGGTTAATCTTAGCTTGCTAGTTATTTCTTTGAATGCCTTCGGAATAAGACTTTTGGTGAAGATATCGGCTAATTGGTCTTGACTTTTTATGTAAGGAGTTTCAATTTCCTTTGCTTGAATATTTTCTCTTATGAAATGACAATTTATTTCGATATATTTTATTTTTCGTGAAACACCGCATTTGAAGCAATATGCCTCGTTGCGTTGTTGTCACAAAACATTTGCATCGGTCGTGAATTTTGAAATTCAATTCTAGGAGTAACTGCTTGATCCATGTGAATTCACTCATGGTAGATGCCATAGCACGATATTCCGCTTCGACACTTGATCGTGCCACAATATTTTATTTTTTATTTTTCCATATGACTAAGTTTTCAACTACAAACATGCAATAGTTGGTTGTTGATTTTCTATCAAAGCTCCCGGCCCAATCTGCATCGAAATATCCACAAATATCATTAGATTTATTATTTTTTATCCATATACACTTCCCGGGTGCTTTCTTTAAATATCTTAAAATTCTATCAATAGCATCTAGGTATATTTTTTTTTGGTGAGTGCATAAACTTACTAATTTGACTCACGGCAAATGATATATCCGGCCTTGTTACCGTTAGGTAAATTAATTTACCTACTAACCGTTGAAATTGGTTGATGTTTTCCAACGATTCTCCATCTTCGAAATTTAATTTGTAATTATTATCTATGGGTGTTGAAGTCGGTTTGGATCCTAATTTTCCTATTTCTCTTAATGAATCCAAGATATATTTTTTTTGAGAGATAAATAGACTTTTAGTTGAATGAGTTATTTTTATGCCTAAAAAATATTTAAGTGTACCAAGATCTTTGATTTCAAATTTTTCTTTCAATTGTTTTTCGACATTGTTAATTTTCTATATATTGTTTTTGGTGATAATTATGTCATCGACATACACAAAGACAAATCATGCTATCAATTATTTTCATATTTTAAAAATAATGATGTATCCGTTTGGCTTACTTTAAAACCACAAGAAATTAAATATTGAGATAACTTGTCATACCATGCCTGTGGAGATTGTTTAAATCCATAAATTGATTTTTTTTAACCTACAAATAAGGTTTTTTTCTTTTTCATGACCCGGTGGTAAAGTCATGTAAACTTCTTGGGCGAAATTCCACTCAAATAAATAAACAAATATGTGTGGAGGATGAGCGAAATGTGAGGATTTTCTACACTTAATATAAAATGAATGGAAAGAATAGGAGAATCCACATTAAGAAAGGTTTTGCCAATTTGTACCATAAACAATTAACACTGGTATGTTCATCTGACCAGTCATAAAGAGATATACATGCTTTTTATTTTGTGCCTGACAAAATAACAAAATATCAAAGATACCAACAAATACTAATAATAATATAAGCTCCTCCAAAACACATATTCAATCCATACTTCAAATAATATCAACTCACGTTTTGAAAACGTTAAATTGGCAGTATGCTCCAGACTTAATGTTCTCTGTCTTGGAAATCGATAAAGAATTATATGCTCCCGATTCTCCAATTTTCCCATGCTTCGAATTGGCATAGCGTTTCAGATTCGGGATTTGAAAGGTCAATAGACTGTTTAGGACGATACGCCCTTGTCTTTGACATGAGCCTTTATGGAGATTAAACATCTCCGGTTCCTTAGGTATCGAATTGGTAGTGCGCTTTATATTCGAACTCTGCGAGATCAATAGGATCATACGTCCTCGAACTCCAATTTATGAGAAATTATACATTTCCCTGTCTCTAGATTATACATCTTTAGTCTAATTATCAAAAGTTATATTTTTCAGTTATTTCAAGCATGTATTTAAGTATAATACAAAGGTAAATAAAAAAAAAGGATTAAACAACCATGTCAATAAACAAACTGCTTTCATACAAATTTTGTCCAAAATAGAATAATGAAATAAAATAAGTTGGAAGGAAGAAACAAAGCCACGAATCTGATCCATATATTTTGATTAGTTTAGCTCATTAATCAGAGGTTCCCGAGGCGAGAGACGGGGTAATTAACGGCGGGAGCTTGCTCCCGTCGGAAAATAAAAGTTCCCACAATCACCTAAATAATAAGTTCTTGAGCGCACAAACACGCGCAGGGATGTACCTGCACCTTCTTTCCCCGTGAGCGAGGACGCCGACGCCTCGCGCGTGGGCCGCGAAAAAGGGCCGCACAATATATTCAGATGCTTATGAGTGAATTTTGATAATATTTCAAGCAGAAATGAGGGAAATTATTTTAAAATCTCAAAATTGTTTTGTATGCATTTTAATGCAATCTAAGGTTAAATATAGGTCATAAAGTATTTTCTTTTGCACCCAAAATACATATAAACAATACATAGACATATTCAGATGTGAATTTTGATAATATTTCAATCAGAAATGAAGCCAAATTAATTAAAAACCAGTATAAACAGTTTCAAAAACCATTTTAGTTGCATTTTCAAGCAATTTGAGGTCAAATACTTGTCATACTAATCAATTTTGCTCCAAAATAAATAAAAAATAAATAAACATATTAAGATGCTTATACGTGAATTTTCCTATTATGTCAATCCGAAATGTTGTCAAATTGATTAAAAACCTGTATAAACTGGTTCAAAACATTTTTAAAATGCATTTGAAATCAATTTTAGGTCAAATATACATCTTAACTAATCAATTTTGCTCCAAAAATATATATAAACAATAAATACACATATTCAGAAGTTTATGAGTCAATTTGATAATATTACAGTAAAAAACGAGGTCAACTTTATTAAAAACCTGTAGAAACAGGTTGAAAACTGTTTTAACTACATTTTAATGAACTTTGAGGTCAAATATTGATCATAACTAATCAATTTTGCTTCAAAAATAAATATAAACAATAAATAAACATATTCAGATGCAGATGGTGAATTTTGATGATATTTCAGTGAGAAATGAGGCCAAATTGATTAAAAATATGTATAAACAGTTTCAAAACAGTTTTAAATATATTTTAATGTATTTTAATGGAATTTCAAACTAATCACTTTTGCTCCAAAAACACATTTAAACAGTAAATAAACTTATTCATATGCTTGAGTGAATTTTGATTTTTATTCAATAAAAAATGAGAACAAATTGATTAAAAACCTGTATAAACAATATCAAAACCATTTTAAATGCATTTTAATGCACTTTGAGAACAAATATAAGTCATAACTAATCAATTTTGTTCCAAAAACATATATAAATAAGAAAAAAACATATTAAGATGCTTATGAGTGAATTTTGATGATATTTCAGTTAGAATTGAGGACAAATTGATTAAAAATATAAATAAACATGTTCAAAAATATTTTAATTTAATTTTAATGCAATTTCAGGTCAAATATTGGTCAAAAGTAACCACTTCTGCTTCGAGAATACATCTAAACAATAAATAAACTTATTCACATGCTTATTAGTGAATTTTGTTGATATTTCAATTAGAAATGAGGCCAAATTGATTTAAAACATATATTAACATATTCAAAAAAAATTTAACTAAATTTTAAAGCAATTTGAGGTCAAATATAGGTCATAACTTATCACTTTTGCTCCGAAAACGCATCTAAACAATAAATAAATATATTCACATGCTTATGAGTGAATTTTCTTGATACTTCATTTAAAAATGAGGCTAAATTGATGAAGAATCTGTATAATTAGTTTCAAAACTGTTTTAAATGCATTTTAATTCAATTTGAGGTCAAATATTGGTCATAACTAATCAATTATGCTCCAAAAACAAATACAAACAGAAAATAAGCACATTCAGATGCTGACAGTGAATTTTGATAATATTTCAATCAGAATGAGGCCAAATTGATTAAAATGCATTTTAATGCAATTTGAGGTCAAATACAGGTCACAAGTAATCAGTTTAACTCTAAAAACACATATAAGCAATAAATAAACATATTCAGATTCTTAAGAGCTAATTGTGGAGCTATTTCAATCAGAAATGAGGTCAAATTCAGTAAAAACATGTATAAATATGTTTAGAAACCTCTCAACTGCATTTCAGAGCAATTTGAGGTCAAATATAAGTCATTACAACCAATTTTGCTCCAAAAATTATATATAAATAATAAATAAACATATTAAGAAGTATAACAGTGAATTTTGATAATATTTCAATCAGAAATGATGCCAAATTAATTGAAAACCTATATAAACAGGTTCAAAACAGTTTTAAATGCATTTTAATTCAATTTGAGGTCAAAAAAATGCATCTTAACTAACCAATTTTGCTCCAAGAAAATAGAAACAACAAATAAATATATAAAGATGCTTATGAGTGAATTTTGATAATATTTCAATTAGAAATGAAGTAAAATTATTTTAAAACCTGTATGGATAGTTTCAAAAGAGATTTAAATACATTTCAATGCAATTTGAGGTTAAATATCGGTCATAACTAATTACTTTTGCTCCAAAAAAAATATAAACAATAAATAAATTTATTCAGATTCTTATGAGTGAATTGTGATTATTTTTCAATAAAAATGAGGCCAAATTGATGAAGATCCTGTATAAACAATTTGAAAACCGTTTTAAATAAATTTTAATGCAATTTGAGGTCAAATAAAGGTCATAACAAATCAATTTTTCTCCAAAAATAAATACCAACAATAAATAAACATATTAAGATGCTTATGAGTGAATTTTGATAAAATTCAATAAGGAATGAGACCAAATTGATTAAAAACATGTATAAACATGTTCAAAAACGTGTTAACTGCATTTTTAATTCAATTTGATGCCAAATAGACGTCTTAACTAATCATTTTTGCTCAAAATATAAATAATAAATGAACATATTCAGATGCTTATGAGAGAATTTTGATAATATTTTCATCAGAAATGAGGCCAAATTGGTTAAAAACCTGTATAAATAGTTTCAAAACCGTTTTAAATTCATTTTAATGCAATTTAAGGTCAAATACAGGTCATAACTAATCAGTTTCATCCAAAAACATATATAATCAATAAATAAATATATTCAGATTCTTACAAGTGAAATCTGAAGATATTTCAATCAGAAATGAGGCCAAATTGATTAAAAACCTGTATAAATAGTTTGAAAACCGTTTTAAATACATTTTAATCCAATTTGAGGCCAAATATAGGTCATAACTAATCAGTTTCACTCCAAAAACATATATAATCAATAAATAAATATATTTAGATTCTTACAAGTGAAATCTGAAGATATTTCAATCAGAAATGAGGCCAAATTGATTAAAAACCTGTATAAATAGTTTGAAAACCGTTTTAAATACATTTTAATCCAATTTGAGGCCAAATATAGGTCATAACTAATCAATTTTGCTCCAAAAATAAATATAAATGATAACTAAACATATTAAGATGCTTGTGAGTGAATTTTGATAATATTTCAATAAAAAATTAGGCCAAATTGATTAAAAACATGTATAAACATGTTCGAAAATGTTTTAACTGCATTTTAATTCAATTTGAGGTCAAATATACGTCTTACCTAATTATTTTTGCTCCAAAAATATATATAAATACTAATTTTGGTAGTATTTCCATCAAAAATGAGGCCAAATTGATTAAAAACCTGTATAAACAATTTCAAAACCGTTTTAAATTCATTTTAATGCAATTTGAGGTCAAATACAGGTCATAAGTAAGCAGTTTAACTCAAAAAACACATATAAACAATAAATAAACATATTCAGCTTCTTACAAGTGAAATTTGAAGATATTTCAATCCGAAATAAGGCGAAATTGATTAAAAAACTGTATACATAGTTTCAAAACCGTTTTAAAAACATTTTGATGCAATTTGAGGCCAAATATAGATCATGACTAGTCAATTTTACTTCAAAAATATAGATAAACATATTAAGATGCTTGTGAGTGAATTTTGATAATATTTCAGTAAGAAATGAGGCCAAATTGATTAAAAATATATAAATATGTTCGAAAACGTTTTAACTACTTTTTAATTCAATTTGAGGTCAAATATACATCTTAACTAATCAATTTTGCACAAAATATACATATAAATAATAAATAAACATATTAAGAGCCTTGTGAGTGAATTTTGATAATATTTCAATAAAAAATGGGGCCAAATTGATTAAAAACATGTATAAACATGTCAAAAACGTTTTAACTGCATTTTAATGCAATTTGAGGTCAAATATAGGTCCTAGCTAATCAATTTTGCTCCAAAGACAAATACAAATAGTAAATAAATATATTCAGATTATTATGGGTGAATTTTGATGATATTTCATTCAGAAATGTGGCCAAATTAAATAAAAACTTGTATAAACATGTTCAAACTGAACAATTTTCTTGCAATTTGAGTTCAAATATTGGTCTTAACTGAACAATTTTGCTCCAAAAATATATAAAAAAATAAATAAACAAACTCACATGGTTATGAGTCAGTTTTGATGATATTTCAATCAGAAATGAGACCAAATTAATTAAAAATACATATGAACAGTTCAAAACCGTTTTAAATGCATTTTATTGCAATTTGAGTTTAAATATAGGTCATAACTAACCAATTTTGCTCCAAGAACTCATATAAACAAGAATTTAACATATTGAGATGCATATGAGTGATTTCTGATAGTATTTCAATTAGAAATGAGGCCAAATTGATATTGGTTCAAAACATTTTTAAATGCATTTTGAATTAGTTTGTGGTCAAATATACGGCTTAACTAATCAATTTTGTATGTAAAACACATATAAACAATAAATAGACACAGTCAGATGCTTATGAGTGAGTTTTCATAATATTTCAACCAGAAATGTGGCTAAATTGATTAAAAACCTGTATAAGCTGGTTCAAGAGAGTATTAAATGTATTTTAATTCAATTTGAGGAATATACAGCATAACTAATCAGTTTTTCTCCAAAAACACATATAAACAATAAATAAACTTATTCAGATGCTTAGGAATGAATTTTGATTATTTTTCAATAAAATATAAGGCCAAATTTATTGAAAACCTGTATAAACAATTTCAAAACCATTTTAAATGTATTTTAATGCAATTTGAGGACAAATACAAGTCATAACTAACCGATTTTGCTCCAAAAACACATATAAACAATAAATAAACTTATTCAGATGCTGATGAGTGAATTTTGATTATTTTTCAATAAAAAATGAGGCCAAATTGATTGAAAACCTGTATAAACAATTTTGAAACCGTTTTAAATGCATTTTAATGCCATTTGAGGACAAATATAAGTGATAGCTAATCGATTTTGCTGCAAAAACACATATAAACAATAAAAAAAACATATTAAGATATGACTGAATTTAGACAATATTTCAAACATAAATGAGGCCGAATTTGTTAAAAATATGCATAAACAATTTCAAAAACGTTTTAATTTAATTTTGATGCAATTTCAGATGCTGATGAGTGAATTTTGGTTATTTTCCATTCAGAAATGAGGCCCAATTGATTAAAAAACCTGGATAAAGATTTTCAAAACCGTTTCAAATGCATTTAATGCAATTTTAGGTCAAATATTGGTCACAACTAATCAATTTGGTCCAAAAACATTTATAAACAGCGAACAAACATATTCAGATGCTTATGAGTGAATTTTGATGATATTTCACTCAAATATGAGGCAAAATTGTTTAAAAACATATATAAACATGTTAAAAAACGTTTTAATTGCATTTTAAGGCAATTTGAGTTCAAATATATGTCTTAACTAATCAATTTTGCTCCAAAAATGAATATAAATAATAAATAAACATATTAAGACGCTTACGAGTGAATTTTAATAATATTTAAATATGAAATGAGCCCAAATTGTTAAAAACAACATGCATAAACAAGTGCAAAAACGTTTTAACTGCATTTTAATTCAATTTGAGGTCAAATATACGTCTTAGCTAATCAATTTTGCTCCAAAAACACATGTAAACAATAAATAAACATATAGAGAAACTTATTAATGAATTTTGATAATATTTCCAACCGAAATGAGGCCAAATTTATTAAAAACCTGTATAAACTGTTTCAAAACCGTTTTAAATTCATTTTAATGCATTTTGATGTCAAATATAAGTCATAACTAATTAATTTTGCACCGAAAACACATATAAACAATAATTAAACATATTAAGATGTTTATGAGTGAATTTTGACAATATTTCAATCTGAAATGAGGCCAAATTGATTAAAAATATGTATAAACAGTTTCAAAACCGTTTTAAATGTATTTTAATGCAACTTGAAGTCAAATTCAGGTCATAACTAATGAGTTTAACTCCAAAAACACATATAAACAATAATTAAACATATTCAGATTCTTACAAGAGAAATTTGAAGATATTTCAACCAGAAAAGAGGCCAAATTGATTAAAAACCTGTATAAAGTAGTCCAAAGAAGATTTGAATGCATTTTAATTCAATTTGAGGTATATACGTCATAACTAATCATTTTTGCGTCAAAAACACATGTTAGGAATAAATAAGCATATTCAGAGGATTATGAGTGAATTTTGATAATATTTCAATCAGAAAGGTGCTCAAATTGATTAAAAACATATATAAACAGGTCTGGAACCATTTTAAATGCATTTTATTTAAATTTGATAACAATATAGGTTGTAACTAATCAATTTTGCTCCAAAAACAAATATGAACAATAAATAAACATAGTCAGATGCTAATGAGTGAATTTTGATGATATTTCAATCAGAAGGGAGGCCAAATTGATTAAAATCATGTATAAACACGTTCAAAAATGTTTTAAGTACATTTTAATGCAATTTGAGGTCAAGTATAGGTAAACTAATCAATACGCATAGTCAGATGCTTATGAGTGAGTTTTTCATAATATTTCAACCAGAAATGTGGCTAAATTGATTAAAAACCTGTATAAGCTGGTTCAAAAGAGTTTTAAAAGCATTTTAACTCAATTTGAGGTAAAATATACGGCATAACTAATCATTTTTTCTCCAAAAACACATATAAACAGTAAATAAACATATTCAGATGCTTATGAGTGGATTTTGATAATATTTCAACCTGAAATGAGGCTAAATTGATTAAAAACCAATATATAATAGTACAAAACAGTTTTGAATGCATTTTAATTCAATTTGAGGACAAATATATGTCTGAACTAATCAATTTTGCCCCAAAAACTAATATAAACAGTAAATAAACATATTCAGATGATTTTGAGTCAATTTTGATGATATTTCAAACAGAAATGAGGCCAAATTGATAAAAACACAAGTATAAACTGCTTAAAAACTGTTTTAAATGCATTTTAATTTAATTTGAGGTCTAATATAGGTCATATCTAATCAATTTTGCCCCAAGAATAAATATAAACACATATTCAGATGTTTATGAGTGAATTTTTATAATATTTCAATGAGAAATGAGGCTCAATTGATTAAAAACCTTTATATACTGGTTCAAAACAGTTTTAAATACATTTTAATTCAATTTGAGGCCAAATATAGGTCATAACTAATCAGTTTAACTCCAAAAACACATATAAACAATAAATAAACATATTCAGATGCTTCTGAATGAATTTTGATGATGTTTCAAAAAGCAATGAGGTCAGATTGATTAAAACCCTGTACAACCAGTTTCAAAACCATTTTAAATGTATTTAATGCAATTTTAGGTCAAATATTGGTCATAACTAATCAATTTTGCTCCAAAAACAAATATAAACAGTGAACAAACATATTCAGATGCTTATGAGTGAATTTTGATGATATTTTACTCAGAAAAGAGGCCAAAATTGATTAAAACATGTATAAACATGTTCAAAAACGCTTTATTATATTTTAAGGCAATTAGAGGTCAAATATGGGTCATAACTAATCAGTTTTTCTCCAATAAGACATCTAAACAATAAATAAACTTATTTAGATGCTTGTGAAATGACTTTTGATTATTTTTCAGTCAGAAATGAAGCCAAATTGATTAAAAACTGGCTCGAAACAGTTTCAAACACATTTTAATTCAATTTTGGGTCAAATATACGTCTTAACCAATCAATTTTACTCCAAAAATACATATAAACAATAAATAAATATATTGAGATACATTTGATTGAATTTTGATAATATTTCAATTAGGAATGAAACTAAATTGACTAAAAACAGGTTCAAAACCGTTTTAAATGCATTTCAATGCAATTTGAGTTCAAACATGTGTCTTAACTACTCAATTTTGCTCCAAAAACAAAAATAAACAAAAATAAACATATTAAAATGTTTAGGAGTGAATTTTGAATATTTCAATAAGAAATGAGCCCAAATTGTTAAAAAAAAACATGCATAAACATGTGCAAAAACGTTTTAACTGCATTTTAATTCAATTTGAGGCCAAATATACGTCTTAACTAATCAATTTTGCTCCAAAAAGACATGTAAACAATAAATAAACATATAAAGAAGCTTATTAATGAATTTGATAATATTTCCAATGGAAATTAGGCCAAATTTATTAAAAACCTGTATAAACCGTTTCAAAGCCTGTTTTAAATTCATTTTAATGAATTTTGATGTCAAATATAGGTTATAACTTGTCAATTTTGCCCCAAAAACATCAAATAAATACATTACGATGCTTATGAGTGAATTTTCATCATATTTCAATCAGAAATGAGGCCAAATTTATCAAAAAACCTGTGTAAACTGGTTCAAAACATTGTTAAATGTATTTTAAATCAATTTGAGGTCAAATATACGGCTTAACTAATCAATTTTGCACCCAAAACACATATAAACAATAAATAGACATATTCATACAAGTGTATTTTCATGCAATTTCTCGTGAAATATAGGTCATAACTAATCACTTTTGCTCCGGAAAGACATCGAAACTATAAATAAACTTCTTCAGATGCTTATGAGTGAATTTTGATTATTTTTCAATCAAAATTGAGGCCAAATTGATTGAAAACCTATATCAACAGTTTGAGAACCGTTTTAAATGCATTTTAATGCAATTTGAAGACGAATATACGTCATAACTAATCAATTTTGCTCGAAAAACACATATAAATAACAAATGAACAAATTAAGATGCTTATGTATGAATTTTGATAATACTTCAGTATAAAATGAGGCCAAATTGATTAAAAACCTGAATAAACAGTTTCAAAACCGTTTTAATTGCATCTTGATGCCATTTGATGTCAAATACTGATCATAACTAATCAGTTTGGCTCCAAAAAAGCATATAAACAATAAATAAATACATTAAGATGCTTATGAGGGAATTTTGATAATATTTCAATCAGAACTGAGGCAAAATTATTCAAAAACCTGTATAGATAATTTCAAAATCGTTTTAAATGCATTTTAATTCAATTTGAGGTCAGATATAGGTCATAACTAATCACTTTTGCTCCAAAACACATCTAAACAATAAATAAATATATTCAAATGCTTATGAGTGAATTTTAATAATACTTCAGTAAAAAAATGAGGCCAAATTGATTACAAACCTGTATAAACAGTTTGAAAACCATTTTAATTGCATTTTCATAAAATTTGAGGTCATATACTGGTCACAACTAATCAGTTGAACTCTAAAAACACATATAAATAATAAATAAACATATTAAGATGCTTACGTGTGAATTTTGATAATATTTCAATCTGAAATGAGGCAAAATTGATTAAAAACTTATATAAACTGGTTCAAAACATTTTTTAAATACATGTTAAATAAATTTGAGGTCAATTATATGGCTTAACTAATCAATTTTGCACCCAAAATATATATTAACAATAAATAGACATATTCAGGTGCTTGTGAGTGAATTTTGATAATATTCAATAAGAAATGAGGCCAAATTGATTAAAAACATGCGTCAACATTTGCAAAAACGTTTTAACTGCATTTTAAATCAATTTGAGGTCAAATATACATCTCAACTAATCAAATTTGCTCCAAAAACACATATAAACAATAAATAAACAAATTCAGAAGTTAGCGAATTTTGATAATATTTCCAACAGAAATGAGGCCAAATTGATTAAAAACCTGTATAAACAGTTTCAAAACCGTTTTAAATTCATTTTAAAGCATTTTGAGGTCAAATATAGGTCATAACTAATCAACTTTGCTCCGAAACAAATACAAACAGTAAATAAATATATTCAGATGCTTATGAGTGAATTTTGATTATATTTCATTCTGAAATGTAGCCAAGTTAAATAAAAACTTTCATAAACATGTTCAAACACGTTTTAATTATATTTTCTAGCTATCTGAGGTCAAAATACTGGTCATAACTAAACAATTTTCCTCCAAAAATACTTATAAACAATAAATAAACATACTGAGATGGTTGCGAGTGAGTTTTGATGATATTTCAGTCAGAAATGAGGCCAAATTGATTAAAAATACGTATGAACAGTTTCGAAACCGTTTTAAATGCATTTTAATGCAATTTGAAGTCAAATATAGGTCATAACTAGTCAATTTTTCTCCAAGAACTCATATAAACAATAAATAAACATATTGAGATGCATATGAGTGAATTTTTATAATATTTCAATCAGAAATTAGGCCAAATTGATTAAAAACCGGTTCAATACAGTTTTAAACACATTTTAATTCAATTTGAGGTCAAATATATACATCTTCACCAATCAATTTTCCTCCAAAAATACATACAAACAATAAATAAATATGTTCAGATGTTTATGAGTGAATTTTGATAATATTTTAATCAGAAATGAGGCCAGATTTATTAAAAACCTGTACAAACAGTTTCAAAACAGTTTTAAATGCATTTTAATACAATTTGAGATCCAATATTGGTCGTAACTAATCAATTTTGCACCAAAAATAAATATAAACAGAAATTTAACTTATTCAGATGCTGATGGTGAATTTTGATGATATTTCAATCAGAAATATAGCCAAACTGATTAAAAATATGTATAAACAGTTTCAAAACCGTTTTAAATGCATTTGAATGGATTTTTAGGCCAAATAAAGGTCATAACTAATCAATTTTGCTCCGAAAATAAATGTAAACAGTAAATAAATATATTTAGATGCTTATGAATGAAATTTGATGATATTTCATTCAGAAATGTGGCCATCTTAAACAAAAACGTGTATAAACATGTTCAAACACGTTTTAATTACATTTTTTGCAATTTAAGGTCAAATACTGGTCATAACTAAACAATTTTGCTCCAAAACTACATATAAATAATAAATAAACATACTCCGATGGTTCTGAATGAGTTTTGATTATATTTCATTCAGAAATGTGGTCAAATTATTTAAAAATATGTATAAACAATTTCAAAACCATCTTTAAATGTATTTTAATGCAACTTGAGTTCAAATACAGGTCATAACTAATTAGTTTAACTCCAAATATATATACACACATACACAAAAAATCAACATATTCAGACTCTTACGAGTGAATTTTGAAGATATTTCAATCAGAAATGAGTCTAAATTGATAAAAAAAAACATCCACAAACATGTTCAAAAAATTTTAATTGCATTTTAATGCAATATAAGGTCAAATATTACTAATCACTTTTGCTCTGATAACACATCTGAACAATAAAGAAACTTTTTCAGATGCTTAAATTTTTAATATTTTTCAATAAAAAATGAGGCCAAATTGATCAAAAAACTGTATAAACGATTTCAAAACCATTTTAAATGCATTGTAATGCAATTTGAGATCAAATATAAGCCATAACTAATCAATTTTGCTCCAAAAAATATATATAAAAAATAAATAAACATATTAAGACGCATATGACTGAATTTTGATAAATATTTAAATGCTTTTTAATTCAATTTGAGTTTAAATATTCGTATTAACTAATCAATTTTACTTCAAAAGCACATATAAACAGTAAAAAAACTTATTCAGATTCTTGCAAGTGAATTTTGATGATATTTCAATCAGAAATGACGCCAAATTGATTAAAAAAATATACAATCATGTTTAAAGACGTTTTAACTGCCTTTTAAAGAAATTTGAGGTCAAATATAGGTTATAACTAATCAATTTTGCTCCGAAAATGCATATAAACAGTAAATAAACATGTTCAGATGTTTATGGTGAATTTTGATGATATTTCAATCAGAAATGAGACCAAATTGATTAAAAAATTTATAAACAGTTTCAAAACCGTTTTAAATGTATTTCATTGCAATTTGAAGTCAAATATAGGTCGTAACTAATCAATTTTGCTCAAAAGTAAATATAAACAGTAAATAAACATATTCAGATGCTGATGGTGAATTTTGATGATATTTCAATTAGAAATTAGGCCAAATTGATTAAAAATATGTATAAACAATTTCAAAACAGTTTTAAATATATTCTGATGCAATTTAAGGTCATAACTAGTTAGTTTAAGTCTAAAAACACATATAAACAATAAATAAATATATTCAGATTCTTACGTGTGAATTTTGAAGATATTTCAATTAGAAATGAGCCAAGTTGATTAAAAATATGTATAAACATGTTCAAAAAGCTTTTAACGACATTTTAAGGAAATTTGAGGTCAAATATAGGTCATAACTAATCAATTTTGCTTCAAAAAAATATATAAATAATAAATAAACATATTCAAATATTTATGAGTGAATTTTAAAAATATTTAAATCAGAAATGAGGCCAAATTGATTAAAAACCTCTATAAACAGGTCTAAAACCGTTTTAAATGCATTTTAATGCATTTTGCGGTCAAATATAGGTCCTAACTAATCATTTTTTCTCCAAAAATACATATAAACAATAGATAAACATATTCGGATGCTTGTGGGTGAATTTTGATAATATTTCAATCTGAAATGAGGCCAAAATGATTAAAAATATGTACAAAAAGTTTCAAAACCGTTTTAAATGTATTTTAATACAATTTGAGGTCAAATACAGGTCATAACTAATGAGTTTAACTCCAAAAACACATATAAACAATAAATAAACATATTCAGATTCTTACAAGTGTAATTTGAAGATATTTCAATAAGAAATCAGGCCAAATTGATTAAAAACCTGTATAAAGTGATTCAAAAAAGATTTAAATGCATTTTAATTCAATTTGAGGTCAAATATACGTCATAACTAATCACTTTTGCCTCAAAAACACATGTAAGGAGTAAATAAGCATATTCAGATGCTTACAGGTGAATTTTGATAATATTTCAATCAGAAATGTGACCAAATTGATTAAAAACTTATATAAACAGGTCTGGAACCGTTTTAAATGCATTTTATTTAAATTTGATGACAAATATAGGTTGTAACTAATCAATTTTGCTCCAAAAACAAATTGTGCGGCCCTTTTTCGCGGCCCACGCGCGAAGCATCGGCGTCCTTGCTCACGGGGGAAGAAGGTGCAGGTACATCCCTGCGCGTGTTTATGCGCTCAAGGACTTATTTTCCGACGGGCGCAAGCCCCCGCCGTTAATTACCCCGGCTTTCGCCTCGGGAACCTCTGATTAATGGGCTAAACTAATCAAAATATATGGATCAGATTTGTGGCTTTACTTCTTCCTTCCAATTTAATATAATACATGCTTGAACTAACCCAAAGGTATAACTTTGGGTAATATGACTAAAGACGTATGATCTAAAGTCAGAGAAACGTATAATTTCTCATAAATCGGGGATCGAGGACGTATAATCCTATTGATCTCACGGAGTTCGAATATGCAGCACATTGCCAACTCGATGCTCAAGGAACCAGAGATGTTTGATCTCTAGAAAGGTTCATGTCAAAGACAATGACGTATAGTCCTAAACAGTGTATTGACCTTCCAAATCCCGAATCTGAAGCGCTATACCAATTCGAAACCTGGGAAAATTGGAGAATCGGGAACATATAATTCTTTATCGATTTCCAAAATGAGGTACATTAAACCTGAAGCGCACTGCCAGTTTAATGTTCTCGAAACATGATTTGATATGATTTGCTATGTTGGTATGTTTTTACCAAGTTTTGGACTTATCTGCATATTTGGCATATTTGACCAGAGATTTGGACATATTTGAAATATTTGAAATATTTTATCAAGAGTTTGGACATATTTGTATATTTGGCATGTTTGGCCAGAAATTTGGGTATATTTGCATATTTGACATGTTTGGTCAAAAGTTTGGTCATATTTGCATATTTGACATGTTTGGTCAAATGTTTGGGTTTATTTGCATGTTTGACATATTTGGTCAAATATTTGGACATGATTGTATTTTTGACATATTTGGTCAAATATTTGGGTATATTTGCATATTTGACATGTTTGGTCAAATATTTGGACATATTTACATCATTACCATATTTAATTAAATATTTGGGTATATTTGCATATTTGACATGTTTTGGTCAAATATTAGACATATTTACATCATTACCATATTTAGTTAAATATTTGGGTATATTTGCATATTTGACATGTTTTGGTCAAATATTAGACATATTTGACATATTTAAATATTTTTGATTTGTTTTATCAAAGTTTGATCATTTGTTTTATGACATAATTCAATAATTTTTGAATATTTTTGATTTACTTTATCGAAATGTGACATAATTTGATTATTTTGAATATTTCAATTTTTATTTTATTAAAATATAATGTAATTTGATTATTTTGAATATTTTGATTTGTTTTATCAAAAACATGACATAATTTAATTATTTTGAATATTTTGATTTGTTTTGTCAAAATATAACATAATTTGATTATCCTTGAATATTTTCATTTGTTTTATCAAGATATAACATAATTTGATTATTTTGCAAATTTTGATTTGTTTTATCAATATATACATATTTTAATCATTTTTGAATATTTTTGATTTGTTTTATATAACATAATTTGATTATTTTTAATGTTTTGATTTGTTTTATCAAAGTTTAACATATTTAATCATTTTTGAATATTTTTGATTTGTTTTATCAAAATATAACATGATTTGATTATTTAAAATATTTTTTTTTGATTTGTTTATGATGTATTTTAATTATCTTTGAGTGTTTTGATTTGTTTTATCAAAATATACATAATTTGATCATTTTTGAATATTTTTGATTTATTTTATCAAAATATAGCATAATTCAATCATTTTTGAATATTTTGATTTGTTTTAACATATTTAACCATTTTCGAATATCAAAATATAACATAATGTGATTATTTTGAATATTTTTATTTGTTTTACCAAAACATGACATAATTTAACTATTTTGAATATTTTGATTTGTTTTATCAAAATATAACATAATTTGATTATTTTGAGTATCTTTATTTATTTTTATCAAAATATAATATCATTTGATTATTTTGAATATTTTTATTTATTTTATCAAAATATAATATAATTTGACTATTTTGAGTATTTTGATTTATTTTATTAAAAGAATTCATTTGTTTTGAGTATTTTCATATGACATAATTTCCATTTATTTTAAATATTCTATTTGATATTTTGAATTTATTTTATGCATATATGATATGTCTTGAATTTTCTTTTATTTATAATAAAAAGAAAATAAAAATCAAAATTGGCATTTTATGGCCTTAAAAATATTTATAAATGAAATCAGGATTTTTGATATATTTTTCGTAATTTTTGGGCTTGAGAAATCATTTTTATTTGGTGTTTAAAGTTTATTTTCAAAATAGATTAATATGGGCCGTTGGATTTGGGCTCATGCATCAAGATCTGAACTTTAGTTCAGTTCTTAAAGCATCTTTTAAACTGGGCCGTTGGATCTCTGGCGCGCATCAAACCTCTTGTGGGTTGTTTGAATTTCATCAAGATTCGCACTTTGAGGTGCATCAATATTCGTGCTTATCCTCTCCGACACTGATCGAGGCCCTGTCGGCGTCGGATCTTCGATCGGAGGGCATGGTTGGCATCGCCGGACCGTGGGGAGTCCATCAGTGGTGGTCTCGGCGGCGGCGGCGGCCTGGATCGTCGGAGATGGGGGTAGCCACTTGGTTTCGGTTGGGAAGTTGGCTGAGATGAAATTTTGAGGATTTTAAGCTTATTTTTGACAAATTAACTCGATTTCTTTGTCGTATGGCATCGCCAGAACATGTTTAACAAGTTTTTGAGGTTTAATTTGGGTTTAATCCATCAATTTTGCAACTTTGGCCATTTGGTACCAAACTGGTTTCGGGGCATTGGTACCAAATGGTATTTCATGGCTTTTCCTTGCAATTTTCTTCCAATTAACCCTCCAGACAGTGTCGTTTAGTATGTTTGAACATGTTTGGATGATCAATTTCATCAATTTAGATGTGCATTGTCCTTTATGCACATTGGGTCATTTCTGGTTTCATTTCCAATTTGGTTTTCTTTTGATTTCTGTACATTCTTCTCAAATTGCATGTTTAAGTATGTTTATTTGGGTCAATTGTATGCTTTGGAAAGGTTTTATACTAGATTTGCATGTGAATTTCGTTTGTATGTAAGTTAATTTCATTTTTTTTCCTTTTCTGGTATTTATTCCAGAATTAACTCAATTCTGATTTTTATAGATCCAACTTCAAAAATTCATAGAAAATCACAGAAAATACCAAAAATGGTAAAACTTGGTGAGTGACTGCATTAAGGCTTATTTTGTATGCCTATGAAATTTCAAGCTAATTGAATAATCAGAAAGCATGTTTCTTGTATTTTCACCAGAATGGACAGAAATGCCCTTTCAGATATGTTAGAAATCAAATTTGGCTTAACCTATGGATTAAAGCCTGGTTTAATTATTCTAAACCCTTTAAAACATCACATGAGGTGTCATAAAGGTGAATTAATCAAGAAATTCTGGATTTTTGAATCAAAAGAAGAATGAACTTCTCAGTTTGACCCAAAGTTGACTTTTTTGGAGTTTTTGACAGATGAGATTGTAAAATTCATATCAATTCACAGAAAATTCCAAAAATTATAAAATTTATGTGGTAAGTCATTATAAACCTAATCTACATGACTGTGAAATTTCATAAGAAATTAACAACCAGGCTGAGAGATATGGATTGATCTCTCAGCTGGGCAGAAACTGGAATACACTGGATTCAAACCAGTATTGATGTATATTGCTTTTCCATTGCTCAATTATGATTTTGAGCTATCAAGCACATCAGAGAACATGAAAGAAGGAACCAAAGAGGGAAATAAAAACCAATTTATACTAAAATATCATATATTATAACAAATTGAAATACAATATACATGAAAAATATGGAATTTTGTTTCTCCATGGAATTTTGACAGCATAACAGCTTGTATAAAGCCATTGTTGAGCTTTACACAGCCACTGCACATGTGCACAGGGCTTGAGAGAGAGGGGGGATGAACATGTGTCCATCCCCATGAAACCAGATTGGCATGTGCCAATTGGTTGGAGTATACTGCCAAAATCCATGGTGAACTCACCATGTGAGCTCCTGAGACTCAAGCCCAGCCACCAATTGAGCTTTGGAAGGAGGGAGGCACATCTGCACCTCCCCAGCCATAGGGCTAGCCATCTCACCCAGCAAGGTGAGACTGGCTCCTTGAGCTCAATTGAGACTGAGCCAAGCTCAAGGCTTGACTCCTATGGCTCTTACCTAGCTACTCAAGACTTGGTTTCTTCTCAGCTAGCTTTTTTTTTTGTGGAATTTAGTGGAGTTGAGATTTTGGCAGAGTTTTGGCTATGTTGCTTTTTTCTCCTCTTTTTCTTCTTCACTGGGGGTCTATTTATAGCCCAGAGGGCATGGTTTAAGCCTCAGGGCTGAGCTGGCATCATCTCAGCCCTTGGTTTGATCAAGTGGCCAGGATTGAGCCAGCCAGGCCTGTGCTGGCCTGAGGCCTGTCCTTGGAAGATTCCTCCAGCTAACTGGCGCTCAGAGGTCTCCATTTAGGTGCCTACACGTGTCCCTGACACAGGCCTGGGAGAGAGAAGGAGCCGTTGGCTTTGTCTTCTTCCTTGGGTCAGTGTGTCATGCCTTTCGGGTGTGAGCATATCCCGAATATTCCTTGGCCTTGCTGGCGCTTGACATGTCACCAAGGTGTCACTGAGTGTGCCCAACGTGTCAAATTTGGTTGCTTGAGTGCTGAGTTGTGCCAATTGACCACCCCCAGATCAGACTTGAGTGCCAAGTGGTGCACCTGTCAATTGAGTGCTTTTCACCCCAAATTGACACTTCAGGCAGCGTCGTGGAAGCATCTTGGAGCTCCCCCAGGTGTTGGCTTGGCATTTCGAGCTCCCAATTGCCCTGTCACCTTCAAGGTCGAGGTACTTTCTCCTTCAATTTTCTCCTTGTTTACTTTACTATTTTCAATGCTGTTTGTGGCATTGAACTCCCCTTAGAATGTAGATTAAGTCCCTAGAATGGTTTAGACCAAATCGAACCATACACCCGAACTCCATTTTCGAAGCTCCATTGAGCTCTGGAGCTCGAGGAGGAAGAAAGGAGGGAGAGAGAGAGAAATTCAAAAGGTTTCTCTCGCTTGGGTTGGGTGCACGTGAGCCGTGCTTTGATTTCAAACCTGTCAGAGGGAGAGAGCGCTTGCACCGCGCTCATCTCTCTTTTCCTTCTTTTCTTTCGCTGGCTGAAGCGTCGCCTGGGCGCTGGGGCCCATTGGCAGCGAAACAAAGGGAGTGGGGTCCGCTTGTCAGATTTAATGAGACTCATCCCTCAGCGAAAAACTGAGGGTGAGTTCATGGTCGCGGTTCACGTGAGCCAAAGCACAAGGTCAGCGAGTTGGCTCACGTGGGCTGTGCTCATTCAAACCCCTACAAATATCTTGTGTGTATGACAGGTGGGCCCCAAGGGCTGAGGTTGTGTTTGAGCTCCCCAAATTGCACCCAGATCGTTGTATACCCCCCAAATTGCACACAGAACTATCTCAAGTTCTGATTTTGGTATTTTTCTTATTCTTTTTTTCATTTCATTTTATTTCTCATGCAAAATTCCATGAAAAATTACTGAAAAATCACAGAAAATATAGTCCATGATTCTGTTATATTGGGTAATATTTTTGGTATTTTTTGGTGTGAAATTAGGCATTAATTTCACTTAAATCATTAATTGTATATGATTAGGCATATTAATCTTATACAATTAATATTTTGGCATGATTATCCCAAATAATCATTTTTTTAATTCCCAGGGATAATATTTGGGGCATTTTTCATGAATGAAATTCATGATTTTTGGATTTGGCATGTTTAATTATATGAAATTGTTTCTTGATTTCATATAATTAGGGTTTTGTACATAGATTTTTTTGCACACATGTGTATATATTTTTTTTTGAAGGGGTTTTGGTATGATTATTTCATGAAATTATTTTTTTAATTTCAAGCAATAATTTTGGGATTTAATAAATCATAAGATTGAACATAATTTCATGATTTAATATTTGATATGGCTATTTCATGAAATTGTTTCTTTAATTTCAAGAAATAATTTTATGAAATTGGACATAATTTCATAATTTCAAATCTTTGGTATAAAAATCACATGAAATTATATCATTAATTTCATGCAATTGAATTTGTGTATTTTTCTGGCAACTTTTAAACAGCAAACACAAATATGAACAATAAATAAACATAGATGCTTATGAGTGAATTTTGATGATATTTCAATCAGAAGTGAGGCAAAATTGATTAAATCATGTATAAACACGTTAAAAAATCTTTTAAGTACATTTTATTGCAATTTGAAGTCAAATATAGGTCGTAACTAATCAATTTTGCTCCAAAAACACATGTAAGGAATAAATAAACATATTCAGATGCTTATGAGTGAAATTTGATGATATTTCAATCAGAAATTGGGCGAAATTGATTAAAACACTATATAAACAGGTTCAAAACAGTTTTAAATGCATTTTCATTCAATTGTGGTCAAATATACATCTTAACAAATCAATTTTGCTTCAAAAACAGATATAAACAATAAATAAACATAATAAGATGTTTATGAGAGAATTTTGATAATATTTCAATCCGAGATGAGGCCAAATTGATTGAAACCTGTATAAACTGATTCAAAACAGTTTTAAATGCATTTTAATTTAATTTGAGTACAAATATAGGTCTACTAATCATTTTTTCCCCAAAAAACTAATATAAACAGTAAATAAATATATTGATATGATTTTGAGTGAATTTTGATGATATTTTAAACAGAAATGAGGACAAGTTGATAAAAAAAACAAGTATAAACTGCTTAAAACCCATTTTAAATGCATTTTAATTTAGTTTGAGGTCAAATAGAGGTTATAACTAATAAAATTTGCCCCAAGAATAAATATAACCAGTATGCAAACATATGCTTATGAGTGGATTTTTATAATATTTCAATCAGAAATGAGGCCCACTTGATTAAAAACCTTTATATAATGGTTCAAAACAGTTTTAATTTAATTTGAGGTCAAATATAGGTCATAACTAATCAATTTAGCTCCAAAAGCACATATAAACAATAAATAAACATATTCAGATGCTTATGAGTGAATAAATGAGGTCAAATTGATTAAAAAACCCTGTACAAACAGTTTCAAACCATTTTAAATGCATTTAATGCAATTTTAGGTCAAATGTATGTTATAACTAATCAATTTTGCTGCAAGAACAAACATAAACAATACATAAACATATTCAGATGCTTACGAATAAATTTTGATGATATTTCAATAAAAAATGAAGCCAAATTGAATAAAAACATGTATAAACATGTTAAAAAACGTTTTAAGTACTTTTTAATGTCATTTGATGTCAAATATAGGTCATAACTAATCAATTTTGCTCCAAAAATACATGAAAATAATATTCACACATAATCAGATGCTTACGAGTGAATTTTCATCATATTTCAATCTGAAGCGAGGCCAAATTGATTAAAAATATTTTAATTCAATTTGAAGTCAAATATAGGTCATGACTAATCAATTTTGCTCCGAAAATACATTAAACAAGAAATAAACATGTTAAGATGCTTATGAGTGAATTTTGATAAAATTTCATTGAGAAATGAAGGCGAATTGATTAATAACTTGTATAAACTGATTCAAAACAATTTTAAATGCATTTTAATTCAATTTCAAGTCAAGTATACATCTTAACTAAGCAATTTTGCTCCAAAAACAAATAAAAACAATAAATAAACATATTCAGATGCTTATGAGTGTATTTTGATAATATTTCAATAAAAAATGAGGCCAAATTTATTGAAAATATATATCAACAGTTTCAAAACTAGTTTAAGTGTATTTTAATGCAATTTCACGTCAAATATAGGTCGTAACGAATCAATTTTACTCCAAAAAGAAATATGAGCAACAAATAAACACAGTCAAATGCTTATGAATGAATTTTGATGATATTTCAATCAGAAATGATGCCAAATTGATTAAAACCCTGTATATAAACAGTTTCAAAAACGTTTGAAATGCATTTAATACAATTTTAAGTCCAATATAGGTCATAACTAATCAATTTTGCTCCAAAAATAAACATAGACAATACATAAACATATTCAGATGCTTATGAGTGAAATTTGATTATATTTTCAATCAGAAATGAGTTCAAATTCATAAAAAACATGTACAACTTGTTCAAAAACGTTTTAGGTACATTTTAATGCAATTTGAGGTCAAATATAGGTCATAACTAATTGATTTTGCACTAAAAATACATATAAACATATTCAAATGCTTATGAGTGAATTTTGATAATATTTTAATCTGAAATTAGGCTAAATTAATTAAAAACATGTATAAATAGTGTCAAAACCGTTTTAAATGCATTTTAATGAAATTTGAGGTCCAATATAGGTCATAACTAATCAATTTTGCTCCCAAAACATATATAAACAATAAATAAACATGTTCAGATGCTTATGGTAAAATTTGATGATATTTCAATCAGAAATGAGGCCAAATTGATTAAAAAATTTATAAACAGTTTCAAAACCGTTTTAAATGTATTTTATTGTAATTTGAAGTCAAATATAGGTCGTAACTAATCAATTTTGCTCCAAAAACACATGTAAGGAATAAATAAACAAATTCAGATGCTTATGATTGAATTTTGATGATACTTTAATCAGAAATGAGGCCTAATTGATTAAAACACTGTATAAACAGTTTCAAAATCGTTTTAAATGTACTTTAATGCTATTTGAGGTCAAATATAGGTCGTAACTAATCAATTTTGCTCCAAAAACACATGTAAGGAATAAATAAACAAATTCAGATGCTTATGATTGAATTTTGATGATACTTTAATCAGAAATGAGGCCTAATTGATTAAAAACCTGTATAAACAGTTTCAAAATCATTTTAAATGCATTTTAATGTAATTTGGGGTCAAATATAGGTCATAACTAATCAATTTTGCTCCAAAAACACATGTAAACAATGAATTAACATATTCAGATGCTTATGAGTGAATTTTGATGATATTTCAATAAGAAATGAAGCCAAATTGATTAAAAACTTGTATAAACTGTTTCAAAACCATTTTAAATGTATTTTAATGCAATTTGAGGTGAAATATAAGTCCTATTTAACTCCAAAAGCTCATGTAAACAATAAATAAACTTGTCTGGCAGTATATTTGGGATTTTTGTTGATATTTCAATAAAAAATGATACCAAATTGATTAAAAATATCTATAAACATGATCAAATAGCATTATATATATATATAATGCTATTTGATGTTAAAATATAGGTCATAATAAATAAATTTTGCTCTAAAAATACATATAAACAATAAATAAACATATGTAGCAGCATAGTTATGAATTTTGATGATATGTGAATAAGAATTGATTAAAAATCTGTATAAATGCTCAAAAGCGTTTTTAAATATATTTTCATGCAATTTTGGTGAACTATAGGTCAAAACTAATCAATTTAGCTCCAAAAACACATATAAATAATAAATAAACATATTCTGCAGCGTATTTTTGAGTTTTGATGATATTTCGAACAAAAATTAGGTCAAATTGAAAAAAATATGCATAGACGTTCTGAAAAGCATTTTAAATGCATTTTAATGCAATTTGAGATGAATTATTGGTCATAACTAATCAATTTTGCTTCAAAAATATATATAAACAATAAATAAACATATTCAACAGCATATTTGTGAATTGTTATTATATTTCAATCAAATTAATTAAAAATATATATAAACATGTTAAAAAGCGTTTTAAATGCATTTTAATGTAATTTCGATTAGAAATGGGTCCAAAAAATAATGGACAGTTCAAGGACTCCTGTAGGAGGATCAGAAGTGACAAAAACCACAAAACCAAAAAGAATAGATTAGCTTCCACTGATCTGATATGTGTTGAGCGACGGACAGGTTTCTTCTCATTCCACTATTTCTGAAATCAAGATTTGAGTAAAAGAAGGGAGCTGAATTGCATTTTTATTTTGATGGACCCAATAGAGGAGCGATTGTTTCAGAAAGAGAAAGGGGGAGATGGGTTCCGCTGAAAGAGAGAGGATGAGGAGGCATCAGCGGTTTTACCATGAAAGGCTTTTACAAGATGCGAGCGCGCCGAATTGAAGAGAAAGCGCACCAGAGCATGGAGAACCGCCTAGTAGGATGGCGGTTAGGATGGCGTCAAAAATAATCGGAAGAGGAGAGGGACGAGCGATTTAGTGCCCATGATTAGCACCGGGGATGCAAAGAATATGTCCAAAATAAAATGAGAAGAGGAGAGATTTAGTGTTAATGATGATTATATGTATCAAATCCGTATTAATGAAATTAAAATTTAAATAATTGTTTCAAATTTTGAAAAAGTTAAATTAATGGATCAAATATATTATATATCTCGTATAGTATTTATTTGAGTATGTATTAAAAGATAATAAAATTAACAGTTCAAATTTTGGCAATTTAACTTCTTTTCTTGATGACTATTGAAATGAAATTAAAAATCTTATGATTTTTTATATATGTGTTATTTAGAACACATCCAATGATTTAAATTTATAAATTCAAGTAAAAAAAATATAGTTGTCATTATTTAACACTAAAAACTATTGACATTCAATCTTTTCTCTTAATAAGACACTAAAGCTAGTATTACGCTAAAGAGTGTTGGCGCTCATATTGCGGATTTGGATATTAAAAAAGTAAACCGCATTGAATTCGCTGCCACTAGGGAGCAATTTTCTAATAGTATAATGAATTTAGTTTTAAAAATAGATGTTAAATAATAAATAAATATATCCGGCTTTTTTTGTGTATTTTGGCAATATTTCAATTAGAAATGAAATTAAATTGATTCAAAACGTGCATAAAAATGCTCAAAAGCGTTTTAAATGTTTTTTAATGTAATTGGAGGTGAAATATAAATCATAATTAATCGATTTAGCTCCAAAAACACATATGGACAATAAATAAACATATCTCACAACATATTTGTGAATCGGTATGATATTTTGATCAGAAATGAGTTCAAATTGATTAATTGATTAAAAACATGTATAAATATACTTGAAAGCATTTTAAATGTATTTTAATATAATTTGAGATAAAATATAAGTCATAACTAATCAATTTAGATTCGAGAATATATACAGATAATAAATAAATATATTTAACAACAATTTAGCTCCGAAAATAGATATTTCTTAATTAATAATGAATTTATTATTTAGGCATCTTTGTTCTTACGTACAAAGATTATTGGACATCTCTAGTTTTTTAGTTTAAATGGAGGGAGGGACTTGGCAGAATTCTTTAGCGTTTTTTAGTTTAAATCGAAATATTTTTTATATGTTTATACATATAGAAATTGGTTGAAAATTATTTGAGATATTAAAATTTCCAATATGAATTTAAGTAACTTATTTATTTATCAGAAAATAAAAAAAATCTCTGTATCTAGGACAAATTTATTGAATTCGTACTGAACTATTTAACATCTCAAATCATTTATGAAATTACGATCGATGTCAGTGAGTATAAATATTTACAGAAATATTTTGCCCGAAAACCTATCCACGTCAGCGATCCAGACCATCTGCCAAAAGCAATCTCGTCCGTTGGTTTGTAATCCAACAGTGCGATCTAAACAGTCCACGGATCGACATCCAATTTTCGTCCCCTTCCTTCCCTCCCAATTAAAACCCTCAGGCACCACTCCTCTTTCGCCATCCCCATCTTACAAAGAATTGAAAATTTGAAATTTAATTATCCCTCTTTGTACTGTACTCGCGCTCTCTTTCCACAAATCAAATCTCAAATCTCCGATCCAACGTCAGCATCGATGTCGGGAAGAGGCAAGGGAGGCAAGGGACTTGGTAAGGGAGGTGCTAAGCGCCATAGGAAGGTGCTCCGAGACAACATCCAGGGCATCACCAAGCCTGCCATCCGACGCTTGGCCAGGCGTGGTGGCGTCAAGCGTATCAGCGGCTTGATCTACGAGGAGACACGTGGCGTGCTCAAGATCTTCCTCGAGAATGTGATTCGAGACGCCGTCACCTACACCGAGCATGCCAGGAGGAAGACTGTCACTGCCATGGACGTGGTGTACGCGCTCAAGCGCCAGGGAAGAACCTTGTACGGATTCGGAGGTTAGTCGGATCTGGTGTGGGGTTGGGAAAGCGATGTAGGTAAGGTTAGGGTTTAATTGGTGTTTAGTTTTTGGGATTTTGGATTGGATAGTGATAGGGGCATTCAGGTCTCGTTAAAACGTTAATGTAAAAATCGTTATGTGATTAATGAAGAATTGAAAGATTCGATCTTTATATGTTATTTTGTTATGATTTCTATGTTTGTTCAACGATAGGGTATTTTAAATGTTTCTTCCTATTACTCAGGTCAGTCGAATAACTTTAGTGGATTATCAACTGCATTCTGTTAAATTCTGGGGTTCATTTTGAAAAATTCCACTGTTTTAAAGAGAGCCTCCAGATTTATAATAACAATGTGTAACTTCGGAATATTATTTCGAAGCCTGATTTAGTGATTTTTAAAATTTACAGGGTTTATTATTTAAACCCTAAACCCCAAACCATAATAAATAATAATTCGAAAATTATTATTTAATATTCATATTTTAGTGTCAAGATCAACGAATAAATGATTAAATAAAATATGAATATTAAATAATAATTTTCGAATTATTTATGAATTTTATTACTACGTGTGCCTAGGAAAAAGCAAAGATTATTGTATCCATTTAAATCTCATTAAAGCTCGTATGCATGAAAACAAACCATCTTGTATCCATGATAACAAAGCATCATATCAAGCGAAATCGAAGTTTCAATTGAATAGATCTAATTAGAAGTTTGATTCATCATTCATAAGGATCTCTCTCTGAAATGTGTTGCTCTGTAATCTGAACCTATCATCAACTCCCTTTCTTTATAATTATCAGACTCTTTGTAATTAGAATGTTATAAATAAAGTGAATTGAAGACAACAAACTTATCATCATCAACCCTCTTTCTTTATAATACATAAGAAGATAGTGTACTGTCAACTGTCAACGATGGGGACTACAACCATGAACAACACATCTTCAAAGGTTGAAATTGTATTCGGAGAAACAACAAATAACACATCAGGTGAGTTAGGAGGATGTGCTCCACAAATTATAATTAAAGGGGAGGGGAAAGGAAGGGAGGGAAGAGGTGAGAACGAGTCTACTCCAAATTGCGAGTAATAATTGAAGGGAGAGTTTATTGAGAATTTGTCTATTGTTACTTGTGCAATTAATCGCTACAAATTCTTTATCGGAGTCATCGGTTCAATCGCCGTTTCATTTCATGCATCCACATATATGTAAATTGTTGCCTGCATTAGTGTTGTGCTTGAATTTAGTTTGTTGTATTTAACGGAAAATTACTAGTTGCAATTGTTATGATTTCAATATGCCATGTATGTATTGAGCTACACACAGGCACACAAGCAAGCAAGCTCGCGCGCGCACACACTGGCCGGAGTCTGATTGGAAGCATATCAAGAGGTTTTATAAACTGATACACACACTTACAACTTCAAGAGCTGCCAACAAAAAAAGAAGAAAAGAAGAAAAGACTAGCAGATGAGCAATAAAGGTGCACAATTTTCCTCCGCAACATGCAAAAAAATTCAGCGATTAATTTATTGGTTAGGTCACATCAATTTAAGCTGATCAAGATGGTGAATTAATGTTATTCTTGTGGGGAGGGATCACTTGATAGTGATTATTTGAACAATGTTGATAGTGAGTTTTCAAATAAATTTAAAAAAAATCTTACAAATGAAAAAAAATTATAAATATATTTTTGAACTTATAAATTGATTGTGTTTTGGATTTCATGTAATTTCATTTCATAAATTACAAAATTTTTTAAGGGTTGAAAACTCGAAATGCTCATACAAAACACCGACCTGACAATATTAGTAGTAGTGATATATGAACTGATTGGTACTGCATGTGTACATATCGATTAAGTTATTCACGAGAAGTTTCGCTCTAAAGCTTTAATGTCCGTACAAAACATGCGATTTGATGATCCGACGATAAATGACACCCATCAGACCGAATCGGACCGCCTCCGTTTCTTTCAACCCTAGCTGAGATGGAAGTTGTCAGTTGATTTGGGCCTCCTATTCATTCTTAAATCATCTGGCCCAATTATATTATGTATGATGTATTCTCCAATTGTTGCAAATTGGAATCAAACAAGCACGCAACATTTCAACAATTGAAGAATACATCATACAAAATATAATTTCATTCGGTGCGGAATGCAACTACATAACTCTAATTGCACTTGGTCGGGATTAACGTAGCGAACAATTAAAAACGGCTGAGTCTTTGTTTCCTTGTGTGCAGCGATCGAGTTACTTACCTAGCTATGTAATGTAACATGATGTTTTCCGGAAGAATGAGATGCGCTCGCAACATGATAGATAGTGTCGTCGCATCGCATGGCGAATTAAGTGGCGCAACAAAAAAAAGAAATGAGGACACTTTTTTTATTACGTCTTTATGCTAAATGTTAACGGAAATATTTAGCGTCTGGTTTTTTTTTACTGCTTATTTATCTATCTATCTGCTTACTCATTTATTTATTAATGTTAATTATATAGCTGTTAATTAAAAATATATTATTATTAATTAATAAAATTTAATCATTTTATGTACAAAATTATATATATATTTTGTAATGAGGTGGACTCATCTCACAGCTTAAATGCTAATTGGAAAAAAGACGTATATATTGACAACAGTTTAATAATTATAACACCGTCATACAAGATAATTATTGTAAGAAAAAAAAAAGGGATGATAGATATATTTGTTATCGTTTACAACTTTAAATAAGTGATGTATGAAATAATGTTTTATATTTAATACGTCTGGAAATTGTTTAGTTGTTGAGTAAGAATTGATAATTTAAACTACTAAATTTTCAAATAGCTTGACCAGTGATGAACTGATATTTCTAATTTTTATCTCAAAGAATTACAATACAACCCAACCATTCCCAATTAATTTCAGATGACACTATATTGATACTACGTCAAATAAATAAATAAATAAATAAATAAATAAAATATAGTATTGCACCATTAACGACTTCACTTTGAATGGTCATATTCAAGTCATTTTTTTGCTACCAAAAAAATGTCAAGCTCTCATGTTGTATTCTGACCAATATATCCAAACACTGTATCAGTACCTCAATAGTGATTTTTCTATTTTTTGAAATGACCTCAATCAAGTAACTATCTACTCATTAAAATATACTAATCCGATTCAACTTTTATTTTAATAGTAAATCTTCGAATATTTATTAATAAATAGTAAAGTAGTGATTTCATTATTTTTTATTTAATAAATTAAAAAATTATTTTATAGAAAATTAGTGATTTTATCAGCAAAAAAAATTAAAAATTTATAATCAAGATAGTTTTTTTTATTTTTCTTATAGCAATTTTAGCCAAAAAAAAAGGGCAAGTCATTTAAAAGGAATGACAGAGAAAAAAATAAAATAAACACCATTAAAAAAGAAAAACAAAAAGGAATTGATTTTCAATAATCTAAACCCCCAAAATACAAGATCATTAATATTATTTTCACATTCGCTCTAAGCAAAATTTTCCAAAAAAAAAAGAGAACTATTTTTCAACAATTTGATAAAAAGATTTTCATGGATCCAAACTATAATAATACAGTGTAATTTCATTGAAACATTCAAAACGTTTAAAAGGGTAATTCTATAATGTATCTGAATTTTTATGTGCATTCTATCTTAACATATATATATATCATATCACCAAAATTTTAATTTACGAAGTCCAACAACTTTTTTTTTTATGGAAGATAATGATATGTCTGTCAATTTATTTTATTAGTATATGGATATAATTACTTTGCATTAATTATATAGATATGTAGATCAAACATTGTAATACATTTTTTCTTATATAAAAGATATTCAATTTGATAATATTATTGAAAAAATATTTTTCTACCTTCTAAGATGTAATGCACATATAAAAGTAAATAATTATTATTTTAATTAAAGTATTTCTCTTCTTAGAAGACACTATAACTAAAATTCTACGATATAAATGTGCACATTATAAATTATACATTTTTTTATTTTGGATTCGTATAAAATTTTCATTTTGTAATGAGAGAATTCATCTATTAGTGAATACAGATTAATTTATTATGCCAACATAACTGATGCCTTCTAATTAAATGTGATTAAATTTAAAAAATAAGATCCCTCGAAAGGAAAAAAAATAAAATAAAAAGAATGATAATTGTATCCTTAATCACAAAATTGTTTATACTTTATATTATTAAAATTAAAAGTTTTGTAAATTTTATTTTTCTTTATACAATAAAATTTTTCATATTATTGTGCAACGAAAAAATAATAAATATTTTTATATTAACTATAAATACTTATAAATATAAATATAAATTATTTATTTATTTAATATAAATATATATAATGTGTAAATAAGCTATATAAAATACGAGACATAAATACATTTTTTCAAAAAAATAATTAAAATAAAGAGAAATTAGAGTTTAGAGAGAGAGAGAGAGAGAGAGAGAGAGGAGAAATATAGTAGTTTAATAGAGGTCATATCAAATCAAGATCTCAATGAGATATGTTGGTCCAATTATGTATGACTCTCATGTGGTGTTGGATATCTTTGAAGCCAAGAATTATTTTAATTGCAATTGTTTTTAAGACTTGATTGCAACAAGTCCTCCTTTTTAGTGCCTCCTCACCTAATCCAATTTGGTATTTTGGTCTTTGCTACTTACAATTTTTCAATCCCTTCAAGTCACAATTCAACTAATTAAATTAGGTGGTTTTCTTCTTCACTTTCTTTTTTTTTTAAATGATAATATACAAATACAAAGTAAGAATAACAGAGTTCGAAATTGTATATATTTAAAATTATAAAATTTATGTTTATCGTTTGTGAATTAATTTTGATTTATAAATTAATATTATAATTTTATAAACTTATCACATATAATATATTATAAAAACGTTCGCAGACTATATTTACAAATAAAAAAAAGTGATTCGTAGATAATATTAATAAACTTTATATTTTTCAAAAATATATATTATAATTTTCAATACATACACTTTAATCTTTCGTTTTCTCATATTAAAAAATAAGTGTTCCTCTTATCCCTCTTTTTTTTTTCTCAATTTTGTCCTTGTACCAATCAGAAATTGACATGTAATATATTAAATCCTCTTTGGTTTTAGATAGATCAACATTTTCAATGAAAATGACCAAGAATTTCTTTCCTTTTATTTTGTTCTTAGAAAGTGACCATGGATTAATGCTGCCTTCAATCACATGTTTAATCTGCAATTAATTAATGATTTGAGGATCTTGTGACATTCTTCCATGTGTGTGTGTACCAGAGTGTACCTTTTTTTTTAAAAAAAAAGGAAGAAAGATTCACTGGTATTGATGTGTGTTTTTAATTAAAGGAGAAAAATTAGAATAGTTTAATTATAAGAATAAGCGTATATAATTGCAGAATAGACAAACATATGCTTCTCTGAGATAGCAAACAAATAAAGGTAGTGGGTCTATTGTCCTATAAAGAAAACATGCAATTAATTATTTTAGCTTAGGTTTGTGCAATCATAGATATGTAATGAGTCCAATCAAATATTAATAAAATGATGAAATCATACCTCGCAAATTTTGCAGGGGTGAAGAGTTAGCACGGAAAATACATCTGATCTGATCTGACGGTTCAGATTGATTCTATTTGAATTCTTGTGTTATTTAGATGATAATTTATTTTGGCTATGTAGAAGAAGTGATATAAATCATATTTTTAGCGGTTTTGATTTTTTTTTTTTACTCAGGGTTTTTAATTTTGTTACTAAAAATTTAAAATAGTGGCACAAAATAAATTTGACAAAAATTTAAAAAAAATATAGATACATTGTTGAAATTATAGATTGATCTATTTCAAATTTTATACAATTTAGATATCATTTGTAGTCTATCAAATGCCATTAAAATTATACAATTTATAACCGTTATTATCTAATGATTTTGACGGACTGTCAAATGATACTTTAATTAGAGAAATTTGAAACATAACCGATCCATAAATTCAAAAACACATCCATAATTTTTTTTTTGAATTTCTTTCAAATTTCATTCTCAAAATTCTCAAAATAAACATTATCAAATGATCCCTCCAACATGTGTTTTTTGGGGGCAAATAGAGATGGATATTTGAATATAATATGAATGAATTAATAAGCTAGAATTAAAATCCGTTTTCAAAACCATCCAATATAGTGACTAGCACACATGACATGCACCTATTCCCTTGGAACATGTTCCAGACTAGCTCTCTCACATTTTCTGGGGCCCATTTCGGATCTTCTGTGGCCATAACTATATCTGTGTGTGTGCATTATGTATGTATGTATGTATGTATGTATGTATGTATGTATGTATGTATGTATGTATGTATGTATGTATGTATGTATGTGATAATATTGAAACTATCAATCGCTTGTGCTGATAGGGAATTAGGGATTGATTTAACTCATCTTACTTAAATTGACAATCTGGTACAAATCTAAATCATCTATTACTTAATTGATGTGATCTGGTTATCTTTTGCAAATTTGAAAACATTTGCAGCTATCTGAATCGGATTTTTGATTAAAAATAAATCTGTGTTTAAATTAAAAAAAACATTTTTAAAATGAGAAAAAAATAATATAAATTTTGTAATATTTTGGGTTCAATTTTGATTATATTATTTTCTTTTTGAGAAATAATCTACGTTGTATTTTTTGAGCATTAATGTTTTTCTAAAATAATTTATGTGACGTTGTAATCATGTAAATTGTTCTTATCAAGAACAAATTTCTACTAAAATTAACCTTTTTTGAATGAAATAATTCACTATTAGGTTTAGTCAAAATTAAAGATTCTACAAAAGAAATGGATACATTACTGTATCCATAAATTGACACCACAAATTCACAATTAGTAAAATAAAGTGGACATGTGTGTTAACAAAAAAAAAGAAAAAAAAGAAACAAGGTTTGCTAATTACCATCATTAAACCTTTACTAATTCTCCCCCTTCCCACGACTTTCTTCAAAATTCAAAAAGCTCTAGTGCAAAATTCAAAAAAGAGGCAAATAAAGTCTCAATTATATATCCTGACACACACTACTGCACACCTCTCTCTCTCTCTCTCTCTCTCTCTCTCTCTCTCTCTTCTCCTGTTATCTTCTTTCTTTCTTTTTTAATGAAAGAAGCTCTCTTTCTCTCTCTCTTCCCACACCTTTGAAAGAAACTTTAACAACCATCTTGATCTCCTTTTAATTCCCCATCTTTTTTTACACAAAAAAGGTTGAAGCTCTTGGACCTTAAACTTTAATCTTGCTTTTACTTTAGTTATATATTGACATCTCCTTCTCTCATCTCAAAATCTAATCCTAACTCATACAAAAAGCTAGCAAACATGCATGCTTGCTACTATGTCAACCAAATCTGAAATTTTCCACCCCTAAATGCACCAAAATTTAAAGCCTCTAGACCCCAATTTTACCCAACTTTTCTTCTCTCTCTTTTTAGCTTTTTATTGGCCTCCTTTTCTTGCCGCCTCCTTTTTTTCTATCTCCTAACTCACCTCCACTTAAACTAAGTTCATACTTCTTCTTCTTCTCTACAACAAAGCAATTTACAACATGAATGCATATAGAGATCATGAATTTGGATGCCATCTCCATCCACAAGAAATGGTTATAGGAGTATGTGCTCTGTGTTTGAGAGAGAGGTTGCTGATTTTGGCCTCAAATCAAAGTGATGAAGCAACTTTAAACAAGGAGAAAGAGAGATCTTTTAGAGGAGGAAGGAGGAAGAACAGCATCACCTTGCCAAAGGTGTTTGCTTTGGGTTCTTTTTTGACTCGACTCGATTCGAGACGCCATCAGACCGACGACTACTCCGATGAAGTCTCCATCGGAAGCTTTGACGGTAACAATTTAATTTGATATTTTTTCCCTCTATGTTTGGCTATTTTTAGAAAATATTTACTAATTAGAGTGATTGATGTCAATATATATATATATATATATATATATATATATATATGTGTGTTCAAAACATAATTAAAAAATATCTATTATATTTTCTATAATGTAGTTACATATGGTTTAGTACAATTATTTTCTTTTTCATTTTGGGATTGATATCGGAGAAATTTGATGGATATAGCTAAAATAGAATAATTATGTGAGTTCCTTTGAGAAGAACAACTACTATTTCAATTGCAAATATAATAATGTACAATCTTAAATCAAGTGCCAAATTTTGCAAACTATAAAAATTTGATGTACCCATGAGGACTAAATATATAGAATTGGTAACTGGAAAATAATTAAGTTATTAGGGAATGTATGTTAATTAATTGCTTGTCTATATCTTGTATATATGGTAACTGCCCCCTGCTTTTCAGATATTATAAATTTGCTCCAAGTTTCTATATTTATTTATTTTTTTCATTGAACAATTTAATTCTCAATTAGGTTATAACTTGATCCCTCTTTTCAACTTCAAGCATTTTATTATTATTTTAAATAAAATCATAAACTGATTGAGATCAACTAATTTCTAGCATTTTAATTTCTTTTGAAAAAAAATAGATCATGATCAGGATGTCAACTAATTTTAGAAAAAAATATTGTGTAACCAGATTCATTCATATCCATCAAATTTGAAGACAATGGAAAGGCATCATGGGACAACAAGAAAGTAATCAATACAAAACCAAATATTATGGAAAAGGAGAAGAAAGAGGAGAAGAAAGAGGAGAAGAAAGAGGTGAAGAGTGTGGTGGAGCACAGTAAGCACGGAGGCATGCTGAGGTGGCGGAAGCACATTGGCCGCTTGCTCCATCTGTCGCGATGGAAGCGATCCAGCAAGGCGGGTGCGTGCCACGCTGGAATTAATGGCAAGGTGGAAGGTGCTAAGGTGAGAAGAGGATGGATGAGAAACTTAACTAAGAGAAGAGCTACAAGTGTGGATTAATTAGAAAAAATGTTAATTAATTAATTATGAAATTAAAGGTGCATACATATGCATGATAATTTGGTAAGGCTTATGTACTTTTAAAAAAAAAACATTTTGTTGGCCTTTGTTTATATATCTGTTGCTTGTGTTTAATTTGTAGAGAAATTTTGATAGAGGTGTAATTAATTAAGTACATTGTAAAGTGGTGTGGCAATTAATATTCCACTTGGAATTTTCTAAAATTTGGAGAACTTAATCTCAAATTTTCTTCCTCTTTAAAAATAAAATTGGTTGGAGTTGTTTGGTCACCTGAATTGGTACTCAATTAGTAATTTAGTACCTAACAGAAGAGCATCCAAACAAATTTTGTGAACTAATCAATGGAAAACTTAATTTAAATTTTAATCTCTCTACCCTTGTTTTTTTTATTTTTAAAATAAACATAGCAATAACAATAATTTTACACTGAATTGTGACCACGTGTAGCCTAAATTAGAGATATATTAATTTACATAAATTCCTTTTGTTTGGATATATCCATCTGTATTTTTTTTATACTAGGGATGTGATCTGTTTTGAAATTTTTTAGATATGATGCAGCAATCAAATTGTACTTCCTTTTGTGATAAAAAAAATTGTTACTTTTTAGCAAGGCTCCAAGTGTACAGGTCAACCATAGATATCTACAAATTTCATAGCAGAAGTATGACGTGGAGATTTCCTATTGCATTTATATAAAACTTAAAAAAAATGGTTTGGCGTTGAGATCCATGTCTTCAGACTTTAAATGAGCTTTTAAAGAGAATTTTGATCTTCTGTGGCAACATTATGTGTCTCTTTGTTGTTGGCGCTTGACACTTGACACTTGTTTTACTTATGCTTAGTGCTAGTTTTCAACATTAATTGTATTATATGTTATATAATAGTGTTAAAAAAATGCAAGTTTAAAGTGATAGATAAGAATGTCTTTTATTAGTAAAGATATTAATAAGAAATATGGGACTGATGTTTAATAAAAGGAATATCATAGATATTCTTTTGAGAATATGTTCGACAAATTATAATAACAACAATGATATAATGACTCTTTTATTGAAATAACTTCCAACAAAAATTAATTTTATTTCAGCAGAATAAATAAAATAGAGATTTCATGATAAAAAAAATTTATAATTGTCGAGACTATGGATAAGAATTGTGCACACTACTTTTTTGAATATCTTATATACTTTACCTAAATTATACAACCTTAAGTCATTAAACTTTCGCTAAAATAGAAAAAAAAAACAAAAAAAAATAGGAACATGATTACAAGAATTATCTGAGTTATGAGAAAACAAATAACTTTTTTATTGTAACAAAAAAAAATCTGACTTTTTTAGCTTTGAATAATATAAGCCTCGCCAAATATTTTTATATTCGTGAGGATTTTAGATTATTATTTCAGCTCCTTTAAATCTTATCAATTATAAGTCACACGACTTTTGATCTCCCTTCTTATCATAAAAGAATGTTGATATTTTGTGTGTTTTTTATTATTTTATTTTTACATTCAACGTGTGTTGAGAGCACTTTGATTATGACAATGACATCAATAAAATAACGATAACATCTTTATTAAATACTTAAATACGTACTTATGTATTTAGTTTTATTAAGATTTACTATACAACTACTTATAACAAATATATGTTTCAATAATCACTTGTGCCATAAATTGAGAATGAACTTATTAATTTGTTATATATGACACCAACTATTTCGGCTATTTTTTTCTCTCCTCATTCTTCTTCCATAAATAAAATGTGAACTTCAAAAGGTACCTTTGAAATATATGGTGTGATAAAAGCTAGTTCACAGAAGAACTTTGTTGAGGTAAGATCAGCTGGACACATGCATGTTATTAATTAATTGATTTCCCTTTTCAGAAAAAGAGAAAGGGGGACCACTTGGCAGATGAGATAGGAGATATGCACTTTTTTCATTTTCAGCTGTCCAATTTTAAATTATTATTATTTTTTTGAGGGGATAGTCTATAGATTGACACACTTGAACTAACAAGAAAAATTCTGGCCTAGGGGTTTCCTTCAAAAGAAAGGAAATGGAAGAAAAATAATTTTTTTTGGGTGGGGGGGGGGGCTAAACAAATATAACTCATGCTTCTTCTTTTTTTTTTTGGGTATTTAGAAGGTGTAATTAAAAAAAATCAACATATAATATGATAAATGAGTGCAACATTACAAAAGTGAGCAATAATAATATGACAAATGGAAAACCTAAATAGGTTGATGAAAATGCAAATTTCAGATTGATGGAGGTCCGAATTGAAATTTTACAAGCATATAGCTAGTGTGTTGTACCCTCGATACATTTTAAAATTTTGAGTAAAAATATATTTCGCAAATTTCAAATCTCTTGTGATTGATTTATTTACTTCTCCATTTTTTAATGGTCGGAATTTTACTTTGAGAATAGCCATCCTAAGGTCATAATTACTACATAAAATTATTGGAAGGAATATAATATATCCAATGCTAATTTTTCTTTTTATTTACAACTGACGTTAAAGTTCATAAAAAATCAGAAATTAAAGTTGTAGATTTATTCACTATCGGTTACATTTACAACGTGTTAAATTTGATGTATTTTTTTTTGAGAATCACTGGACATTAAATTCATACGTTGATTAAAAAAAATAAGCCAATAATTTCCCTTCTCATATGATGAATATCATTCTGAATTTTCTATTGCACTTCAATACATGAACTAATTAAAAATAAAATCATAAAAAATATACCTGAAAGTTTATTTAGTTTCAATATGAATTATCTCGCTTGTAATTGTTGCCAAATAAGTCTACGATCAGTATATTCAATAGAAAATGGATTACATGATATATCCAAATAGAAGTTTGATAATGTACTAATGTTAACGAGTCAAATTTTAAGTATTCATATTCGAAATATCTATTTAAATAGCTCATCAAGTTCTTTATATCAAAATCTTGTACCATTTTTAGAGTTTTTTCAATTATTTTTTTAGAATTTCAAAAAATATATAGCCTTATTTGATATACAAACATTTCTGAAGGTGGATGAACATCTATTTTGAATTGTTGACGACAAAATACGCAGCTACGTACACAGCAGAACTAACTAACTGATGTAACATCAAAAAAATTCGTCATCACTGAAAAAAGTGGATTGCCATACATGCATGCTCTATTGCTCTGTCTCCGGCCATATTCCGCGAACTTCACACAGAGGTTCTGCTCTGCTCTGCTCTGTATTATATTCTATCCGGATGTAAATTCCTTCTGTCCAGGTATGGCCATCTCCACTTGGACTTAAAATTGGATACATAGCATCTTCACGTAAAACTGCTGTCGACGATACCGATCAGTGTACAGGAACGCTGGTTCCAGTAGTGGTCCATGCTAGAGTTGGAAAGGGGGCTTGAGTTGACGCAGACAACTCCGGTTCAAACCAGCTAACTTTAATTAATCAGTTCGAACTACGAACTTGATTTATTTATAAAATTGAATCGAGTTGATGTGTCGGCAGTTTTGGACTAGCTAAAAATAAACTCTTGAATAAAACACCAAATCAAAACGAGTGGAGTTGAAGCTACATTCAAATAAAACACCAAATCGTAGTCTAATTTTGATCCCCTCCCTAGTAATTGTATGATCATCGGACATTTCGAACCGACCTGAACCATTTTATTTCAGATGGACAATATAAATTAGTGCTGATAGATGATGCTCTTCTATGCTATGTCTGCTTGTAGCACGTTAGTTCGGTCTAAACTGCTTGGATCCAAGATGAACGGCCCGAATATGCCAAGTTCCAGCGTGATCGTGTACAGATGTATCGGATCTGAACTGAACCAGTAAAGAAGTAGTGTACGAGATTCAAAAACAAGAAGTAGAATATGTCCTTGTATAATTTTCACAAACTATACGATCTTCGCTTAGATAAATTTTTTAACGTATTGACATTCTATCATTCCAAGATGTGTTGGTTAGCTCCTAAAGAAAAAGCAAAACAACCACGTACACAACATGGTTTGAAACATGGCTGAGACCAAGTTCTATAATAATTTTGTTATTTTGTCATGTGAAACAGTGACAAAACATATAACAAAAATTAAAGAGGGGGCAGCATACAACTGAAGAGATATTCTGCACACATTACCAGTATGGGAACCATTTTTTTTTTTGTTCTTTTTGAGAAACATACGTGCAGATTAACATGACTGAAAGCAAGAAATTTCTACACATAATTTCCTAACAAAACGTGCTTAAATACCCAAATAGGGTAGTGCATAAATAAGAACAAAATTAAAAGCCTAAAAAAGAAGAAACCGCATTCTGAAGATTCAGCAACACTTTCAAATTTGCAGAAGGGCTTCAATTCATTTTGTCAAGAAGGTATCCAGTGAGGTCTTGTGGTAGAATTGTAACACCTGGTCAATGATGAGGAGAAACATGTTACACAATTGATATTCCAAGGAACTTTTCAATTGTACCAAAACATCCAAGCATCTTCATGTGCTAATACTTTCAAACAATAAATAATTATAGTTAATCACATGTCATTCAGTATTTTTTACTTTGCTCAACACAAAAATAGCAAACAACAATATATTGAAGAAAAATCCATACCTTTCAGATTCCTCCGCTCTGCAGTACAAGATCAGTGAAAAAGCAGGTATGGGTTGTCGATACTTGCTTCCAATTTTTGTTCCATGAAACCTGGTAAGAAAAACTCGTCTCCTGTTTTATTGACACCCTCGTCAGAATCTTGTTCAAACTCTATCAACTTCCCAAAGAGCATTATTGTGCCAGTTGCCATATTCTTCACTGAGCTTCTGGACTGCTCGGTACCAGTCTCAGAAGAACCTTCTAGAGGATTGTCAGGTAAGACCTGATTTGGGGTTAAAGGGGGGGATGGACCCTGTGTAAAGACTGAAAGGTGGTGTTGGTGATGATGCCTGGCTCCCTGCATGCCAGCAGGAAATGTGGTACAGTGGTTTAGTGTGAATGGTACGATGGTTTGAGGTTTGAATCTTTCGGGAGGATGTTGGTATATGTTGTATGAAGTGGTAGGAAGCTGCTTCGGAGAAGGAGTGGTGAATGGGGTGTGAGTGAGATGGAGGGGAGGGGTAGGTGATGTCATTTCATATGTTTCGGCACTGTTTTCGTATATGTTACATGCAGCTGTACGGGCCCGCTTCAGAGGGGTGATGTATGGGGTTTCAATAGTATGGTGTACAGGTGTAAGGGAGGTAATCTTGACATTCCATGGGCTCACATAGCGTACCAATTGGAGCATCTCAGAGTCATCCCATGTAACCTGGTACAAAAGGGAATGAGACAAGGTGCTAAGTGAATGCTTCATTGCTTTGTTGTTCTTTCTTACTGAAAGTGTGGCATACCAACAGGTACCAGCTGGTTCATTGAACAAAACACCAGGCTTTTACAATCAATCACAAACTCACTGTTATACCCTTTTACAATCCAGGTGGTTGATTAATGCATATGTTCATTTTTGGCTTAAGAAATTTTTATCTTTTAATAAATCAGATAGTCCACAAATTCCAAACTTTAAGTATATAAAAACATCAATTTGTTAAAGAACACAACAAGTAGAAAAAAGTAGGTTTCCTTCATTATTTGTAGTCAGACTGAGGACCACCACATTTAGTAAAGGAGTATCAACAGACATCTCATCACATGGAATCTTCCTGATTTATCAATTTATGTACTATCATCTTTTAATTTATTATTTCCTACTTTTGGTCCTATTAATTGAACGATGCCTAGGAACAATTTGGTAAACTTAAATTCGGAACAACAGCTACTATCCAGAGCACGATATTACATAAGTTAACAGTTTAATCAGGAACCATAAATTTCGAAAAATAGCTACTATTTTGAGAAATAGCTACTATTCAAAATGTAATGTTACATAGGTAACAGTTGAAACAGGACCCAGCAGTGACATGATTGCTCTCAGTAAACTATTTTTTTTTATTAAATTTCATCCCCGAAAATGTCTCTATATCTCTTATAAAAGAAATTTACAAAAGAGGAAAAGTAACCAGGAAAGAAATAATTTAAAAAAGGAAAATGCAGTTGTTGTGAGTGGGATTCTCATTCCATGGCATGTTGTCCATGCATTTTCTGAAACATTGTTCAACACAATGAATGTACTCTAATAAATGCTTAACATATGTAATGAAAACTAGGAACCAATATCTCATGTGATTATGTCGGCAAACCTTTCTACAATTAGTTTGACAGAATAATCTCTCTCCATTCGTAACAAAACAGAGGAGCGTAAAAATTGATACCCTCAAGCCTACTGTATGCAAATATTTTGCAATTAAGTAAAATAGACGGTAAATCACTTGTTCTTTTCTTTCCTGTGCAATGTTCCATCTCAAAGTACCAAGCAAAGCATTGCAAAATGTAAAGTTCTCAATGGCCCATAAAACATGAGAAACATGCTTGTATCTCTGCTTCCTGAAATATTTCAACAAATACCCAAATCATTCAGCTTCCTCCTTTATGCCAGAGCCGAATATGGAGGAAGGCGCAATTTAGATATCCTTCAAAGAAATTAAACAATGACACAACATTTCTCATGTTTCATAATCCATATTTATATTCAAGTTTAGACGCAGTTCCAAATTCTGAATAGACACTCCACAGACATAACAAAAACGTACTCAAACAGAGACATAGAATGTACCTGAATAGCGCGCCAAGGAGAGCCGAGCCATGGAAAAGGCTTCGAGAGAACCTTGGATACAGTGCCCTGGTACATGGCGGCACGAACTGAGTCGGTCACCTCAATCGCCAACTTGACTCTGACACCAGGGGACCAATAGCCTGTCATCAGGGCCCTCTCGACAGTCTCTTTCTCCACCACAAAGAGCCCAGTTGCATCCCCACTCCTCGGTAAATGCACGACCTTCATTATTCAGTACACAAACAAAATTCAGGTTATGAAATAGAGGTAATACCTAAAAAAAAAGTTAGGATTCAAGGACTATTTTGGGACTATTCAAGGACTATATTATAACCTGAGTTATTAAAATATAGGTTCCCTCAAACACCTTATGAAAACACTGGATGATGATCATCATGATCATGATCATGATAACAAATCTGATTGTGAGAAAATAATAATAGCAATATTAATCAGTAACAATGATGATGATTAAAATGTAATGTAATAAAATAGAATCTGGTTTTAACAGACCTGAAAGCTCCTCCCAGCAGCAGCTGCCTCCACTGCATCCCAGAGCTCCTCAGCCGCCACTTGTGATCTGACATAGCGGGGCCCACGTTGTATTCCTAACATAGCATACAAGTAAAAAAAAATTGTTGATTTATTTACGGTTCATGGACTGGTACATTGCCTACCATATCTTTAAAAATAAAATAAAACAGGTACGAAGCACATTTAGGACTCTACGACCACTCATGAGACCAGGATCAACTAAAATATGAAAAAAGAGAGAGGAAAAAATGATTTTCTAAACAAACATTAGAAACTTAATCCAGTTAAAGTTGATATATATATATGTATAATATTACCAATGAGAAGATCATTTCCATCCTTGATGAACACGACAGTATCTCCAGCAACGAGCTTCTTGTCGTTGACAAACCGGGACCACCCGGTGGTCAACAGGTGCCTCCTGGGGGTCCCACGGTATATGTGCCTGAACTCGTAGGTCTTCCCGTGGACATCTCGCATGGTGAGAGTTTGCACCGGGGGATCGCTTCCCAAATCCAACGGCGGGAAGATCGAATCAGCGCAGAATCGAGGGACGGAGAACCCTCCGCCATTGTTCGCGTCGCTCTGTGTCAACACCTTGGAGAAAGACGAGGCGGGATGGATAATCGGAGGTGGTGACGTGGCGGAATGGTAGCCGATGGATACGGTTGGGTCAAGAGACATGACGGAGTAAACCTCGTCGGAATCGGGATCGGCGAGGAGGTGCACAGATGTAACGGAGCAGAGGAAGAAAGGACGGCGGAGATTCGCCGAGGAGAGATCGGACGGCGCGGAGGCGCACTGTTCGAAATGACCTTCTGGGAAATAGTAGACAAGCGAACCCACGTGAGGCGCACGTGCTGAGGGACCTCCGCACGCGCGCCACACGTGAGGAGGAACCTCCGTCGGAGAAGAAGATGCTGGCGGTGTCGCCATCATCGGTTTTCTTCTCTGTTTTTTCTTTGTACTACTTACTACTAGTATTTCTTTGAAGTTTGATTTTGATTTTACCTTTTCCTTTTGTGTTATTTCTGAGTGTGGATGGATGGAGCAGAAGTGAATAACTGTAGATGGAGGTGGGTATTTATATGGGGAGAGTCTGAAAGAGGTTATGGCCTGTGAGTGTTTACGAGGAAACGGGGGATGTTCTCCAGCGTCTATCAGGCCATATTTCGGTCCTATGGAAAAATCGCCGTTGGATTGTCAAATCTGATAAGTCACACGATTATTACAGCGACAGAGCGAACTTCGGTGCGAATCTTGATTCCATCCAACGGTCATTTTTCCTATCGGACGATATTTTGGTCCAAAAAGGGTTGGAGCTCTTCCCGTCACGATTAGGAGATAGTGGCACTGGAGAGAAAACAGAGGATTGTTTTAGCGGGAAAAGTGAACTTATCGCAAGTGCACCATTTAATGCTTACACCGTAATTGGGAATAATGGACTTGGATTTGTGATTTTGATGTAATCAGTCAAATAATGCAATTGCAAATCATCAAATTGCTCGAGTATTTCGAGGTTCGAGGTACGAGTGAATTCTTACAAAAGTGATTGTGTATTTAAGTTCCAAAGAAGAAAATGTTGACTGAGTTCAAAAATTAAATTTCTTTAATGTGTTGGGAATTTACATCTGTTTTTTTAAGAAAAAAAAATATGATATAGCTTTTGATACAATTATTCATAATACGTAGAATATATAAATTTTTTTCTAGTTTATTTCTTTAGTTAAAAAATATATTTTGTTGTATGTGATTGAAATCTAAATATGTTTATGATGTCTATCCCTTTTTTCAATAATATCATATCATTTGTTTTTCTTACCTATTACTTCAAAAAATAAGATAATATATCATTAATTTGCAATTTACTATAATGGATGTATAACTTAAGATTTAACAATATTGTTAAACTATGTATATTTTCATTACTAAATGTATATTATATTGAATATGAAGGACAATCACGGATTGTATGAAAATTACATCCATTATTAAGATAATTTTTATAAATGCTGTCTAGTCAAATTTATATACTACAATGTGTTTTTGAAATTTAGTTAAATAATACGAATTACTAATAACAAATTAATATTGTAGTAAAAAACAATTCAATCATTTTATAATATTTTAGATTGTGAGTTTGGCTTTTTTTTTTTATTGAATTTTGTATAATCAAGCATGTTGTACGGTTTATAACTATTTGATATATATGAGAAGGATTTTGAAGTGAATTTTAATAATTTAAGTAACTCTGATAAATATTTTTAATGTGAAAAATAGATGAATTATTTTTAAGTAACTCTGACAAATATTTTTATGTCGAAAATAGATGAATTATTTTTAAGTAATTCTGACAAATATTTTTATGTCGGAAAGATATGAATTATTTTTAAGTAACTCTTACAAATATTTTTAAGTAATTCTCGATGAATTATTACTATTTTATTTGTGTGCGTCAATTATTCGAGCTTTGTGGAAAAATGATGAAGAATGGACCGGGAGCAGGCATAAAATTGTTGATCCTGGAAGCACGTTGTTCTTTCTTGTTGGGCTCAAATACCCAAGTATCAACCAACTCACGCGTATTTTTCTTACTCTCGGTGCAAATTACAAAATATGACAATATGACCTTTCTATGTTTCATATTCTATTGCTCAATATTTCTTGCATTAGAATAATAATTCTTTAATTAGTTTATTTTATCGAGGATAATATATGACTATGATAAAAAATTTCTCATGCAACTTGTAATAACATATATGAAATTGTATGTCTAAAACAGTGGTGATGAGTTTCGTCTTTTTCTACGGAAAAATACATATTTAAATTCCGTAAAAAATATTTGAAAAAAATAAATATCAGAATTAATAAGAATCCTTATTTAAAAATAAATAAATACATAAATAAATAAAATTGTAGCACATATGTATCTACAGAAGATTTCCAGATTTCTGGTTCAAACAAACCTTCATTCAATATTAAATTCTCCTAGCAATAGCGCAAAAATCCAAACAACAGTTTCTTTTTCTCTTTAAACCAACATTTGTGCAGTTAATAAAAACCGCTTTGGTAACTGGTGTTTCATATTGAGCATCACAACGAAGAAGAGATGCTACGCTGCTGCTGTACCATGCCACGTAAGGTTTTGCCAAAGGAGCGTTTTTGCACTGCACTCGGAACCAATCACGAAATTTGAAGCCAACAGTATTGATGTTGGGAATTCAAAACAGGCAAAAAGGACAAGAACATCCATCCCTTTTTCATGCAATGGCACCATACCACGTCAGCACTGTAGCCATTCCGTAAAACTGTCGTGAATGACAAAAGGCGTGACGTCAGGATGGAGACAAGTCTCAGCGGGAACCAGCGAAGGAGAGCAGAAGCAGAGAGAGCAGGGGCAGAGCCTGTCGAGGAAAAAGGTCATGATATTCCCTGCTAATTACACAGTTTGCCACTGAAACGGTTGCGGGTGGCAAGCGCTGAGAGAGTAACTGAGTATGGTACGGGTTCTGTTACGATTCGAAATTTGGATTTATCTGGACGATATTGCCCTTGTTATTGTATCTCGGTCGACAGCACTCGGTCGTTACTCGTTAGTGGATTTCAAAATTCTGGCGGGTAAGAAATCCGGCCCGTTAAATTAAGATCCGAGTAAATACAGCCCAGTAAAGCCCTTTATACAAAAGCATTAACACGGCCTGCTGCTGCTGCCTTCTCTGTCCAGTTTGGGGTCTATGAGGATGAGGATCTGATGAGGCGATACCAAATGTATCCATGACCAAGCGGGTTGATGTGGCGGATGAATGATGATGATTTTATTGCCACTGGCTAAAACCTTAAAAGAAAAAAAAAGAATTATTGTAGACCGTTCGATTGTTATCGCACATGAATCTTTGACAAGATCACATATCACGGCCTCGACTGCTAGTATAAGATAAAATTAAAAATTAAAAATTTTATATGTATATATTTATTATGAAAATTAAAAAGATCAACTGTGTTTGGATTTAGATTCTTAATATTAAAATTTATAGTATAAATAAAAATATGAGCCTGTGGCATTTTGTGGCACAAAAAAAAAATTATGGCGTTGAAAACCTTCTCATGACATATTATCAGAGAATTACAACATATGTAACAAATAATTTACCATGTTCATATTCAAGTCACCTTTAATCATACTCTAACATGTAGCAATGTCTATTACAATTAACAGAGCCTACACAACTCCACACTACAATAGAAACATCAAAAAGGAAAAAAAAAAAGAAAAGAGGCACCTCACTCCTCTTCCTCATCGGTAACGAATTTCCCGGTACCGGGATTTATAGCTGCAATAAAGAAAAAGACGATGTTGAGTAGCAATAGGGGCTCAATTTCGTTGATCGGCACACCGGTCTCAATGTTAAGTTGTGCAAGTGCTCCTTTTCCGGTGATGACCTCTCCGATCAGGGAAAATGCAATGCCGAGCTGTGCAAGTCTTCCCACAAAGAGCTCGTTTGCCTTGGTAAAGCCGAAGAGAGGGCCTTCAAACATAAGTTAATGGCATTGTTAATTAGTTGTATATAAAATTGTAATTATAAAGTCATTGTGTTTAAATAAATACAAGAAAAAAGAAATTTGAAAACCAATGTTGTATTGTTATTAATTAATTTTGATTTAGTTTTTATGGATGTGGAAGGCATTTATTAATTTATCTACTATAATTAGTGTGCACTAGCTACTCATGAACAACATCAACTACTATAATTTATGTTTCAGCGAAATTAAAATGTGTATATTTAACTTTAAATTATTCATGACCTTGAATTTTTCACATTTTGGCATATATAGATACAATATTTATTTTCAACAAAATAATTGATGTTAATTAAGCTAACTTTACCTCCTTCGGAGAGTCCGAGCGCACTTCTAAAGCCCTTTCCAGGTGGGATGACGGCACGCTCCAACCCGGTGGCATCGTCTACGAACCGGCCACGGTCACCAAGAGCACCGATGGCACCGAGGAGTGTGAACAAGATGAAGAAAAGCAGAAGTGGTTCGGCCTCGTAAATCGGGATACCGGTCTCAAGATTCAACTGGGACAGTATTCCTTTTCCTGTAATTGCCTCTCCCAGCAATGATGCCTGAGTTATAAAACAATTAGTTGTGCAGAAGAATTAATAATAAGGAAAAATAATTAATACATTTAGGACCTGCTTGATATTAAAAAGAATACAAAATATTAAATTGGTTTATGTGAATTGAACTTACTGCAAATCCAATCATCGCAACTCGACCTACGAAAAGCTCGTTTTCTTTAGTGAAGCCGATCCCACCGGAGGTACCGAAAATACCGTCTTCTACCTTAACCTTCGTCTTTTCGACCTAGAGAAGAAAAATAATTCATGTGAAAAATCAAACTCAGTTTGAATTATACAAACAAATTAAAGGTAGTCTTCTCCATTGATATCCTCTCTCTGCACTAGGAATTAATGGGTTAATTTTTGTTAATTAATTAATTGTTTTACTTAGATGTACTTATTTTTTCTCAATGCAACTAATCATATCTTCATGTTGCAATTTTTCCCTCTAACTGTCAAAATTCTTAGATTACAATATAATCTTACAACTACAATATGTCATGCACACTTGAGTTTATACAAATTAATCAAGGTAAGTACAACATATGCCAGATATGAAAATTCAATAGTTAAACAATAAATTGTGAAAAACCTTCTTTGCTGCCGGTTTGGCCTTTGATTTGAAAATAGCGACGACGGGAATGTATGAAGGACGGGATGCTATCCGTCTCAGAGAGGGCCGTGAAATCGCAAGATCAGGCAAGAACGAATTCGACTCGAGACATGTGCGGGAAGATATCTCTTTCTTCGAGGCTAAGAACTGGCCACTGAGAGTGCTAGACAAGAGCATGGATTGTGCCATGTTTATGCAATAGAATTAGATAAGATGTGTGTGCTTATTTGTGTGTGATAGAGTGCGTGCTCTGTTCTATGCTAGAGAGAAAAAGAAACACTTGACAAAGGCACAATAATGTCTGGTTTGTAGGAGCTAAGTGTTGCATATTTATTGTCAGTGATGAGGGATAGGGTTCATGGGCTCTTGATGGGCTCTGAGGTGGCCACGTTGGCACATGCAAATCTATGGTTCTGATTTTATTGCTTTATATTTGTGATGAGTCTATTTGGGCCAATGACAAAGGGGCACAACACATTTTTTCCTCATGTAGTCATGTAAGTGGTGGAAACAGAAAGCAAATCTAAAATATAAAACGGATCCAGATCCGAATCCATATCCTTAATGCAATTCTCAATATTTTTTTATATAAAAATTTTCGTTAATCACGACATTTTTTTTAAATATATTTTGCGGACAATACTCATTAGTTTATGAATTAAATGCAGAATTTAAAAGACCTTTTATCATTTTTTTTATATTTTTCCGTGACAATTTATCTTCTAATTAGGTACATAATGTGGTATTTAGTTGTTGGTGATGTAAGGTGGAAACGGGTTTGGATTAAGAACCCGGTAATATTTAGATCCATAAGCATTTAATAATATCCGTTAGGAGAATCTAGATCCGACATTCCTACCTTAAGGGAACCGACACGGTGGCATTTAAATGTGTGATCAAACCCAAGTAAATCCAAAACAAAACCAATAGTTTTCTCTCTTTTATTTTTCACAAAATGTTACACGTGGCATGTTTCGCAAGCATGAATTTGAGGAGTCAAACAAATGAAAGTGAGATACTCAGAGAAATGATGGTAACAAGTAACAAAATTTACGATAAATAAATCAGCACCACAGTTTACCACAAGGAAATGGCCACAGAGAAAAATTGCATCCGTTGTCATTGCCTTTCTTGTCTCTTGTCAGTCACAGGACACACAGTTCGTTGTTTTCGGTAGAAGCCACAGAGAATCAGAACATAACTCCGAGAAAATATCATGTAGCGCTTCCCTTGGAAAAAGATGCCCCTTGAACATTCATTGTATCTGGAAAGTTCTACGCCAAGCGGCTGAGATTGTGCCACGTCAACCAAATCAGAAAACTAGCGGCGTAGATTTTCTCCTATATTTGCCTGAACTATCTTTAATTGTTAATTGTTTCCTTATGCGGATCACAAATTTTCATCAATAATTTAATTTATAAATGACCCCCCAAACTCCACTGGGCTAAGTTGCATTTGTGATGGGATTTAAAATTTTGTTGGCTATATTTATTTTTAAAATAGTATATATGCCTACATGTTATATATATACTATACTTATATAATATGTATGCATATTAAAATATTGTTTGTTAATGATCCTCCTAAAAAGAATATGACTAGTACAATATAAATTTTGAGTTATCCTTTATAAAGTAAATATGGTAAATACAACATCAATTATATGAACAAACAATTTGTTGCTCTTTTTTTTTTGCAACAAAGAAAATATGCAAGAAAAAAAAGGTGGAAGTATCATTTGATAAGAGAAACTAATACAAGTACTCAAATGAGCCAAAAAGAAATATATTGAAAATTAGTAATGAAAAAAATCAACTCAAAAGATAAAATTAAAATTTTCATCATAATACATAAGAATTATTTTTTTTGTATTTTATTGCATAATTGTCATATTAAATTAATAAATCACATAATAGAACTAGGCCATTTTTTTTCATCCAACAACTAGGTCATTTTGTCGTTGCTATTTTATGTCTCAGTCTGAAAACTTGTTTATTTTTGTATTGATTCTCTGAATACTATAGATATTTGTGATAAAATAGTATACTATTATTATTTCAATTTCTCATTTAATATGTATATAAAAGGTCCATTATTGCCATAAATTGTCATGTCTCATGTGCAAGCTAGATTCATTGTACCAACTTTTGCATTTTTCACATTGTTTTGTGTATCTCGTTTAATGCAAATAATAACACATAGAAATATAATATTTCTGAAAGAGAGATGTTAAAATTAAGCAACATTCGAAATCTTTTTTCTTTCTAGGTATGCCTGTGAGTTCATATGTAAATAATCAAATTTAAATTATATTCTATTATTTAATTTCTAAGAGAGCAATACAATATCCTTCGGACCAAAGTATATTAAAGCCAAAAATATGAATGGACATTTAGCAACCGAATATTCGGATCAAAATAAAGGCGCTATGATACATACACCAAACAAATTAATTTTACGAACTTATCACAAATATTTTGAAGCTTGATATACGTACCATTGAATTTTGGATATCCGTTTTAAAAGTCCATTATATGACTTGAAAGTTTGATGTAAATTAAAAATTTAATTAATTTTAGACCAAATTTGTTCTTGTGTTTCATTTTTTTATAATTTTTTAGTATATTTGAACTAATAATATAGTGATAATTAGCGATTAATTTTTATAATTAATATTTAACTTTTCTAACTAGTGATACTATCGTGGAAAATATTATGCAATTATCTTTTATGATATGTATTGTATTATTATTTAATATCCTGAATATATCCGAATTCGTATCCAGTATCTATATTCATTTAATATCCGGCTTGTATCCGTATTTATTTAATATCTTATCCATATCCGTGTCCGAGACTATCCGTATCCGAAAATCAGAATATGAAAAGAATACAAATTAACTATTATCTATAACTACCCGATCCATTTACACCGCTATCTATTAGCGTACATGATAAGACGGCGTAAAACACAAACTTTATTGGAGTCGCAACTTACATATACGGAAGAAACAATCAAAATATTGTGAATAATCACACAATTATGGTGCTAAATTAGTAAGTCAAGGACGGAGTATTATGCTAAAAAGGGGAAAACAAAAAACAAAGAGAAAGAGATGAAACAATGTCATATGTTGAAACCCATTGGCCCGCGGCCCGCTATCTCAGGAAATAGCGGGCCTTGGATTAACTTTAGTTAAGACAGTTGTGGATTAGAATGCTTGTATGAGTTCATGGTGAACAATTCATTATAGATGATGATCTTATCTAAAATGAAATTTTCATTAATGGATTAACTTGTCCTCTTGAGAATTTTTAAGATTGCACCTATTTTTGCCTGTCTGAAATTACTAATTGATTCCATATATATGCAAGTGTCCTAACTTTTTTAATGTGGGTGGGAATCCTTTAACAATTATTATTTTGATAATTTTGATAACAGATTTTTAAATAATTTTAAAAAAATATATAAAAATAGAAACAAAATTATAAATATATTGTTTAACTTATATATAGATTGTATTCAAATTTCATATAATTTAAGTATTAATTGTTACTCCATCAAAGACCATCAAAATTATATGACATTTACAACGGTCTATATATAACGGTTTTTGATGGAATATCAAATGATTCTTAAATTGTATAAAATTTGAAATACAATCAATTTATAAATTAAAAAAAAATATGTTTGTCAACTTTTTACTATTTTTGAGAATTTTAAAAATTATTTAAAAATTGATTGTTAAGTTTATCAAGATAATAATTGTCAAAAATCCTCTTCCTTTTAATATTTGGATTGAAGTTTCAGACTTCCAATTGTAAAATCCAGTTTGTCGAGCAGTTTGAAAATTTTGCATGCAAAAGAGATAAAAAGAGCTGGCTAAAATAGTTAATTTTTGTACTGTAATTTTTCTCCTCAATAAAAGAGAAAATGCAAAAAAAAAAAAAAAATAGAATTGCTGAAGCCTCAATCAATAGGAATTGATATTCATTTTAAAACTGATGATGTATTCCTAACTATTGATCAAGTACCCCCAATTAAACTATCACATCCTAAAAAATATACAAATGTGTGGTATTTGCTCTTTGCTTTCAACCAACCGGGTAAATAAATTTACGAACATTAAATCAAGAAAGATTATTACATATAAATTATACTTCACTAATGTTATATCCTGGAAGGAAGCAAAGAAAGAAAATAATTAAAGTCCTGCTCTCCATTTGAACTCTGGTTCAGTCAGAATTTGAATTTTGCCATGTATATTTCTCCATTTAGCTCCTTTTTGCACCTTATATTTCTTTTCTAGTAATTTAATTGCAATAGGATGCATGAATTATCACAAAGTAGGATGCTACATTTCACCATGAATAATAGCAGATTTAAATCCTATATAATTAAAAGTTTTGCAGAAATTAACAACAACGGTTCCATAGTGTAGTGGTTAGCACTCCAGACTTTGAATCTGGCGACCTGGGTTCGAATCCCGGTGGGACCTTATTTTTTTCCCTTTGTTTTGAAGGATGCAATTACTACTTACATAAACTTGCGAAATGTTAGTTTTAAGAGTTAAACTTATATGCATTCACATTTATTAAAGTGATCAATGGATTTAACTTTAAAATTTTATTGAATTGATTTAAAACGATGAATTTAAATCGTTAAAATCGATCTATTTCGTGAATTCTTGAATTCATTTAGTAAAAAGTTTCACGATTTATAAAAAAAAAATGAAAATTTGTAATGGTGCAAATTAACATAAAAGATTAATGAACCTAGTAATTTGTAGGAGTGGATTTACATGATTCTAGACTTAGGGAATAAATATAAAAATAAAGTTATTGAATTTTCTTAATGGAAGTACATTAATATAAAAATTAAACATTAAAAATAAATTCAATTGATCCCATACCTTCTTATAATTTATAATTAAATCCTCTACTGCTACATTGTTTAGTTTAGCATCATGGAATTGAGCTACATCCCAAAAGAAGAGATTAGAGAAAATTATTTTTTTTTATTGGAAAGAAATAAAGTCAAATGTGAACTTCTATAATTTTTTTATTTTTTATTTTTTACAAAATTGACTATGAAGCTTGAAAGCAGCTAGTGAGTTTCATGTTAATTTTGCTCGAATGACATTCCTTTTCAAGCTTCATGGACTATTTTGGTAAAAATATAATTCACATTAAGCTGCATTTTTAATGAGTTTACCAATTAATATCTAATTTTTTTTCAAAATAATGAAATTAACTTTTTTTTTATACTTTTGAATAGTAAGGAGACAGATAATGCGAAGTACATAAGATAATTAATTCACCTAAATAAAAAAAAGCGAGAGAATATTCCATAAGGTCTTATTTAAACTGGGGATAAATGAAGGATAAAATTATGATCTCCTCAGACAGAGGATAATTTTATCCTCTAATTATCTCAGTTATTTTGATATCAAACAAGACTTAAAAGTTAAAGCAACTCAATTAGACTTAAAAAAAGAGAGATTAAAGATTGGAAAATAAAGTCCCTTTTCATTTCTTTCTCTTTTAAAGAAGGTCTCTTTTTCATAATTGAATAAAAGAAAGATTTTCAATAATGCACTTGTAGGTTGATTAAAAAAATTACTTTTTAACAATTTTTACAATGATTTAAAAAATTAAAAAAATTGAAAATTAAGAAGTAATTGTAGGTATATCATTATGCACATAGATAGTTCAGGCCCATCAATAAAAAAATCATGTAAAATTAAATATTATTGATGATAAAAAAAAAGGATCAAGAATTTTGAACTATTGAAAATTTAGATCACTTTATTTATGTCCAAAATATAATATTTTGAATTTTAGACTATTAAAGTTTTAAATCACTTGAAATTTTGGACCGTTGAAACTTTTTATCAATTCTTATAGACGCAATATTTACATAATATATATATCATATATATAATATTATATTTAAAATTTAAATTATTTTTTAATGATTATCAAACTTATTAAAAAAACTTGTCAAAGTGATTCCCCTCCACGTACTGAATGCTATACAGTCAAACCTTCAAATTATTATGATATATATATATATATATATATATATATATATATATATATATATATATATATATATATATATATATATATATATATATATATATATTTTGACATAAGCATTCCATTAATTTTTTTTTACGAAATTTAAATTTATATTTTTTCGTAAAAAAATAAAATTTATTGTCACTGTATATTAGACCTGCAGTTAAGTTATTGTTAGTTATTATTACGATATCCAGTAAGTTGCCATTTGCCAACGCAGCAGATAAGTGTAAAGTAGTACAAAGCAGAAGTACAAATAACCAACAACACGAAAAGAAAAGAAAAGGTACTTTTCTCTCTCTTTTTTCCTCTCTCCGTTTCTTCCTTTTCTTTCTCTCACAGTTCTTCACTGGTAAAAGTAAAACCAGTCAAAAATTGTGAAAAAAAAGAAGGAAAAATATGAGCGCTGGATCAACGGGAAGCGCAGGGGATTCTAGAGTGGAGACGATTGCACGATTGGGGCAATGGCGGATCGACACCTTCGGACCTTGTTCATACCGCCGATCTGATTCCTTCAAGCTTGGAATTTGGAACTGGTAACTTCTCTCTCTCTCTCTGAGTAAATTTTTCTAATTTTGTTCCGCGAAGATGAGAATATTGCATTTTCAACTCCATTTAACATCTCGAGAAGTGTTATCTGTACTCAGAGTAGGACGACATGCTGAGTTTTCAACGATTAGCATGAAAGTTGGCTTCAATCCGGAACTGGTACTTCGGTTCAAGTGTAGTATGCTATATGATTAAACTAATTGAACATGATCTGATAATGATTGATTTAAATTGTGTGAATTTAGCTCTAGAATCAGTTAGGGTATCACTGCCTTGTATTACTTAGTATTATCTTTCTGTAATAAAACCCTAGTTAAAAATTGCACGAATAGGTACCTTTCAGTGGAGAAGAATCGGGTGATGCTGATTAGATTGTACCCGGAGCCGTGCCGACTTGCCAAGGAACAGCCTCCCTTGGCTCGATTTGTGCTTCGTGTCTCCAACACAGCACCGGCTCGCCGCTGCTGCATCTCCCCTGGTACCTTACATATTTTATCTGACCATTTGTTTTTTTTTCTGATAACCGGAATTATGTTTATTTTCACAGGAACATTTATAACTTTTAGTTTTATTTTATCTTCTAGTTCATGAGAAAGTACTGCGTGGAAGCGATGACTTTGTCTGGCAAGTAGATTCCATGTTTCACGGACGTTTCACGGTTGATGTAGAGTTTCTAGACCTAAAGATTGCCAGCATAAATGTAAATTATGTCCCGCTTTTATGTAACATCTTTTTTCAAAAATTTGAACTTGAATTAGACTTAGGTAAAGTGCCAGCTTACCAGATCATTCCTGGGTAAATCTACTCTGGTTTCACCTAATTGAGCCGTTAGGTAAGATGTAAAGTAATGCAAGGGTTACCAATTTTATTCTAACTATCAATTTCTTTTTTCTGAATTTTCCAACAACATATGGATGTCTTGCAAAGCCAATTATTGCCTTCCCTTTGACTTACTTGAAACAGACAATTGCTGAGAATTTATGGGTCTTTTGCAAATTTTATCCAGGGAGGTGAGCCAAGCCCAATATGGCCTGATGAATGCATGCTGCAATCTCTGGCGAGCCGAAGCAGCCTTCGATGCCTCTCGCGCATGCTCTCAGAGTCGATCCACACTGACCTGACGATTCGCACCTCTGACGGAGATCTGCGGGCCCACAAAGCAGTGCTCTCGTCGACATCTCCCGTCTTTGCGAGCATGTTTGTCCATGACCTCAGAGAAAACCAATTGTCGACCATAGACATCAATGACATGTCGCTGGGCTCCTGCTCTGCCCTCCTTGGGTACATCTATGGGGACATCAATCAGGACGAGTTCTGGAAACACCGTGTGGCGCTGCTGGCTGCAGCCGAAAAGTACGACATCACTGACCTAAAGAACTGTTGTGAGGAGAGCCTGGTCGAGGACATTGGGCTGGGAAATGTGCTGGAGCGGCTTCAGGAAGCATGGCTGTACCAGCTCACCAGGCTCAAGAAAGCGTGCATGAGTTATCTGTTTGAGTTCGGGAAGATTCACGATTTGAGAGATGAGATCAATTCATTCTTCAGGCAGGCCGATCGAGAGCTCATGGTGGAGATGTTTCACGAGATACTTGGTGCCTGGAAACCTATCTAGATCTTGCAACTTATGGAAGTAGACAAACCCGTATATTGTTTATATATCGAACGGTTATTTTGTGTAACATCAGACATAATACCGCATATGTGCATGATATATATTATCAGGTGAACAAGTTTATGTGCGTCCAACATGCAATTCACTGACGTGAAACTATTTATATTTAGTTATTTAGTATTTACCATTGTAAATAAATGTTTGTAACTACAGTAGAATTGTTCATGTGCACCGTAACAATTATTTTTTCATGTGATCATCTCTTGTTGATACTTTTTATAGTTATCACAATATTTTTTTTATGATAATTTGCACAACTACTTGTACAAAATAATAATATATTTTTTAGCATCTTCTTTTAATTATTGATTGCGGACATTTGAAATAACATTGCAAATCCAACTGTCTTCATTTCTACAAAAAATAGCAAAAAAAAATCAAGAAAGCAAATAATTGAAACTGAATTAAAAAAATAGAAAAAAATATGGACAAATTGCCTTGTAATGAGAAAACTAGAAGAAAATCAAGAAAGAAATAATTGAAACTGAATAAAAAGAAGGAACAAATTTCATCTAATACAATAACTACAGAAGTTATCTGATCTCTTTACCATATCACTATAACAAGTTAAACAGGAGGGAAACAGATCTCTTTATCAAGACACGCCTCTTAAGTCTTGACCACCTAAATAAGGATATATATATATATATATGTATAATTTTAAGAAAGAGAACGGTCGCGCCAAATTAAAACGGATAGTCTGTTGTTGGTATTGACATTTATTAAGATTCACATGAAATGCAACATAAGATTTGTAATATAATACCTCATACTTCCATAATTCTATTAGTTACTAATTATATTAAATCAGATGGAGAGGATGAAGAAGATGGAGAAGAGGTTCATCCACTGACATGGAAGTGCAGATTGCAGATTGCACTGGATGTCATTAATGGATTGAACTACCTTCATGATGGACCTGAACTAGAAAAAATAATAATCCATTGTGACCTAAAGCCAGCAAATATCCTCCTGGATGAGGTACCTTTTAATTACATATACTATTCTATAACAAGATAGGCAAGAAACTCTATAACAGACATTGAAGCTCTCTCTCTTGTACTATGATATGAGAGCCTAGTGAGTATACGTACAACCTCTTTCTTACTCATCTCACCGAATTCCATCTCTTGCAATAAAAAACAGAGTATTGTCTACTCATCTTTTAGTAATGTTCCCAGTGATATTTTTTCTAAAGAAATGTGAATAAACAGACATGCCATGGGTAACATTTTATGTTAATTAGCTTTTGGTAAAGATTTCTATTTTGCCCTGTAGATTCCTTTCTTTTTTCCATGAAACCCCAATTCAGTCGAAATTTTTTTTTACATGCTTTCTCTTATTGAGAAATTCTCTTACTCCGATCAATAAAATGTTTTTGGGTTTTTTTATTTTATTATAGAGCCTTAATGCTCATATAACGGACTTTGGCTTCACTGTGGAGATGAAGAAAGGAGAGACTGACATACTAAGAACTAATCAGGATGGGGGGACCTTTGGTTACATGGACCCTTGTCTTCTTACTACAGGTAATCAAGAATATAATTATTAGGAAATAAAAATAAGACTAAAGATCTGTTTCCCATAACAGATTTTTTGTAATAACTAATGACTTAATTTAATGGTGCATGTAGGGACAGTGGCCCCATCATCTGACATCTATGCATTTGGAGCCATTTTACTTGACTTAGTCAAGGGAAAGGATATTCTACCTAAGATGGTAGATGGAGAAGTCACTACTGACTATATCAATGGGATCAAGGATCGTAAATTGGGATCCGTTCCTTTGGAGGATTTAAGAGAGTTTATAATGTTGGCCAAGAACTGTCTGAAGTATGAGAGGTCAGAGAGACCTTCAATTGAAGAAATTGTTGAAGTTCTCGAGAATATCATGGGTAGGAGTTAGCGGTTGGTATGTTTGGAGCTTAATTTCTATTTGGAAATAGAAAGTATTAGGCATCACACTCATAAAAAATTTGGTCTCTATTAATTTTAACTTTCAAAAATATATCTCATCAATAAAAACAGATTACAAAGTTCAAGTCGCATAGATCCTCATTTTCTTGCTACTGGAGCATCGCAATGATTTGTCTAATGACTTGGATGACTGGTCGGTATTTTTGAGAACTCAGTATAGTGGAGAGAAATATTTGATATGTCACTCATTCATTATTCATTGTTTTTTTGCTTATCACAATAAATATTTGGTGGAAATATTTTCAGGATTGGGATTCCTTCTTGTTTCTTCTTTTAATCAATAAAAACGCAAAGGATTTCACTCTTTTTTGTTTTTAATTGATCACACCAACCATGGAGATGAAATGGAGAGGCAGGGGGTATTTATAGAATAGAGTTTGAAGTCTTATGAAGCTAAAAAATGTGGCAAATTTGCTCATGGTTTGCTCTGAATGCTTAAACCTGCTTTGAATATATTAAACACCTTTTGACTGTATTAGAAAAAATCTATAAAATGTACATGAATTATAATGATTCTATGGCAAGGAAAAAGATAACTCATGTCTACAGTTATATTAGAAAATTGTGCTAATTTATTTAACCACTTTAAGATTTGTATGATCATATTTATCTCGGAAACAACAAGAACTAATCTTGCTGTCTTTTTTTTTTCTACTGTTTTTCTCTTCAATGCAGATTTTTTTTTTGTAACCTTTTGATTATTGGATGATGTTAAATAATAATATTTTGTAGCAGAAAAATGCTTTGATCATGCATAAATGTGCTAGATAGATTGTTTTAATTTTAATTCTTTTTGCACTTGTATTTAAGATGATGAATATTTAAACTCATAAAAGAATAAGTTTGTTACTTTCTTTGTATTCATGACCAAACAATTTTAGGCGCACTATTTGTTTTATAAAAATATCATAAATATTTTGGGTGCCTTGATTTGCAATATGAAATTTATGCTAGCTTCATTGCTGTAATTTATTAAGAGTATTTGATTAGAAGTTCTCTTTTTTGAAATAATTTCAGAATACGAAATGATATGTTTTAATCAGGGCTAATAAATATGTTCATTTGAAGCAAATTAATTCAATTGATTTTTCTAGAGAAAAGTACATGACAAGAAGCAAGAATCCTGCTAAAAATTTAGGTGTACTTTGATTCATGTATGAAATGAAATATTAATGCAAGAATCTCTATGAATAGAAGATGCAAATAGTGATTTAATGGCCTACCACATGTTTTGAATTTTATAATTTGATTTGACTAAAAAATTTAGTATATAAAACTTCTATGGATTTTCTTAGCTGCTAAAACTTGTTGTAACAATGCACAAAAGTTATAGAATACAAGCTTTTTATATTATGTAACATTAAAACCTTATTTTATTAAATAAAGAGGGTAATTTTTAATGAAAAATAAAAGATTTTGTTAATCTCATGTTGAATTTTCTCATAATTTGCATTATGAAATGAAATAAAATATTTCACTAATCCTAAATGAGACAAAATATTCAAAAAACAGTCCCAACATAAACAATTCGAGATTAACCCCTATTGGGTTAATCTCGAATGGGTACCGACCTAAAGGGTTAGTTGTCTAGCTATTAAGAACCATATTTTTTTAAGAGAACTTAAAGGTGCTAAGATCATTAAAATTATACTCTAATTTATATCAAAACTTAGAAATTAAAAAATCAATAAAAAAGCAATAGACCAAAACATAGCTAGCAACCTAATTAAATTAAAAGATGCATGCAATATTTTCAAGTTGATTCATGCTGATTAAATATTTTTTTAATAGTGCCAATCTTTGATGATAATTAAAGTGCGTCCACATTTAATGAAGGAGAGCAAAGAATTTTTTTAAAAAAGTTAGATATTTGTAATTATAATTTAAAATTAGAGAAAGGATAAAACCCCCTAACTATAATCCCCCGATTTTGTCCCCAAGTTAGTCAAATCTCCCAATAAGATTTCCGACATTATTTTTGCCTTTTTATCGCATAACTGCTTCACAAAAAAAAAAAAAAAATGATCATATCTTGTTTTTCCAACTCTTCACAGCTTTCTCTTCTCCAATACTATAGTTTAATTTAAAGAAGAAAACTAATACTACCCTAATAGGTTATTTTTTTTATTTGACAAAGTGGAGTAAAATTAAAAGCAATAAGAGTTAAATCACTCTAAGGTATTGATGTTTGGTAATAGTGAAATAAGTAAATGAAATAATAGGAATAAAATATGTTAAATGTTATAAAATTTGGTGACTTAATTTTTTACTTCACTTCTATAAGTGCTTTAATTTATTCATATTAAATCGTCTTCATTTGATACATTAAAGCGATTTAAAACACTTACTCTATCTTTACTCCACTTGCCAAACATATCCTATATGTTTTTTCTTGAGTTAATCATGGTGAAATTTTTTTGCACTTGTTGAAATCTTAATATATAATGCTTAATCTTATGTACTTCATCTATATATAAAAAAGTCATTTTTGTACATGCCAGAAAATATCAAAATTCATCTCTCTAAATTATATTTGTGACCTCAAATGCCTTGGATCAAAAGACTTGTATAAGATAATAAATGTGTTTGCATCAATAGAAATTAAGATTTTTAAGATTTGATATAGACACTTCAATGCAGAAGATAAAAATGTTTTTTAAAGTTTTTTATTTCTATATATTTATTCTTGTTATTTTTTTACAATTATTAAGACTCATCAATCTAATGAATTTTTTTATTTTTTGTTGTTATCTTTTTTATACATAAGGATTGAACAGTTAAAAACAATTTATACTCTTAATAGATATCATTTTTGTTTTCATTTTTCATGAATAAACTTTATCCTTTTATTAGGATAAAGATTAGAATTTTATTAGTGTAAAGACCTAGATTATTAGATATAAAGACTATTGACACAAAAGATAAATAAATTTGAAACTAAATATTAATACAATTGAAGTTTATCTCTCTTGGCATGTTTTGTTTTGAAAAGTATTTATCTACCAAAATATTAATATTTGAGCTTTTTGGTATTAAGATTTCTAATAGAAACTTTAAACAACTAAGATTGTGCTAATATAAATACTTTAATATTGCTAATATTAAGACTAGTGTAAGTATTAATATTTATATGTTGCTATTATTAAAATTTTGCGCATGTAGTATTAAGACTTGTAAACTGATAGTATTAAATGTTAGAGTTTTACGTATTAATACTACTCAAAGTAGTAAGACTTTGGCTCTTCTAGATAAGACGTGTATAAATACTTTGATATTGCTAATTTTAAGCCTTTGTGTGCGCAAGTATTAATACTTATATGTTGCTATTATAAAGACTTTGTATAGTTTAATTATAAATATTAATGATTTTCACTATTAATACAATCTCTTTCTTTTTGTTTTTCAAAAATTGAAATATCAATATTTTTTAGTATTATGACTTGTAAACTGAAAGCATTAAACATTAGACTTTTAGGTATTAATACTACTCAAACTGCAAATACTACTTTTAAGACATGAATTTTCATAGACAGTGTTAAGATTTTTCTTAGTGTGAGTATATACTGTTTGTAGAAAGCATTAATAATTCTATTAATAAGTCACTGCTTGGGAGAGGGCGTTGAAGAGTTTGTAAGAATATGATCGCTGAAAGTATTAAAATTTATTATGTATAAGTGCATATACGGTTGATACAAAGTATTAATAGCTAGATGATAAGTGTTCCGAAAAATGATGATGTTGAAGAGTTTATAATAATATGATTGTTGAAAATATTAAGACTTATTATGTGTAAGTGTATATACTGTTGGTGAGGAGTATTAATAGTAAGATCTGGTATTCCAAAGAATGAGGATGTCCTCGTTCTTGGGAATAAAGACTGGTCAAATATGGGGGATTTCACCAGAGAATTTGATTTGAAGGATAAATATCGGGAGCCATTTCTATCCCTGAATAACTCTCTTTTTTTTAACAGGTATTTTTCCTCCCCCGAATTATTTTCTTTTTGGTCTCCTCTTCTCCTCCCGCCTGCTCTGCCCCCACACCTCTCCAAACACGTTATTTTTTTTCTCTATTCTTCCCCAGTGCGAGTTACCTCTATTTTCTTCAAACTCAATCAATTTTCTAGTCTCAATTAGATCAGTGATCTCTTTCATCTAATCTATTAATTCGAAGAGAGAAAGAAAGTGTTTCAAAATCATTTGAAAGGCACTAATTTTGATGACAGAGATATACAATCCTCTACTCTAGCAATCAATAATAAAATGAAAACCTTCTAAAATCGAATTTTATACATTTGGTGCTCGTAGAAGTCCAAAGAATGGATTGGTAAGAATAGAAATTACATACAAGCCTTTCATGAATGAAGACCACAAAGTCATACAACAAAATAAAATTGGATTTTACAGTCTGATTGATGGGCACTAGAAGAAAGAAAAAAGATACTTATGTACAAAGAGTTTAGTACTTTTTATAGTTATTTTGAATATGTAGTATAGTGATTTGTTTGTATGAACTATAATGATTTTTATGTTTCTTTGATATTAATCCTTTATACTTACAATGTAATAATTTGATAGTTGAAGTATTAATATTTTTTTTGTTTATGATTTTATAGTATTAAGGAGTTCGCTGTTTTATATAATGATATTTATAGCTAAGTATTAAGTCTTTCAATAGGTGATATATATTTACTTATATAAGGTATGAATATTTGTCAGAGTTGAATGTTTCATATAATTTTAATACTTTTTTAGTTTCGTATTATGATTTTCTAATATTGATCGACGATCTTGTACATAACGCAATATTTTGAATAGTTAGTATAGATTCGTCTAATGAGATATTAAAATTTGTTATTTTTATTAATTGAAAAAGTTAGAAATATGCATTTTGCACTGTTTAAGAACACCTAGTGTAGTAAATATTTGATCTTTGTTTATTAAGTATTAAGATTTTTTGTTTATAGTATTAATTGATGATCTCGTACATGACGTATTAATTATTTTGGATAGTTAATATATAGACTTATCTAATGAGATATTAAAATTTTGTGATGATGCAAGCAGTAAATGGCAGAACAACTATTAAGACTTCTAGTTTCTCAAGAACCTTGAAGTCTTAATACTTACGGTCAAATTGGGAGATTGACTGAAAAATTTTACTTGAGAAACTATTATCAGGTTCCTTAAAATTATTGGTTAGAACAGTGAAGAGCTAAAGAAACTTTATTATGAGTGAAAAGACTAGTACAGATGTGTGATATATATTTTGCAATGGTTTGTAGATTGACATATAGTTTTCTCCAAAAAAAAGGAAAAGAAAATTCCCAATAAAACAACATCACGAGCATCTCAACAAAATATTCAAAATATTGTCAACTATACAGTTACCATGGAGTCGGAGTGACCCAAAATGATGGAAAACGTTTATCCTGAGCATTTCCATTGTAACGGCAAGTATAATTCTTTGCAATATTAAACACACCTATATAAGGGTCACCAAGCAGTGTATCAGAGGGATCTTCTGTGAAGTAGATGGAGTTTTCCCTGCCACGGTACATTTGTGCCGGTAGGGAGAAGGAGCTGTTGTTTCCTATGAACAATAAGTGATCACCTATGGAGTCTATCTTAACCCATACATGCTGTATATTTGAACATGTCAAGGACAAATCGAGTTTTTTAAGTGAATAAACTTCAAATCTATTGGCTCTTGTTCTTGAGAGTAGTAATAGACGCCCTGATGCCATGACCAAGTATTTCAAGCTAAACAAATTGAAGCCACACAGGCTATAATTTCCCATGAAAGTATTTTTTGTTGAATTTGGAAACGTGATGTCGCAAGACATGGAAGCACCCCTGTGGTTAGTGGCATAAAATTTTCCTTCGTGATATATCACGTCACAAAGTGCTGGTAAACAGACTTCGACATTCGTCCATTTTTTATCTCCAATCCTACAATAGGAGAGTTGCTTCATAGATCCGAATATGGCCATTATGATGCAATCTTGTTTTGATATTGCCGGGTTCGTCGATATAATTGCTTTGTGTATATAGCAAAGTCCGTCAAGAGGAACATCTGGTTCACCATCACGGTCATTTATTCTCAATGTGAAAGTGTTCACAGAAGGAAGTTGTATCACACGTCTTGTCAATGGGTTCAGAAGGCTTATATCCACGCCGTTAGTGTCTACTAGAACAAGCCAGCCCCATGAAGATCCACAAACCCACTTGTTAGCTGCCTCCGGCAAAAAGATTTCATCGCTTGCTAGTTCTCCACTCATTGTAATAAACTTGCATGAGTTCGAACCGGACTCGGTAGCATTAAGCAGTAGGATCGGAACTCCAAATGGTACATTTCTAGGGAGATCACAGAAAAGATTGAAATACATTGACCGCCATGATTTGCAGACCGCAACAAATGATGGAAGATTGTGGCATATTATCTTGATAATCTCATCCAATATGTCCTCAGGTAGATTAGCCCAGTCTCTAGCTACCAATGCTAATTAAGCAACAACACATTTTGAGTTATTGTTCTTATATTAACTCTTTGAAATAATTTAATCACAAGCATAATATAATTTAAGAAAAATAAATGATTCAAGAGGTGTATTTTATGTAATTAATACCAACCTTCCGGAGTATTTATCAAAAATCGGATGAGAAAAATAACATAATAAAAATGATCCAGTAAGAAAAATTCTCACCTGGACTAGAGGACCTGGTGATCAGATGCTTAGGGCATTGGATTTTCTTCTTTCGCCATTTAAGATTGAGCTGTATTAGCTTGAGCATTTGTCTTAACATGGCTTGTTGATGCTCCTAGAATTTGTAAGCTTTTTTAAGAAAGAGGAGGAGAGAGATTCAGGTATCATGGTAAACAGAAATATTTATAGCATCGTCTTTTCTTAAAAAAAACAATGACACCTATTTAATTAAAATTAGAAGTATGCAAAAAGTTAGATATATGCTTGAAACAACCATTAAAAGTTGTTGACATACGTTGTCTCTCTTAAAATTTTTGTTCAAAAAATAAATACACCAAGGTTCAAATGGTGTTAATGTATATCATACATAATTAATTCTAAATTTGTTCTTATATAATCATGCACTTCAGAATGACAATAAAGATGTATAATCCTCTTAACGGTTCCAATGAAAAATATAAACAAAAATATAATATATTTTTGTAATTACACTAAATTCAAATTTTATAAGATATTTTAAGTCATGATAACTTAATTTTTAGCCAAAATTGGGTGTATACCCATCAAAAATTTACTATTTGGAAATTTACCCATTAAAACTCCAAATTAAGATATTTATATTAGTGTAGTGATCTAGAAGTCAAATATATTTAGTTCATATAATCTGAACGATTTGTATATATTATATATATGTTCATTTCATTCGTTGAGTTATCTTTATTTATTAATCTTTTGGGTTGAGGACCTAAAATTTAAAAGTTAATAATAAAATATAAAGATTATTCTAAAGTATTCCTCACTTATTACAGAAGAAAATCAATTGGACAGGTAAAGTTGGTATGTAGATCAATGTGATATTTATGTTTTATAAATCATGTAATAATCGTCATTAGCTAAATCACACAAATATATATTGAAGAACATGACATTCGACTCGACCCTCAGATGAGACATCATAATTGTGTTAGTGAAATTGATATTTCATGTGTGTCTTAATTCTAAAGTATGAGATTGTATATTTTTTTACATTAGAAATATATGTTTGTAGATATTATCCAACATTGACCGTAACTTACAGCTATACTGATTCTATTTTAGTATGTATTTATTGTGCAAAGAGAATATATTAATCAAGAATATTGATGTTCCTCACATATGTCATTATATGACTGATGGTATTTATTTGTCACTTGACGAAATGATTTAGTGACTGTGCATATGTGACTAAGTGTTAATTATTATTACTTATGTCGTTTGGAGAATCAATAATATAATGAATTTATAAGGATGATACAAGCTTACCTTGAATTTATTAGGGATATCATGTGACAAGATAAATATTGCTTCAGTATAATGATAGCATATGGTATATATCATTTGTCATCTGGATAAATGTGATGTACATTGCTAAGTGCCGCTCACATCTTATAGGTTGAAATTATTCCGATACTATTGCCAGATGACATAGATCACAACAAGAAAAAGTGAGCTAGAGCAAACAAGTGATGCTTGAGAAATATCATTGGATTACAAACTTAACCCGATGTTTGTGGGATAAACATCAACCTCTTAATTGGATCTCAGACGGAGCTGTTGTGGGCCGTAGTATGGTGTCACTGTCACGACATTGGGTGTTAGGGGTGCAACGCATGCTCCTATCATGGGGTGATATGAGGTGATGTTGTGGTGCGCAACATAGTGCTGCGAGCCATAACAAAAGTATTACGAGCCGTAATAGGTGTCATGGGATATGACATAAGTTGACACAAGCTATGATAGGATGATATTTTAGCACCAAGTGTCACAGGCCGTAATAGGTTGGTTACGACAACAATTACGTGCTGGGTTAGTTCAAGATGTGGTTTCAAAGAATTGTATGCATTAGTAGAGGGCTAGAGGCTATGTCCATATATCAGAACTTGATAACACAAATTGAAACTTAAAGCGATAAATCAAATTTTGAAGGCTATATTAAACTGAAGTGTTGATGTTTTTGAAACTAACACTACATTCGTTTGAAATTACCAACAATTTGTCACTAGATTACTTTATACAATGATAGCAAGCAATTGATTAACCTTTTTGATATGGAAGAGGAAGGAGGATGCCCGATTGAATTTGCTGTTAATCTCAGAATGACAAGCATACACTATCAGAAAAAAAGATTTTGGCATCGGTTCTAAAATGCATTCAGCACCGATTATGGTACCAATGCCAATGCAATGGTCGTTGAAAGTTAATAACGGTTGTTTGAATAATCATTATTAAAAGTAAAACTTTCAGGATAGGTTATTAACCAAAATCTGTTTTCAAAAGTTCACTTTTTGCATCGGTTATTAACAAATAACCGTTGCCAAAGTTTCACTTTTCCCACCGGTTATTAATAAATAACCGGTGCCAATTCTTTGTTTTTATTTTAGAAAAACACTTTATAGCCATTGTTTTTTTTAAATAACCAGTGTAGAATGTATTCTTTTTTTAATAACTTGTTCATTTTCTATAATTAGCCCGGTAATTGTTAGTCGAAATTAGGTATATGTTATATAACACAATCACAAAATTCTAACTTACATATATGATATAACCTAATAATTACATATAAATAATATTCACACAATCACAATATTAAAATCATACAATCACATATTTCAAATTCACACAATTAATAAACAAAAAATATAGTTTCAATGTAGAAAATTAAATAGTGTAAGTAAGAAATCTCGCAACCATATTTCGTGCCTCCTCCATGTCACTCAGAGAGTATGATGGGGGCTCCATAGTTTGTAAAAAGAAAAAACAAATATTATCAGTACCTCCAATCCTAACTTAGAAAATTTTGAAATTACAAAACTTAAAATAAATCAATTTCTATATGTATGTATATATTATTAATTAGTATCCTTTATTAAAAAAATATTTATTTTCAAAATTTAATAATTTTAGTAATTTCTACATGCTTTATAAAATACAGTCAAAGTTGAAAAATAAAAAAATATAATTTCAGACGATATATAAAAAAAATATCTAAAATTTCAAAAATTATTAATGAAATATCGAGTTTCAAACATGTGTAACTTTTGATAGGAAAGTCCACAAAAAACATTTAATATCTTTTCGAAAGACTCGTAAAACATCGTCTGAGACTCTATTTTCAGGCCCAAAAAATGTTGTCAGGCCCTTTAAACTTAGATTTTAATTTTCTGAAATTTTGGGATTTTTTATATGTCGTCTGAAATTATTATTTTTTATTTTCAATTTTCACTGTCCTTTATGAGGCATGCAAAAATTATTGAAATGTAAAAATAAAATTTGCAAATATTTTCAACTCCTTCCACCTTTTTATCCAAACTAATTCATAATCATAATTACATAAACTAACAACATCTAATATAAATTAATTACATAAACTAATTATATAATATAACAATTTAACCATAATTAAACTAATAATTTCTAACATAAACTAATTACATAAAAAAAATTAGGGTACTAACCTTAAGAGAGAGAGAGAGAGGCAGGAAGAGAGGTGAAAATAGCAGCTCGGATGGGATGCTGGGCGCGGCGGAGAAGGGTTGTGCGAAGCAGCTCAGCTGGGAGAGAGACAGAGTTTGAGAGAGAAATAGTATAGTCGGGAAAGAGAGAGAGAGACAGGGTTTTAGAACTTAGAAAGCCTAGCAGGGAGTGAAGGGATTTAAGGGACAACTATAAAAAAATCGAAATCAAGCACATTCAGCATTGGTGGTAGATTTCCCTCCAAAATATTCAGCATCGGTTACTTAAAAAAAATCATTTCGGAAAGTTAAAGAAAAATTAAAAAAAAAAGATTCAGCAATAGTTACCAGTAAAAAACCATTTCTGAAATTTGAACATTTGACACTGATTTTCTTATAATAACCATTGCCGAAAGTTAGAAAAAAACTAAAAAAAAAAAATAAAGATTCAGCAACGATTATTAATGAAAAACTGTTTCTGAAATTTGAACATTCGGCACTAGCTTTTTGTAGGAACCAACACTGAAAGTTCTTCGATTTATTTATTTATTTTCTGAGCAGTAATTTGGGAACGGTTATTTCCTAACAACTGTTTCTAAAGATTTCAGAAAAATTTCCAAATTACCGCCAAACACTTTCATTAATGGTTTTCTTGAGTAATTGCTACTAAAAAGACATTTACAAAAGTTATTTTTATGGCAGTGATACTAGGTACTCCCACAATGCAACTAATCACCTTTTCAGAAACTTGCACTACATCAGCTAACGCAACAAGCAAAGCCATAGTAGTATACAAGTATGAAGGATTGAAAACAAAGAGATGAAGGACATTTATATCTTTTAAATCTTTTTATAATATTTAATGTCAATTTGTGAAGATAAACCTTTCATGGGCATGTATCCAATGGATTAAGAATTTGATGGGTAAATATATTAATTTTAAGTTTCGACGGGTAAATTTCCAAATAGTGAAGTTTCCAAATAGTGAAGTTTTTTTGCAGAACCACCTATGCGAGAAGAATTATGAGGCTGCTATTGGGAGATCAAGTGTTAGATAAAAATAAATTATGACCCCGATATTTGATTTAGTTTTTTATGTTAAATAGGCGGCTAATTTAATGACCAGTTGTTAGAGGAATTATTGGAGATACAACTTTTGCATTAATTATTAATACGTTTCATTCAAACGCTTTAACTCAATTAAAAGCCAATATTTCTTGTGCTGAACGTATGGCCATTTGCTCATTTAAAGCCATATGTATTTATGGCATTGATTATCAATTATTTCTATGACTCTATAAAAGCAATTGAGAGGTCGCTTTAATATATGAAGAAAAACTTGTTTTATACGTCTCCAATTTCTGCCTTAAACCACCGGTCAACAAGAGAATTTTTATTCAATTCTCATTATAAAAATGTATGCTTAATTATATGCTTGAAAGTGAAATGCGGTCGTTAGTAGCCTCCTTGAAGCTGTGACCGACTAGGAGGAACAAATGGTCATTGCAGGGTTGTAGTATCTCTATTAGTGCATACGCTGGAAATCCTCGCACGCGGAGGGGTGATAGCGCTGTTAGCTCAATACATTTTGCATTATCGATCACAGGTCATTTCTAAACTCATCTTATTTATATTATTTTATTATTTCATACTGTTGTCAATGCAGTTAAATTGACTATTATTATTATTTGGTAGAGACATCAAATATTAACTTGATATTGTATACAATTAAATTTAATTTTATTAAAAAAATATCTAACATCAAGCACAAAATTTTAATCTCTAGTAATTCTCATAAAAAATCAAAACAAGCGAATCGCCAATAATATGCTAATTGTCGTGTCTTTTATATATGAATATCTTCCACTATAAAGAAAGAACAGAATACTGTTTTCTTAGACAACCACATCACCTCTTTTTTAAAAAACGTTTGATTTTTTCATTCAATGATTTAGATCTCTTCTATGAAGAGACTCCTCAAAACGCTGAAATAAAAATAAAGAAATAAAACCCTCTTTCTTCACATCTCTTTGCTCCAGTCGTCATCTTCTCCGAAGAGACAAACAAAGAAAGAAAATAAAATCTCCCTATAATTTCTTCTTCCTTGTGTCCCTGATCATATCTCTTCGTTCACACTTCTCCATTCTACCTCGCTCTCTTTCTCCTGTTCTTTTCGCCTTGGCCTATCTATCTTGAGAAATGCACGCGTCTCCACTCGCTCTCTTACGGACAACAGTTTTTCTTCTCCCTTTCCCACACCGCACCAACTTTCGATCCGTCAGTCAAAGGTAAATTGAAGATTTTTACTAACTTCAAATTACAGTGTCAAGTTTTCGTTGTTTCATTATTTTTATACAACATGCATTATTTTTTTGTTGTTTATTCTCCCGATCCTAAGGGAATTATCATTGGTCAGAACTAATGTGATGTCTTCGAACCTAAAAGGACAAAAGAGGTAAAAAAATATTGTGCCTTTATTTTCGCTGCGGTAATTAAGGTTATTAGATGATAAAGCCCCTATAATTGTGGTTTCCTTATGACAATTTATTAATCAATTGATTCATTCATTTAATGATTTAAGGAATTCGCTCAAGTTGGCATTGAAACTTTTGTAATACAGGATGGATAATATATGAAGGCTTGCTGGCGAATTTTGGTATAAGTTCTACTGCCAATGACTATTCAAGGATAACTATAATGTGAGGGGATAATTTATGCTTCTAAGAAGGATAAGTGTTCTTGTATTTAGAATCCGGTCCATACTTATTTTCTTATTTTTTCTACTTATTCTTTAAAGTTTACTTCAAATTAAGAATTACGATTGTTTTAATATAATTGTTCTCTCTAGAAAAGTCCCGTGTATTGCATGGGTTGTATGCTAGTTTTGATGTAATTTAGAGACACTTTTAAGACTTTTGAAATTTATAAAATCCTAATTCCTATTGTGGAGGATCGCAAGCGTATAATTTACCGATGTAGTAATTGCGGTGCCGAACCACGGGATAACTTAAATCACCGATTTTTACTACTTCACTAAGCCAGACTTACAAATTTTGGTTGAATCTTAAATTAAAACTAAATAAAAATAAACAAGATAGCAATGACTTGGGATTGAAATCAATAGAACAAAGTCTAAGGGTTTTGAATCTTTCTATCACTCAGTGATCCAATTGTACTCTAGTTTGCACTTTCTAATATTTTTCCAAGTTCATGAGGGTTTTCAATCAGAAAATAGTATTAGCTAACATTCTCATGTCTTAATATCTTGGCTAAATCGTTTAGGTTTCTTCGCTAGTTTGCTCACCCTTTAAGCCTAGGTCCCCATTAAGTTCTTCACTGGCTTTAGTTTCACTAACTACTCGTACTTCACCTTGCGGTGCTTTGTACAAATACCCTAGTTCTACCACGGTCTCCCCTTAGGTTTTAGGCTTAATTGTTACGTATTTGACCTATTTCCTAAGTTCATTTCTTAGATTTTCCGAGTTTTTCGCATCACCTTTCGGTAACTCACCTAAAACCCTAGGATATCTTGTTGTGCAAGTCCTTTTAAGTTCAGCTATTGTCGAACCAAATCTATCTAATGAAATTTGTTAAGCAGGTTTCTTAATAGTACAAGACTTCATTCGAGCATCACACAAATAAAATTTATCATCAAGAAGCAAATCAAGTATTTTAGAATTAAAAAGCACAAACCGAGTAAAATTAACTCAACCGAGTTTCAAATACATGTCTAAACCTCTAGAGTGGTATTTAGCCTCTCATAAGTACACAAACAACAAAGTATTTCATTGCAAATTCAGAGTTCATGATAGAGAAAATAGAGAAAAGACTTATGCCCAAAATTCCGTTCAATCCTTTGCCTAGCTCTCGAAATCACCTTCAAAACTTGTGCTAAACTCAAAACTTTGTTGCTCTATGCTGAATTCAGTCAATTATTGCAGCCAGCAAAATTGGCTTTCGGTACATATGCTCTTCTGGCTTGACAAGGAACTTAGCGGTTTCTCGTCTTTTCTCGTCACAAGCTCCATTCTACATTGCTCCATTCTACATTTGAACATGAAACTACAACAGTATCTCAAATTCAGTGTAGAATTAAAATAAATTGCTCGAAAACAAAATAATTCGGTTCAATTTTGGAGTTTTAACCCTATGGAAAAATATATAAAATTGAGACTTATCGAATCCCCCCAAATTTAAACCTTGTTTGTCCTTAAGCAAGTTTTAATTCGAAGGCCAAGGCTAGTCTCTAAACTAAACCAAGTTTTCTAGCCTAAACCTAAATGATAAAAAATTTGAAAGTTTTTTAAAAGAAGACAAATTCAAATAGCACGTTTCAAATGTTTTTGGGAAAAGTATCAGGATTTTTCATCGTTTTTGGTTCACACCACAGGTGTTTTACTCTAGAAATATACCCCACAGTTCCTCATTTTCACATTGCCCCATACCTTATGATTTTATAAAGGATCAAAATTTTTGTAATACCGCCTCCTTTTACAATTTAAACCAATTTTCAGAAAATCCATGAAAAGAGAAGTAAAAGTGTTACTCTTGAAAATTTTTCATTTCATTTTTTTTTCTTTTTTTTTCGTGCGAGTGCTCATGGTGGTGCCACATAACCCTCGACTCTAAACCCTATCCACCTAAACCAGTAGAATACACTGCCGATGCTGTACAATCTCTTGTATTAGTGACCTATTTATTTTCTTGGATTTTCACTGTTGTGGTTTAAAATGTAAAAACTAGTCCTAATTCAAAAATTTTCATCCAAAGAATATCATACGGTATCAAACCTAACTTTCAGCACAGTGCCAATTTTTCCTTTGTCAAATCTTTCAAAAGCTTATCAAAATTTTTCTGAAAAATGCAAAACAACAAAACACTACCAAACAAACAACAAAAATGAAAAACATGACATAAAATGTATAAACAATCTCAGTCTTAACTATCCTTCCCCAAGCTTAAATCAAACATTATCCTCAATGCTTTAAGCTAATATAGAAAGAAAATAAAAAAGAAATGAGAAACTCACAGAGATGGTGGTGAAGCGAAGAGTGGCACCTGATCTGAAAAATTTTCAGCTTCTATTAACTTTTGCAATCCGCAAAATTTCGTTCCAGCCCTCAAAATATGCACAATTTCTTCATGAATTACCTAGAATAATTTTCAGTGAGTAAATCAACCTAAAAATGCAACAAACATTAAGAATAAAATCAAAATTTTTAAAAAGAAACTTGGGTAGCCTCTCAAGAAGCGCTCGATTTTAGGTCGGGAGCTCGACCCTTTTTCAATTTAATCGTTTGGTGCTTTGGAGAGAGAGATGATTGATATCTTCCGAATTGTCCCCTCTTGACTACGATTCTTTCGCCTCTTGATAGTTTTCATGACCTTGGATTTCACCCGAAAATTCTTGTGAGTTGCCGGAAAGACTTTGTCTTTGGTACAGTCTATGCTTGCCAAATTGTTACTTATTGTGACCCGTGGAGGGTTGTCAGGCAGGTCTAGATCAAATTTGATAGCCTTGTCTTCTATCACGGGGTTGTGTGGTCCTTTTTCGTGGCTTACAGGCAAGAAAGTGGCATCCTCGCTTATAAGAAAAGAAGGTGTAGGTACACTCCTGCACATTATTTGTGTGCTCAAAGACTTATTATTTAAGTGATTGTGAAAACTTTTATTATTCGCTCCTTTCATATTTATTAGAATATGATGCATGTATATGCAAGTTTTATTTTGACCCTATTAGTATGTTCTAAAGAGTCAGGTTGACAAGAATGTCGTATCGTCATTTTATAGATTAAAGACATATAATTTAATGTCAAATATAAGGATGTATAATCCCTAAGAAAAGGGTAGGTTAGGGTATAACCCTATTAGCCTGAGATTTGGAAACCAGGAGTATATACATATCCTATAATTCTCAAGGAACACAGGTATTAAGCGCACTGCCAACTCGATACTCAAATTGGTGAACCAAAGATGGACAATCTTATATAGGTTCATATAAAAAACAATGATGTATTATCATAATTAGTCTTATGACCTTTCAAATCTTAAATCTGAAATACTATGCCAAATTAAGATTTGGGAAACTAGAAGACCAGGATTGTATAATTCTTTATCAGTCTGTAGAAACAAAGAACATTATATATGAAGCATACTGTTAATTTAATGCTCTGTAAAATTCATTTGATCATGATCTGAACATACATATATATTTTATCAAAATATAATGTATTTCATGCATATTTGACATTGGTTAGTTATATTGGTGTGTTTTACCAAGACTTAAACTTATTTATTATTTGTAAATATTTGGACATTCTAGTCTATTTTACTAGGATTTAGACATCATTTGATATGCTGGTTTGTTTACCAAAGTTTGAACATGATTTTGATTAGTATTTAACTTTCAAGGGCATTTTGATTAACATTTGATTGCCTTAAGGCATTTAGCGATATTTTGATCATTTTGATCAATATTTGATCTCCTTAAGACATTTAGAGATGTTTTGATCAACTTTTGACTTTCCTAAGACATTTAGTGGTATTTTATAATTTTATCTGAACATGTACATTTTTACACATATTTGATAAAATTATGAACATATAATGTGTTTGGTCAAGACATTTATATATTTGAGTATAGTGACATACTTGATCAAAATTTTGAACATATTTTACTTATTTGATCAAGGGTTTTGACATATGTGTATTTGACATGTTTGGTTAAAATTTTGAACACATTTGCATACTTGATATATTTAGTCAAGAATTTAAACATATTTGATATGCTTTGTCAAATTTGAACTATTCAAAGCATTTCAACTTGATAACCATTGATTTGATTGCAAACCATGAAAACCATGAGTTTCATGAAATGGTATCGATACCGATCGGTAGAGCCTTAGCATTTGAGGCATTCTCATCAAATTGAGATGCTTTGAATATTACAATCATTTACAGCATGTTTTAATAGGAAACTAAGCATATTTTTGTGGTTTAAAAACAATTTATTTGAGTTTATTTCAAATAAATGGATCTCGGCTTTTGACTGAGGTTGACTTTTCTATCAATTTCAGATCGGTAAGACTCAAAAGTCTATATCTTTTTATTCTCTTCTCCAAAAATTATGACATTTTATTTTGCATAGATGTGCTTTAAGTACTATCAAAATTTGAGAGCAATCGGACAAAGGAATAAAAAGATATGAGTTTTTTTTGAAGAAAAATGGCTAAAATAGCCTTCTGTTTGTATCAATTGAGTGCCAACAAGCTCAATTGATATCTACAATGCTGATAAAACAGTTCCTGTTGCCCGCATACTGTTGCATCTGATCAAAAGGTGTGAATACGAAGGAGTACATTGGAAAGTTGCCATCAGGGTGATGCTCCTCAACCTCAGTTTGTTCAGTGAACACAAACTGGTATCTGCTGTTCACCGACTTGTACACATCTGGTGCACCCTTCACCTGAACATTTGTGAAGCAGTAAACCTTCCCTTCTGCAATTAATCGATCCAACTATGGTCCCACAACCATCATTGCTTCCATTTTACCCCACTACAAATCACAAAACTTCACTCATTGAGTTCCTCTGACTCAGTGAAAGATAGATTTAATCAACCAAAGGATAAAGTTTGACAATCACCTGAGAGTCGATAAGTAACAGTTTTACTTTCTTCGAGGCATAGTGCTCATTGATAAAAAAATTTTGCTCGACCCGTGCTTGGATATTCCAATCAAATCTGGTGTAGGGATTCACATACACAAATGGAGTATACACCTTTCTGTTTCGGATTTGAATCAACCAACCAAACAAACAAACACATAAAATCATATAGTGAGAACAGTTAACATTAATTACCATTAGTCTTTATATATGTAACTAACATAATCGACACTTACCTATGCTTCTCATTGTCACCGGCGGTTGCACATCCGCTATGTTCTTGCTGATTATTATCAACACCCACTTCTTCTTCTTCTCCATACACTGGTTGGACACTCTCTGCACCTAACATCATTTCTGTAACTGGAGCTAATGCATTTTCTAATGTCAACTGTAAAACCACGGTTAAACTGTAACCACTATAATTTATATGCAGAAATTAGCATTGACATTAGAATAGTAATGATAGGAAAACCTGTATGCGTCCACCAGACTTGGCCCGCATGCTCTTTATAACAATACCAACTTCAGTGGCTCCCCCCCACAGAATGTCATACACTGGTGCTGCTTCAGGCTCACCTAAGACGTCCTGGTCTGGATTTGGCACTAATTCAGCCAGGTCAGCTGGCACAGCTCGGTCATCCGCATCAGAAATTGGATCGTTTGCTGCAGGAGGATACTCGTGTGGCAAATCAGCCAGGCCAGGAATTGGATCATTTCCTGTATCTCCATCTATATCAGAAACGTAGTAGATAAGGAGTAATTTGCTTTCTAAATGACTCTGACATATGCCTGTTTATTATGGTCCTTTTGAGTTATAATGATATAAGCTGGCTATGTCAGAACCATGTTTAATTCCAAGTGTATGGTACTCTAAATATAAGCATTGGTACAGCAAAGCCATCAAGGACCTATTGCCAAAGTAATATATGGAAACATGTACAAATGTTACATACCAGATTCTTTCTCTTGAGTAGGCTCTTCAACAGGTGACTCATGCAGCTTTGTAGGATCTCCGCCGCTAGCCACTCTCTCTTCTAACTCTGCAATGCATCTCTGGGTATGGAAGAAAAGCTGAAGGTTAAACAGACAAATAGAGAGAGAAATACAGTGTTTGAAGTTATAAAATTTGACATACAACCATATTTTTTAAGTAGAAAAGATGTTTATGATCTTTATTGTGTAACTTTTACTCAAGAAAAAGAAGGAAGGAGCCAAAGGAGGAATTCTAACCACATTGCTGCCAGTTCTGAACTGGTATGCAGTTAACTGAGATGGTCCCAAATATGTACTTATTAAATTCTGACCGAATTATTCTTCTGGTAAAAGAAAAGGATGTTGATAATTTTTTTTTTAAAAAAAAGAAGTGACAAATATGCAGAGGGAACAGAAGAAAATAGTTTCTGACAATTGGAAACATTGAGATCACATGTTTCATCTCTGCTGCTGAAACAGTGGACATGTTGGCCTTTATTTGGGGGAAAAAATAAAAAACTTTGAAACAGTATGAGACTGACGGTATGAGACTCAGTATCTGATGCAAATGCTGATGGTTCATGCGCCTGGGTCAACGTCAAATTCGATCCAGACCGCTCACAAGTGAACTAGGTCTTTTTTTGATGCTCTCAGCATTTTTCATAGAAATAAATATGAAACAGTAAAATGAATGTACTAAACTGAGAAGTAAAGTGACAAAAAGAAGAATATGAAATGACAATAAGTAATACAGAATACAAATCAATCTTTTAAAGAACGCAAGAAACAATACATAGACCAAAAACACAGAAGTTTGTAAAACAATACGCACTGTTCAACCACTCTAACATTACATTAACATTATTTCTTGTTAAGCAACATTATTATTCAATCATTCAATCCAGGAACTATTGTTGTCTGTATTGAAAGAAACCTGTAGTAAAATTGATGTACTTAACTGAGAACTGTTGCTGCATAACATGAAAATTAAATCAATAAATGAAAAGAAAGGAACATTTTTCTTTTAAAATTCCAAGTCTTCTATGTAGCCCTCTAACTATTGAACCTGAATGCAAACTATTCCATCCTTAATCTAAGTAGTTAAGAAATAATTTCCTTAAAATGATTGAAAAAAAGGTAAAAAGGTCATTATAGCTTTTATAACTTTAGTGTTTAAAATCAAATTTACAAATGATCAGGAAAAAAATTAAAAAAAAAACACCCATTGAAAATAAGAAAAGCATGAAGGTAATATGACATGGACTGGTATCAGCGTTGTACCATTGAGGTTTCACAATGACATCGAAGCTTACCTAACACATATACAAAATATCTCATCCCTTCTGTTTGTTTCCACAATCAATCTTGCCGAACCTTCTCAAAATTACTAATATAATCTTTGACATTACCTGTTTTACTTGAAGAAGTAAAGAAAAGAAGTAAAAGAAAAACAATTTTCGAAAATACGACACTGCCATGAGAGATGGAGGAGGCAAATACCTTAGCGAGCAGAGAGAGGCGCACGGCGGAGGGAGGCGGAGCGAGGCGACTGAGGTGGAAGAGGGTGGATCCGGGAGCAAGGCGGGGGAGCGGAGGGAAGACAATGGGGGAAGGAAGGCGGAGGGAAGAGAGGGGGGGAGAGCGGAGAGGAGAGAAGAGGTTGAAGAGGCGGGGAAGAGAAGGCGAGACGGTTTTGAAGAGAGAGAGAGGGGTTGAGCGGGAGAAGAGGCGATGAAGTGGTTTTGGCGAAGCATTGTTTTTCGCTGAGCGAATGAACTGTCTGAACTGGAGAGGAGAAAAGACAGCCACGAGTGAAATCATAGCCTTCCGTTTATAATCTGATCTAATCCGAATCGTCTGATATGAAAGGGTATTTTCGGAAGGTTGAAAAGCTCTAACCACATTGTCTGCACAATGGACTCATCCGGTCGTAGATGCTCTTTTAAATATAGCGTAGATAACGCATTAGTAATATGTTAGAAAATAATAAAATTACTCTTTTGTCCTTTTCTGAAAATGGAGAACAGAAGTGCCTCTTCTTCCCCTCTCCTCTATCGTTTATGTTTCTGCAACTCTCTTTTTTCCATCTCTACCAGTTCTTATTCCACATGCATTAGTTTTATGTTGTAAAATGACACGATAATGCTATAAAGTTGTATCTTTTTCGATTTTATCCCTGTATAAACTTTGAAGTTTGTATTTAGCGTTTAAGAAAATAATAGAAAAAATTAGCATTCATGAAATTAGACATGTAATGATGAATTTGTATTATATAACGTTGCTTAGGTGATAAACCAAATTGCTTCAATATTCGTCTTGCACTATTTCTCTCCTTCTCTTCTTATATTTGTTGAACTCAATTATAAAATACTGCTCAGATGATTACAATACCACCGTACCAGTATACACACTGAGTCATGTCTTTAGTGCCAGTATACCACCGTACCAGTATACACATTTTCTATAGATGCTTACATTAATCCAAACAAATTATCTTTCTAACCTAGCCTCTTGCGTCAAAGAATGGTTTCTTCATTTTCTTCACAAGGGATATACTGACAAGACACTCAGGTTAGTTTTTTAGACCTTAGAAAATCTCAAGTGTTCAAAAAATCATTCTAAGCTCTCCAAACTACAAAGTTAATAATTAAAGTTGGTAGAATTCAAAGAATGCTCCAACATTGAATAAGTTTATAAAAATTTGAACATGTTGAATCTCAGATTTATTTCCTGAAAGCATCAATCGTTTATACAAGAATCAAGGATTAACTTGGGCGGGAATATGAAACGCCTCTCTATCTTTTTTTTTTTTAACTTGCTCCTGTTAAGAAATTAAGGGACATCTCCATTACTAAAAAGGGTATAATAGTCAATTTAAATTTTATAATAAGTTAAATGATGGGTTACATAGATAAAAGGGACTAGAAGAAAAAAAATTAAATTTTAATGGGGATATGTGATATTATGATATTTTGACGGAGATATTGGTAATTTAAAAAGTTTTGATAAATACACACAAAATTATCCTTAATTTTTAAGAGATAAAGTGTATCATGTCATGAATATTTGGGTGCATTCATTGGCAACTCATTATAAAGCAACACATATTTGACCATTTGACCATTTAATTAATGAGTCTACACATATAGTATGGTCAGATTTTTTTTTTCTTTTTTTTTCTTTTAAGAGTATGTGTTTAAATTATTAATTTAACAAGGAGGCTATTTTCAATTAATCTACATAAGAGGAATGCTTCGGCCGTGATTTGACGAAGTGACATGACAACAAGATTCTTGAAAAGAATGTTTATTGTCTGTAATATATAAATGAAATTACTTCGACATCTTCAAATTAATAATAAAATAATACAAAATACGAATGGAATGTATACCTCTTAGTCTTAGAAGACCTTAGAATTGAATTTCCTTGTAGGAATAAACTCCTTATTTCTAATTTAAAGGGTTAAATATAAATAATTAGACATTATTAATAATATTTATATTTTTTAATATGATAATATAAATATATATTCTTTTTATTTTTCCATTTACTCAACTAAAAGTTACTCACCCCAACAAGAATCAAGAATTCTTTAGATAAGATGTTACGTTATTGTGCCCCAACCAAAAATCCGAAAAAGTTTAAATAATTTTCTTTATATCTGTAGATCTGACTGTGTGGCTGATGGTGTAGTGAATGAAAATATGAGAAAAGATGGGTAAATATTTGTCTGTTTCACCGAATGTTGACCATATAATTGCAACAGAATACCCATTTAATATTTTTGGAGAGAGAGAGAGAGAGAGAGAGAGATAAGCGTGTGACATGTGTGGGTCCCACAAGATTGTCTAGACACCCAACACAGTCAATCATGTTTCCCAGGATTAATTGTTTCTCATTCCATATAAATTTTGTGCATTGAAGTCCTCATTTTGCTCATAATTTGTAGCTCAACATGATTTTATTTATATAGATAATATTACAGCCTTATCAAATGTCTCCAAAATTTTTTAAATTATTGTCCAACAGGCATGTACCCAAGATTTGAAATCTTATAAGAAATATAATTAGAGCAAAACAATTTCTTTTTTTCTAGTCTTTCTAAATGTTTGGTTAGAATTTAAGAGTAAGAAAATCATTGTCACTTTTACCAATATATAAAAGTAAACATGAATTTATATAGAAGTTTCCTTCTCAATTGGACCATGACTGTCTATCTATACATATTCAACATTTTGAATAATCAAACCTAACCTTAATTTTTTTTAAATTAAAACAATTGACTCCATTGACCCATTAATTATTTTTGTCCCATATGGTATGCTGATAATCCTATAAATTCAAGAAATTCAAATTGGCTTATTTACATTTCCCACCTCAATTTTTCTTTAATTAAATAATCATTTGGAGCTCCAGAGCAAGCAACAATGAAATGAAATGAAATTAAATTAATTCCAGTAAAAATAATAAAACCAGCCACACAATTGTGTCAAATATGAAATAGAAAAAAGTCACCAAGCACTCAAGCGAAATTTATACAAAATTAATTTATAGAAATATTCCTCTTTCCAGAAAAGGAAAATAAAATTAGACAATGAATATGTATTCTCCACATCTATGTTCCAATCTTCAATCATCGTTTATATATATATATCTCCCACTATTGACATGATAGAGATTGACACGTGTGTGTTATTGTGAAGGGGGGGGGGGGGGGGGTTCATAGCTATTCATTATTGCCTTCACCACTAAGAAAAAGCTACCCCTCTACTATTAACTAACACATTTAAATAATACTATTAGAAGAGAGGTTACTTTCATGAAAAAATATCAGATATAAAGTAACTATTTTTTTATGGGTGGTCCACTTAATTAGTATAGTAACAACAAGTTAATTATATGACATACATCATTACATCAATCCATCAAATTAAGGCAGTGACAATTTCCTTAGCATTTCTGGATAAGCGCTGTTATGGCACCCCAACTTAACATTATTTTGTGATAGATGTCTACTTTCAATTTTGGCAACTATTAGTATAGAAAATGTGAAATGAAAATTTGGCAACATTTTACAAACTTTACCAGGTACTGACATGGATTAATTTTTAAATCAATATATAGTATAACCACAATAAAAAAGATATTCTATATATCATATATCTGAAATAAATTGTAAATTAGGGGCCTGGTCCCTATCTTATTTTCAAAGAAAGAGATATTCTAATATTCTATTATATAAACTAGTTTCATCAAATGTTTATCTTGGATAGATATAAATCTTCAAAGGGTACCTCGTTTTTAGGTTGAACTTTAGACGTGCCTATAACTAAAATAATAAATTAATTACACTAGAAGGGCTGTTTCAGAAATCAATTTCATGTTTTAGGGGCATATGTGAAAATGTTCCTGTGTGGTTGAAAACATCCTCTGTTCATGATTTGTATCCTCTGTTGCGCTATATCGTGCAGTACAAAGTATCATCCGTTCAATCACATCAAGATTCGTGTAAAATAAATTTCAAATAAAAATTCTATAATTCATTCGTCCGGATGTTGTATAATCTTGTGCTGCATAACAGAAGATCAGAACCTCTCTATTCAACTATAATACCAACGATATATTTCCTCTCCACCTCCTTTCTTCATCTCTTACACTTTTTGCTCAGCTATCATGAACTGAGAGGCCAAAAGGCAAAAAAGCACACACACACACTGTCCATTTCTAGAGAGAGAGGGAGAGATTTTTACAAAAAGATGGAGAAGTATGAGCCAGTGAGAGAGATCGGGTCAGGGAATTTCGGTGTTGCCCGGCTGATGCGCAACAAACTGACCCGTGAGCTCGTCGCAATGAAGTTCATCGATCGCGGCCACCGGGTGATAAATTTTCTATATAAAGTGCTATTTCTCTTTGTTGTTAATTTGAATACAATTAGATTTTATAGAGAAGAAAATCTGCCCTAGTTGTGGCTTCAGGTAATTAATTAAGCTCTGGAGAAAATCAACCAGAGCCATTTCAACCAAAAACAAAAAGAACAGTACATAAAAAATTAAAAACAGAGAAGTTATGAAATAACTGTCATTAATTTAAATGTCACCTTGAATTACCCAGTAGTAATTAGTTAGAAGCATCATGGTGTGTTGTGTACTTAGATTAAACATAATTGTATTATATATATATTACATATTCTCTATTCTCCATTTCCTATTTTAATTTTGATTATCTTTATGACCTTTTTATGATTATTATTGTTGTTGGGTATTTGTTAGATTGATGAAAATGTGTTCAGAGAGATTATAAATCACCGCTCTCTCCAGCACCCACATATCATTCGTTTTAAGGAGGTATGTTCTTTAATTAATCTTTTTTTTACTCTTTAATAATGCTTCAGGAATTTTGATATCTAAAATGGAGTATTTTCTTTTTAATATAAATCTCAGAAGCTCAAATTTTCTTCCAAGAGAGTCATATGTTATTGAAGCAAAAAAATAAAAAATTGGGAAGAAGATTGGGTTGGGAAATACTAATGCTTCTATTGCAATACACAAACTATTGTTTTAAACCAATTTTTGTTGTATAATATTTTGGCAGAGATGAATTAACAATCCTTCTTATAAAATAGAAATTCCTGGGGTGTTATTTTTTTGGATTTACATGTTTGTCTCTATATGTTGATACTTGTGTTACATCAAAGAAAAAAGATGTTGACATTTCTCACTATTTGAAAGTACTGATTGTGATTGTGATTGTGATATTTCCAAACGAGCTATCCACAATTATTTCCATTGTTTTAATTTTGCATTTGTAAGTAGTTAAACGCCTAAAAAACAAAACTGAAACAAGATTTCAGCTTTATTTTCTTTACCAAAAAAAAATTTAGCTCTTTTATTTGAACAGCATTTAAGGTGTGCTAACTTAAATGTTGGAATGAATTCCTCTGAATGTAGATACCTATATTAATTATTGGTAAGGATCTATTGATAACTATTTATTTGACAATTTTGATAACGGATTTTTAAACAATTCTAAATAAAATCTTAAAAATAGAAAAAAAATTATAGACTTATTTTTGAACTTATAAATTGATTATGTTTCAAATTTATGTAATTTAAATGTCATTTGATATTCCATCAGATATCATCAAAATTGGATGAAATTTTCAACGATCCATATTTAACGGTATTTAATAAAATATTATATCAATTGACACTTAAATTGCAGGAAATTTGAAACACGATCAATCTGTAACTTTTAAGAATATGTCTATAAACGTTTTTCTATTTTTAAAAATTTGTTATCAAAGTTGTCGAAGTGATTGTTGTCAAAAGATCCCCACCCATTAATTATAACAAAAAGGAAAACATATATACCATGAATTATTTACTACTTGGAAATGCTGATTTCAATTTTGATACTTCTAATCTACATGTCCAGAATTTATTAATGTGTACCAAACCTTTATTTTAGTTCCTTTTTTTTCTTTTGATGATAATAAATTTAGGTGGTTTTAACACCAACGCATCTAGCGATCGTAATGGAATACGCCGCTGGTGGAGAGCTCTTTGAGAGGATTCAAGATGCAGAACGATTTCACGAGGATGAGGTACCTTAAAATTTAATATTCAAATTTTGAATTAGAATTAATTCAATGTATTTATTCTTCTTCTTAACTGTTATTGTTTTCTCTTGTTATGTATCATAGGCAAGGTACTTTTTTCAGCAGCTGATTTGTGGTGTCAGTTATTGCCATTTCATGGTACAAGAATTAATTGCAGTTTAAAATCTAAATAAATTATATATAACAGGATTAGGAAAAAAAAAGATAAATTGCTTTTCTCACATGTTCCCTCTTTTTTCAGAATATTTGCCATAGAGACCTGAAGCTCGAAAACACCCTCCTAGATGGTAGCCCGGCGCCACGGCTCAAGATCTGTGATTTCGGTTATTCTAAGGTCAAATACAACAACTCTGTTTTTTATAATTTGAAATTTAGTTTTCATGTTTTACAAGTGGTCGAAAAGGAAAACTTATCCCTGCATTTTTTATTTCGTGTAGTCGTCGGTGTTACATTCCAGGCCCAGAAGTGTCGTTGGAACTCCGGCATACATCGCACCGGAAGTGTTATCTCCTCGTGGGTACGAAGGCTATGAAGGGAGGGTTAGAATATGACCTATTCTTGTTCTTTTTCTTTTAAGTTTTTTTTCTTTTATTTTTTATTTATCTCAACATCTTTATATTAATTAGAGGTTTGAATTTTATCACCCCTAGATGTAGATATTTTCCTTTCAAAAGTTTAAAAAGAAATACATACTCATTTGTTCTTCACAAACTCCAAAAGTAATTAAAATAAAAATAAAAGGTAATAAAAAAATGAAAATTCTCTCTTTTATAATTTGTTGTATCTTCTGTCATAGTATCATTGCTTTTAACAAAGAAACAAAAACATCATTGTACAACTTGAAACCTTATTAAGTTTCTTAAATCCTAAAACATGTTTTTTTTTTGCAAGTTGAAGCTGAAACCAACAGTAACATGCTAGCAGTCCTGCTCAAGCAAAACTTCTAATAGAATCTTTAATTAATTTGTGACTTCATTTTGCACCAATTAGCAGCCTTAATTAAAAAATAAAGTATTATCTTGTCTCTGTGTTGTCTCTTGGATTTTTGTCTGGTTTTTATCTACAAAACCGCCAGAAATTAACATGTCATTGGACCTTGTAAAGTTGTCTGTCCTGTCATTTTCTTATCCTTTTACTCAATCATAACAGCTATTAGTCAATTAATCATCTACTTGATTAAATATTCATATTTATCATGGTTTGGCACACACTTGCATTTTACTTTACCAAGGATATTTTCCAGTGTTCGTAACAATGAAACTATGAGTATGAGGTATATATATTATAACAAAACCACAAACTTCATGATTATGTCAGATCCAACTACTATACAAATCTAGTAAGTATAATAGAAGATAAAGTGACCAACAACTCTTAACATAGTGGATAATTACACTATAATAGGGAAAACTTCTACTTATGCCCCTGGAAAATTTCTACTTTACGTAAGAATAAACAGAGGCAATACCCTCAATGATTAGTCCTAATTTTCCAATCCCAATTCATCTCAAAGAAAAATGTTGCGGTGATATACCTAAAATTGAGACATGACAGATACATTTTTTGTGTTTTTTTTTAATTTCTGGGCATCAAAGCATATGGAAATAAGAAAACTAATAGTATAATCTGAAGTACATTCTCAACAAAATTTTAATTTTTGGGGGGCACATGAGTGCTATACCAGATATTCTGAGGTTTATTAGAGACTCTGAATCCTCTTCATTTGGTATAAATTTATTAAGATGCCACCATTAATTTGGAAGGGTAAATGTGGAATGTAGGCTGCAGATGTATGGTCATGTGGAGTAACATTGTATGTCATGCTAGTTGGTGCTTATCCTTTTGAAGATCCAAGAGACCCAAGAAATTTCAGGAAAACAATCTCAGTAAGTCCGAAAACTTCTAGTCGGTTGCAGTTTGAAAAAGAAAAAACATTCATCAACTTCTTTTCTTCTTTTTTGTTGTTTTCTTTATTGTTATGATTGCATTTTGGTCCTGCTGATTCTGTTAAATGTGTTTACTTTGTAGAGAATTGTATCAGCGAGGTACAGGATACCAGAAAATGTTCACATTTCTGAGAACTGCAAGAATCTCATTTCGCGCATCTTCGTTCCGAACCCAGCAAGGGTATCTTTTCTTCATTCCTTGAAATTCTTTCTAAACATCTCAATTTTCTGTTAAAAATTGTGGGAAAACATCATTTTAACTAAATAATCATCAAGAGAACAGAAGTGCACACAGCCCTCAACTTCACAAATAAAAATTAGTACTGACTAGTTAAAATCTCCATGTAACTCAAAGTAATTCAAAAAATTTAGAAAATAAATTAAAAAGAAAAGTTAAATATATGTAAAATCTTTAAAATTTTTAATCCAACTTTCAATTTCCAAATATGCAGAGGATCACAATTAATGAGATAAAAAGTCACCCCTGGTTTTTAAAGAACCTGCCTAGGGAGCTGAAAGCAGAGGCACAAGCAGCATATTACAGAACAAATATCAATCAAGCGTCTGCATTCTCGGTTCAAAGCATAGATGAGATACGCAGGATAGTACATGAGGCTCAGACCATACCAAAACTTGTACAATCCATCCCCGGGTACGGATGGGGTTCCAGCGACTCAGATGATGATGCTGATGAGGAAGAGGAAGAAGAAGAAGAAGAGGAGGAGGAGGAGGAGGACGATATGTACGATCGGACAGTACGACAAGTGCATGAAAGCAGTGAATTTGACTTTAGCAAATTGCACATATAGTAAAAGAAAATTGGTTTCTCTATCAAGTTATGAAATCTGGTAGGTGTAAGCATCTGAAACAACAATATTGGAGCTAATACAACATTTTTACCAGAACTGAAACCTTTTTACCAGAACTGGAACTATGTATCAGATACTTGGTAAACTTCTCTCAGCATGTAAATTATTTATCGAAAAATATTTTGGACAAAGCAATATTTATAGCGGAAATTTTAAGAAAAATATTAGCCAAAAAACAGGGAGGAACTTGGTGATTGCAAGAAACATGATATGCTTTCCAAATGTGTAGTACACCAAAAACATATGGTGTAATGATGTGGATCAAGTGTTGAAAAATTGTTACTCAATCAACAGTGTTTAAGTTGTTCAAATAGATCAATAGTGCTGATAACATGAATTATCCTTCTCTAAATTTATTTTCTACATCCAAAAATTGATTGGGAGTTCTCACTTTATCTATATAGTAAATAAAATGTTTTGTAATATTGTATGATTTATATACCAACAGAATATCATATTTGTTGTCAAAATATTATTTAAATTTCAACTTGTACTATCAAATTTTATGATTTTTGTCATTAGTTTTTTTCAGGTTGAATCATGTCATATAATTATATATTTTTTTTCAATAGCGCCAATCTCTGATGATAAAGTGCGTCCACATTTAATAGATATTTGCGGTATAATTTATTGGTTAGAACCGTCAATGAAGAGCTAATGAAACATTATTATGAGCGAAGAGACTAGTATATGTGTGATATATATTTTGCACTGGTTTACAGTATGACATACACTTATTTAAAAAAAAAAAAGAAAAAGAAAAAGGAAAGTCCCACCAAAATAACATCATGAGCATCTCAACAAAATATTCAAAACATTGTCAACTATACAGTTACCATGGAGTTGGAGTCACCCAAAATGATGGAAAATAAATTTTATCCTGAAGATTTCGATTGTAAAAGCAAGTATAATTCTTAGTAATATTAAACACACCTACATGAGGTTTACCAACCAACGTATCAAAGGGGTCATTTGTGAAGTAGATGCAGTTTGCCCTGCCACCGTACATTCGTGCCGGCAGGGAGAACGAGCTGTTGTTTCCTATGAACAACAAGTGATCACCTATGGAGTCTGTCTTAACCCATTCATGTTGTATCTCAACTTCATTAGAAATTGGCAAAGAAGGAGACGAGGGCTTCTGAATAGAAGATGAATCGAGTTTCTCAAGTGAACGAACTTTAAAGCTATTTGCATCTGTTCTTGCGACTAGTAATAGACGTCCTGATGCCACGACCAAGAATTTCATGCCAATAATGTGGGAATATTTAAAAATTCCATTGGCAACTATTTTTGTCGAATTTAGATTCGTTATGTCACAAGACATTAAAATACACATTTGTGTACAGGCATAAAATTTTCCTTGGTGATATATCACTTCACAAAGGTCTGGTAAACAGTTTTCAACATTCGTCCATTTTTTATCTCCGATCCTACAATAGGAGAGTTTCTTCAGTAATCCGACTATGGCCATTATGACGCAATCTTCTTTTGATATTGCCGGGTTTGTCGATAAGATTGCTTTGTGTATATAACAAAGTCCCTTGAGAGGAACATCTGGATTACCATAACCAATTAATCTCAGTGTGAAGGTGTCGACAGAAGGAAGTTGTATCACACGCCGCGTCAGTGGGTTCAAAAGGCTTATATCCACACCATTAGTGTCTACTAGAACAAGCCAGCCCCATGAAGATCCACAAACCCACTTGTTAGCTGCCTCCGGCAAAAAGATTTCGTCGCTTGCTAGTTCTCCGCTCATTCTAATAAACTTGCATGAGTTCAAATCTGACTCGCTAGCATTGAGCAATAGGATTGGAACTCCGAATGGTACATTTCTAGGGAGATCACACAAACGATTCAAGTACATCGACCGCCACGATTTACAGACCGCAGCAAATGATGGAAGATCTACGTGGCATATTATCTTGGAAATCTCATCCAATATGTCCTCAGGTAGATTAGCCCAGTCTCTAGCTATCAATGCTAATTAAGCAACAATACATTTTGAGTTATTGTTCTTATTTGAAATAATCTAGTCACAAGTAAAATATAATTCAAGAAAAATAAATGATTCAAGAGTCGTATTTTACGTAATTAATACCAACCTTCCAAAGTATTTATAATAATTCAGATGAGAAAAATAACATAATAAAAAGAATCAAGTGAGATAAAATTCTCACTTGGGCTAGAGGACCCGGCGGCCAGATGCTTGGGGCATTGGATTTTCTTTTTCTGCAATTTAAGCTTGAGCTGTATTTTCTTGAGCATCAGTTTTAACATGATTAACTTTTTGGTTCTACAATATTTAGGCTTTGGTAATACAAGGAAGAGAGATTCAGGTTAATTTCAAGACAAACAAAGATATTTGTAGCCTTGTTTAAGAAACAAGTACGATGATGCCTAATATTATTCAAAAAATATATATTAACTATAGTGTGCCATCTAATAGGCTCTAATTTTAGGGGACTAAATATTGCATTTTCTGTGTAATTTTCGTTACGACCATTCATTTGTTAAAATAAGGTTCACGTCGAACTGATCAATTTATTATGGACTTAAACATATAATTCAAAAGTTAATTTATAGGATATAATGTCTTGTTACATGTTAAAACTTTTAAGACTACATAACATTACTCGTCAATATTGAACCATTGATGAGTTGTAATCTCTCACAAAGTCATAATTAACAATGCTAATGAACCTTTGCTTTTGGACCCAACAATTTTCCTTGAATTTCATTAGACATTCAATTCACTTCTTTTATGATGATCACCCCGTTAAACTCTTCAATTGACAATTATTCTCAAAGTTTTAACTTAATTATTTAATATTATTAATTTTCAATATGAGATAATTATAATCCCCCCACTTTGTTTTAATTTAATCAATATTTCAAATCGAGAGAACACACATTTTTATTTGATATTTTTCTATTATTATCTATATAACAAACTTTAAGTACCTGAAATTTGATCGTCTATAAAATATTTAATATTTTCTATGAAAATAAAATTGAATGTAAAAAGTGGAACATGAAGATATATGAAAATAGAAATTAATCATTTCAATGTGATTTGCATAATGTTGAATCGTGATTAATTTCTATTGTGAAACATTGTATTTTGTGCATGATTAACTATGCTGATATTTAGTTAAAAATTCTTTCTCGGAACTTGTAGAGGGTAAGTGGGTGGTTGTTTTTCTGAAGGGCCTAATTAACTACCACATCTTGGAATAACAAAGTAACCGAGTAGCAATTAATATATTTAGAGTAGCACTACATTTGCTTTAATGTAAACAACAGACAAACCAACGAACAACAAATTAGCATATTACCTATACTCGAAATGGTCAGTTCGCTCTGTCAGCTCATCAACTTTATTGTACTTTTACTTTCCTATCATTGTAGAATCCATATCCTTTTTACCTTGAAAAGAAGTGCACATAGATACTCCAAGGAATCCTCCGAAGAAATGTCAATCTCCCCAATTTGGTTGGTGAGTTGACACCTCTTGTACTAGAGGGCTGGCCTAATGCGTTGGGAAGCTTTAGGAGCTGCGGAGGATTTTTTATTAGTTTAGTTTGTGAACTTTTTAGGACCTAATTAAAAAGAAATAACAAGCAGAGTATATCCAGTAGCTACATCAAAACTAGAAAAGTAAGCTGCCTAAGGAATCAATTTTCTCTTTCTCTTACAATTGTACAAGTTCATTTTATATCATGGATTCTGCAGGTCAGGGAGAGAGGGCCACTCCACAATCTGACACGACAGTCCCACCTGCTTAGTCCATCATGACTGCTGCACCTGCTCTGGCTACAATGTCAGTCCCCCCCTGTGGTTCATCCTATTCCTAACTTCGTTTATCCGGATAATGTAGTCGCTGCGTATGACTTGAAACGTGAAATATGGGCCCAGAACATGTAGGTGAAGGACTCACCGCCTACGTCTACAAAGGGATGCTGAATGGTAGAGATATTGCCATTAAGCAGATCAAGAAGGGATCTGATTTTGATCTCACTGCTTTCACGGTAAGGAACTTCATTAATCTCATCGTTGATAATTATAATTAAGAGTTCATGTGACATTGGTTTCTTATATTGTATTTGCAGAAAGAACTGAACATAATGTGTAGGATGAATCATGAGAACACTGTGAAATTGATGGGTTTCTGCATAGAAGGAGAAGATCAGTTTCTAGTGTATGAGTACATGCCGCGGGGAAGTTTACACAAAGTTCTTTTCGGCAGTACGTTTGATCTTATTTTTCATTTTAGACAATAATTTGAAAACTTGATGTGTTATTTACATGATTCTCGAATTAATTTAGATGAAGGTAGACCAAATTGGAAGACAAGACTCGTTATCGCCTTGGGAATTGCAAAAGGGCTGTAGTATACACATGCTAGCAAATTCATACATTGTGACTTGAAGCCAGCCAATGTGCTGCTCGATGAGGTATTTACACATGCCTGTCTGAAATCATCAAGGCTGGATTTACACATCATCCGTTGTTTCAGTTCTTTAATTCTAGCTTAGCCCTATGTTCTCTTATTCCTACAGCCTGCTAATCCAAAGAGAAGTCTTTTTAAAGCAAAACATTAATTCTTTTTTGTGGTGAAATAACCAGCTATGGCGGTTGTAAGTATAAATGTATTATTATCATACTAACTTCTAGGCAATGTCCCAAGAGAAGTATTCGAACATGTTTCAAAATATAAAGAGGAGAACTATATATTTGAAATGTGCAAGAGGTCACGTTGGTGTATATAAATAACTTTCCTTGAACTTTCAACTCTTGTGATTCAATTTTCCCAACTTTTGAGGTTAAAAATTGTGTCCTCTCGATTTGTATAACCACAAAACACAAGGCCCCTGCTGTTGAGTCGATTTTTCCTGTCAAGACTCTTGATCTGAGGAGGTAACACGAAATGCTTTTCTTGTAAAATTAGAAAGCATGATTTGATTCCTTGTTTAATTTTTCTAAGATTCTCTCAATTTGCATGTTTTTGGCATGATTTGATAAATATTGATGCATCACCTCGATATAGGTCAGTCGAAGGAAAGAATCATGCAACTCCTTCACAAAGTGATTAATTTCTTTTTTTTTTCTCTTGTAGAATCTCAACGCCCGAATCGCAGATTACGGATTTGCTATTGAACTTGAAGAGGAAGACAACTTTAAATGCCTCTCGAATAAATTTTGAAAACGTTTGGATATCTTGACCCATCCCTTGTGGTCTCAAGTAAGAGCATTATATTATGTTCAAAGAATGACAACAAAAAGGTTTTGTATTTTACTAATCAAGATATATTATGAATGCTGGAAAGCAAACGATGAACTCAGACATTTATGCACTAGGTGCCATATTGGTGGCTTTGGTGAAGGGGATATATTGCGTCCAAAAGTTGATCCACCACAATTAACAAATGAATATTTAATTGAGATCAGTGATCCATCTTTGACTGATGCCTCTCCGCATGTTGTGCGGAAGGTATTAGAGCTTGCTCGAGAATGCCTGCCAATGGATACTGATAGAAGGCCTAGCTTACCTCACATAATTGTCAGACTGCAGAACATAATAGGATTAGTTTAGATTGCTTTGAGCTACTGTGTCTTCTTCAGAGCCTTTCTTTAATACAGAACTGGCTTGCAATCTTATGTTTTGTGATGATGACCCGTTAAACTCTTCAATTGACAATTATTCTTAAAGTTTTAACTTAATTACTTAATATTATTAATTTTCAGTATGAGATAATCATAATGCCCTCACTAATTACTAATTATATTCTTAATTTAATTTATTTATCAATTATGTTGCGGCATATTTCTGAATAATCAATATTTCAAATCGAGAACATATACTTATTTGTTATTTTAATTTATGTTGTTATCTATATTCAAATATTAATTACCTTATTGTTGATGGTTTATAAAATTTTTAATATTTTCTATGAGAATAAATTGAAATATAAAAATTAGTGAAACATGAAAATATAAAAATAGAAATTAATCGTTTCAATATGATTTCAAGTGATGACCTCATTTTCCACATGCTCTCAGATAGTATCCAAAACTGGAACTATCAGTTACTTGGTCAACTTCTCTCAGCATGTAAGTTAATTTTGGAAAACACTTTGTACGAAGCTACATTTAGAGCAGAAATTGGAGAGAGACTACCTATGAGAAACTAGTAGGAAGAATGTTTCACACAGATGTCTGTCAATCCGCAAAAAGCAGGGAGCAACTTAGCGATCGCACAGAACATGATGTGCTTTACAAATATGTGCAGTATACTGCTCGAAACTATAAATCTACTTTCCCAGTAGAAAGATTAAAACCTCCGCCATCTTCCTCGTTCAGAAAAAAATGAATTAATAAGAAACATTGTGCTGTCCAGCCCGCACATACATCAACGTCCATGTCAAATTTTGTTTGTTCAAATAGATGCGCATATCAATTCGCCAGCTAACCTTCCAAAGAAAAATAGATACTCATATTTTGAACATTAGGAATTTCAAGAGGAACAAACAGAACGGAATGCACAGAAAAGAATCAATAGCGCACAAAAAATTTGCAAAAATAGAACTACCTTTTACCAAAATTTAGAAAGAAATATGCTTCTTTTTCTTTCTTACCTCTTCTTTTCCCTAGCACTAGTTACACCCTTCTACCTCTCCAACACTTAACCTAAACTCGAAACAGATAATTACACAAATCTGCCTAATTGACTCTTTCTTCCTGACAATCACTTGGTCACCTTAATTAAGAACGAAAAAATAATTATTCAAGACATCATCCCAACGTACTCTCTCACCCGCCTAAACAAACTCATCATCGCTACTAATCGAGACCACGTCACTATCATCATCACCATCATCATCATCCCCTTCATCGACCATCATACCAAGCAAATCTCGTGCTGTACCAAGACCCAAATCCTCAATAACATTCTCACTATCGCCGTCCAAATCGTCAAGATCTTCATCATTGTCACTTTCACTGAGGATGTCATCGGAGTCGTCAGCAGCGGCACCGAGGTTAGGCATTGCGTTCACATCATCATCGTCAGATTCCTCCCCTTCAGTCTCACCACCGTCATCAGGGTCAGAGTCATCGTCAGCTGCTCGCTACCGACCAACCTCATAAAGACATGCAGAAGAGGACATCTCTTGATGGTCATCCATTGCAACTACAGCCACAAGCGAGTCTGTGGTGTCCACCGCCTTGGGAATTGCAAGAGGGTTGTAGTATACACATGCTAGCAGATTCATACATTGTGGCTGGATTTACACATCATCCGTTGTTTCAATTCTTTAGTTCCAGCTTAGCCCTATGTTCTCTTATTCCTACAGCCTGCTAATCCAAAGAGAAGTCTTTTTAAAGCAAAACATTAATTCTTTTTTGTGGTGAAATAACCAGCTATGGCGGTTGTAAGTATGAATGTGTTATTATCATACTAACTTCTAGGCAATGTCCGAAGAGAAGTATTCGAACATGTTTCAAAATATGAAGAGGAGAACTATATATTTGAAATGTGCATGAGGTCACGTTGGTGCATGTAAATAACTTTCCTTGAACTTTCAACTCTTGTGATTCAATTTTCCCAACTTTTGAGGTTAAAAATTGTGTCCTCTCGATTTGTATAACCACAAAACACAAGGCCCCTGCTGTTGAGTCGATTTTTCCTGTCAAGACTCTTGATCCGAGGAGGTAACACGAAATGCTTTTCTTGTAAAATTAGAAAGCATGATTTGATTCCTTGTTTAATTTTTCTAAGATTCTCTCAATTTGCATGTTTTTGGCATGATTTGATAAATATTGATGCATCACCTCGATATAGGTCAGTCGAAGGAAAGAATCATGCAACTCCTTCACAAAGTGATTAATTTCTTTTTTTTTCTCTTGTAGAATCTCAACGCCCGATCGCAGATTATGGATTTGCTATTGAACTTGAAGGGGAAGACAGCTTTAAATGTCTCTCGAATAAATTTGTGGGAATGTTTGGATATTTTGACCCATCCCTTGTGGTCTCAAGTAAGAACATTATATTATGCTAAAAGAATGACAACAAAAAGGTTTTGTATTTTACTAATCAAGATATATTATGAATGTTGCAAAGCAAACCATGAACTCAGACATTTATGCACTAGGTGCCATATTGGTGGATTTGGTGAAGGGGGTGGATTTGCGTCCAAAAGTTGTTCCTCAACAATTAATAGATGAATATTTAATGGAGATCATTGATCCATCTTTGACTAATGCCTCTCCGCATGTTGTGCGGAAGGTATTAGAGCTTGCTCGAGAATGCATGTCTATGGATACTGATAGAAGGCATAGCTTACCTCACATAATTGTCAGACTGCAGAACATAATAGGATTAGTTTAGATTGCTTTGAGCTACTGTGTCTTCTTCAGAGCCTTTTTTTAAATACAGAATTGGCTTGTAATCTTATGTTTTGTGATGATGACCCGTTAAACTCTTTAATTGACAATTATTCTCAAAGTTTTAACATAATTACTTAATATTATTAATTTTTAGTATGAGATAATCAGAATGCCCCCACTAATTACTAATTATATTCTTATTTTAATTTATTTATCAATTACGTTGTGGCATATTTCTGAATAATCAATATTTCAAATAGAGAACATATACTTATTTGATATTTTAATTTATGTTACTATATATATATCAAATATTAAGTACCTTATTGTTGATCTTTTATAAAATATTTAATATTTTCTATGAGAATAAATTGAAATATAAAAATTAGTGAAACATGAAAATATAAAAATAGAAATTAATCGTTTCAATGTGATTTCAAGTGATGACCTCATTTTGCACATGTTGTCAGATGGTATCCAAAACTGGAACTATCAGTTACTTGGTCAACTTCTCTCAGCATGTAAGTTAATTATGGAAAACATTTTGTACGAAGCTACATTTAGAGCTGAACTTGGAGAGAGACTACCTATGAGAAACTATTAGGAAGAATGTTTCACACAAATGTTTGTCAATCCGCAAAAAGCAGGGAGCAACTTAGCGATCACACGGAACATGATGTGCTTTACAAATAAGTGCAGTATACTGCCCGAAACTATAAATCTACTTTCCCAGTAGAAAGATTAAAACCTCCGCCATCTTCCTCGTTCAGAAAAAAATGAATTAATAAGAAACATTGTGTTGTCCAGCCCGCACATACATCAACGTCCATGTCAAATTTTGTTTGTTCAAATAGATGCGCATATCAATTCGCCAGCTAACCTTCCAAAGAAAAATAGATACTCATATTTTGAACATTAGGAATTTCAAGAGGAACAAACAGAACGGAATGCACAGAAAAGAATCAATAGCGCACAAAAAATTTGCAAAAATAGAACTACCTTTTACCAAAATTTAGAAAGAAATATGCTTCTTTTTCTTTCTTACCTCTTCTTTTCCCTAGCACTAGTTACACCCTTCTACCTCTCCAACACTTAACCTAAACTCGAAACAGATAATTACACAAATCTGCCTAATTGACTCTTTCTTCCTGACAATCACTTGGTCACCTTAATTAAGAACGAAAAAATAATTATTCAAGACATCATCCCAACGTACTCTCTCACCCGCCTAAACAAACTCATCATCGCTACTAATCGAGACCACGTCACTATCATCATCACCATCATCATCATCCCCTTCATCGACCATCATACCAAGCAAATCTCGTGCTGTACCAAGACCCAAATCCTCAATAACATTCTCACTATCGCCGTCCAAATCGTCAAGATCTTCATCATTGTCACTTTCACTGAGGATGTCATCGGAGTCGTCAGCAGCGGCACCGAGGTTAGGCATTGCGTTCACATCATCATCGTCAGATTCCTCCCCTTCAGTCTCACCACCGTCATCAGGGTCAGAGTCATCGTCAACTGCTCATTGCCAGTCGACCTCATAAAGACATGCAGAAGAGGACATCTCTTCATGGTCATCCATTGCAACTACAGCCACAAGTGAGTTTGTGGTGTCCACCGAAAATTTAGAAAGAAAAATGCTTTGTTTTCTTTCTTACCTCTTATTTTACCTAGCACTAGTCACACCCTTCTTCGTCTCCAACACTTAACCTAAACTCGAAACAGATAATTTCACAAATTTGCCTAATTGTCTCTTTCTTCTTGACAAACAGTTGCAATTTTAAAAAAGAAGATTATTTAAAATTTTGCATAATTAATTGTTTACAGAATACTTAAATTGATTATCATAAAAAAAATATTTTAGTAAAGCAATAGATACTTCTCATTTTCCAATTTGATAAGATGTCTTCGGATGTCAAGTGTCTTTCATTCCAATATGTTGCTTAAATCATATAGCAAACCTATATCATCTGAATAAATGAATTTATTAATTTCCTTAAATAATTTTTATGAATTTAAATAAAGAAATGCTTGTTAATTTTTGTCAAACCTGTTAGAACAATGTTATTGTTTAGACATTAATCCAAACAGTCATAATCCACAAATTGAAATACATAATATGAAATAGCTTTATTATCTAATACATGTTCTACCTTGGTTCTTCCATCTAAAATAAGCATGTTTTCACAGTTGACTGGCCTTTCAGTCTTTGCATTTGGTTACTCCATGGTTTGAGACATAATATGTTTCTCCTTCTGTTAAAAGGGGTTTGAAGAAATCATAATTATTCTTGTTTGTTGTAGCATGTATTAAAGATCCTCGAAATTGAAGTTAAAAACCTTTTTAATCCAAAATAAATTATTTTTTTATTTATATGTCATAAAGAAATTGAAAAAAGGTTAATCATGGTAACATGTATTACCGTCTCATCGACAAATATGACATTTAAACCGATGCAATCATTTGTTCTTAAGCTGATGCTATCCTATATATGAGTTGCATGAATAAAGATTGTTGCTTTCCTGCTTGCATGTAATTCATGGATATATATTGTATCATTTTTTGTAAACCTAAAACACAAACATGTAAATATACATTTTTTCAAGGTAGATATGCAAAAAATAACAACAGTTTAATTTAGAAAATAAGTTGATTATGAATAAATATTTAAATTGAACAATTTAAAACCATGACAATAAAATATTATTTGAACAACATAATCAAACAAACTATCTAATGGTAAGGACAACAAACAATTGCTGATAATGCTTTTAAAAGAAATGTAGAGAATCTTATGACATTTTTTTTTCCTTAGTATGCATTTCAGTCTTTTGATTTTGTGAGTGCATCTCTGCCTTCTAAAATAATTCCAAGTAACGACAATTGTTAAGGCACTTAAGAGTTAACATAAATTAAGCAATAAATAACGGTTAACAGTATTATATTTTTTTATATTTACATTCATTGCTCCATAAATATAAAAAAAAAGTCTCAAACCTGTAATTGATTTTGTTACAAAGCTTCAAAATAAATGCTTGGCTTAATCCTGCACTGCAATATAAAACAATATTCAAATCAAAACATGAAATTAACTGCAAGACCCGAACCAGCTGTGACTCAATCCTGTACATGGTATAATTTTTCTATTAAATGGTGCAAAGTGCCAAAGACAACTTTAACCACCATTGAGGAAAGAAGAAGGCCGATCAGGTCAATAATCTTAGTAACTATGAATTGTTAGGCCAATCAGGACAACTTTAAACACCATGTACCACGTTACAGCTTCTACGCAAGTTCTCAATTAATTATATAATAAGTACCGGAAAACTTTGAATTGGGTTAATTAAATACTGGTACATGAAGTTAACGGTACTGATTTTGGGACCTAATTCTGACTATTATTATCAGGGAATACTAAATAGCATACACAAAATTATATTTTTTTTTAAACATACATTCATTGATCCATAAATATAACAAAAATAAAATCTATTTTTTTATATATAAATATGAATTATCTGTGCCGCTACTGTACGTCATGGGATCTGTGATCGGTGCAGCTATGAGAAGTTCGGAACTCTTTGTTGATATAATTATTTATACACAAAACTAATTATGAAATTAAAGGGACTAATTTTGCATCCTAATTCTTACTCTTAATATCAGAGAATACTAAATTAGTAAGGAATTAAGGATATATAAGTTTGTTCGAACATTCATCCAAGTATCTGCACAGTAAATGAAACTGCAATTCAACGTAGTATAAAAATTGGATTGCAATTACATCTGAGAATATAAGAAATCATAAAAATAGGGAAAACATTACCGAAATCTGTCAGCCATTGCATCTTCTTCCTCAGGACATACAGTGGCTTACAAAAATCTGAAAACAATTTATATGAAAATTGTCATGAACAGACACAAACCTATTAGTTAAGTTAATATTAGTTAAAATTTTCATTACCTAATATAATGTTTATTAAATTTTATTTCATGCAAAATATTTTTACCCAATTTTCTCTGTTCACAATATCTTTTGCATTTATAAAGAATAATAAAGTAAGTGGAGACGGTACCTTCCGATTCTTTTTGGTTCAAAATAATTACAGTGAAGTACTGGCATTACTTTTTGGTTAAATAGAAATGCCAATTATTGATTGCTTCAACTGAAATGGCTTGAGCAACTAAAAATTATCCCCTTGCTTTAATTCTAACATTGAAAGAAATTGAAGCTACGTACTATGATACACTTTGTGGTTCTTTCGTTAGCAGATAACCTGTCCTGATGAGGATAATGAATTAAAAAGAGAAGTTATTGCTCCGGTGATCTTCTCGATCCAATCTATCCGATCTTCTTCATTTTCAGCCTACAAAAGAAGCAATAAATGGATTAAATCAGAGCGCCGAGGGCTTGTTGCTGATTGGAGGAGGGGGCACACGAGGTTTATTAGCACATTCAAAGCCGGCGGAATTACCTGGGCCGTTATAATACACACTTGCATAAGATTTTCTTTTTATAACAGAAAGATAAATCATAGTACATATCCAAACACACCAAAGAATCGGCGACTGAAAATTAAGATAAAAGGCTACATCTGAACCCATATGTTCAACGAAAAGAAAGCAAAAAAAATAATAATAATTTAACAGGGAAAGACGTTTTGTGTCCTTGATGGTATACGATAGTAGGGTTAGGCACTCAAGTAAAGTAAAGCTAGATAAATTCAGAGAAATTTATGAACAAAAATAGAACCGTTGAATATATCTAAAATGCGTATCTCAACAAAAGGAGATAGAAGATAACCTCAGGATCCACATAACCAGCAGCATTAGCTGCATCTAGAATGACGGCCATGCCGACATGGTTGTTGCTTAATTGTGCAGCAACAATTAATTCACGGGTGCACGGTACAAATGTCACTATATGAAGGATGCCAAATGCATACTGCGCCAAGTCAGGTAGATATCGCTCTACTGGGGGCGCCTGTACAATGTCATGAGAAACGAAAGCTCCTTAACAAAATAATATAAGAACCAGAAAATTAAAATGAAAGGTAGTGTGCAACCATAAACAGATAGTAAGGACAACTTCATGTGCTCAATTTGGGCCGCTTTGGGGGCATTAATCTGCAACTGCCTACTTTAAATCTCCCCGTAACTCGAAGTCATACAAAAAAAATTTAGAAAATAAAATAAAAAGAAAAGTTGAATCGTTGTAAAATCTTTCAAAAATTTAGTTCAGCTTTCAATTTCCAAATATAGAGAGGATCACAATTAAAGAGAGAAAAAGCCACACCTGGTTTTCAAAGAACCTGCCTACAGCAGAGGCACAAGCAGCATATTAGAGAACAAATATCGATCAAGTATCGGCATTCCTTGTTCAAAGCTTAGATGAGATACGCAGGATAGTGCATGAGGCTCAGACCACACTGAAACTGGCACAGTCCATCCCCGGGTACGGATGGGGTTTCAGCAACGCAGACGATGATGGTAATGAGGAAGACGAAGACGAAGAAGAAGAGTGGATGATGTGCATGATCGGACAGTACGATGAGTGCATGAAAGCGGTGAATTTGACTTTAGCACATTGCGCGTATCATAAAAGAAAAGGGCGATTTCTCTATCAAGTTGTGAAATCTGGTAGGTGTAAGCATCGGAAGCAACAATATTGGAGCCGATACAGCCTTTTTACCAAAACTAGAACTATGTATCGGATCCTTGGTAAACTTCTCTCAGCATGTAAATTAATTATGGAAAAATATTTTGGCCAAAGCTATACTTATAGCAGAAATTTCCTTTTTAGCAGAACTGGAACTATGTATCAGATACTTGGTAAACTTCTCTCAGCATTTAAATTAATTATGCAAACATATTTTGGACAAAGCGATACTTAAAGCAGAAATTTTAAGAAAAGTATCAACCAACAAGCAGGGAGAAACTTGGCGATTGCATGAAACATGATATCCTTTCCAAATATATATGTAGAGTATACACCAAAAACACATGTATCACGTGATGATGTGGATCAAGTGTTGAAAATTTGTGGCTCAATCAACCGTGTTTAATTTGTTTAAACAAATCAGTAGTGCTGATAATACAAATTATACTTCTTTAAATTTCTTTTCTACATCCAAAAATAAATTGGGAGTCATCGCTTTGTCTATATAATAAATGAAATGTTTTGTAATAATGTATGATTTATATACCGACAGAATATCATATTTGTTGTCGAAATATTATTTAAATTTCAACGCGTACTATCAAATTTTGTGATTTTTGTTATTGGTTTTTTCAGGTTGAATCATGTGATCTAATTAAATAATCTTTTTCAATAGCGGATAAAGTGCGTCCACACTTAATGCATGAGAGAGAAGAATTTTTTTTTTTATTTGCAGTATAATTTATTGGTTAGAACCGTCAATGAAGAGCTAATGAAACATTATTATGAGTGAAGAGACTAGTACATGTGTGATATATATTTTGCACTGGTTTACAGTTTGACATATACTTTTTTCCAAAAAATAATAAAAAAATAAAAAAAAAATGGAAGTCCAACCAAAATAACACCATGAGCACCTCAACAAATATTCAAAACATTGTCAACTACACAGCTACCATGGAGTTGGAGTCACCCAAAATGATGGAAAATAAAGTTTACCCTGAATATTTGCATTGTAAAAGCAAGTATAATTCTTAGTAATATTAAACACACCTACATGAGGTTCACCAACCAACGTATCCACGGGGTCATTTGTGAAGTAGATGCAGTTTGCCCTGCCACCGTACATTCGTGCCGGCAGGGAGAACGAGCTGTTCCTTCCTATGAACAACAAGTGATCACCTATGGAGTCTATTTTAACCCATTCATGTTGTATCTCAACTTCATTAGAAATTGGCAAAGAAGGAGACGAGGGCTTCTGAATAGAAGATGAATCGAGTTTTTTAAGTGAACGAACATCAAAGCTATTTGCATCTGTTCTTGCGACTAGTAATAGACTTCCTGATGCCAGGACCAAGAATTTCATGCCAGTAACGTGGGAATGCTTAAAAATTCCATTGGCAACTTTTTTTGTCGAATTTGGATTCGTGATGTCACAAGACATTAAAACACACATTTGTGTACAGGCATAAAATTTTCCTTGGTGATATATCACTTCACAAAGGTCTGGTAAACAGTTTTCAACATTCGTCCATTTTTTATCTCCGATCCTACAATAGGAGAGTTTCTTCAGTAATCCGACTATGGCCATTATGACGCAATCTTCTTTTGATATTGCCGTGTTTGTCGATAAGATTGCTTTGTGTATATAACAAAGTCCCTTGAGAGGAACATCTGGATTACCATAACCAATTAATCTCAGTGTGAAGGTGTCGACAGAAGGAAGTTGTATCACACGCCGCGTCAGTGGGTTCAAAAGGCTTATATCCACACCATTAGTGTCTACTAGAACAAGCCAGCCCCATGAAGATCCACAAACCCACTTGTTAGCTGCCTCCGGCAAAAAGATTTCGTCGCTTGCTAGTTCTCCGCTCATTCTAATAAACTTGCATGAGTTCGAATCTGACTCGCTAGCATTGAGCAATAGGATTGGAACTCCGAATGGTACATTTCTAGGGAGATCACACAAACGATTCAAGTACATCGACCGCCACGATTTACAGACCGCAGCAAATGATGGAAGATCTACGTGGCATATTATCTTGGAAATCTCATCCAATATGTCCTCAGGTAGATTAGCCCAGTCTCTAGCTATCAATGCTAATTAAGCAACAATACATTTTGAGTTATTGTTCTTATTTGAAATAATCTAGTCACAAGTAAAATATAATTCAAGAAAAATAAATGATTCAAGAGTCGTATTTTACGTAATTAATACCAACCTTCCAAAGTATTTATAATAATTCAGATGAGAAAAATAACATAATAAAAAGAATCAAGTGAGATAAAATTCTCACTTGGGCCAGAGGACCTGGTGGCCTGATGCTTGGGGCATTGGATTTTCTTTTTCTGCAATTTAAGCTTGAGCTGTATTTTCTTGAACATTAGTTTGAACATGATTAATTTTTGGTTTCTAGAATTTGTAGGCTTTGATAATTCAAGGAAGAGAAAGATTCAGGTTACAAAAATATTTATAGCCTTGTTTAAAAAACAAAGTACGATGACACCTAATATTATTAAAAAATATATATATTAACTATAGTGTGCCATCTAATAGGCTCTAATTTTAGGGGACTAAAAATTGCATTTTCTGTGTAATTTTTGTTACTGCCATTCATTGGTTCATATAAGGTTCACGTCGAACTGATCAATTTATTGTGGACTTAAAAATAAAATTCAAAAGTTAATTTATAGGATATAATATTACTTGTCAATATTGAACCATTGATAAGTTATAATCTCTCACAAAGTCATAATTAACAACGTTAATGAACCTTTGCTTTTATGGACCCAACAATTTTCCGTGAATTTCATTAGACATTCACTCTTGCAGTCTATTTCTCAATAATCAATATTTAAAATCGAGAGAACACACATTTTTATTTGATATTTTTCTATTATTATTTATATAACAAACATTAAGTACCAGAATTTTGATCGTCTATAAAATATTTAATATTTTCTATGAAAATAAAATTGAAATGTAAAAATTGCAACACAAAGGTATATAAAAATAGAAATTAATCATTTCAATGTGATTTGCATAATGTTGAATCTTAATTAATTTGTATTGTGAAACATTGTATTTTGTGCCTTTACCACCACATATACCCATATATAATATCCGCATGATTGATTATGCTGATATTTAGTAAAAAATTCTTTCTCGGAACTTCTAGCGTGTAAAATAAGTGCCTGTTCCTCTGAAGGACCTAATTAATTGCCACATTTTGGAATAACAAAGTAACTGAGTAGCAATTAATATATGGATGGGATCTCTTGACAATTATATATATTTTTTGACAATTTTGATAACGAATTTGCAAATAATTTCAGAAAAAAATCTTAAAAATAGTAAAAATAAAGTACGATGACACCTAATATTACTAAAAAATATTAACTAACTTGAGCCATTTAATAAGCTCTAAATTTAGGGGACTAATTTAAATTGAGTACTATTGTTGCTGGCTATATATATTTATATATATCATGTCAATCACAATTATAAGTTCTTCGTAAATTATATCTGTACGCCATGTATTGCTTTAATATTCAATGATTTTTTTGTTTGTTATTCTAAATTTGCTCCAAATATTCAGACAAGAATATGATAAGGCGGAAAAAAAAACTGCATTTTCTGTGTAAGCAACAATCATCAAGAGAAGAGGAGTTAAAAAGCCAAATATAATACACAGGGTCACAGTAAATGAGATAAAAAGCCACCCTTGGTTCCTAAAGAACCTGCCTAGAGAGCTGAAAGCAGAGGCACCAGCAGCATATTACAGAACAAAGTATATCAATCAAGCGTCGGCATTCTCCGTTCAAAGCATTGATGAGATACGCAGGATAGTACATGAGGCTCAGACCATACCAAAACTTGTACAGTCCATCCCCTGGTACGGCTGGGGTTTCAGTGACTCAGACGATGATGGTGAAGAGGAAGAAGAAGAGGAGGAGGACGACGACGACGACGATATGTACGATCGGACAGTATGACAAGTGCATGAAAGCGGTGAATTTGACTTTAGCAAATTGCACATATAGTAAAAGAAAATTGGTTGCTCTATCAAGTTATGAAATCTGGTAGGTGTAAGCATCTGAAACAACAATATTGGAGCTAATACAACCTTTTTACCAGAACTGGAACTATGTATCAGATAATTGGTAAACTTCTCTCAGCACGTAAATTATTTATGGAAAAATATTTTGGACAAAGCTACATTTATAGCAGAAATTTTAAAAAAATTATTAGCTTTGCAAATATGAACAGTGCACCATATTAAAACACATTTATGATGATGTATCATGTCATGATGTGGATCAAGCGTTGAAAATTTGTGGCTCAATCAACCGTGTTTAATTTGTTTAAATAGATCAGTAGTGCTGATAACATGAATTATCCTTCTCTAAATTTATTTTCTACGTCCCAAAATAAATTGGGAGTTCTCGCTTTGTAAAAAAAATTTTGTAATATTGTATGATTTCTATACCAACACAAATACATATTTGTTATCAAAATATTATTTAAATTTCAACCAGGTATTATAAACTTTTATGATTTTCGTGTTATTGGTTTTTTTTCAAGTTGATTCGTGTCATCTTAATTAGATATTTTTTTTCATTAGTGCCAATCTCTGATGATAAAGAAGCGTCCACATTTAATTCAGAAAAGAGAAGAATTAAAAAAAAATAGATATTTGCTGCTATAATTTAAAATTATTGTTTAGAAACTTCAGTGAAGAGCTCAAGAAATCTTATTTGAAATAATTTAATCACAAGCATAATATAATTCAAGAAAAATAAATGATTCAATAGGTGTATTTTATGTAATTAATATCAACCTTCCAGAGTATTTATCATAATTCGAATGAGAAAAATAACATAATAGAAACAATCAAGTGAGAAAAATTCTCATTTGGGCCAGAGGACCTGGTGGCCAGATGCTTGGGGCATTGGATTTTCTTGTATGGACCCAACAATTTTCTGTGATTTCATTAGGCAATCACTTCACTTAATAATCTTTAATAAACAAAGTGCTATTTTAATAAACAAAGTTCTTTTATGGACCCAACAATTTTCCGTGAATTTCATTAAGCATTCACTTCACTCGTGACAGAGAGTTTGCAATCTTCTGTTTGTGATGCGAATCAAGAGTTTTTGACAGTACAAGGTTTCCTTCAATACACAGGACTCAGCAAATTCCTCTCTCTTTGCACTTTTCTGGTAGAAAGGTTAATACCTCTGCCATCTCCCTCGTTCAGAAAAAAAATTAATTAATAATAAGCATTGTGCTGCTAGCACATACATCGACGTCCATGTCAAATTTTGTTAGTACAAATAGATGCGCATATTAATTCGGCAGATAACCTTCCAAAAGATTAATAAAAAAAAAGGATGCGCATATTTAGAACATTAGGAATGTCAAGAGGAACAAACAGGAGAACAGAATGCCAAGGAAAGAATTAATAGCCAACAAAAATTTCAAAAAATAGAACTACCTTTTTCCAAAATTTAGAAAGAAAGATGCTTCTTTTTTCTTTCTTACCTCTTCTTTTTCCCTAACACTAATTACACCCTTCTTCCTCTCCAACGCTTAACCTAAACTCGAAACAGATAATTACATAAGGTTGCCTAATTGTCTCTTTCTTCCTGACAATCACCAGCTCACCTTAATTAAGAACGAAAAAATAATTATTCAAGGCATTATCCCAATGTACTCTCACCCGCCTAAACAAACTCATCATCGCTACTAATCGAGACCACGTCACTATCATCGTCACCATCATCGTCATCCCCTTCATCGGCCATCATACCAAGCAAATCTTGTGCTGTACCAAGATCCAGATCCTCAACATCATTGAACTCTACATCATTCTCACTGTCGCTATCCAAATCGTCAAGATCGTCATTGTCACTTTCACTGAGGATGTCATCAGAGTCATCAGCAGCGGCAGCCAGGTCAAGCATCGCATTCACATCATCATCATCTGATTGCTCATCATCAGATTCCTCCTCTTCGGTCTCACCACCGTCATCAGGGTCAGAGTCATCGTCAGCTGCTCGCCGCCGGCCTACCTCATAAAGACGTGCAGAAGAGAACATCTCTTCATGGTCATCCATTGCAACTACACCCACAAGCGAGTCTGTGGGGTCCACTGCCAGGTCAAGCACGCAACGGTCCACCTGCAAAATAAGTGGTGTCAACATAACTCTTTCAACTTAATTTCTTTTCAATGGCAGCGACAAATTAGTAATCGAGGGATTCAGTCTCTGAATTGGATAATTTCGAGAAATGGGGAGTGTTTCACATATGCTGTCAATCCCTGTTTCTTAAGAAGTAAACATATCCTAGCTTTCATAATTTGCAAGTTTAGGTTCTCTATCTGTCACTTCCCATTTCCGTACTACTAAAGAAGAAAGCAAGCAAGGGGTCGATTGGTTGTAACAAGTGAACATTTTCTATCTATACACCATGTTGTTACCTTGAATCTATCATTTTTTTCCCACATGCCTGGTTAGTTGCGTTTTTGGGGAAAAAATAATCTATAGGAAAATATAGAATTGAGAAAAGTAGATAGAAAATAAAAATGACTCCAAAAAAGGACCAAAAGACTAAAACTCCCCCAAGAGAAAGATATGAAACTTTTAAGATTGGCTAAATAGGATGAATAATAACTACTTCCTAATTGATCTCAAGTCTATCTAAAAGAACTTGCATCTATCTAAGAGACCAAACATTGACTAGGGACTGTGAAAGAGTAGAAGCTAAAAGCAAGACTGCAATATACTAGGGTCTTAGAGAGCATAGAGACCTGGACGGTGGCCATCTCGGAGTAGCTGGACGAGTCAATGGTGCGGAAAGCGGGAAAAAGTGGATGGCGCACACGACGGGTGTGGATCGCTGATGACACGTCCTCCAGGTTGCGTCGTAAAATGGCATAGATCACATCCCCTGCCCCATTGAATGTTATCACCGTCTGATCCAGAGATGGCACGCTCCTCAACAGCTTGAACTTCCTCAAGTCCCACACCTCCGAATTCAGTATTACCTGTCATGACCACCAACCATGTTAGAATTCAGTTTACCTGTAGCTCCAATGATTGATGGTTAAAAGGGTTTGCACAAGCTGGGTAAAAGGATAATTTGTCATTTTTGAGGGCTTTCTGAATAACTATACCTGTAGAAAAAGATCTAAAAAATTGACTTTTTTGTGTGTAGCTCCTTTATAGTGCTACTTGTATTCTATACAAAGTTTTATTTACCAGCTTGAAGATTTTCCTTCTTTTACTAATATCAGTCTTATCCTCAGCAAACTCAACATTGCTGAAACTTCAGAGCAAGGAATGTAACACCCAAACCAAAACAGTACAATTATTAAGAAGGCCTGGTTCAATATTTCAAAAAATTTAAATACATAGATAAATACTTAATACTCACCTCATTGCCAGCAGGATGAAAGCCACCACCACCATAATCTGTGAACTGGTCGAATCGGTGCACCGCACTGGCACTACGCCTATCCCACAAGACCCCATTCCACAAAAGCATATCGTCACAAGGACTAAAGTGGATAAGCGATGGTGCACTTTTACCTGAACCACCACCAGCACGACTAGCCAGCGCATTATCTGGCAACCTAAGCTCCAAGTTACATGTCTGCACATCATACAACAATACCTCCTTTTGAGCCTGCTCAACTGAAAGAGCAGCAAAGCGTGCCCCGGAATGACTGAACCTTGCAGCTTTACACCCATCAAATGAGTGAAGGGGCCCACCCGACATAGAATAAGCATCCCACAACCTCACTTCAAACAAAGTAGAAGAAAGCACGAACTGATCTGCTGACTGAACTAGGGTTACATGAGTCTGGTGGGCTGAGTGTGACTCGAGCATGTTACCGGTATTACAGTCAAAAATCTTCAACTCGCCAGAATGGTTACCAGTGGCAATTCGCGATGAGTCACCTAGGAATGTCATGCATGTCAGAAGGGTGACATCATCACGACAGGTACGACATGGCCTGAACCGACTGTAGATGAACTGTCGGTCACGACGAGAGCAATGGGCTGCGCTGAACTGCTTCTTTATCTCCCTGGCGGCCATTCTTGCGGTCACATTGGCTGGCGCACCAAGAACACGGCTTGGCTCTGGACAGACATGTGGTTGTAGGAGAGACAGAGGTGGTAAGGTTGTAATGGGGGCAGGGCACTGCCGGTGCTGGTGCTTTAGGTATTGTACCACTAGAGAATCCAGGGTCATTCGTTCGTTGTTACCAGGTTGCTGGTCAGTTGAGGCAGGCATGAGATGGGATGGTGTGGTCGTACTAGTCAGTACACCCGGTATGCCAGGAGTGTAATTTACATCATCTAAATTATCCACCGGTATACTGTTGAAATTTGCACGGCCAGATAGGGTTAAAGATGTAGGAGACACAATTGGGGGAATATCAGTTGGTCTGCGAGTGGGCCCAGGTGTCTGGCAAAGTGGTGACAGGTATGAAACGAGATCTGCTGTTGCAACCCTCTTAATAACAGTTGGTGTTCCAGAGAGGGAATCTTTCCATTCATTGAATTTCCTTTTCATTGGCAAAACTATTGGAGATTTACATTGGGCTTCCGTGTCAGCAATGGAATCAGGTGCTGCAGTAGACACAGATTCTGTAGGCTTCAAAGCAGAATTAGATTTGGTGTTAGAAGAGAAAACCAAGGGCTTCCTTTTTAGGGCCGAGTCGGACCGTTTGAAGGTGATCTCATCATCTGGCATCAAGGATTTTGATGCTTCTTGAAGGAAGCCGCCGTTCGGACGACTGGAAGGCCATTGTATGGGGAGAGAGGTAGGTTCCTTGAGTGATGTCTGGTGCAGGAGCAGAGGTGGGCCCGATCCACTACCTGATGAGGGGAGGGGTGTTATATCAGCCTCCTTCAATAGTGTGTCAGCAGTTGATTTTAGACCAGAAGCTTGGAGATGCTCATGGATCAATTGCAACAACTCCCTGCACAAAGTAACTTACAATATGTCAGGTGGTTCAAATATTTTATGAAACTGTCTTCATCTCATTTGATAACAACCTACATATCATGAGGATCAGAATGAGAATTGTGTACTGGCTAAGTTTATGGAGTACCCCTATAAAAATCAGACCATGGACACAATTTGAAAAATTAGGAACACAAAGCATAACCTGCAAAAAGAAAATACCACATCTACCCTACAAGAATATTAGAACTAAACTCAACATTAAATAAGACAAAGGCAGGATACTTTCGAGTAGTATTGAGAACTTCAAAAAGGAGAGTATGGCTAACATTTCCTATCTAGGAACAGGGTATTTCTCACTATTCAGAGCATTACAAAAAGGATAAGCAGATTTCAGACCTGGAATGGTAAGAAATTGGAGTGGCAGCGGCAATGGCTGCTCGCTCAATCCGTCTAAGAGCAGGGGCAGCAGCATCAGTAGCAACAAGAGTAGTAGCCTTCCCTGAATTGGTGAGAATTGCGATAAGCTCAATAGCAACATTGGTGAGCTCTTTTTGCCACCTTCCCTGGTCACCCCCTGAAGGCTGCCCGGTCGAGTCTCTAATGAGTTCTGACAGCTTCTTCCCTACCTGAGAAATAAAGATAAAGAGGACTAATTAATAAAAAAAACTCCGGGAACTCTTCAAAGATTTAAATGTATATACAGTCAAAAAGAGAGAGACCCCTACAATGCCTAGGAGTTGTCTTGGGTAAAGCATACATATCCCCAAGAAAACAATGATACATGTATCTACAGACTCACTCCAAACAAATATGGCCTACTATTTTGTTTGTTTGAATTAATCACTGTATATAGGCAAAAGCAAGAGCAGTTTAGTAATTGGTTACTTCTACAGAAATTACAAGAGATGGACTACTTTCCATATTTTCTTTCTTTGTGCAGTTGACATGAGCTGTATATATGCAAAATTAGAGGCATTTGGGTAGTTGGCTACTTCCAAAGATATTACAAAAGATGGACTACATGAGATATCTTAATTCCTGCACTTGGTAGGAACTGTTGTAGCTTCTAATGATGTATGCAAGCAATATAATTACAAAATTTATGTACCAAACGTCCTTTTTCCCTGTTCTTCACATCCCCAAAACAGAAAAAAAAAAAGTACCTGGAGCTTGGTCAGTATATGTGCAATTGTATCGTCAATGGCAAGCCCCAGCAGCACCCGACATGCAAGGGCTCGGATTGATTCAACAGTGCCAGGTGGCATGATCATGCGAGAGTTCAACAAATTCAAGAGCACCTTTATCCCATTATTAGCCCTGACAGCCTCACGGGCCTGACGGTACCCCTGCTCCAGCTGGGCGGCAAGTCCTGCACATCCAGCACCTGAACCCAGAGTGATCCGGCGGTCCCCCACCATTGCTGATGTTGTTGCAGCTGCATTGGTATTGGAAGGATTTGATGTGCTCTTATCTGACGTGGGAAGTGAAACAGGTGGTGCGTTATGGCCAGAAGGTATCGCTGAGGACTTGTTGCTGATTGAAGGAGGGGGGCACACAAGGTTTATTAGCACATTCAAAGCCGGCCGAATTACCTGGACCATTATAATAAACACTTGTATCAGATTTTTTTTTTAATTTCAAAAAGATAAATCACATTACATATCCAAACACACCAAAGAATCGGGGACTGATAAGATAAGATAAACGGCTACATCTGAGCCCATGTATTCAATGAAAAGAAAACAAAAAAATTAATAATTTAACAAGGAAAGACATTTTGTGTCCTTGATGATACAAGATATTTGGGTTAGGCATTCAAGCTAAGTAAAGCTAGATAAATTCAAAGAAATTTATGAACAAAAATAGAACCATTGAATACATCTAAAATGAGTATCTAAACAAAAGGAAATAGAAGATAACCTCAGGATCCACATAGCCAACAGCATTGGCTGCATCTAGAATGACGGCCATGCCGACACGGTTGTTGCTTAATTGTGCAGTAACAATTAATTTACGGGTGCACGGTACAAATGTCACTATATGAAGGATGCCAAATGCATACTGTGCCAAGTCATGTAGATATCGCTCTACTGGGGGTGCCTATACAATGTCATAAGAAATGAAAGCTCCTTAATAAAATAATATAATAACGAGAAAATTAAAATGAAAGGTAGTGTGCAACAAGAAACAGATAGTAAGGATAACTTCATGTGCTCAATTTGGGCCATTCTGGGGGCGTTAAGCTGCAATTGCCTCCCAGATCAATACAAAGAGGCATACCTGACACAATTCCAACATAGTGATATGGCCATTTAAAGCCAAGAATCGATCCACGACAGGCCAGCGTGCCCGAACCAGATTTGTGCCAAGCTTTCTATCCCTCTGTATCTGTATGAAAACTGCATCTATTGCCTCACTGCTAATATCCAACGGTTTGTACGCAGCCCTGGCTCCTGATCCACCCCGGGCCCCGCCACGTGTGCCTTTGTTCGGTCTCAGATAATCCACCAAGAGTAGCAGGTGGGCACGGAAGTACTGTCTTAAAGCAACACAAGTGTGGTATGCTATCTGCTTCTCTGACATCGTCAGCACCTCAGGATTAGGATTAGGAGCAGCATTACCCCCACCTGATCGGACAGAGGCAGCATTTTGAAGAATGTTGAGGAACTTCTGAAGGCCTTCTTTTGAGTCGAAGGAGTCCAATATTGCACGAAAGACAAAGGCTGACGCAAAAAATATTGCCGAGTTCTTTCTAGCCTGGTCTTGTTGGCATTCAAGCAGTTGAAGGGCTAGCTCAACCACGCGATTCACCACATCAGGTGACAGCGCAGAAACACGTTCCATAATACCCTGTAAATTATGTTTTAGGTTGGTCGCGGATAAGGAAGCATTGTTCTAAAAAATTTGGTTATAATGAAATCAGCTCGACCCCTACCCACCATCCCCCCCCCCAAGGGAAAAGAAGGAAAGAAACAACAAATATCAATCTGCGGGGAAATTAATTATTCTTTATTCAAGCTTTCTTTACAAAACTAAGATAAACTTTCTTAGGGATTTGCTTTGTTATTTATTTCTCTTGTTCCATGTTAGCAATTCCCATTTACCAAACAACACGCGGTAACAGAATTCCTACAAAATTCATGGTTGTTTATATGACCCTATACTCTTTACTCACCTGAAGAGAACCAATAGTGAACAAGCACAATGACAAACCCACGAAAGTATGAGGCAACCTTCGAACGTCTAGGAGCTTCTGGATCCCACTGCGGTCCACGAACAGAGCTGCAAATTTCTTGTGTGCACCAAGAGCATTAATGAGCTTAAGCACCTCTGGCAGTAACACTGCAACCGTCTCCTGATTCTTGATGGTGCGTTGCAATAATGCAAGACACACATCGACTCCTTTTTCATGCAAGATGGGGCCCAGTGCCTCAACATATTCACCCAGAATTTCAAGGCACTGGATACAGTATATTTCACGAAGCTGACAGAGCGGTTCCTGGTCAAGAATTGTGAAGTCCTCTAAATCTGCATCCTCGCTTCTGTCTTCAGGCTTTGGATCCCCGGGCATAGTGTTGGATTGATCAGAGCTGCACAGTGCAGAGAAAAGAGTAATATGGCAGTGAGAAACATACAAGCACAAATGGAATATTAGAGGTACACCAGAATTTCAGATCATTCAAAGAAAACTGGCCACATCGAACAAATGTTTTTCCTTCTTTTAAGATGCAATAATTTTGCTATGGTTATTTTCAGAGAATAGCTTCTTACCGGGAGACATCAGTTGACATGGCAGCATCAACAACAGTAGATGCAGCCTCATTTGCTGCAGCCAATACAGCATCTTCATCACTACTATTCTTCCAGACCTAAAAATGCAAACAAATATATCAAATAGGAATGTGCAACCTACTCTACAAATAAAATTTCACACCTTCCATTTTCCTAAAACACAATGCTTCAAAACAAAAGATAACATAGAGACCACATACAAAACAAGATAATTATGTACAAGTTTATCTGATACTATACATAAGCAGAAGGTATGGCTCAAAATCTAAAGATGTGGTATTGCTTTGACATTTTTTTCAAACAATATACTAATATATATTCTGAAATTAGGCAACAAGAGATCTGGTCATGCTACTCCCTGAAATGTGATTGAACAAAATTGCACGTCCATAATCCCATGAGGAAGGTTATAGATGCTGGATGCTTTCGCAAATCTATTTAGCAGGGTTACGACTAGAGCACAGCAACCAATCATATGCTGGCCCTAAGCCTGATAACTGTAGCAGGAAATAGAGGATACACATAACCCACATAATCTAAGACCTTATTTCCAAATGAGATGTTTAAACAAATAAGATACTCCATCTGGCACATCACATATGAAGCATGCACATATCAAGTGTGTATCTGTTTCAGATACATATCAAATGCAAAGTGAGAGTGAGGTGAAGTGTAAAAGATCAAACTCAGGTTTAACAAGTCTTTAATACGATAAAAAGGATATACCATACAAATAAGTACTTCGTACAGTGAATAGTGACTGAATACTCCGATGATTAATATACTAAAGCATCTCAAATACTAGCTTGGTTCAAATGCAATGTCATCTTCAAATTAAACAAGCACTAGCATCATTCAAATACTACCAACTACTCTCATATCATCTTTTATGGACGATAAGCAACACTAATTTCAACTGCTATATTGGAAATAATTTGCATTATTATCCAAATTCATTACATCAAATAATTTTATAGAGATTTAGTGTGAGGCACAGAATTACGGTAAGGCACTAAGAAAAGACACAATGGTTATAATTTGCATTATCATTAACTAGAATACCATAATTTATGAAATGATAGTAAAATATATATAATTAGCATGACGCACTAAATCTCATAGCATTTTGAAAAAACAGACGGCTATAACCACTATTTTAACTCTTATTATATAAATATTATCACCAAAAAACCAATAGCACCACAGCATTTATCATCTCAATATGCTATTGTGGCGCTATAGTGGCAGCTGTAAACATTATTTAAACCTTTGGTGGCCCAAGATAGATGCTTACCTCCAAAGCAGCACTTTTCACAAGCTCAGCTGCAGCATCGCCAGCAGCTTTAACTGCCTCATAAGGCGCACCAGCTGCCCTGGCCTCAGACTCAGCTGCTCCACTAGCTCTCAAGACAATTTCTGAAATATCCTTTGATCCAATTACACAATCTCTCAGCCTCTCATCATTGCTTTCGCCACAGACAGACCCAACATTTGTATCAAGAGAGCCCAAAGTCCTTTTCGAATCAAAATTTTTCTTACTAGCCTCCTCCCCCTTGCCCATCGACCTGTCCCTCAACCCGCGGTTCGAGCCCGGTGACATTAGTGCTCTTTCATGTCCTAAAATGCCCTCACCAGCCCTCCCTTTACCTCTGTTTTTTCCTTTTCGAACCCTTAGTGAATTATCATCAACTAATTGCCCTTTCCCCTCAAGTGCCCCCAAATTATTGGTAACATCTCCATTTTCTTCTGACATGTTATATGAACCAACCATCTCCGGTGAAGAATCAGTCGACTCAGACCTTAACAAGTCACCATTTGCATCTCCCAACAGTCTTGGTATGGTACCTTTCTCAGAAATTGGATCACCTATCCGTGATTTGCCCCTGGCCTCGTCCTTGACCCTGACAGAGACGCCTGCGGCAGGAAGGATAGAATTGTCTTTTTGACTGGATGTGGCATCTCCAAGGACTCTAACCCGTAAAAAGTGCATGAGCTTTGCTGAAACACCTAATGTCAAGATATCTTCCACCACTTGACCACCACTGGGTATAACAGGAAAAATAATAAAAAGATTATCACTAAGAAAGGCAACTAGGCAATTTATTTCTGGTTAGTAGGGCATAAAATTTTATCTCAGGACTCATGAAAACCAAAACCTAAAATAACCATCCAATGTACACCTTTCGTATTTTCTTAAATATTTCATTCACCCAATGTTGTACCATTATACAGTTGAGGAAGGCAAGCAAAGCCGGAGTAGAGTTGAAATTAATTAAGCTTTACTTTGCACAACTGACACCCCACTCTTTGATTTTGGAAATTCATTTTTCTCATTAAAGTAATGGTGTTAATTCGGATTAAATAATTTACAAGTTTTAGGTTTGTCAAGGACCATCAGCAAAATCCACAACAATTAATGATTAGTTGTAATAAATTGGATTATTACCCATTTAAAGCTATAGCGAGAAGCCCAACAGAATAGGTTCTCAAGAGCTCAGTATCAGTCGGTTTGTTCTTCCCCAAGTGCTTCCACTTGCTTTCATTCGCAGAACCAGAAGAGGCAACATCATCCATCACCCATCTTTTTATATTATCCAAAACTGCATCGTCAAACACATGCGGAAACTGACCAGTGGAAAAAAACAAATAGTCTATCAGATTGTACTGTTAGCTTTATTTTTTTAATCATAAATACTAATTAACCAGAAAATTATAGACGTCAATATTAGTACAGTGCACTATATTTGAATTTAGAGTGCAAGTGAATTACTATTCTGCGTGCCATTTGAAAGATATAAACAAGTTCTCTAGAAAGCAAAAGGTAGAGTAACCAGGGAACATGAAAAGTCCTAGACACGTACAGCCAAGATTCCTAGATTACATATTAAGATAAAAGGAACAATAACAAACCTGCCAACCGGAGGAGCAGATAATGAGTAACCGAGCAGCAGCTGAGCTGACACTGACAAGATACCGGTTCTCTGACAAAAATTTTGAGAATACCAATTCGTAAAGATCATCATTATCCTGAAAAGGAAAACATAGAAAGTTGTGAAGCAAAAGAGCTACTAAAGTTCATGCGCATGATCCATTATAATTAAAATTCAATCCCTTACACGAATTAAATTAGCCAGTTTCCCAATGGTGTGAGAGCCTCTTCCATTGTTGGACAGCGAATCCGACTCTTTTAAGTACCTAAAAGGAGACAACAATTTGGGATTAGCAGATAGAAAAGTTAAATGGTGCTAACAATCATGGTATTGTTCACCGTCTTAATTCAAATTACAGATTTCAATGAGACTACCAACGAGAATAATGTTAAAACCAAAAAACCTATCCTACACTAGCAGGATAAATTAAGAAAAAAAGATGCAGCAAAGCACCTGTACACAGTAGTAACCAACATATCACTAACTCAAAACAAAAACAACAAATTATAAAGCTGATTCACACACATTGATTGGAAATTTGCATATTAGCCCCAAATATCTCAGAAGTTATCAAGATCACAGAAAAACAGAATCAGTACCTAGCTTCATGCGACTCAAGCAATGATGCAAGGCTATGAATAAGCTTAGGGTTAGGATTTAATTGAGTCTCTAATATTCTATTTATCAGCTTCTGAGCTTTCTCCACCGCCACGTCGTCAACCTCATCTCCTCCTCCTCCCTCCGTCGCCGCCGCTGTCGTGGCAGCCTCCGCAGCAGCTGGAGATGCCGGTTCAGTCATAGCTTTAGAAATTGCGCAGTGATTGACAGGAAATGGGGAGAAATTGTAGGATTAGGGTTTTCGATGGTCGCGAAAAGGATGCAAGAAAGAGAGAGGGAAAGGAGGAAGAGAAGGTAGGCTTGATTTCTAAACCTAGAGCACTCGCCTCTGTGGTATGATATACCGCCGGAACGATTTAATATTTTGTTCAATTCGTTGCTTGCTCTTGGTCCTTGGAACACCGTAGCGGGTATAATTGATTCCTGTCTGTTCTAGAAGAAACTACACGTGTTACCTTACATTGTCTTATTTTTCTTTTTTTTTAAGTCTAAGCTTATTATTGTTTTCCACTATATTTCTTGGCTTCTTTATTTCATTATAAGTACTGTAGCATATATCTATAATTTATAATAATAATATAAATGCTGGAGAATTTTGAAAATACAGTATCTACAGTTGAATGAACAGTATTATTTTTTACAGTTATTTATTTGTAAAAATGTTGGGGAATGGTTTGGATTTTTTTCAGTTATTTGAACGAGTGTTTTTTTTACAATTATTTATGATACAATAATATAAATATTGGAGGATTGTTCGAACACTGTAGTTTTTACAGTTATTTGAACCATTTTTTTCTTGCAGTTGTTTGGACATTTGTTATTTTCAATCGTTCAAAATGGGTATTGTAATTTATGCAGTTATTTAAACAGTTTTTTTATAGTTTTTCAAATATAAATATTGGGGGCATGTTTGGATATTGTAATTTCTACAATTGTTTGAACAGAATTTTTATATGATTATTTGAACATTTTTTTATATAAAGACTCTCATGTTTCCCGACATTTATTCATTTTCAAATGTTTTTTGTGGAACTTAAAACCTATGTTTTTTTTGTAGAAAGGCAGGACATATTACCACTGTGCTAGAACTACATCTCGGTTGTTTGAACAATTTCTTTAAATTTTTCTGGATGGAGTCCTTATTTATTTTCCTATATTATTTTTTTGTGTTTTTTTAATGTATGTTCACTAATATGTTATTATCGTTGTTATTTTTTTATTAGTCTTTGTGTCATCTCACTTATTTTAAATTAAGTTGTTGTTGTGTTTTATTAGAAATATTTTTTTCCCTATTTTCTATGTACATCAATATAAATGTGCATTATGTTCTGCTCCTTCGAATTTAGTAGCATGAAATTTTTTCCCGTTATTTAACATGTACTTAATTATCCTGACTAATTAGAGTGCTCCTTGAAAATTAAAAAATTATGCATTCTCTTCTATCTTTCTTTTTACTTTTCTTATTATTTTTTTAATTTTTACTCTGAGAAATTAACATTTTTTTATCCGCCTATTAGATTTGAAATATTTTTCTCAATTTTTTATTATTTTTGTATTGATGGTTTTCCTGTATATATGAAATAAATAATTCTAACATATATTTAATTTTTATGATACATCTATTTTAAAATCTATATATTTGAGAAATATTATTTACGTTAAAAAATATATTTGTAGATGCGTATCTAATTATTTAGTTAGTCCATGTATCAAATTTGAGTCGATTTAAAATTCGATTGGTCATTTATCATAAAGTCCATAAAAATCTACAATTAAAATTTTTATATTGTTTGATGAAACGCTAGAGGAATTTCAGATTAATTTAAATTTGATACATCGCTATTCAAATAATTAAGAACATATCTATAATTTTAGCTTTGAATTTGAATAATATTTTTTGATTATATGTGTTATAAATATTGAATGCATCCCGAAATTTAAATATACGTTAGAAATATTTGTATGAAATAAAAATATATACAAATACATCGCAGTGGAGCGCAAATATTTGTTAGTATACTTTATTTCTATGAATATAATATAATTTTATTAAAAAGTTATTTTTAATATAAAAAATAAGGACGAGATATAAGAGTTATCCACAAAGCAACTTAATACTTTTTACATATCACTAGAAGTTATTTTATATACATAAGTGATTTTTTTAAGTATTTTATACTTTTATTTTTTAATCAAAAGTAGAATAACTTGTCTGTTATTATCATTTTACATTATTTCCACTTTCTATCATAAATATAGAAAATCAGAATTATTGTCTTATTTTTATATCGAACATAGCAAGAGAAGTATTTGAATTTCATGTATAAAATTTGAATTTGTGAGACAAAAATTCATTGATTTTGCACTAATTAATAAAGATATATATTTTCGTTTTTAAGTGCTTATTGTTGAAACATTTGTACCGCCAAGAGGTGGTGCTGATATTTTATGAATCTAATTCAAGGATTATTGATGGTACAGTTGGAAGGCATGGTTCTGGGAATTAATGCTGCTCTGATACTGTGTTAATTGTCTTTATATTTATGCATTTTAGGATATTATGACTTTTGTATGAATTTCTGAAAATCAATGGAAATTGGTGAGTATTTTAACCCACTTTATCAAAAAAAAAATGCTTATTGTTTTTTTTAAAAAAAAAAGATAGCTCTAAAAAAGAGAGAATTAGGACATTTTTATTCAAAATTGGTATTAGTTATTAGATTAGATGTCTGTCTTTTCTAATAAAAAAATACTTTTAAGCATAATTATTTTCTAAATTGATTTAAGAACTTACTAATAAATATTTTCACATGTTGCTTTGTTAGGGGTACAGATAAAAGTAAAAATACACATAAAATGCATATCAAGAACAAGAACTGGTTACATCTGGACCATACCGTACCAGCAACGCCGAGTAGTCACCATTGTCAAATGATGTGATTCTTCAAAAGGGGCCCAAAATAATAAAAGAACCCGGCCCAATATAAAATATTTCCATTAATATATATATATATATATAATAACCCCATTTAATAGAAATAACAGGCCTAGTTATTCAATTAGGTCCCTGTATTACTGTGTTAACTCTAAAATGAGCCGGTTCTTTTCAAATTACTTCTCCATTTGGGCTTAGTCCCAACTCAATGAACTTATTTTTTTCTTTCATTTGTGGATTCAGGGAATATATCCTTCTTTCAAAATTTTCAAGAGTTATTGGTGACAAATAATTTGCTCCTTTCAAACTTTTCAAGCGCCATTGGTGACAAATAAGTTGCTCCTGGTTTTGTTTTTCAGTAAAATACTTGTCATTTTTCTTTCAATTTTTTGATTCATAAGAGAATTTCTAAGACACTGTATGACCTCTAAGAGATGCTACAAGTAAATGTGTATCTTTGAGTGTATGATAAAACCTATTCCTGGCTGTGATATCGTGCGATAGATCGATTTTTCCAGGAGCATTAAAAGCAAATGCATCTCCATACCTACACAAAAAAGAATCTCATTGACCCAACAGATATGATTGCAACCCACTTACGCGTTTGACATTGCGGTTGTTTGTGGCTTTAATTCCTGCAATTCAGGGTTCAACGTCACCGTCCGTCACCGCCTAGGTGCCCCGCCACTAACGAAACCATGATCAATGTCCTATAAGAGATTCAGATATAGTTTCATCTTTCTTAATTATTTACATATATATGTACTATATATATTGATTGCAACATGACCTGTGATTAGTGCATGCAACTTGAGTTTGTTTTGAGCTCGTCGCTGTCAATGCTAGACCACCTTTCGATATCACAACCGCCATATCATGCAAGTCATTTTCATGCAAGAGGGCATATAGATGAATTAGGTCTGGCAATGATTATGCCAGCAAACCGACACCGTAAAGAAGAGACAATACCGAGTTACGACTGGTTCATCGGAAAGTTCATTAGATAGTAAATTAAGATTTGAAAATAAGAGATGACATTTTGCTTATGCAGATCATATCTTGCAAGTTTACCATTTGCTTGGCCAAGATGTATATATATTTCATCTAGCTAGGTATATGGCTGTCGCTATCGTGCGATTGCATGCCTCCGTTATTTCGTACATGACAAACAAATTAATTATAAATTAATTAGTGCAAAAGATCTAGAAAGCAAATGCAATTTTTGAAATTTTTAGTTTCCTATTTTATTATAGTTTTACTTTTCTGAAGTCAATCTTTACTGCAAAGGATGTATATATAAATATGCAACTGGAACAGAGAGGTGCTTGAATGTCACTTTCACTGTGTTATCTCTTGTAACACAATAAAACAACAACAAAAAAGAAAACATGTTGAATGCACTGTAAGTCTTATAACAGTTGGTTTGCAACTTGTGATGTACCCTTAAAAGTCTCATTTGCCAGAGCTGTACAGTTAACTAATTAATAACCATAATTAACTGAGTTCAAATCTATCAGTGCCCAACAGAAATTAATTAATACAAATTACTGCTTACTGCCAAGTTAATATAATATCTAAAAAATTAAGGATACTATTTCATATTGTAAAATATTATCGAATTATTTGCGTTAATGGAAAACATTACATTATATGTTCTGGTTGTATATTTTTATAAAAAAATTCACCTTTTTCTCATAACCTGTTTTATTGAAATTTTGAAGTATTGTATAAACTGTGTGTGAGCTTTTGTGTAACAAACTCGTCAATCCAAATCATTTTCTATCCAATCTCTCTCTCAAATGAAACCACTTAATTAATTAAGTACAGTGAAATGTTAGTTAATGTGTCAATGAAATTAAATATATGATAACTTAAAGTTTGATGATGCATATATATAGCATGAAAAGATGGTAGTCTTCTGGTAATGAACTTGCTGAGTAATTAAAAAACATTAATCCTGAGGTAATTAAACAGTTATACAGTTGGAAGTACATATATATGATGCATATATAGTAAAATATATATTAGGCTGAGAAATTAAACAAAAATCTTAGCAGCTTTTCGAAAAATCGATACACAATTAGACTAATGTCATACCAAGTTACACAATTTTACAATTAATTAATGCCCCTAACAAACTTCTCATATTAGTGATCATCTACCTTCTTTATTATTCAACATAAAGGTATAATAGACACAATCGATCGCATCAACTATATATGTAATCTCAATTTCATCCTTTTAATTAATCAAGCGGGAAAATTGGCGCGCTTGACGAACCCAACTCGTCAGAATTAGACGAAATCAGACTATCAAGAAACTTCCAATCAATTCTCTGACTGCTTTGTTCTTCAGCACTAATCGAGTTTGTGATGCCATCGAAGCCGTTCGACAAACTCGGGCTATCCAATTGCGGCATTTCCGAGTACTGATCCAGAAAGATTTGCTTCTTTTGGAGTTCTCTGGTGCAATTCAAGGATTCTCCATGTGCTTCTGATCCTTGGTAAGAAAGCATGGAGTTGCAAGGTCTGGAGAAATTAGGTTGATTGTAGTAAAATGGATTGAAATTGTTGTAATACGGCCTTTGATTCGGAGTAGGTTTTTGAAATGCACGGCACACCACCCATCCTTCTTCCTGAAAAGTAACGATGTCAATTGACATATACATGCATATATGAAGCTAAATTAGTATGATATATATATATATATATATATATATATATATATATATATATATATGTATGCATGCGTCTTTTGTAAGAAACTAGAAAGAAACTATGATACATATTTGCATTAAAGTATACTTGATGATTGTAAAGAAAGGAAGTAGGAGTAGCTACAACAGTAAAAGAGGATATCATAAATATTAATTCTTCTTCTTTTTGTTTCATTGAAAAAGAGTAAGATTTAAATATAGATATCTTTACTCCGTATTTAATATTATTATATACGTAATGATGTTGGCGGCGGCGGCATGGTAATAAGCTCTTAAGTCTTAACAATGAAAAGTTAGCAAATCTATTTCACAATTATATATGTCTAAAAATTTATATATCCTAATTAATTAATTTCTAATTCTTATGCACGTTGGATAAAATATAACTTGCCTGAGGTGGTGCATGCTCGCCTGATTGAAGACGGTACTCGTGCATGATCCAATCGGTTTTTCTCCCGTTTGGTGCACGGCCCTTGTAAAACACCAGTGTTTTTCTCATCCCTATGACCCTGGAATTTGTAAACACCGGCTTGTCACGACCTGTCGCTTTCCAAAACCCTGCTGCAGTTGCCCTGTTCGTGCGGGTCCCGCTCGGGTATTTGCGGTCCTTGTAACTAAAAAAGTACCATTCACTTTGCTCTTCATGGCCATGTTTGCATCTCTCTAAATTCAAGCATAATTATCCAATATCAATTTATCATCCATTTATACATATATCAGTGCTGATTACTCCATGAAAGCATATTAATTAGATATATTGCAAGGATATATATTCAATATATCTTTACAATCTCAGATCTCAAGTTGGTTTAGACAAATTTGTGATTATGTTTTCCGGTTTTCCCTCCATCTTATATACATATACTGGACATGATATTAATTAATCTCAATCTTGCTTTTGTATCATGCATAGATAGACAACAAGAAAAGAACTTAATTAATATATAAATTACCTTGGAGATCCCACGGCTCGATGCGGTAGAGATCGACATCCCGGATAATCTCGAGATCGATCTTTTGTGACGTGACCTTGCGCATGAGATAGTAGCCTACAAGCTCTTCTTCTGTCGGATGAAACCTAAAGCCAGGTGGTACACAACAATTCTCCTCTTCCATTGCTAATAGCTAGCTAGTAGTGCAATGTCTGAAAGCATAGCCTCTTTTATGTTTAGTGGTTGAAAGAGAGAGGTGTGGGGCATAGAAGCCTTTAGACCCAAAAAAGGGAAGGAGAGATCTTAGGTGTCATACCTAGAGATCTCAAACTCTACTTGTCTTTTCTCTTTTTTTTTAATTTAATTATAATTAAAATTTGCACTATTTTTTTTTTTGAAGGGTGATAACTACTTTCTTTATTTGCATCTCTTATTTATACTTCGAGTATTTAAAGTTATGGGATGTAAAATTTGAAATGCAAAGCTTAAATTTTGAAATATTTATTTTTGAAAAAATATTTATATTTAACATTGAATATAGATAAGGGATCCAAAACCTGAGACGTAAGAATAATTTCTCTTTTTTTATTCCGAAAGATGTGGTTACTGTTTATTCTCAAACTTGGTAATTCTTTTATCAGTTTTATTTAAATGATAGGAAAACAAGTAAGAGACCCTGCCTTGAAGTAATTAATTTGATATATAACTATATACCAAGGTCTATATATGATATATTGTCAGAAAATTAAAAAAATGCAGAGACAAATGAATTGAAATTTCATATTCTTTAATTAACACTACTACTACATGTATCAATCCAAAGTTCAGACTTCTAATTAACTTTCTATTTTGGTATATATTAATAAAAGGTATTGTACGAACAAAAATTAAATAAAGGGGACTAAAGACAGCAAAAGGATTCTAGACAAGCAAACAAGCAGAGAGTAATTAAATGGGGCCCTTTCTGAGAATCTGAGAGCACTCATGCAAAAAATATGCAAATTGCACCATATCTATATCATGATTAGGTCTACTATAGTAATAATGTCACCATGGTGAAAATTCTACATCATGCTAGTTTTAATTCACATTGTGTGGGGGTCTCCTATCTGCAAAGTACATCAGATAGGAAAAGAAGATCTTTTTTTTTTACTTAAACACCCTCCAAAATTAGTTCTTGCACATAAATATATATGCAACTCTAGTGTTATGTTGGCATATAAAAATGCTTTGCTATAGTTTTAAATATGAATGTTTTCATATTATTTTAATTAACTTCATAATGAAAATGTCCAATCTAAATTAAAGAACCAATGCAAAAAAAAAATGTTTTTGAATCAAAGAACAAATGCATATGTATTATTCCAAGCTTGGAAGGGTGCATATGTATTATTACCTTATTTAATATCATTATTGTAATACTAATAAGTTTTCCTTCTTACACCTTGCAAATTAAAGGCCATTCATACAATTACAAAAAGGGAAGAAGTTTAGATATCTATAGTGGAAGCTAGGCTGTGTGTATACATGTTTCTTTGAGTGTACTTCAAAACTTGCTGTCTAGGATACTTTCACATCCACCACACTATACATAAAATTAAAAAAAAAAAAACATGACACTATATTGCATGTATATATGTAGCTCATCCTGTGGTGGGTCATTGTGAGATGGTCACTAAAGGAGGAATTACAAAATAGTAGTCAGTGGGTCCGGGTTCCGGTGACTCGCTACACCGCTATATTTTTTTACATTTTTGACATAATATTCAGACTCAAAATGCATAAACTCAAAAGTAGCTGAAGGTCTTCAGACCCCCCACCAATGGTGTATGTTGTTGACAACTATTCAAGTCTTCATTTATATTTTATTATTTTTTTTATTGGTATTTTTTTGAGGAAGAAAGATATTCTTACTCAAAAATATTATATATGGTTGGTATATATATACTCTTTCTAACAAGAATTGTGGCTCACTCACTCTTTGGATTGACCTATCTTATCTTAGTGTGTGTGTGTGTGTGTGTATTTGAAAGTGAAATGAATGTATTCACAAATCACACAAGAGATGCATTTAATTAAGAAAGTAAGAACTAGCTAGAAGCACACCATTAATTAACACTTAGCATTAATTGTTATAATAAAACATTTCATAATTCTAAAGCGATGAACCTAGCTATACAATTAACATGTAGATTGAAGCTTAGGCACCAAAAGATTCCTAGAACTAATCATATTAGATTAAACCTAGCTATATATATGATTAATTAACCTAGCAATTAATTATGCGGAATACCATGCATTACAGTTGTTAGAACCTACCATTCCCATAATTCTTCATATAGTGCGAGTAATCATAAACAAATTAAAAGAGAAAATAAAATAATTTGAAAACCACTTGATTAATCAAGAACAAAATGATGCTTATGAAGAAGAACATACAATAAAAAGTAACTAATTAAAACACTCACCAAAAAATAATCCAGGAAGGAGAGGAATATGTGGAGATCTAAGGATTGTGTAGCTTTGTACTTGAAAGAATTAATAATAAGTGATTAGAAGAGCATGGGGCCTTTGTGTGTGTATATATAGATTAGTGGTAATTAATAAGTAATGGAAGCATGCACATTAATAAATGCGTCTAATCACATTGATAGTTACATATGGAATGTTTGTATCCCCATCATGGAAGTGTTAGTGCGGTAGCCAAAGTTAGAAAGGGATATATTTTCTACATATATATATATATATATATATATATATATATATATATATTAATTTTTTTGTCTTTATTTTTATTTTCATTTTTTTTATTTTTGATGATGTATTCTAAAGATCTTACTGAAATTGGTCTACCAACTGAATTGTGAACTTGAAGCACATTAATTATGTGTTTAATTTCATCTCAACCTTTTTGTGCCAACTTAATTAGATGCAAAATTATATTACCATGCAATTAGTTGGTACTTTGGAAATTCATGTTGATTTAAGGTATTGTTATGTTTAGTCTAGTGCTTAAGATATCATCCTCCACGGAAAAGTTATGAGTTTGAAATTCGGTGTTTGTATTGGAATGATTTGAGAAATTTTATTCTAATCTCATGCACAAAAATAAGTAGATTATGTCTAGTCTAATGGCTAATATAATTGTTTTCCGTATAAGAAGTCCTAAGTTTAAAATCCACCACATATAAAAAGTTTGTGATGTATACACTTAATAGTATGTTCACGCAACAAATTAGGATCACAAACGGGTCAAATAATTCAAGTGAACAAATTTTAACTCTAATTTGATTTATATATACATTTAATTAAATCGAGCTGCGCTCGAGCTAAGAAATTTTGAACTCTCAATCTCAAGTTCCACAAGATTGTTCTTATTTTCATGCATGATTTTTAAACAAATGAAAGAAAAAATAATTCATGATTATTATTTTGTAGTTAAAATTTTTTTAATTTATTGTTTATGATATTATAGTAAAACGTTTAAAAAGATAATATTGAGAAACTTTTTTAAAAAAATGGGTATCTTATATCTAATTATAATAAATACTTCTGAATAATATATATGTATCAAGCTATATTGGAGTTAAGATCGTGCAACTCGATTATGTAACACTACTAGAATTTGAAATATGTAAATGGATATGTAAGAATAAATTGACAACTTAAATCTGGAATATATTGGAGTTAAAACAACTTACTTTTGTAAAGAATTTCAGACACGTGATTTTTTTTTTAAAATAAGGACTCATGTTAACTTTAATATTTATTTCTTTTCAAATATTTTTTATGAGACTTCAATCTGTATATCTATGTAAAAAGACGAGACATATCACCGTCTGTATTATATTTGCAATCGCTATTTAAATTGGCTAGTTTTAGCTAGAGAGGATTTTTTTGTTTGTTTTGCTGATTAATTTTTAGAGAGAGAAATTAAAAGAGAGGTAGTCTATTTGGGCGGCAGAGAAAGAGAGAGAGAGAGAGGGGGGGGGGGGGGGGGGGGGGGGGGGGGCAAAACCCTCAAGCCACTAACACCTCCTCTCTCATCTTTTACTACTGCCGCAATTTTGTATTGCAAGACTTTGCTGCTTTCAACACAAGTTTGATCATCTTTGGCAAATTTATTTAGAGAGAGAAAATTTAAATGCATTGGAGTGCATGTGTGGGACCACATAAACAGTGCCACGTGTCGTCATGTGCACCTTCCTCATGTCCTCTTAATTGGTCTAGATTTATTACATGGTACCCAAACTTATATGCATGACTAATAATATTTAGGAGAGCTAATTAATATATAGTTCATTAATTTAATTGTAGTGATATATTCTTATATGTTGTTTGATCTCATGAATCATTCTTATTAGAAATTAAGGTATGAAGTATATATTTTGAGATGAGAAATCTTGCACTGATTAATTGATAATGTATCAGCCAAAATAAGATTATGACTACATCACATTTATTAAATGAATTTTATTGGTTCAATGTGTTCAGATAATTGAAATAATCATATCATCTTCAAATGTATATGTTAAACCAAAAAAAGGTACTATTTAGAGATATCTAACAAAGTTAAGATAACAAAGAAAATTGAGGGAGCCATTAAAGAAAATAATTGTTCCAAATTCTCATAAGTGAATTGAGTTAAATATTTTTGTGTTTTTATTCTCTTCGGATTCAATTGTATTCGTTGAAATAAAATTCAGATAAAAAAAAATTAACAAGATGTCCGACATCATTCTCTTGCAAAAATTGTGTTATATAATTTTTTTAAGCATGAAATGAGGTTAAAGCTTTTAAATCAACTTCAATGCAAAGATTGAATTTCAAACATATTTGTAATTTTTTATACGTAAGACAATATCTTAATCACTAAATTTTAGGCGTTCAAACATGGTTCTCGATTGTGCTATAAATATAATATTATAACTAGGATTATTTTTCTGGCAAAGCCCGAAAAAACACCTAAGAAAAAATTTTAAAATAAAAATACTTTTAACCATAAATTTACATATGAAAAATTGAAAAATAAATATTTAAAAAAAATAATACTATGTATAATTAAAAATAACATAATTAGTTAAATGAAAAATTTTACATAGAAATACAAAAGAGTTATATTATTTTAAAATATTATATAATATTATATTATATATTATTTTAAAAGAGTTATATATATGAACCATTCAATAGAAGATCTAATGATTACTATTAAATGTAATGTGATATGATTGAACAAAATTCTTAAAACTCAATTACTTTTATAAATTATAAATTAACTACGATATAAATTATTCTCAGTTCGATCTATTGCTTATATCCCAAGACAGTTACTTTGGATAATAAATTATTCATGAGCAAAAGACAAGATAAATAATCACCGTCTTTTTCTTATTTAAGGGGTAAAAAGGGAATTGAAGTGGGGCCCAGCTGCCTCCTTTTCTGGTTGAGAATTTTTTTTCATGTTTAGTTCTTAGGTTGGTACAAAGGGAATTTTTGGACATATTTTGATAATTTTAACAATAAATTTAAAAAAAATTAAAAATAAATTTATGAATGTATTATTAAATATTTTAACAATTAGAATTTAATGTAATTTAAGTATTATTTAATGGTGTATTGAGAATTGTTAATTCTGAACCGTCAAAGTTTCAAGTCAGGCAATGTATGGTAAACATTCACGAAAACTCAACATTTTTTTTATAGACATGATATGTAAATAACATAGATCATATCTATAATGTTTAATTTCGAATCTAAACTTTTTTTCGAAGGTTTTCAAAATTATCAGATTATTTTTTGTCAAATGATTTCTTCTCTTTTGTACATGAACATATAACGCGCAATCCAATACTCACAATAAAATTAAAAGATAAATATATAAGCCATTAAACCAGCTTAATTACATTTATTTTTACTAATATTATATGCAAAAAAAAAATGAAAAGTTAAGATCATTAAATTGAAAAAAGTTGTCTTAATTTCGATCCTTAAATAAAAAAAATCTTGGGTTAATTAATAAAATCAAGAAACGGGCACAAAATTCGCCTATATATATTGTCTATCAAATCTAGCAAAGCAAATAATATGAAGTCATGACAAAAACATAGCTTTCCACAAAATTAAATCACATATAGTTTCCTAAAGCGCATGCAACTGTGCATCAGTGCACCTTTTAATGGAAAGAAGGAAGTATGTGCATCTTTCTAGAAACTTCGGAAATATAATATTTTGGAATATACTCGTACAATATTGGGAAATATCTGAGCTCATGAATCCAACATTTGAAACCCCCACAAAAAAATAATAATAAATAAGTAAGTAAGTAAGTAAGAAGATGATTAATGTGAATTTAATTTGATTAGCATGGTTTAATCCAATTAAGATTTAAAAATATGATGTTAATAAGAAGAGTAATTTTCTTCTTATAATTATAAAAATATTTTTCTGTTGCCTCAACATCCTAATAATTATTCCTCGAGTAATTTCAAATAATTTTCATCTTTATAATTCACTCTAATGTTTCAATTCCTGAGAATCCATTAAATATTTAAATATTTTTTTATTTTTTGCAATTCATTTTGTATTCACTACCATTACCAATTGTAATTTTTTTATGCAACAACTTTAACAAGATTGATAATTAAGCAAGTTTATAATATTAGTAATTGTTTTACGTCTCGCATCAACATTTATAATTGTTTTGTAATTGAGATGAAATGTTTTAATGACATGGCTCATTTATCCAAAAGAATTGAAAATTTATTCTTGCATCTCATTATTCTGCACTTCTCATCTACAATGAAAAATATTTATATTTAACACGCAATAAATTCATAAGTTATTTTTGAATACCACAGAAAGTTTTCTATTTCTCCTATCCAAAATAATCACAGATAATTTAAATTGAATACATTATTGAACAAGTAAATATAGAAAACCTTAGAAGTTTTCATTCTTAGCGGTTTAAGGTATAAAATGTTTTATAAATATTTTTAGGAAAGATATCAATACATTCAAATAAAGAATGTTGATAAATACAATTATTAATCCTCTTCTTAATTTACCAACGGTCACCATACAAGAATAAAATAATTGACAGTAAGATTCTAGTACCAATTTAGATTTTTTTTTTTTATAAAAAGATAAAGTTACATGGTATTATCTATGTTTTACTTTAGAAATCGGGGGAGGTCCACTGTCCATTGAATTAATTTTTGTGTCCGACAAACAAAATAATCGTTCGATGACTTCAAAATTCGCATCCAAATTTATCTCATACGTTTCAATAATAATATGAAATATCAGATTTAACGATCGGATAATTAAAATAGACGGTCGAACCAAATTCTGTGCAATGATCATTGCACCTCCTCTCATTCCTTGACTTTAACCCTCCCTCATGTTTTGAAATCCTTGTCAATGGCACCATCTGTTACAGATACGGTCCCAGTATTTTATTGGATTAAAACGCCGCCCATTTTTTTTAGCACACTTGTTGTAGAAAACAAATACAAATGGGGTGGCGTTTAAGTTATAAGATAGAAAAGATTTGGTTTGATTTGATTGATTTATTAGTGTGTGTGTGTGTGTGTTTTCTCAGATAACCAAAAAGAAAAGGCTTGGGGTCCGGGAGGAAAAGAGGGATGATGTACATTTTGGGTCGGTTTGTGGGGCCCACGTTTTATCTACTTGCATGTCTTTGTGCTACCAACAGCTTCTAGAATCCATGCTCTCCTATAAAGACTATAGAGAGAGGATTTATTTTTATTTTCTGATAAAGGGAGGGGGGGGGGGGGGGGGTGGGGGGGGGAGTTTATTTCAAGTATTTTGCAAAACAATCCAAAAAATAATAGGAAATGTACAAGGTTGTTGGAGAGAACATGTTTTTCATGAGTCATGACTCACATCATGGGTCCTCTGTAGCAGGATCTTGCTATAGCTAAATTTGAACCATCCGATCAAATTTAAATGGTTTAAATTACATAAAAAACTATTTAAGAAGGATTCTGTTTTTATTGAACTTGTTATATAACAAATTTATCATGCTAAGTTTAAATAGTGCAATACCAGTACAGTGTTTTCTATCTCCTCTGATGACAACTGACCTGATACCACCAAAATGCAATCCATACCAGTTTTTCATACACCCTTACTCCATTAGTTAAATACTATATGCAAGCTTCATATTTTCATTGTTAACTTAATACAAGCCAAGTTCATGAATTTACTGTAAATTCAAGATACAGTATAAGTTTCTGAAAACTTGAATGAAGTTGTTCCATCCAATGTTTGCAGTATTATTTTATTTGAGGGGTAATTTTGCAAAAATATTCTTATTTGTTAGCAAGTAATATGCAAAAAAGGACTGTTTTTTTCTAACAACAATGAATCAAACCAACAAACAGAACAAACTCAAATAACTTCAGAAAGCTTGGTTTCTTTCTTTCAACTTAATTTAGACACAGTCTATGTATAAGCATCATAGCATGTAATTGTGCAAAGTTTACTTAACCCAGTCACTCTAGTTTGTTTAGTGGCAGCTACCAAAACCAAATTTTAATGTTTCTCAACCAACAAGAGAAGTGACATAACCAGTTTGATTTAAGACCAAAGAAAGGAAATCGAATGCACACTTAACCAGACTCAACACAAATTGATGGCATGGTCTCTAAATGATAGACGCATGATGCATCTGATTACATACCAGTAAATGCACCATCATTTTCCAATAATAATTTAAGAGTCCAGGCCCAAAAACAAACTTTCTCCAATGAAAGAACTGTGTAAAATTATCCCCAGTTACAAAAAGGAAAGCTAGCTAATGAAGTACTGAAAAAAAAATGAACCATCTATGAAATTAGAATAGCAAAGTGGAACATTTTGATGCATACAAGAAGGCCCAAAAATATATCCTTTTTTTTAAATTTGACCCACAAATAAGAGCAAAATCCCCAAAATTTTATCTATACTGCAAAATTTTGTCTATACTCTAGCATTTTCTGTCATGCAAATCGAACCGACACATCATTACAACTAAAAAATATTCAAAAGTACAAATACACTATTCCTGGATCAACATGCAACCCTAAATGATAGATTTGAACCAAATCGAAACATAAACCTAAACCCAATCAGTAGAGAAAGATATTCACTAATCCTTCTTGGCACGAGCCTGCCTGGCACGGTGCCTTAGTTCCGCTCTCTTCCATCTCACAATCAAGCCGCATAGTGTGATCAAAGTATTGACCTAGATTTTAGGATAGAAAACAATGCAATACAAAATGAGTTGTGTCAACATTTCAAAAGAAAGCCATGTCATGATTAATGAACATTTCCTGGTGTTACTTAAACATTTGTGATTGCAAGTTTCATTATTTCTGTAAATACCCCAACAGCCTCACTACTCAAAAGGACCACATAAATATCTTGGCTCTGGGTTGTTGGTACAAGTATTAGAACATACTGGCTATTGTTATTAACAAATCACTGACACATGCCAGTGCAAGTACTGGTAAATAACAAAGTCTACTTGCCAGTACTGACTATGATCTCTCATTCAGCACATTATATTCTTTAATATTTTTCTTATCAGTCTTTATTGTGCTTTTTTTTTTGGTACTTTTTAATTGTTCTTACTAAGGGCTTACTGGGGCAAGTTACCAGTACACAATAATCTTATTGCTATCCGGTACCAAGTTACCAGTACACATTAATCTCATTGCTATCAGGTAACACCTCGAGCCACATACCAGCACGTATCACCAGATACAGGTATTAAAACACCAGAATGCTAATTCATTGTACACATGTAGTAAATGGTGCTGGTAATGCCTTAGAGAAGAGTATATATGGACGAAAGAAAACTGCGAAACAAATGAGAACATACCACAATAAGGATGGTAATAAGGAGAAGTGGGCCTGACCAAAGTACTGAAATGAAGAGACCATTGGGATCAAAATAATTCTGGCTCGAGAAACTTTTCCAATTCTTCCCCAAGAAGCTATTTATCCTCTCAGCCATATAAACTCCAACAACTAAAATTCCGTAAAATAATATACATGTAAGTAGCAGTACACATCACTCTTATACCAAATTAATCAGCTTGGTACCAGTGAGAACTGGTGACCATATGGTTACGCCAAACATTCTTTTTATAATCTTTAATAATTTAAATGAAAATTACTTTCTTTTCTGCCTTCTTCAGTTTTCTAATCTGACTTTTTGACTGAATTCAACAAAAATCATCAAATTCTTGAAATAAGTATCAATGTGGAATTAAGGGGGGGGGGGGGGGGGGTGGTTATAACTTACAAGCAAGAAATGAGAGGAAAAGCTGGAAGTTCACTCTTCTCCTAGAAATGATTACCACTAGCAGAAGAACCGCATAAAATGTTATCAAGCCGATCAGCCATGGTTCCTATATAATCAACAAAATTTCCCCCTTATCAGAACAATTATGGCAATGAATTTGACTACTGTCTTTACATTTTCTCGACATTACTATCAGAATAGCAGTTTGTTGTGTTTCAATTTGATTTGATCGCTTTTCACACACATCGTTTCCGAAACTAAAACCAAAGGGAAAAGGAGAGCGAGCGGCACCTTCCAATCGATGGCGTGGAAGAATCCGACGAGATTATCAACTGCTGGCGCGAATCCGGATCGCAGCTCCGACGAGATCCGCTGGAGCAGATCCGAGACCAGATCGACATGCTCGTTCATCGCCGCCTTCACCTCCTCCATAACTTTGTGCACTCCCTCCATTTCTCGCTTGCTCTGATCCCGTGCGCCGTGCCAGAAGGAGAAATGAGCAACTGAGATCTGAGAGAGAGAGAGAGAGAGAACTGAGAAGATGCAAGAGAAGTGCTTGGAAGACGGGAGAAAGAAACCATAATTCTTTCAAAAAAAAAAAAAGTGGGACCCACGTCTCAGTGAACGGGTTGTGACACTGGAAAGTGGGACCAACAAACTCAGAAGGTTTTGGGCTACATAGTAGGCCAGGATATTGTTTTGCTTTAACTAAAATAAGGCCTCAATTTTAAACGATTCAATTTTTTATTTCAATTCGGCCCAGATACTGTAAGCACGGTTAGTTTTAAACTATAAGTGGAGTAAAAAGATAATTTAAGTATTTTAAAATATTTTAATATATTAAAAAAATTTTTAAATAAAATAAATTAAAATAATTATAGAGACGGAATAAAATTTAATCATCAAATTTTTTTAATTTTGAACACATTTTACTTTTACTATTTCATCTATCTACATCATTATTCATCAAATATGAATATTTTAAAATAATTTAATATTGATTCTATTTGAAGAGGAAAAGTAAGGAGAAAAGGCCATCTCCCTTCTCCCAATGCTTAAAAAATTCTATTGGTATTGGATAATAATATAGATTGATGAAATAGATGGTCAATTGACGGCTTATTTTTCAAAGGAAAAAAAGAGAGGATATAATGCAACACAAGTCATTAGTCATAGGAGAGGTTTGATCAATCTCTGCTTTATAATTCATTTTAAGTTGACACTGTAAATTTACAACATTTTTACTTCTTACCTTAGCAAAGGTAAATTTACAACATTTTTACTTCTTACCTTAGCAAAGGTAGGATTGTCACCAAACATCCTATATTTTTGTTTCATACAACATTTGACCCCAATCATTTTTTTACGGAGAGATGTAGATTTAAATCTTGTAAAAAATATTTAAAAATAAATAAATATCGAGATTAACGGAAACCCTTATTTCAAAAAAAAAATATTTGACCCGAAATAATTGTATTCAAATTACATAAACGTGATAATTTTTATGAACAAATCTCCAACTTTTTAATTAGTGTTTCTATTCTTACTTTTATTACAAACATAAACTAAATTATCTTCAGTTAAAAAAATAAAAAAATTATGTGTAAAAACTAATATCATATAGTTGAAATCATGTGCGAATAAATGTTTTTTTAACAAGTTGGAATAGACAAATTTGTCTACTACAGCAAAATTATCACGTGGGAAAATATATCATATATTTTGGCATTTTAAATGTAGAACCAACTAAGAATTTCAATTGACAATAATATAGAAAATTCAAATTAGACTTTCAGAATGAGACCTGTTGAGAGAGACGACAACTACTATTAATTGCTAAAATGGACTCATCTAATATGAAAATTATATATATTATATATTTTTTTATGAACTATTAGAATGTTTATGTAAAACCAACGATATAAGATATATTTTGAATTAGAGACATGTTTAGAAAAAAAATATATAAAATGGAGTAAAGTTAGGAAGCTCCTAAGAGCACCGGACTCTTCGGTGCTCTTAACTCAAATTTTATCTAACCAGCTTCAAACGATAAATTTAAATTGCTCAATAAATTTTTCACATCAAAATTTAGTAGGATACTAAAATTTTCTATTTTTAGAGTTTTCTAATATTTTTGTAGATTTTTAAAAATAATTCCAAAATAATAATAAAATAATGAATTTTGCATATAAGAATATATAATTTTCAAAAATATAAAAAAATAGTTAGAAAACTCTAAACATAAAAAAAATTTATATTCTACAAGATTTTGATATAAAAAATTTATTAAGTAATTTTAATTTATCATTTAAAACCAATTCAATAAATTTTAATTTAAAAATACCGAAATATCCGGTGTTCTTAAGGGCACCCAAGCTTTACATATATATTTAAAAAAAAAAAGATAATACTTATCCTTCATAGGATTTGAGAGTTATTTTCTTTATTCTCACACTTTATCCTACAATGTAAAATATAATTTCAAAACTAGACCATTAAGTACTAGCTGAAATCACCATTTATGCATACGATATACATAAAACATAAATCACATTATACACGTCGAATTTCAAAAATTAAAATTTTTTTTTAATTTTTATGCTTTTAAATTAGTTCGTTGTTGTTTATGGTAAGAAATTAAAACATATTCTAAGGCGCATCAGCGCATGTCTGAAATTCCATTTTGTCGCCGCAGCCTCTCACGTAGAAAGTCGTAAAATCGGGTGGTAGCCGTTGCAAAACCCGCTCCCCCCTCTTCTCCCTCTCTCCTTCTTCATCATAGTAGGAGTAGGTGTGGCGTGGTTGGTGGAGAAGAGAGAAAGAAACCAGTACCTACTACTACAGAGAGAAGTGGTATAAACAAACTGGACACAGACGCAGCTTTGGCGCTGGCGCAACTCCAATTCGTCAAAATCAGAATCTATTTGGATTCCACGTCACTTCAGGCGAATCTCCGGATCCACTAATGGAGGCCACATCATTCACCTCTGCTTCGCGATCTCTTCTCACCAAACCTACCTCGTCTCGCTCTCTCTCGCCCAAATCTGTCTTCTTCTCCAAGTAAGTTGACAAATATCGAGTTGTTTCCAAATTCAGAGCGGATTGTTGTTTGTTCCGATCCAAATTTTGAGTAAATTGCATTTTGTGAAGTTATTCCTTGTTTAATTATGTATACAAATTAAATCTTTTGCAAAAGCTGGAACCTTTGATCATAATTAAATTGCTGTTTGGTGCAGATCTTGGGAGAAGAAAATAAACCTTGTAACAGTGAGGGTCATGGCAAGTTCACAAAACGGTACCGAGCCGATTGTATCGGTCGACGATTCAATCAACCCGAGAGTGAAATCTCTGAAACCATCAAAGACTATGGCAATTACAGATCATGCAACTGCTCTTGTACAAGCTGGAGTTCCTGTAATCCGACTTGCCGCTGGTGAGCCAGATTTTGACACTCCTGCTGTCATCACTGAGGTAATAACCGTAAATTATTTATCTGATTTTGGGTAATTTGTTCAATCTAACTAGGAGAAGTAATTTGATTCGCAATAGCTTACATTATGACGTGCCCAGAAAATGTTCCAAAAACCAAAACTAATCTTTTAATTGTTTTTAGTTTCTTTTTGATAGTTTTGTCCTATCTATATTTGGAGAAGAAAAACAGTTCTTTTGCTGTGTTTTTAATTTGTTATTAAGAACTCTTTTTGTGTGTTTTCTTAGGCCGGTATCAATGCAATAAGGGAAGGTCACACAAGGTACACACCAAACACCGGTACACTGGAGCTGAGAAAGGCTATTTGCCATAAGCTCAAAGGTAAGTTTTCAGACTTTAATGCCAAGACTTCAGTAAAAGTAGTCCTATCCTAATAAGGGTTTGCTGCTAAGTAAAAAAATCAATTCAGTATAGGTGTTGTGTGTGACCTTCGTTACTAATTCCTCCAGCATTTAACTAAATTATTGTATTATTTGAAATATCAGAGGAAAATGGGTTGGACTACACACCAGACCAGATAATGGTTAGTAACGGTGCCAAACAGTGTATTATGCAAGCAGTACTTGCTGTTTGCTCACCTGGTGATGAGGTAAATATAATTTTTTTTTTTTGACATCTCAGTTCAATTTAGGTTTTGTAACTTCACAAATGCCCTATAGAGGGAGTATTTTTCTTTATCCAAATAGACATTTTATTTAACTTTATATAACCATTTTCAATAGTATCCTATGTTTATATAATATGCACTTGATAAACTTTAAATCTTTAATTACCTTTCTCAAAATAAGGTATGGCTATTAGTCCCAGACTGGTTTCCTTTAGGATTTTATATGTATTAAATGCTTTTTGCAAGAAATACGATCTATAATTTAATCATGAAAATCACAAATCTTCTAGGGTTTAATCTGAAAACTAATAAACTTTTTGTAGGTTTTGATACCTGCCCCATTTTGGGTGAGCTATCCTGAAATGGCTCGGTTAGCAGATGCTGAACCTATTATCCTCCCAACTGACATATCTGACAACTTCTTGCTCAAACCTGAATTGCTTGCCTCTAAAATAAACGAAAAATCAAGGCTTCTTATTCTTTGCTCACCTTCAAACCCTACTGGATCTGTTTACCCAAAAGAGCTTCTAGAACAAATTGCTGACATTGTCAGGAAACACCCCAGACTTCTGGTAAGTTCTTTCATGGTTCATTTATTCTTCTGGTTAATTCTAATATAAAGTTGAAGGGGCATGTCTTGTTTTCCTTTGGAAACTTGAAGAATATCATGCATGCTGAAACTTACTCTTGTAAAACATAGCAAAACTTCGTCTGGCATGCCTGAAAAGTATCAGAATTTAGAACATGTTTCAGGCACGTAGTTTTTTATTTAATATAAAAGACAACAATGAGTTTAAAGCCCTGAAGTACGTCCCCTTCCCCTCAATTTTCCACTTCAAATAAATGTGGATTGCAGGAGGCTCGTTTGAACAATTTTGAATACATGTTAAGAGGTTATAGACGCTGATATTTGCTGCCTATGAGTGTTGCTAGATCTGTTTTGCTTTTTTCACGTGCATATTATACTTCCAAGGTTTCCCAAAAACAATCAAATATAAATTTTACTTCATCTTTAATTTGTGACAGGTATTATCTGACGAGATATATGAGCACATTATATATTCTCCAGCTGAACACACCAGCTTTGCATCTTTGCCTGGAATGTATGACAGAACTTTGACTGTCAATGGATTTTCAAAGGTAAATATTTCAATTTTTGATAAACTAACTTGGCAATTTACTGATTCATTGTCAATACACATATCAGTTTGTTCACATAATAGAACAGAAAGACGGCGAATACCAATGCATGAAGTTCTATAACAACCCAATAGGAAACTCTTGTATCATGGTATTGTCAAATGTATTTGGGGCAAATTTGAAGCATTACAACATATTTCTTTCATTTTGTAGGCATTTGCAATGACGGGTTGGAGGCTGGGATACCTGGCATGCCCGAAACATTTTCTTTCTGCATGTGCAAAAATTCAAAGTCAGGTACTCTCTCTCTCTCTCTCTCTCTCTATCTGTGGTACTTCTCTCAAGTTGAAACCTCGTATTAGCTCTCTGCTAACCCGAACTACCAAGATTGAGTTAAAAAATTGTGTCTTTAGAAAGTGAAGCAACTGCCATATACAGCTCTACAGTCACTATCACTCCTGTTACTATTTCTTTCACCAAAGTGTGAAAGAGGAATAGTTGGGCGTTATTTGAGAAATTAAGTGATATTGCGCTTTAATATGCAAAGCACCTTGGCATTTTGCTTGGTAACACTAACACATAAAAGTTCATGCTTTAATTAGATAATTTTTTCTTAAATATCAGAACACTTCTGGGGCAAGTAGCATCTCACAGAAAGCAGGGTTAGCAGCTCTGAACTTGGGCTATGCAGGTGGTGAAGCTGTTGCGACTATGGTTAAGGCTTTCCGTGAACGCCGGGATTTCTTGGTCAAGAGCTTCAGAGAATTACCAGGTGTTAAAATTTCAGAACCCCAGGTACTGATTTGAATTTTGTTCGAATTTTGACAAGTGGCTGAAATGACCACTGACAAAATATAGAATTTACAAATTAGGATACACAACAAGCACGAGTTGAAAAGAGTACAGCCCCGTCATTTTTGCAAAATTGGGGGTCTGAATTAATTTATCCCCTTTTTGTTACTTTTTCTAAATCTTTCGGGGGTCAAGTTGGCGTTGCAGAGATGTGAACAGCACTAGGATAAATTAGAGAGGAAATGCTAAACTGGAAATTAAGAGGATGTATCTGTAATTCCCATTTCCTTAATCAAAATTTGAGGCTTTCCGAGAAATGCAGCAGTCAAACTGAAAAAATATTTCCATTATTTCATCAGTAATGCGAGTTGGAAAAGTAGTGAACACACAAGATTTAAAGCAAAAGGTCAGAAAAGCAAAATTATTCCTTAATATAGGAACAGTTCGAATTTGGTAAACCATGTACTCGGTACTGGGTTTTCCAGTTTGCCAATATCAAAGATTGATTTCCTTGACAAACATAATTACTCTACTTCAGCGGTTACAATTCCTTCCTTCTTTTTTTGATATTCATAGTATCATGTTGCATTTTCAGGGGGCATTCTATCTATTTATTGATTTCAGCGCTCATTATGGGTCTGAGGTTGAAGGTTTCGGTACCATTAAAGACTCTGAGTCTCTTTGCCGTTTCTTTCTCGACAAGGCCCAGGTTTGGTCCAATTTACTGCACTTTAATTCTTTTTAAATTCTATTTTTAGCATTCCTTTTTTTTATTTTTCAGATCATCGTCCTGGTTATAGTCATATATGCCCCCAAAAAACCAGGAGAAATGTACCTTTTCGTTGTTTATGAAATTGCGTAGACACTTCCATTCCACTTGTTCATATATAAGATGCCTAAAGCAGAAGGATAATTTGGTCATTCTTTTAAGCAGAGTTTTCAACTATCAAGCCGAGTGCTTTATAAAACTATCAAAAAAGAGATGCTTAAATCCACTATTTGAAATATGTAAATCTTGATTATTATTTTTCCTATGAGATTGTATTTTGAATCATATTAGGTTGCACTTGTACCGGGAGATGCATTTGGTGATGATAAATGCCTTAGAATCTCTTACGCGGCATCTCTGACAACACTTGAAGCTGCGGTGAATAAGATAAAAGAGGCAATGACAGTTCTCAAGCCTCCTGTTGCTGTTTAATAGGTTGTCAGTTAGAATTTTGCCAAATTTTAGCCAAGTAATCATACTTGTTGTTGTAACAGTATGATTAAATTAAGCATCTGTTCTGGTGACATGTTGTAGTTAAGGTTTGAAATAATTTAGGCAGCATATATGGTTTTTGAATAAGCAGAATTGTGTAATTGTTTGACCATGAAATACTTGCAGCTTGGTCTTATTAAAATGTAACAGGAATACATTTTTTTGAAATATATTCTATGTTGTTATATTTTCCTTGTTATCCCCCCCTGTAATATTCCTTTTGCCTTAGTAGCAAAACAGAAAAAGCTACTTATCACACTAAAAAAAAAAAAAAAAAGAAGCAAAGAGAGATTCTTACTTTATCTATTCATTTTACTCACTTCTATGTATTTAATTTTTAATACAATGCCCAATATATACTCCTCGTGTGTGGAACTTTTTTATTTTAGCTATATTATGGTTGCAAAAAATCTTTGAAAGGTGGCATGTTAAAGATCTTGTTCACAGAATCCCTTCAATACCTGCTTAATTACTTCTCAACCCCCTAAAAATGCAGAATATTGTTAATGCAAAGATCTGAAAATTGTCTAAAAAAAACCTTTTTTTATTAGCAGCTCAAAGTCATCATATTTTATGCAATTAAACCAAAAAAAAAAGGAGGGAAAGAGAAAAAAGTGCACAATTTGCTATGACAAAGGCCGGACTCATGACAGATTATACCCTGTTGCGGTATACCGAGTATTTTTAGGATTAATCCAAACAAACAAAGAAAAAAATATTAATTAACTCTAAAAATACAGATTAAATATCTTCTTTATTAGGTTTGGCACAGGTCCAAGAGGCAGATCTCTTAATCAAGGGTTTCATGGCCTTGTCTTCTTCTAGAGAAATCATACCGAGGTGAGACGGGTCTTCTAGCATCATTTTTGACACTAGGTACCCTGCAATTGACCATGTCTGGAACTTTCTTGCTTGTTTTCCAACGTACCGACCGAGTGTACCATCATAGTATTCCGGCCAGCCGTCTTTTTGGAGCCGGGACTCAGCAAGCTCGATAGCCCGTCTTGCAATCTGAGGCCGGCCGGTCTTTATGCATGCGGCTGTCAGTAGCCATAGAAGCACTAGAAAGTAAACAAGAAAGAGAAATTAGGGCACAATTTTTTTATCTCCAAGCAAGTGCATAAAATGAAAAAGAAAAAACAATGGCAACACATCCCTGTGAAGCTAAGAAATGTCATGTATATCCTAAATACATAGGTAAATATTTTAAGTTTGCTTGAAAATATGTCTTTAGTTCAAATTTCCTATTATTTCAACAAAAAATATCACAATCAGAACATTCAAATTGGTGTTGTTAACACAGTTGAGAAAATAGCTTTGACAAGTGAAAAAAAAGGTTATCATGCATATTTTCAATTAGAAATCAAAGTTTGAGAACTCGATTGTTTTGTAAATACTAAAAAAGAAACAACAATAGATTTCTTTCATATAATACTCATTAGGTAAATGTAATCAAGTATGGTGACGTATTCATTGTTAATGACTGCATGGATTGTGGACTTGTGGTTGATGGTGTTACCCTATTTAAGTAAGAAGAAGAGGTATCTGGCAATTCTGAAGAAAATATTCGCAAGTCTTATTGTAGCACGTCAGATTGAGATGGTGAACCATAGAGTGTGCATTTTATTTAATCAACTTTCATACACCGTCATTAAGAACGAGAAAATGGATATTGTTGACAACAAATTAATACAGGTCCCAACTTGTATACACTGTCATCAACTCGTCATAGCATCCCAACACAAGAGTATAAAGACCTCTATTAATATTACCTGGCCAGGATCCACCATTGTGGTAGCTCCAGCGGGTGTTCTTGGGATCACAACCAGTGACAATGCGCCACTCATGGCTCTCAATGGCGGGGTAAGTTATCTTTAGGGGCACCTCTCCTATAAGCTCCTCCCACCGCTCCTCTATCAGGTCCATTATCGCCGTCGACTGCTCCGGTGTTGCTAACGATGATAAGATTGCCACAAAGTTGCCCAGTGCAAACCACCTGAAGTCCATTCGGGCAGGGCTCACATTTCCTGTTGTATTTTTTCTTTTTAGAACCATAGTGTTGTTTGTATGATATATTTTGCTTTTTTATTCTTTTTTAATTTGCATGTATCTGTGTCTGAGTATTATGACTGTAGATGTGGTGGGTTTCACAGGTTGTCTCAAGGGTCTACAGGAGGGTGGGTGACTCAGTTGGCATGTGGTTTTGCCATTACATGTATGTATGGGTTGATTGTATATCTGGGGATCCATTTTTTTTTTATATTTTTCCTTCTATTTCTTTTTCTTTTTCCATGTGTTGGTATTGGAGGTTCAGTGCTTGTTCTGTGTGTCCCCTGGATTGACTGGATCTGTTACTGTCATACCACATAACAATACCTAAATTGGCCATATAATATGGAGAAGCTATTGATAAACAACACAGTGGTCAACCCCGTAGCAGTTAGTATAGTCAGTACCACAATGATGTTGGATCCAACCAATAATATTCCAAAATCTCACAATCTCAAATCATACCTACGAAATAACCGCCACGACAAGTCATGAAGTCAAAGACCCAATCAGGGATAGAGTCAGGAATAACATTGAATTTGTTTGTGGCTGTGTGTGAATACTCCTCAGTTTTGTACCGGTAAATGTCATTTAACTGCTGGAAGTCAAGCCAGAAGTAGCTTCTCATGTGATAACTCAGTGCATGTAATCTCTTCACGATTCGCTCAATGAATTCCTTCCCCTCTGCATCGTGTTTCAGCATCAGAAGTGCGCATCTCAAGGACATGAAAAATAAGGCTTGAATTTCAATTGGGTAACCATAAATGCCCTGAAAAAAATAAAAAAAATATCAAAAATAATATGATGGTATATGGACTTGCTGATGAGGGGACAATCCTTATTGTACCACTTGATGAGATATTTTAAATTTCACATTGTTTTGATGTTCCAAACATATAGTTCAAAAAAAAATACCAAGTCCACCCTAAATTCAAAGAGAGTTTTACCAACATGGAACTTGTATTAAACCTCTACCTAAATCTTTTACCAGAAAAATAATCTAAACCTCATCTTGGACATAACCCCACGGCCTACCCACCACAAATGGAGAAAGGAAAAAATCATCCACCTATGGATGGTACAACCTATACCAGTACCAGTATCTGGTACTGAGAGACATCCAAGTACTTCCATTTGGTTTATCATTATTCAGCAATACAATGCATCCATATAATGAAAGAATCATAGATAAGCACACAAACTAAGCCTCCCAAAATCCTTACTAACAAGAATCATGTACATTTCCATCATTTCTCAGTTCTCAGTATGGTATCCTGCATTTTCTAAAATAGTAACAAAGGACAAACCACCACAATGTAAAGCCAAAGCACACTTGAAAAGAAGAAGAAAAACCTATACAAACAAGCAAAACAGTATATAATAACTCTAGGAATGAAAAAGAAAAAAAGAGTTGTCACTCACCATCCTTCGATCAATCATAGAACAACCATCGGCACAGAGCAAGGTAGGAAAGGTGTCAAACCCCTCAGATAAGCACAAAGACAGAATCAGCCTCATGCCCTTCTGGCACTCAGCTGTCTCAGCCAGCGACGTATCCCCTGTATGCTTGGTGTATGCCCTCAGCAGTATAATCCACCAGAAACCCGAATCAACAGGAGCAACCCGCCCAATAGCACTCTCCCCGAAATCTGCTATGAGGGTATCAGTCTTGCGGGTCGGGTCGTGAAGCACCTTGAAGGATGCTGGCATAGCACCTTCACCAAGTTTGAACCGGTCAACCCGCTTCTCCCAGCCTTGCAAATGGAGGGTTTTTAGGAGAAAGTTCTTTACTATCTCAGGTTCACCATTCATAAGGAACGCTAATGCGCTCGGTACAAAATCACGTACAAACACCTGGTATACATGGAGAATTAGTGTTCGAAATCGAGGCTCCAATGCACGAGTTAGGATCATGAGGCTGTTTTTTGGAACTGGTGTGATACCATATTGATGTCAGTTCTACAAATTGTAAGCCTGATTTCTTTTCCATTTCTTCACTCTTTTAGGTGTTTAACAACACAAGTAAGAGATGAATCGAGGCTAGATAGGATCAATATATGTTTTACATTTCTGCACTTTGTTTTCCTTTCCTCTTTCATACTGAGGATTATTTTGCAAATTTTTTTTTTGATGGAATTCATTTATACAAATCTTAAGACTCTTTCTTTCTTTTTTTCTTTCTTTTTGATTCATATTTTCTTCTTTGATTTATTTGGTACACAACTGAAAAATGTAGGCCAAATTACACCAAACTAAGTCTTTTTGTTTCAGGCAAATTTGCAAAAATAAGAACCAATTACTGCAAATTAGGTTACAGGTTGAGGCATAATTGCACAATCAGGAGTTAAATAGAATTGAAACCATATACCTAAAACTGTTTATATATAGAAAAAGCAAATAAAAGATATATATAATTATAATTACCTGATCATAATTCAGAACCTCCTCGGAGGCATGATCATAAGCAGCAATGGTCCCCACTGGCTGCCCCTTGAAAAACACTAACGATCTCCTGAGCGATTCCCAAGCCTCACTCACCATGGGATGGGGATCAAACCCCTCAACTCGGGATGAAAAAGGGGTACCGATGCCTGACGACCTGTATCCCGGTGAGTACAAGCTATCATAACTCTCCAGCTGCCGCACGTTTATCGTAAGTTCGCTGAAGGATCTCTCATCAAAGGACCTCTTTCTCTCTATCTTGAGTTTCGGCTTGTCTAAGAGTTTTGACAAATCAAAGTCATCATCGGCATCGGCCACGGATGTGGTGGTCCCCACTTTGGAATTCACTGGACTATCCATTGGCTGGAGAGATTGGTGGGGTTAACCGAGGTGCGGATGCTGGTCCAAAGGTGTGATAGGTGTTGGTTAGGTACAAGAGGGTTTGTTTGTGCATTTGAAAAGAGCAATTACAATTATATATCTGGGTTAGCAAATTAATTGCATCTTTTTTTTGTAGATGATATTATAAAGAATTGCACAGCTAGGAAATGGAAATCATCAAAGGTCAATTAAGAGATTAAGGGTTTGACCAAACAAATAATCAATTATTTCATTTAACAATTACACAAACATAACATAAAAATCAATATAGACCATGGGAATTGTTATTAATTAACCATAAATTTGCAAATATATCAAGTAAAAGAATCTAGTAAAGGAATAGATAACAGCATCAAGTAGCCAATTGCGTTCCTACTTGCAAAATTTCTAAACAAAAAGAATAAGAATAAGAATCAAGGATAAACAGTTCGCTTAAAACTAACAAAATTTAACTTAAATCCACACATTTTTCGCACTAAAACTTGCGAAATTTCCCTAGAGGAAGTCGAGGAAAAGCATACCTTAAGATATCAGTTGAAAATATAAAGAAATTCACAATTCTGAAGGAGATCGGATTCGATAGAGAGAAGAGAGGAGAGGAGAGAATCAAGAGAAGAGATGAGATGAAAGGAGAGGAGAGAAATGTGTTTGGTGGGGGTTTTATAGAGCGTTAATTGTTTTAGAGAGGTGCTTTTAAAAAAATTGGGAAAGGATTCTTGAGAATTAATATTTTAATAATTTTAACAATTATTTTTTAAATAAGTTTAAAATAAATTTTAAAATTTTTTAAAAACAGAAAAAATTTACAAATATATTTTATAATTTATATATTGATTATGTTTCAAATTTTATATAATTTTAAAGTCATTTGATATTCCATCAAAATTACATAAAAATTTTCACGGTTTAAAATTTAATATAAATAATGAAATATAAATGACTCTTAAATTATATGAAATTTGAAATATAATTAATCTATAAGTTATAAAATATATTTGTAAATATTTTCTATTCTTAAAAATTTTTAAATTTAAATTATTAAAATATTAATTATCAACAAATCCCTTCTTCAAAAATTTAATGCCTTGTTATTATTATCATTGCTCATTACTGTGAAGAGAGGCAAGGCAACCGGGAGCAACCTGTCTATGACACGTCAGCATCCGGTCAAACGGGAAACTGTGGTTTGGTTGTCTCTTTCTCTTTATTTTATGCTTTGATGTCCTTGAAAATATTAAAAATTAGGAAATCGAAAATTACTTTGCTACTTTCTTGGAGGTGATATGTTTTTTTTTTTTGACAAAATTCTTGGAGGTTATATATACTTGTCCATTGATTGGGACTCTTTGTTTACTGGTAAAATGATAAATTCCATTGATTGGGACTTGATAATTGACACAACTTATAATTTCATATCAAAAATTCGCATCACACGACCTTTTGGAAAATATTTTCGAATTATTTGACAAATTTTTTATGGAAGACAAGGACATGATATTCCTTGTTTTGACTTTGTTTATATAATAATGGACAGAAAATACAATGTTTCCTTTCATCATACTTTGAAAATATATATATATATATATATATATATAATAAAGAATTAATTTAGAGAAAATTGGAATTAATCTTTATATTTTGTGTGTGTTCCGAAATAAATTGTCTAGAGAAACATTTTAAAATTCAGCATATAAGCAAACAATAATTTGTAATCTTCATCCTATTTTATTGCAAAGTCATGTAAAAAGGTATTGTAAATTAGGTTCTAATTGCTTTTATATAGAGAAGAAATCTTCATTCAAGACCTAGTTATGAGTTTGAAATCTATCTTTTCCAAAAAGATATTTTAATTTGGCAAGTAACTCAAAAATTGGATAAACCTACATCATTTTCAGTTCTCTTTTCAACTTTTATTTTTGTCCATGTTGACTATCTAAGTAGGCGGCTTTAAATTTGTATAATATATTTTTTTTAGAAATATTTTGAAAATATCATCATCGATATCGATTTTATTATTCATATAAAATAAATTATTATTCATAGTAATAATTTTATTATACAACTTATTTTGTATAATATTTTATTATTCAACTCAAATATCATTAATCTGAATAATAACTCACTTAAATTGAATGATAAAAATACTATATAAAATAAGTGATTGTTTCTGTATATTAGCTCTCATATATTTTTTCTATTACTTGATGTGATTTGAGGTGAAAAACTTGAACTTCAACGGTCAAAATATTTCAACTTTCAAGCCCTCCATAAAATCACAAGATAATGCTAAAATTAAAGGAATCAATTCCAAATTATTTTTTTGGTGGGTGTGGTTGTTGAATGAAAATTTCAAATAAAAAAAAATCAACGATAACATTGATGATGAAATTGTACTCAAGATGTACTTAAATAAAAATGGACCAGCCAGATTAAATTTTATATTCTTGGCTAACAGTATAAACAAAAATATTATATGAAAATGCAACATCAAAAAGATAATATAATAAAATATTCCGAACGGGGGATTTTTTATTCATGTCTAGCTTCCAAATGAAAAAGGGGCACCGATAAAAATAAAATAATTTGAATAGCAATAATTATAAAATACAAAGTTTGGATGCCTAATTAATAAACTAAAATAATGAATTCTGCATAGCTCGGTCATAACAAAAAAAACAGAGAAGAAATTCAATAACATGACTTTTAATAATATCTCATGAGACCAAAATTTTTTTTGTTTCACTAATAATTGAAACCTTCAATTTTAAAAGAAAAATGTGAGCTATTGATTTTGTATAATTTTTGAAGCAATACATTCACATCAAAAAAATTAATGTTGGCTTTTCTGAAGTCAAAAGTCCGGGGCTAACTTATCATAAATAAAAAATTCGGAGAACTTAAACTCACTCTAACTTTACTAATATATATATATATATATATATATATATATATATATATATATATACATGTACATATATAATATAGCTTTCTGATAACTGTATAAGTTTCAACGAAACAAGGGTCCCAAAAAAAGAAATATTATTCAACTTGCAATAGTTATGAAAGCTAAATTTTGCACCACCAATATAATAAGAACTTTGAAATTATTTTATATATCTATCTTCTTGCATTTTTAAAAAATAACACCAGTATCAGTAACCTCAATTTTAAAAAATTGGCAGCAGTGTCTAAAACTGAAATAAAGACATCGAATCTAAACATATTAATTTCGAATTATGAAAAAAAGGAAAAGTAGCCGTGCAAAACACACACACACACACACACACACGTGCAGTGCAGCCACAGTTGTTGAACGCATACATTCAATTCTAGATATAACATCATCAAACTTTTAAAATATTTGTATTATTGTTCTAAAAATACTAGAATAGACAAATAAAAAGAATATCAAGAATGATACAACAAACCCATGACAGAATCTGGCCAGAAGCTGGAGGCCCAAATACATCCATCCTTGCAACCTTTTCTTTGAATGTGTTAAATGTTAATCCAGACCATATTTTTGTCTTTTTTTTTCTTTTCAGTAAGAATAAAAATTTGCCATTGCGCAGCCACCAATTAATATAGTTCATGACTTCATGTATTGTTTAATTTTTTTTAAAATTAAAATAGGAAGTTGACACGGTGCCCCCAAAAACTGCCTCCTATTTTCCCCACTAACACTGCAATGAATCCCACGCGCTGATATTTTTACGGAATCTCTTTTGTATGTGATAGTTGAGGAAATGAGGGGCATTGTATTAAGGACATTACATATTTTTTCATTAAAATAAGTACTTACCAAAACCACCAATTTCATTGCATGAAACAAAGTTACCAACAGACACAGACACTCATCAACAGTATAAGTTTATAACACACACTCTAATCATTGCTTAATCAATAGATTCTTTGAAATCTAAATCTCAGAAGCAAGAACAACCACCAAAGACTGATGCAACATCATATCAGAGTATCAGACTAGCAAGAAACAAATCCACCTAACTCAGAATGGATACTGGTTACCAACCAAAAACAGATACCAGTATACAGCAAACACCCTCAGGCTGTGCTTCATAGTGACAGTCCCAGCCAGTAAACACTCAAGTGCTACGGTGTGACATGAAGAATTGTTGAATGCACTCTGACACGCTCCGATAGAATGAGAGGAGGTCCAGGTATTAAAATTAATAGCAAAATTATCTAACAGAAAAATGTACAAACATTGAGCATAACTATCAAATCTTCTTCCCTCATATTTACTCTTTCAAATTTAAAAAGACCACTCCATCGAGGAGAGAAAAAGAAAATGAAACAAAATTTTCCTTAAAACATGCTTTTAATGGAGTACATCAATGTAATGTTACTGACAAGGCACAATCAATCAGGGAAACCAAAGTTCATGGAAATATTGCCTAAAATTTTCCCGGTGATTTTAAATATGCATATGGTACATACAGAGAGCATCAATCACAACACAAGCAGTAAAGCAAATGGTTGTACTTTACAAGAATAAGTGTTCTACATGTTATACCAAATGCTGTAACATTTCCACAGAGGTATTCATTGCCAATTTCCTCCAGCATTCACCATTTTGAGTGAGAGGAAAACAAAAAACAAAAAAAGCTGGGTTAAAGAGTTGGTACATCTTTAAAATACACGGCTGATACGATCAAGTTTATGACATCCCATTATCAGACACATTAGCAGATGGTACATAAACCTCAGTACCAGACATATAACCTCGCTATCATGCTGCAGCTGGCCTCAAAACCTCCAGACCCATCTCAGTTGCATGCCCATACCAGCCCGCATCCTTTGGTGCCAGCCCGCAAGGTGGTACCAACACCCAGCTCCTGTCTCTCGCATCAAACAACAGGACCTTATTAGTCAAAGAATTGTGCAAACAAACCAAACCGGCTCGATCCACCGCCTCAAAATGAAACAGCCAACAGCAACCGCCTGTGAAAACCACAAATACCTCCTCCGTTTCAGACAAAATGGAGACCTCCCTCCACTCGGGAGACTCACTGTTCTCACCCCAGTCGAGCTTGAGAACCCTTATTGTGGTCATAACCCCTAAAACCTCAAAACCAGCAATCACATATAAGCTCTGATCGTATGAGAATATGTGCGAGGACATCATATTTTCTGGCATGGGTATAATGAACTTCCATGAATGGGAGATTAGGTCGAATTGTAAAAGCTGATCTGGCATGTAAGCATGCACGTACAGTGACCTGTTTATCAATGTAGTGTCGCCTAGTACAACAAATTGGCTGTCGATTTCACCAGCCGGGATCCACTTCCCGTGTCTAGAGTCATATACCTAAAAATTTGATTTGCACGATGGTTTAAAAGGGATTAGTGTACCTGTTTTACAAAAGTTAAGCTTTGTATCATTACTGTTTGTTGTCTTATCTCACTCAGCCTGTTCTAAGCCGAACCACAGAAATGAGGCAAAGGTAATTCAAATTGAAACTAAATTTACAGGTAAAGTCACAAAAATGAGCAGCAGTTGAAAGTAAGTTGGGAAAATTGAGGATATTTGTAGAATTTAGAATTGACTGAGCCTCAATTTTTCTAGAAACAACATAGTTAGCCCCAATTGCAGATGAAGAATTCTAAGGAGCAAATCTTGAAATTAAAGATCCGATCACAACTTTACTTTTTACCTGAGAAAAGACGCCGTACTTCCAGGAGCTGGCAGCGACGATCTTGAAATGATCCGACGGACAAGAAAGAGCCACGTCAGCATCAGGGATGACAGCCAGGACGTACGGGTCTCCAACGGGGATCATCGGAGGGATCTCCTGAGGAGGGAGATGGGAGAACATCCGCACGGCGACGAGCGGCAATCCTGTTGAAGCGCCTCCATTGTCAGGTCCAGCAGGAGGAGAGAAGGAGACGGCGAGGGAGGAGGAGGTGGCGAAGGGGCGGGAGATGGAGAGAGGGGAGTGGGAGGAGAGAGGGAGGGAGCGGCAGCGACGCGAGGAGGGATGGAAGGAGATGAGGAAAGGGTATGGAGGGGAGGCGGGGGTGGGGGCGAAGAGGAGGAAGAAGAGGTCGGGGGGAGGGGAAGGGAAGGTGGGGGAACGGAGGAGGGAGAGGAAGGAACGGGAGACGGAGAGGAGGGGGAGGAGGTAGGAGATAGGGAGGAGAGAGAGGATTCTCTCTTGGAGGTGGATCGGCAGGGAAAGGAAGGGGAATGGAGGTGAATCGGGGGAGGAGGAGGACATTGCCAAGGAATGGAATGGAAGGGGAGGAATGGCGGAGTGAAAAATGAAAGAAACTCGAGGAGAGAGGAAAGGCATGGATTTAAATTGTACTCGCCTACAATTTCTGAGGTAATTGTACTCCTTTTTTTAATATATGATATGTAGGCCATCTAACAGCAAATGGTGATTTGCATTCAAATTTTTGGGCCGTTAAAACTTTTAAGCCTACCAAAAAGCCCATAATGTACATTTTTTTTTTGTTTTTTGATATAAGGGTCCATTAACCCCGACATTTATTAATTTTTAAATATCTTTTACGGGACTTAAACTTGTATCTCTCCGTAAAAAAATAAGGTCTATCACTACTGTACTAAACCTACGGTTTCCCGTAATATATATTTGTACTGTTGCAAATTTCTTTGGGACATTAACCCATGCATGAAATGATCAATACAGCTTCAGGTATCAGAGAAAAGGAATTTATATTTAAATCTATTGATTAGAAAGTCTTTCGACAGCCGCACAACCGGAGACGAATCATGTGAAAACTGAGAATTTACAAAGATATATCTTTTCATAATTCAAATAGAGAGTATAACTAGAATATAACTATTACTTTGAGGTTTTGAACATTTGAGATTTTTTTTTTTTTGTATGACCTTTGTCAGTGTCAATTGAAGAATTCTGATTGCAACCACAGTTTCCGTCGATGCTTTTAGCAAAGCAAGAAGCCCCTCATCTGGATTGTTTCAGTGTAACGCGATATCGTTCTTCCTGGTTTATGATTATTATGAACCAGAGCATAGAAAGGGAACAAAGAAGTAAGAATTATAGTTAAGAAAGAGAGCCTAATTAATTGCTTAATATTTGTCAACATGCTTCAATTCTTTCTCTGACTTGTTTATTTCAATTCTTTCTATAACTTGTTTAGAGCATTATTATACATAATATTAGATTTCAAGCATATACTTAGGTACATTATAATTAATTTTAGCGAATCAGAGAAATAAAGAACAAAGAAAAAAGAAAACTGTTTAGTTGTCTGTACCAGTACCAGTGATAATAGCTGACACAGTATCAAAATGCAATTAAATGGACAAAAAGAAACAGAAATAGCTCAACCAAATTTTCACAAAAGGGGCTCATCCAGCAAACAAAGATATCCTTCCTGCCCGTCATCTCGGCACGTTCTTTATTCTGTAAATCAGGAGGAAATAAGAAGAAATTATATGCAATAAATGTAAATAAAATCTCAGTGCTTGACTATAACATTTAGATTAGAAATCAGAAATTAAACCTATTTGGAAGGGCAAAACTGCAATTAGTAAAATCGAACACATTACATCTCTGATTACAGAAGTAACATTTTAATAATCTACAGTTTGCTTTAATTTTGTATAGTAGAATCAAATACTTATTCGTAATTAGATTGTACAAATAACAACCAGATATATTGCAGCAATGTCCATAGTGCTCGGTACATCTCAGATTTCTGTTATCTCAAAAAAAAAAAAATAGAGAACAGATCTCAGATTTCTGTTATCCTCATAGCTAATTATACAAAGATCACATAATGGCTGCAAAAAAATAGTTAATACCTAACTTAACCTTGACCAACGACAGTTAAACCAGCCTGCCATGAGGATAACGACAAAAAAAAAGAAAAAAAGAAAAAGAAAGACCTTATCTCGCCTTATCCTTGTTCAGGTACAAGATCATCAGGTCAAGTTTTGCTTTCGCTGTCTAATGCACTCTTTCTTCAATGATACAAGTCCTCGGAGCTGCACTTCTGTTATAATACTTGCATATATCGTGATTATTTGCAGTGTGTATAAATCAGATCCTGTTTATAAATCATAACTAACCAAATCAATCGCTAAAATGTGTGTAATTTCAATGTCTGATGATAGTACAATAGCCTGTGAGAGCAGCCATCGAAACCAAATTAACCGTTAAAATGCTTAATCACATACAAATGTAGTAAAGTTCAGTGGAAGTTAGAAGATATTATATTAACTTGCCAATCTGGATTCTGGTAACTTAGCTAAAACTATCATTCATTCGCGCACTAAATTCATACAAGGGCATAATTATCAGCTAACAAGAACTAATAAGGAATGACAAGACATTTGTTTTTGTTGAAGTTAGAAATGTCAACAAAACTAATCTTCCATAAACTCCTTTTTTCAATATATATATGATCATCTTCCAAGAACTAATTAAAAATAACACAGCAAAGAATAAAGGAGAAAAAAGAGTAAATAAAATCCAGCTTACATAATGCATCAATATTTCATAGAGAACATGAAACAGGACTCTGCAAAGTTGCAAACAATTCAAAACCATAGCCCACAAAAACCCCTCTTATTTCCTACTGAACAAATTCCTCAATTTCCCCTTCTCCAATCTCTCAAGCAGCTTCTTTGAACCACTCACCTCCATCTCTGATAATTTCTTCAGATACCCAATAGCACCATGCGAAATCATCAATTTCTTAGACTTCTTACTCGATGAAAGCATCAACAAACAAGCAATCGCATACTTCTTCCCTCTGTTTGACGGGCTAGGGTCGAGCAATTGGACCAAACTCGGGATACTTTTCTCGTCTTTTTTAATTTCTCGTGCATTTTGTGGGTAGCTCACGAGAGCTGTGATGGCCTGAGCTGCGACCTCTCTGGCACCAGTTGATTTTGCTTGGAGAAGTTCTATGAGCAAAGGAATACATCCTAATTCGCCGACTAATTTCTTCATCTCAGCCGAAGCCGACACACGGCAGATGACTGATGCTGCCGCTTGTTGTGCACCGAGTGAACCGTCTTTCAACACGTGCACCAAGCGTGGCAATAAACCGAGTGACAAGAGGCTCTTGACCGGCACTGAATTAACCAAATTTCTCAAAGCACCTACTGCCGGTTCCTGTGGTGACGGGCGGTCAAGGTAAGACAATAAACTCTTTAACCCGCCTTCAGAGACGACCAATCGTCTCAAATTGTCATTGGTTGCCGTAAGATTTTGCAAGCACTCGGCCGCGTATTCTTTCAAATCCACAACAGCACCGCAATCGAGTAAATTAATCGTGACTCTCAATATCCCCTCTTCGGCCAATATCTGTCGCACCTCGGGCACTGCCGAGAGATTCTTCAGTGTACCAGCAGCCACTGATTGAGAGGTCAGATCCCCGGTCTGGCAAATCTCAATCAATGGCGTGACACCACCATGGCCAGCAATGGCACGAGCGATGTCAGCAGACATAGATAGCCTCTGGAGTGTAAGCACCGCTTTTTCCCGGCCGACTAGGCTGCCAGATTCTAGTAGCCTGATCATAGGTGGAAGCACACCTTCGGATACAAGCAAAGCATCACAGCTTCCCGACTCGGCCAGGAGACAAATTGCCGTGGCAGCTTTCTCTCTAACTTTAGGCACACTAGCAGTGAGAAGTTGAATCATAGCCAAAATGCTACTTCGGCTTAGAACCGAGAGCACACTCTTCTCGTCTTCTCTGATGACTTCTAAGAGACTATCGAGAGCCCGGTTCTTTGCCTCTGCATGCCCAATTTGCAACCTGGCTAGCAATTCCCGCACATTCATTTGCTGTGTAGGTACCACCGGTGCAGATGCCGGCGGTACCACCGGTACGGTTGCATCACTGAGTACACCGGTCTTCACAAGAAGCGCACAATCATGAAGATTGAGGTCGAGTTTCCCGGCCAGTAAGTCGAGATCACTCTGCATCTGGAGCTTTCCAACTCGGACCGGATCACGGGATCCACATCGCTCGGCTAGGTCGATTGCCTCGGAAAGCGTGCACGACACCGACTGGAGAATTTCTCGGCAGAGAGCGTTTTTCAAGAAGCAGGGATGAGTGGCAAGATCGGATAGGCACGTAGGGACAAGCTCCAGCTTGGAATTTATCGATTTCCACCTACCGGGAAAGCCGGTGGTGGCATGGGCCCTCTCGGTTGCGGTAGGGATGAGTTGCCGGGCAAAGGCCAGCCAGTGATCAGCTGATAACTCGGGATCGGCGACAGGTTTCGGATCGTCGGTCATGGATCCGGCAATGTAGATGCAGTACTCTTGATTGGAAAAGAAACAGCAATGTAGTGTGATTTTAGAGAGAGAGAGAGAGGAGTGGGGGGCTATTGAATTGAATGGTGTGTGTTCGATATTTTTCTTTTCTAGTTCTTCCTTCTCCCGTTTGAAATTTGAATTCCAATTCCAAAAGGATGGAGATGGGAACTGTACATACAACGGTCGCCACAAGACCAGAATACAATTGTTGAAGGATTTTCTATGCACAACTCTCTATTGTACTCAGTGACGCCTCTATTAAGTATTGGATGGTGAGGATTTCTTGACGTCTATTATTTTGACAACCTTAATAATGAATTTTTAAATAATTTTAAAAAAAATTTAAAAATAGAGAACAACTATAAATATATTATTTAACTTATAGATCGATTGTTTTTTTAAGTATTATTTGATATTTCATTAAAAACCGTTAAAATTACATAATATTTACAACAGTTCATATTTAACGATTTTTGATAGAATATTAAATGACCCTTAAATTACATGAAATTTGAAACATAATCAATCTATAAGTTTAAAAATATATTTGTCAAATTTTAATATTTTTGAGAATTTTTAAAATCCCCTCCCATAAAAATATTAACTATGAAGTATTAACTAATTTCTAATGCCACATCAGCAGGTGACAGAAGGTGTACCGTGTACAAATATTTTTCCTACAATAATAACATTAATCAGAAATTCTTTTTGTAAAAGAAGTTGGAGAGTAGATGTGTGACCAAACAACACTACAATTCTGCAATTAAAAAAATAAAGTAAAAATGATAAGGTGGAATTGTTCTCAAATTTGATGGCTCCCAAAAATAATTTATAAAAGAGAGTTAATACATAGATATTGTTATTAATATCATAATTCATACAGATTTTATTATCAAATTAAATGAGTTATTGTTTATCTTAATGACTTTATTAAATAACTTATTTATATAATATTTTTATTATTCAACTTAAATGAGTTATTATTCATATTAGTAGTATTTGAGTTAAAATATTAAAGTATTGTATAAAATAAGTTGCATAATAAAATCGTTAATATGAATAATAAAGTCTATATTAATGATGATATCTCCTAAACATTTTCCTTTATAATATTAAATTCTAATAACTAAAAATAATAATAATATATATATATATTATCGTATTTATGAAAAATGATGAAATTTGAAATTTTCATCATTCATCAAATATTATGAAATTAATAACTGCCTATATTTAATATTTAATAATATTTGATCCAGCATCAAACGATGCTAAAATTTTATGAAATTAATAACCAAAAGCAAAATACAAAATCATGCAATTGATTTTCAGTTTCGTAATTTTCTTTTTTATATGGTTATTTTTGTGATTTTATATTTTTTTTAGTCATTAATAAAAATTTCTGCAATTAGGATGGCCCTTTCTCTCTTCTTTATTTTTATTTTTATTTTTATTTTGGCAGATTTGGCATTTTTTCCCATAGATTTGATGTTCTTGTTTTGAGTGATTGTGATCATATCACAATGGAATCCATTTAGCTCTATCAATTTAGTGGGCCCACCTCCACCAACCAAGTGTTGAAAATTCTCTCAAATCTTGATCTCAAAAAAAAAAATTCTCTCTAATTTCAATTTTTTTCTTGGCCCATCTATATGCTCCACAGAATTTTCATATTGATTTTTATAATAAACTAAATTTTATATATATTTTTTTTTAATATTGAGAAAATATTGTATTTTGACGATCCAGAAAATAAGCAAGAGTAATTTGTTGTTATCAGGAAATTAAAAAAAAAGCATCACTCATAAAAGTCAGATTGAATTATTTAAGAGCAGGATAAAGGAAGAAATTAGGCAATTTTATTTGTATGATTTTAAGCAACATTAAATAAATTATAGTACTTTTGGCCCCACTAAACAAGGGACTTGCTCACCACTGATTGAGATTTCAATTTAAGAAAGTGATTGGAGTACTTCATGAGAAGATATTTTGCACAAAAATACAAGAAGAAAAATTCCTATTAAACAAAGATTAAAAAAATATATATTAAAAAAATAGTATTATTGATACCGTTATCGATACCAACTTTATTATTCAAGTTATTTAAATAACTTTGTTATTCATATTTGTTGTATTTAAATTAAAAGTACTAAATAAAATAAATTATATAATAAAATCATTAATATAAATAATAATTCATTTAATTTAAATAACTGAATCAATATAAATGATGATATCGATAACAGTATTTATATATCAGCTCCTTAAAAAAAATTGAATTAAAATATACACACACCTTCAGAGTTATCTGGCAATGGCGACATAAAAAATGCTACAACATGCCATGCTACCACATCATCATTTAATTAATTTGCAATTATTTTTTTGATTAGGTAAGAACAGGTCAAATCTCTTCTTTAATTTTTCTATATGAGAAGGAAAAGAACAAGAAGAGAAGAGAAGAGCTCAAGAGAGAAAGAGAGAGAGAGGGAGAAAGAGGAGGGAGAGAATGGATGCCGATCCGTTACTCGAGGAATCGGAGCCGTTGATCGGAGTAGTAGACTACCGAGGCCGTCCCGTTAAGTCTCGTGCCACCTCCGGCGGATGGCGTGCCGCGCTGTTTGTTATAGGTAAGTGAAGATTGTGAATTCCCACCATTACCATTTTCTTTTTTTTTTTTGATGAAACATTGGGAAGAAGAAAAGATATCTTATATGTTTTCATAAAAAATATATGTGTTTTTATATGCTTAATTTGTTTTTGTTTGATCAATTCTTGTGCTCTGCTGGGACAGCACAAATTCGGATAAACATTTTTTTTTCTTGAAGTTTTTTTAGTTGCAATTGCAATTGCAATTGTTGTTGCTTTTTTTTTTCTTTTTTTTTTCCATTTGAAATTAGAATTCTTCATGTGTTGTCTTTTTTTCTATTTAATGACGCATTGGGAGGAAGATTCAATTTTGAGATTCATGAAATTTGGTAGCTTACATTATTAATTAATTGCAATAATATAAACCAAATTACAAGGTATATGATGAAAAATATAACACTTATATATATTGTATCCTCATTGTCAAATTGGGTACTAAATATGATTAAATGTGTATTGCTTTTTTTTTAAAAAAAAAAAACATGCAGGTTTGGAAATAACAGAAAGATTTTCATATTATGGGATATCATCAAATTTAATATCATATTTAACGGGGCCGCTCGGGCAATCAAACGCCTCCGCCGCCGCCGCAATCAATGCGTGGTCGGGCACTTCCTCAATGCTACCCCTTTTAGGTGCATTCCTTGCTGATTCCTTCCTTGGTCGGTATCGTACCATCGTCATCGCTTCGCTTCTTTATATTACAGTATGTTTTTCACTCTATTTCTTATATTACCGTGTGCCTAACATTTTATAATAAATCTCATAAAAAATATTTAAAAATAAATAAATATCAGCATTAACAAGAGTCTTTATTTCAAACAAAAAAAAAAGGTAGAGTGTATTTTTGAACATATAATTGCTGAAGTTATAAAAGGTGATAAATTATACACAAACCCACATAAAAATTTAAAAAAAACGTTCTTTATTGATTTGGGGTACAATTTTGGTGCTCAATAACAGCGCATGGTGATGACAACCTGTACATGATAACACCGTGCCTTTGATGCGTACACGCATGAGTCATATGGGGCCCAATTTTTGGATAGACTTGGTCCATGAAATAATATACAGTTTGTAGCTTCGGGTTCTCCGTTAAATACAACTCTTACTCTCCACATCAAAAAACCATGTTTACCGAAGATCAAACATGATATGGTTTTCTTTTCATTTTCAACAAGTACCTCGATTTGTTGAGAAAAATTATTGTTCCAACAACAACTAACTAATTAGACTATGAAATTATTAATATAGTAATTAATTATTAAACATGGTTTAAACATTGGATAATAGGCATGAATCACGAGGGGATATATATCTATATATATATTTATATATATATTTATTATTAATAACTGCATTAATTACACCTTTGGACAGGCTTGACTCAATATAATAATTAATAAAGTGAGGGGATGGCAGTTGTGTTTAACGTGTCAAGACATTAATTTTTTTGTCTATATTATAATAATCAATATATGCATATAACACATTAACACGCGCCTAAATTAATATCCTAGAGGATACTACTACTCATATATATCACAACCTAATTTTTATTTTCCAATAAGTTTCTTCATGTGATACCATATTTTGGAAAAGTATGTCTGCATTTTTTTTTAAAATAATTGCCAATACATCCTTCTATCTATTTTTTATATTATATTGCAAAAATGCCACATCATCCTACTAAGATAAGATGCAATGTCAAACAAAAATATTTTATTTTAAATCATAACTTGGCATTAACACTTGTCATCTCATAATATTTCAATATCCCAAGAATCATTTACTCTGCAGCCATATATAATATAATATAAATGTGAAAAAGAAAGAAAATGTTAAAGATGAGAAACAATTAGCAGAATGGTTTTCTCAGCACACATTTTTGTGGGGCCCACAACAGATCACTCATCTAGTTGTTTTTCAAATGGCGAAGAAAACAAGAATGAAAATAATAAATGAAAGAATTATCCTTGTCTTTTAATTGGAAAAGGAAATAGAAAATAAACTTCTTTGTAACCTAAAAATATCATGCAAGCTCTCAATCTCAGCCCAAAATTAATTTCCAACGTATTTAAGTAGGCCCATAGACTAATTTAATTAATAATTTGGTTAATTAGCACTTTAGTTTTTGGTTGTACATGTACTTAAAACACATCTTATACATAAGAAATATTTATTGTATTATTGCTAAGATTAAATTAATTTTTCAGGGTTATGCCATGTTGGCACTCTCAACCGTGCTTCCGTACATACAGCCGCCTACGTGTACCGACAACACCACCAATGACCCGAACACCTGTCGGCCGTCATCCTTCCAAGTAGCCTTCTTCTACATCTCGCTATATCTCGTGGCATTCGCACAGGGAGGCGATAAGCCATGCGGTGTGGCGTTCGGTGCCGACCAATTCGACACGAACGACCAGAAGGAGTGCACTTCACGTAGCTCCTTCTTCAACTGGTGGTACTTTTCCATGGCCATCGGGATCAGCGTAGCGGTCGTGGTGTTGAGCTATGTGGAAGACAATGTAGGTTGGATGCTAGGGTTCGGGATCCCTTGCCTCATCATGGTTGTCTCTCTTTTGGTTTTCTTGGCCGGGTCGATGAGGTATCGGCTCTACAAGCCGAGTGGGAACAGCTCATTTGTGCGGATATGGAGTAGCTTTGTTTTGCTTTCAAGGAGTCGTCGGCATGCCGGCCATGGTCGGGTCGAAGCACGCCAAGAAATTAGTGAAACCAAGTATAAACATCAACTCTTATTCTTTCATAAATTTTAATTCAATATTTTTCCTAACAAGAAAAAAAACAACAACATACAAAAAAAATTTAGCGAATGTGTGCAATGTGGGCATCTAATTCATGATCATTGACAAATTATGCTAAAAACATGTACAATTACTTTTTTTTTTACAGATCGTTAGTCATAGAAGAGAGCGGGTGCGAGGATGACGCCGAGAAACAAATCAAGGAAGCAAGAGGAGTGTTGCAATTGCTCCCAATTTGGGCCACATGCCTAATTTACGGCGCAGTATTTGCACAAATCTCAACGCTATTTAACAAGCAAGCAAGAACCCTAGATCGATCAATCACCTCAAATCTGCAACTACCTCCCGCGGCAATTCAAAGTGTTGGTAGCATAGCCATCATGGCTTTCGTACCGGTCTACGATCGGATCCTGGTACCGGTCGCGAGAAAACTCTCAAAACACCCCAACGGAATCACAATGTTGCAAAGGATCGGAATCGGTATGGTGATCTCAGTTCTTACTGTGGCGGTATCAGCCCTCATCGAAACAAAACGGCTAAAGACGGCTCGGGATTTCGGCTTGGTCGACCAACCAAACGCCACGCTTCCTATGAGCTGGTGGTGGTTGGTACCACAATACCTCCTAATTGGAATTGGTGATGTGTTCACAATTGTGGGTTTACAAGAATTCTTCTATGATCAAGTGCCAGTTCAATTTAGGAGCTTAGGTTTAGCTCTATACCTAAGTGTAATTGGCATAGGTAGCTTCATTAGTAGCATCCTCATTTCATTTATAGATAAACTAACTAGTAAAAATGGGGATAGTTGGTTTTCAAATAATTTAAATAGAGCTCACCTTGATTACTTCTATTGGCTTCTTGCCTTTTTGAGTGTAATTGAGTTGGTGCTCTTCCTTTGCTTTGCCAAGGGTTATGTGTATAAGAAGAAATGTGTTTGATTAACTATTAATTATTATGTATTTCTTAGGGGGTTAATTGGTTATTTGTCACCCCCTTTGTAGATTTGTGTATATTATAGAGCCATATTTGTTGGCTTGTAAAAGAATAATGAAATTATTTTTGTAATTCTCTGATAATTAGATCAAATTTATAATGTTGAAACCATTTTTACATGTTTAATATCCTTGTTCATTATACTGTGCTAGTGACTCTGACCCCAATTTAATAAGTGAAAAACATCATAATTTTATTTTATTTTTTATTGTAAAGATGGGAATTTAAATCACTCATATTTAAATGTAATTCTTAATTTGAGTTTTGAATCTACGATTTTTCACACGAAATGTATTATTTAATTTTATCATTAGATCAAAGGTTGATCCCTACATCATAATTTTATTAAACAATTGTTTCAATTGGAATTGGAAGAATCATACTCTATTAATTCTTCAAAAAAAGGAGAAAGAAATAAAAAGAGAGAGATGATATACATATATCATCATTCATATCATCATCTATATCGACTTTATTATTCAAGTTAATTTAGTCAGTTATTTTATTATGCAATTTATTTCTACAATACTTTTATTATTCAGATTAGTGATATTTGAGACGAATAATGAAATACTATGAGAAATAAATTATATAATAAAATCGTTAACATAAATAATAACTTATTTTATATAAATAATAAAACCGATATTAGTAACGTGTCAATAATAATATCCCTGAAATATTTTCCCTAAAAAAACAAAAATCCACCAAAGAAACAAAAATGGTAGGAGGAACCATGCTGTCTTGACCCATACTTGAATTCTATATTTAAAAGAAACCTTTTGTGAATCTCTCCTTTTAAAAAAAAAATTTCAAACACTCTCTCTTAATTTCCCCTTTGCTCTCTTTGAATTGAACAACAATTTTATCAAAATTCAACCCTTCTCTTTTATCAAAATGCAAAACTTTGCACAACACAGGGGACTTGCACAAGACATGTCACATATGCAATGTGCCTGGTCATGGTAACACTGCAATGGCCACAGAAGATCCAGATTCCCAAAACAAACCTAAAATCCTTTTTTTTTTTAAATCAATTCAAATCAAATCAAATCAAATCATCACTACTCTCAACACTGCCAAGTTGGTACTTTCAGATAAGATATATCAGATATTTTATACATATCTTATATTGAATAAAGGATATCTTATAGTTATACATATCTGCCATCTGGTAAGAGGTAAGACCAAATTGATAATTGTTGTCTAAAATAATCGAAATTGATTAATGAAAAAAGTAATGAAATTCGGAATTAACCAATTTCAATAGATGAATCTATCAAAATAGTCAAGATTGTATGAATAATTTGATTCTTTTTATTTTAATATGAATTGAATATGTTATTACAATTATCAAATAAAATCCATGTCAATATAATCTTTCTTTTTTAAATCCACTTTCTTACAAATCACTAATGAATAAATTATTTTTCCATGAATCGGAAAATTCCTTAGCTTTGGTAGGTGGTGTGATATATTCCTATATAATTAATGTAGTGAAGAATTCTTATGTTCTACTTTTTTTTCCCTCATGCAAAATAATGTGTACACCAATTTTACACTTTAATTCTATACCCCACAAAATTCTGGACATATATTATATAAATCGGAGAAAGAACGTTTATTTCATACTTATATACAAGACAAAAGTGTTTATACTAACATTCAAATATATTTATATAATATTCAAATGTGTGTGTGTATATATAAACTCCGACGTTGATTCTTTTTCAAATACTTCTTACGGCACTTGAACCTGTGTTTCTTTGTACAGAAGCAAGACTTATCATCACTGTGTTAGGTTTGCGGTTCATTCAAATATATTTATATTAACACTTTAATATATTTATACTATTATTCAAATATATTTATACTAACATTCAAATTGTATTTATATATGAGATAAAAGCATTTATACTAACATTTAAATGTGTTACAGAGCTAATAACTTTCATTATTAATGTTGAATCATGAAACATAGAAATAATGTGAAGAGATAATTAGAATTTCTCAAAACTGAAATCTAAAAAAAAAATGTAATTTAAAATAAACTAATATATCAAAATTAATTAACATTTTTCAAATTCATAATTTAAAATCCATTCCATCATTATCATGTTACGAACTTGACTCAATCTATGCTACAGGTGTCAACATCTTTTCAGAAGAATTATTATTCAACAGGTGATAATAATGTTGACATCTGACATGATGTTTAATATATTCAAACAAATTAATTATATGTTTACTGTCCACATAAGCAAGTTTGCTTCCAGGTAACAAAATATCACGTTGTCGTTGCTCCGCATCTTTTATCACTAAAATTTATAATATATTCATTATTATACATTTTAAATTATTTAAATTTAATTTTTTTTATTTATTTATATTTTATTGAATTTTATTTATTATATGTATAAAAAAATTTGACACATTTTTGTCATAAAAAATATATAATAACGGATGTGTTGTCATTATGACCTAATTTTTGGGACCACAAATGCTTCATTATTTATTTATTTAATATTATTTATTTTGACACAAAGTAATACAGTGAATTGCTACTAAACAATTGCAATTTGCATGGATAAGTTTTATGTCACTATAATACTATATTAACCTTATCCACTTTCATGCTATATGAAAAGAACAAAAAAAAAAGTGGTACAAATTGTCAGTTCCATCACATTCACATCACATGTAAGAAAGCAACAAGTTATAAGGAAATTGTGTTTCATGTAAAAAAAATAATATGTAATAATTGTTATTAAAATTATGATATATATATGTGTGTATGTGTGTGTGTTGTCATAAAATTTAAACTATTTAATTTATTTTAAACAGTTAAAATTGAACTATAAAATATACTTTTTTTAATTTATATTTTACGGAATTCTATTTATATAGACACAAAAAAAATGTCATAAAAAAAATAAAATATGACAGCGAATCTGAATTCATACGATATATCTTACGGAACATAAAATATCGAGCATGACATATGAGAGAGGGGGTTGATTAATTTGGTACCCATGTTTTTCATAAATTGAAAAATGTAAAAGGACATAGTTGTAAAAATTAAATGCTGAGAGAGTTGATATATTGTTGGTAGTATTACCATATTGTTTAATAGTGTTAATATTTCTTAACACAACATAGATAAGAGTTATCTTTATAGTAACGAGATTTTATTTTATGATATTTGATAATATTAACTACTCAAATAAAGAAATAAATATAACGAACATGCACCATAAAAAGTTAATGTGAACGTAATAATTATTATTATAATATTTTTTTTGACAAACATGACCCGAGTTATAGATTCCGATCACATTATTTTTTGTAAATATAAAAGTATAAAAAACGGGCGGAGATTTTTTGACAATTATTTAACCTGACAATCATTAAAACATATTTTCAAATAATTTCGTCATGTTTTTAAAAAAAATTAAAAATAGAAAAAAGAAGTTGATATACATATTTTTCGACTTATAGATTGATTGTATTTCAATTGTCATCCAATTTAATAATCATTCCATATTCCATTGAAAACCATTATAACTTTTACGTAATTTTGATTACTTTTTATAAAATATCAAATGACATTTAAATTGAACAAAATTTGAAACATAATCAATCTATAAATTCAAAAATATATCTATAAATATTTTTCTATTTTCTATTTATTTATTTATTTAAAAATTCATTATCAATATTTTAATTAAATAAATAGTTGTCAATCAATTTCACCCATAAAATAAGCACCATGTAAAATTATTGAGCAGATAATAGTTATTGTTTTACCAAACAAAAAATGAAGTTATAAGTTGCAATTAATTATTTCAAATTAAGAAAAGAGATTAAATACAAATGATTAGCTCATTTTACCTACCATTACTATTCGCTGCGTTTATTTAGGGGAGTTCTTTTCTTTTGTCAGGACACCTAATATTTTGACTTATGAAAATAAGTACAATGTATAAGTATAGTAGGAATTTTTTTTAATAAAAATGAGGATGAAAATAATTCGATTTTAAATATTTATAAAGAATTTTTATCTGAATTTTAAATATGTAATTTTTCATATGAAAAATAATTTTTTTTATTATTAGATCGAAATTGATTCTCAAGTATAATAAGACTTTAAAAATCAATATTTGATCTAATAATAAATGTAATATTTTTCATTTAAAAGGTCGTAAGTTCACAATGTGAATAGAAAATATTTTACGAACATTTAAATTTGAGTAAAAAATAGGAAGTTACTTATGAAGATGGGAATTATTTCTTGTTTTTTTTTTTTGACCAAACAAGATATAAATAACAAAATTTGATTCTATTATTTAAAAAAAAAGATACATGAATACACATTATAAAAAGCAAATAAAAGCTATTTCTTTACCAAACATAACTTACCGTTATAAGATGCATAAATATTATTACTTTAAAAATGAAAGATACTCGGATAGGTCCGTTCTGTTTTCTTTTTTAATTTTTTTTAGGGTTAACTATAATTTGTTATTATACATTCCTCCAATATATTTTAGTGCATAATAAAGATACAATTTTTTAGTCAAAATTATGGTAGAGTTTAACGTTGTTACTACCAAATATATATAAAGATAAAACTTTATTGTTGCAAAATACTATTTTGCAAAATGATATATAAAGACAAAACCTACCAGAGCCTTTTCAATTTTTTTCATTAAACAAATTTTATTTTCATCTAAATATTCACTCACTCTTAATTTGAGACCAATTATAATTTTTTTTAATGAAAAGCGACTCTTGAAAAGGATATTTTGGTGACTGTTTATACATGACAATTGTGGCAACAAATAAAATGATAATCAAATGGAAAAGATAAATATGTATAATATTTTTAGAGTTAAATAAGCCTTGTATCAAATTTGTTATAATTTAAAAATCATCTGATGACTAATAAACTGTCAATAAAAAATTAAATCTTTAATTTTTTCAGTCCATCAATTGATATTTAAATTATATCAAGTTTGATGCATGACTATATCAATAATTTGGTTTCTATTTTGATATTCATATAGTAATTTATCATGATTATTCAATAAGTTCATCCTCTATATAACCTATTCAATTTCTAATTAACATGTTTCCATTGTGCTCCATGTATACGTTATTTATCAACTAAATATTTTACCAAAACATACCCAAAATATTTTCTTATAAAGACCCTAGCAGATATTTAAACTATAAACGGTTAGATGAAAAAAAGAAACATTGGGGGACTTTTGTGAAAAAAAATGGACAATTACCTTGGAGTCCTCCGTGAAATGAGCTCATTGCGCTTTCGTCATATTTCCTTATGAGAAGTGATAATTATAACTCTTAATTGCACATTTTATTTACATCATATATATTTATATTTTTTCAGAAAATATTTATACCTTATATTATTAAAATTAAAAATTATGTAAATTATATTTATATTTATGCAACAAAATTCTTAACTTTAATTTTTCTATAATCATCTAAGAAAAAAAAATGATAAATACTTTCTATACTAATTATAAACACTTATAAATTCAGAGATAAACCATCTACTATAAATATTTTTGATGTACAAATAAAAAATATAAAATGTGAGGTACAATATAATTTCTCTTTTTCTAATTTCAGTAATTGGAAGGTTATATTGACAAAAACTGGAACTGTCTAGTGACATCGAATCGAGGATGGATATGCTCGAAACCGTGACCTGAAACCCCAACCTCTAAACCGCCTTCTTTCTTCTTCAATCTTCATCCTCTCTCTCTCTCTCTCTCTCTCTCTCTCTGTGTCTCTCTCTCTTTCTCGCTTTGTGATGGTCATGGAAGCTGATGTTTCAATTCTGTCTCTACTCTTCGGAGCTCCTCTTTCAATTCTAGGTACCTTCTCTCAATGCTCGTACTTGTTTACATTCAAAAGTTCCGGATTTGATCCGAAATTATCGTTTTCTATGTATACTTTCCCTCCCGCTATGAAAGGATCTTACCTTTTTCTGATGCGATGCTCTCGAATTGCAGAATTGGAAGGTGTATCGTCCAATAAACTCGTACATTGATTAGAGATTTGCGGATATTTTGAAGTTGTTGAAGCTAATTAAGAGTGCTTGTTTTTTTTTGCTTAATCAAATTGCTCTTAGTAGAGAGGTTTCGGTTTCTGAGTTTGAAAAGGGATAAATTCATAATCATGGGTTTGTTGAAGCTAAAAGTGGGTTTTGGGGAGTGGTATCTCCTGATTCTCTTGATAAATCTGTGCTTAATGGTGGATTTGGGTTCTTCCAATGTGGTGCTAATGGGGAACAATCTCACTTTGTCTTTTGATGATGTGGAAGCAAACTTTGGTGAGTGATCTCAATTTCCATTTCTTTAGTTGTTCTTTTCTTTTAAAAAATATTTGTCCTTTATTTTCTCCTGTTCAATTTTTTTTGGCATACAGCATTGTAACTTATAGTTCCTTGGTAAAATTCCTTTAAATATATTTTTTCTCTCTTCCACTTACCTTGAGCTCATATCCTAAATGTCATCCCGCGTACTGTACGGCACTTCTCATTTTTTTGTTCCCAAATAACCGAAGCACTGCTTTCTGCCTTATCCATCCAAATGCTGAGAACTAGGCATGAAGGGTAATTCAGGCTTTCTGAAAAAAAATGAAGTATGAAGTTGGGACGAGTAATGTTTCTAGTTTGCACTTTGTTGCTACACTTGTTCTCATAGCATTTATTTCCACTTTGGTCCTTCTGTCGGTTTATTTATAATATTATTGTTTTTATATTTGACAGCCCCTGCAGTGAAAGGGTCGGGTATATGTGGCTCAGTTCGCGTAGCGGAGCCTCTAGATGCATGCCATGAGTTAACAAAGGAGGCACCGAAAGTTCATGGCCAAGTTCTCCCTTTCGCCCTTTTAATCAGGGGGAATTGTCCATTTGATCAAAAGGTCAAGAATGCCCAAAATGCAGGATATAAGGCCGCCATAGTGTATGACAACGAAGATGATGGCTCTTTAGTCTCAAGTAATCCCCTTATTTCCCTTTCTCCTCTTTTTGCGGTGTGGCTATAAGCATGAATTACACATGTGTAACTAAATTAAGATGTGGTCACGGTTAATAGAATTTTCTTTTGGTATTTTAAGAGTCTCTTACCAAATAAGAAATTCCTGGTATTGTTTGCAAATATATTGTGTTTCCAAAATGTCCTTCTTTCTGTTTAGGTGTGAATTAAGGCCTACCAGACATGAATCTCTATATAAAATGCACTTCTATCTTATTCTTATGTGCAGTACAAAAATTTACAGTGGCAGGTAGTTCTACTGGTATACACATATACGCTGTATTTGTCTCCAAGTACTCTGGTGAAACCCTAGCTCAGTACGCTAATCGATCTGATATAGAAGTCTGGATCATACCGACATTTGAGAACTCAGCGTGGTCAATCTTGGCAATATCCTTCATTTCCCTTCTCGCCATGTCCGCAGTCTTAGCAACCTGCTTCTTTGTCAGGAGGCACAGAATAAGGAGGGCGAGGCCAGGGAGGGACCCGGATGTCAGAGAATTTCATGGCATGAGCAGTCAGCTGGTGAAAGCCATGCCGAGTGTGGTTTTCTCGGTGGTGTCAGAAGAGAGCTGTACTGCCAGTACCTGCGCCATTTGTCTCGAGGATTATTGTGTGGGGGATAAATTGAGGATCTTACCATGCCGCCATAGTAAGTACTTGACTTTCTTCTTTTAGATTGCAAGGCGAATTATCTTTCTTTCTTAATTTTTTTTAATTTCAAGATAAATAGTTCCGCAATTTTATTTTACGCAATAGTTGATATCTTTGAATGATATCCTTCCTTAACTTCTTGACTTGTATCTTCTACTTTCATTTTGAATTCATGAAGTCTGAAGTACTAATTGGTTTCACTTTCTGAAAACCATGTATAGCAATTTGTGCTTTGAACCTTGGTTTTGTCAGGATAAGAGTTCTTTTATTGGGAATTAGATGCAAGTATCACTGTATATGATAAGTCTTGCTGGTACCCATATATAAGTATTGGGCCTATTGGCAAACAATTATGAATAGTACTCCCAACAGTACAACCAATGAGAACTAAAGAAGAAATAAGCAGAATAAAGGAATTGGAAGTACTCTCACTACACCGTGATGATATGGTTTGGTTCCGGGGGTGACTTGACTATATTTTACTAATTTTGATTATGATTTACGATATGCACTGGTATACTTATGTTTTGGTCCAAGTACAGGATTTCATTTAAAGTAGTTCTTATTCTTCTCACAAGCTTGTCATTGGGTAAGATGAAAAAAAAAGTTAATTCAGAAACTAATGAAACTCTAATTTTGGAAATGTTTTCTTTTTCACAGAATTCCATGCAATGTGCGTAGACATGTGGCTCACATCTTGGCGAACATTCTGTCCAGTTTGCAAGCGAGATGCAATGGCCAGCTCGTCATTCCCCCCTCCCCCAACTGAGTCTACCCCTCTCCTCTCCTCCCCTTCCCAATCCTTCCACTCCAACATCTCCTCTCACTCCATTCAAATTGCCCGCCCGCCTCGTTCCCGACCCATCTCCCGCGCATACACCCCTATTTCTACCCCACCTCAAAACCCTAACCTCCTTCCTAGACACAATTCTCCTTCCCCTATTAACTCATACCATGGAACCCGCCACCATCAGTCTCCTCCTATTTCCATCAGCAGAAGTTATGCTGATTTCCGTGGCATGTCAAGCTCCCAAAGCTATGCTGACTTTCGAGCCATGCCATCGTTTCACTCGTATCGTGGGCCTAATGCATCATCCCTTCACCTCGCCTCGCCTCACTCTTTGGGTTTTGTGCCTTCATCGTCACCAATCAACAATCGCCATGCATCCCCATATAATGTTCCTGGGTCGAGCATCAGCTCCTCAGGATATCTTGTTGGGTCATCAGGCCTACCACAGTCATATCTGCGGTACGTTGAGTCTGGCACGAGCTTGTCTGGGATGGCATCAGCACAGTCATTGCCAGGGTGTTGAGCGGTCCATATTAGAGGAACTGAAGCAGTTTTGCGTGAAAACTTTCTCTGGAGGAAGGAAACTTCTGTTCTGTACATGCCAAATCATGAACTGGTATTTAAACTTCCCTTGGTGTTGTTGAATCAGGTGCAGTTTGGCAAGGGAAACTGGTTTGCATCAAGAAACTAGGTTTTGATTCTGTAAGTGTCAGATTGTGCTTTAATGACTAAACTTTCTGATCATAGGCGAGTTGATGTTTTGAGGCTGATTTTTTAATTGGCTTCTGAGTGTATGTAATGTGCGGCGTGGTTGAGTAGCCTTTTCTTTTCCTTGTGTTAGATAGATATATTTAATTTGTTTGAAGACCTTATAGCTCTTGTTACTCTTGTATTCAGTCGATAATTTCATGGTCCTCTTGTGCCATAGCCATATATGGTGTGCTCGTTATGAGTTCTTTTGAACTACATGTGACGATACAAAATGTTGTTGACTGTTAATTTTGTATTTCCTAATCTTATCTTCATTTCCTTTAAGCGAAGCAAAAATGCATTGTTGTTCAGCATGCTTATTAAAAGTCCACTCTAAGTTCTTGACGAATAAAATTAATGTGAATATAGAATCATGTATGACTAGGCATTGCATTCTTTCTTCCCTGAAATCATAAATTTTAGGTCTTGCTCCGAATTTTTCACGTTTGCGCAATGCTTTGACAAGAGGCCTCCACTGTACTCCTGTCAACCAAACCTAACTCAAAGATTTCAAGTCTTATTTCCCCGTTTGAGCTTGACTAACAGGCAATAGCATAGTCATTTAACTCAAATAATCATAGCAAATAAACCTTGTCATGAAAAGTATACAAAACCTCGTTAAAATCACTTCTAAGTTAAACAAAATTTTATCTCAAGATGGGGGAAAATCAAATAGCTGACCTCTTATAGTAGTACACTAGTACAGTAGCAACTAAACCTCAAGTCAGGAAAATTGGTTTACATCTACAATGGTGCTAATCAGGCAGCGTCCATGTTGGCCGGCCGGCCCCCTGAAGAAAGCAACTTCGAGGCCAGCTGGCCCTCTTTCTGTAAAGAACAAAAATATGAATTTTTTTTTATGATTCTTCTTTTATGATTCTTCTCTTTCTGAAGGACTTCCTTGAAGAGCTACCAGGAGCACTGTGGGCTTGGCGTCTCTGTTCCTTTCGGTTCTCTGCCTCAGTAACTGTGCGCCTCAAGATAGCTGCCTTATATACTGGTTTGGGCAAGTGTCTATGCCTGAAATAAGGAAAAATAAATTGTACTGATATTACACCTTTTTGCCACATGATCTTGTTCTATTATTGGCTAAGTAACATTGTATGTTTTAACTTGTGCATCGAGTCATCCAAGATATTTTTCCTACTCTCAGTGGATGTAAGCCCATTTTAGAGTTAAAATTTGGTACTACCCTGTCAGGTGTATAAATAATTATGCATCATGCAGTAAATACTTTCCTATAGTCAGATTATTATTCATAAATCCTAATTTAATAGCTTGTTGGACAGCAACCTCAACTCTTTGGTGTTTGCACTCTTAAAACCCTTTCTTTAAAAATTATGCTTTATAAGACACCCTAGTTAGACTGTAGATTTTAATAATGGAAGATTAATATTACTGTTGATCTATTGGATTGGGATCCCTCGACAATGGTGCTGACAATATTTATCAATCAGTCTAAGAATTTTTCAAATATAGAAAATTTCAAATTACTGGCCTTATCGATTTGTTGTGCACCAAATTTCATGCAATTCAATTCTCATTTGACAGTCCATTAAAGATAGTTAAATATGAACTGTTGCAACTTCCAAGATGTTTGATGAATGGACTTGCATCAAATTTCATCATTTTTTTTTGTATAAATTGTATTTCAAGAATTCAAAATTAGAAGTTACTTTTAATGATATTCAAGATTGTCAAATTAGTTCATTGTCAATGGATTTCCTTAATGTTAATTGTTAACAACAAATTAGTTCATTGTTAATGATATTCAAGATTTGAATCTTTATATGTTTCAAATAAAATACCTCAATTAAGAAGCAATAATAATTTTAGAGATTTCCTTAGCTAAACTGGTGGGAATTACTTTGATTGCCAAGTGTATGGTTTACCAGCTGCGGATACTTGGCTTCTACACTTAGCCAATTCAACCTAGTTCCATTCTGAACAAAATAATAGTTTAACATTTCTTCCCTCTTTCCCCTCTTAACCCATTTTTTTTCATTTTGCTACTGGAAGTCAACTATTCTTGGTCAACGTCAACAAAAGTAATGGTGTTAGCAAGAAAACTGACAGAAAGGACTGATTATGCTTGTTTGAAGTTCAAGGATTGATATTGTTCTTTTGGGATGAGTCAGAGACTAAAATTTGAAATTACCTTTGTTTGTCCATGGTATAAATGGTAACTCCATGCTTTTAAGAATATAGTGCAACCAAAGGGCATTATATGCTATTATTTTATGTGCTTGTGATTTTCAACACTAATAAAAGATTAAATTGATATAAAAGAGAGAGAGATGGACTGACTTGACAATGCGTTTTATCTCAGGTAGATGCTTAAATCGTGCCTTCAACGCATCATGGTACTCATGCTTCCTTTTCTCTCTAGGTAATAGCTGAAATTATATACATACATCACCATTAGCATTCTGACAGATTGACCCTGGTGATCTCCATTCAGACATCTAAGATGTTGAACAAAGATGTCATAATATACTAGATATGAGCCCAACCAAATCTCAATCCTGCAACTATGCTAACCCATTTATGCCCAATTGACACTCATTTGGGTGTAATTTGACACTCTTAACCCTTGATCAATTAATCTCAAATAAATTATGATGTCTTCAACTGAATACAACAATATCAAGAGAAAACTACGACTGGGCTCAAACTTAGTCCAACAGGATTCTAAACTGGTACAGAAATCTACAGCCAGTCAAAGCTGGTATCAATGCCAAACTGATGCTTAAATAATACATCACAAAAGGGCACTTACAACTCCAAGTTGTTCATCTGCTTTTGATTTCCAAAGCCGAAGGTTTGTGTCATCACTTCCAGATATTACATATGAAGCATCACAGCTATACCTTACACAAAATACCCTACGAACATACAATATACCATAGTTTAGTCACAAAGCCCAAAATTAAAAGGTAATTAAGGCAAAGTACCATCCAAATTGTGATAATATCATTAATATTTCTAAACTAAAATTCTTCTTCCCTCTCCACTGTTTATTTTTATTCTACAACAATTAAATCCTTCTGTTATGACCAAAGAAGTATTGCTAAATCCAGCCAGGAGGGGAAATGGTAAAATTGTACTAGCCCAAACTATATATTTTTCAAGTAAATAAATAACACAAAGAGTCGGGCACAAAGAGAACCTTTGCATCCGCTTGGTATGGTAAATTTCACGACTATGATCTCCATTGTGATTGAAGATCCTAACCTGTAAATATGTTAAGTTACACTAATTCCCAAAAGGTACAAACAATATTGAATGTCTGAAATAAGAGATGGGGAACATTTTTACAGTTCTATCATAAGAGCCCGTAACGAATTCACGGCCTGTAGGAGAGTAATCCACATCCATCCTGAAACCACATTAACATTAATTACCTTGGTTGCCAGTTGCACAAGCAAGAAGGAGCAATAAAAAGCGTACAAATGGTTCAAAAATTAATTTCTATACTCACACAGCAGAGACATGGTCCTTATGCACCACCCTGGCCTCATCGAGTCTCCTTGCATCAAAAGTGTAACAGTTGCAATCTTCATTTGCCTGTATAAGATTAATTTGAATATAAAACAAGATAAACAGGTGTGAATTAATGGAAAACATTCTACACTTGCAAGGATGGAGACTATACCACAGTGAAGTTAATAGGCTCCATTGGGTTCCAACATATGGAGTTAGTTTTTGTCTGCATTGAGGAAAGACCAAAGCATGAGGGTTAGATCAGTATACATGACTTTTTAGATAAGAATATTGAAAGAGAAGATTTACCTGCATTATAACTTTTTTGTACGGAGAAGATGTGCGCAAATCATATAGTGTAATTCCACGGTCGCTACAAAAGTATTTTAAAAATTAAATAAAATACACTTCGAAAAGCAGGCAATAGTTGGCTCAATTGGGACAAACAGCTCAAACTATAGCCCTTATATGACTTGTTCAGAGGTCAAATTGAATAAATTGCAGAATGAGCAACACAGTACCTATTAGTACAACACAAAGATGTGTTCGAATTTGAAGGGTCAATTTTTCAGGAGGTCACACACAATTTGTCCTTTATCCGTTTTTGGGCACTCACTTTGATTTATCCAATATTAGTCACTCAAATGCCCCCATCTTAAATTCAAAGTCCCCACAAGTTGTAAAATTAATTTTCCATGAAATTTGTCTTTTAAACTTATATTTAGTCACATACTATGTTTGTGAAGGGTATAATCTCAGAATTTCTTTAACCATGTAGTATTGATTTGAAAAAAGGTTAAAACTTTACAAATCCATAAGATCATATGACTTATTTTCAGAAAAATATTGCCAGTACAAAAAGTTAATTTTAGATATTGTAGTTGAATACTTGTCAAAGAAGAAATGATTATATACCTGGATGAGGTAGCCAGTAAGTTGGGCTCACCAGGATTAAATCGAACAGAAATCACTGAATCATTTCCCCACTGAAATGTGCTTATCGGTTCTGACCTGTCCTCAAAAAAAAATTGAAAAGAAAATAAATAAAGATATACTGTCACTTGCGCACATGTGCCATAAAAGTAAAAAGAAAGAAAGAATATAATACCTGTTGTGATCCCAAATATCGACTTGTGCACCAGCTGTTGCAAAAATACTGGTGTCCCATTGATGATCCACACCCCTGATTATTTCAGGGGAAAAACAAAAATACAGAAACATAAGTTTCAACAGTATTGCATAGTAGACCTCTCCAAGGTTTCAATTACTTAAATTGGTAAGAGACACAAATTTCTTGCATTGGCACACATCCTGACCAAACAATATCAAACAAGGTTGGTGTTTATCCTTCTTTCTTACATCATTATTATTGACTTCAGGGGTTTAGGTGTAAGCTTTTGTTCTTACCCAGTCGAGCACAAAAACAAAAAGAAAAAAGAGGCCAGAGAAAGAAGCATGCTAAAATTAAGACTTAAGACATTTCAGCTACTGCACTTAATCCCGATTGTGCGTCCAGCTTTTTGAAGGTCAAATATAAAACAATATTCTCAATGACATATGTGAAACAAAAACAAATAACAAATCCAAGATCTTAATTTTTTTTTTTTTACTTCACACTACTCACCAGAAAGCATGCTTCCAAGTGTAGACCGCCAATGGCTGGATAACAGAAAAAAGGAAAAGATTAATAATAGAAGAAAACTATAAAAGAAGCAGCAAAAGGGTATTGACTATTGACAATTGAGTCCAAAAAGTCATGTAAACAAAACTTATGTAAGTTAAGGTGCAAGCCAAGTAAAACAGGCTACCTTTGAAGTGTCTGTAATCGACTCAAAATCAAGGGAAGCAACTTTCCACTGTCTAACTCTGTATTCAATAAAGGCCACAAAGTTCATTGAATCAGGGAAAAATATAGCCCATACATTTTCACAAAAAAGTAGGACATTTCTACATCCATCTATTTATATTTATGATACATATAGCAGTCCTGTATCGAATATTATTCAAGTCACCCAAATACCACCCAAGACGCACAAAAAATGACAGAAAAGGATTCATATTTCTTTATCTTTATATTTACTATGTGGGAATATTGGATATTTTCTGGTAGCAGATGGTGGCTACAAGTTCCATGGATTTGCTATATTGTTGAGATATTTTGCACCTCAAAATGGTGTTAAAAGCAGTTTGTTCACACTCCAGAAACAAATTATTAACAAAAAAGCATAATTAGAGAAAATTTTTCACTTATTTGCAATGCAACAAGATTGTACAGACTCCTGATCAGGGGCAGAAGCAAAAAACTTTTAATGGGGGACAGTGATATAAATTTACAGACTGTACATCACTATTCTAACTCCGATTTAATACTTTTAGAAAAATGACATGCACAATAAGCAACTTTTGTGATAGCTCCAGGGGTCAATTTTAGTTTCTTTTAAAACTTTGCATTGAAAAAGAGCAAATACCATACACATTGGCATAATTTTGAAAAAATAATGGGGGTCAATTGACCACCATACTTAAACACTTAAATCCACCATTGTTTCTACTGCATAGGAACAAGAAAAAAGGTGGTGACTTGACTTACGTGCAATCGGTGCCACATGATACAAGAACCTCTCCATCGGTGGATGATGTCAGACCCCTCACTGCCCCCTGGTGTCCAGAAAACTGACAGACTGTTTTCCTGTTTTTTTTTCAACAAAAAAGTCAATAGAGCTATTTGACAATATGTAGTTTGACCTGTGCAACTACTCTCAGGAGGAGCTAAATTGTTATAGCAAATTTCCAAGGACACCAAAAGCTCTGGCAGGACCTGTATACCCACAACTAGAAATATACCACCAGCATACTTTTCTTGTCTCTCTGATTTTTAAAGGGGAGGGTTCACTTGATAATGGTTACTTGACAATCATGACGATGAGTTTTCAAATCAATTCAAATAAAGTTGAAATAAAAGAGTAAATTTATGGGAATGCGTGAAGGACCATTAATTTTGGACCACTGAAACTTCAACTTGACGTCCAGTGATATATATACTAAATCTAATCACTTTTTGTAGATATGATATGTGCGTCATATAGATGCCTGGAATGTTAGATCTCAAATCTAAAATTTATCTTTGAAGATTGTCAAAATAAATTATTGTCGAATGACCCCTCCTTTTCAAATATGCCCAAACTACAATTTGTCTAACTCAAGTTGCTAGACATTAAAATTGCACAGAGAAGAAAGAGTGGTGATGGAGGATTGTGATGGAAAATTTGAAATAAAATGGAGAGTTCAGAAAATTATTTCCATATTCCGTAGTTTGTACATAAATCTGGTGTGCCTTTTTCTTTTGCGTATGTGTTCATGTGCTGGGGCATGCAAAATTATAAAGAATTGTCTGAGGTTTAAAGGAAATTTCTTGGAACAAAATTAAATGATAGCAAAAGCCATAAAAGTACCTTGTAGCCAAGTCCCATAGACGAATATCTGCCCAGAGAAGTAAACAAATAAATAAATAAAATAACACTTGATTACAGAGCCTGAAAGGCCAATAACTGGTAAGGTTTATACAATGATCCAGGTTTAATGTATAATTTAATCAACCAACCTGTGAACCCATATAACCAAATACTAATATCTTATCACTATCATAGTATTTTGGTTGTACATATAGACAACTAACTAAATTGTGTTGCAGTATGATACCTCCATCCATGGATCCAGAGAAAACTGATTTTAAATGATTAGGGTTTTTGGCCATGCAAGAGACTGCATCCATATGCCCGTCCATTGCACCAACAAATGGTCTCGCAAATATCTATAAAATGAAAACAGTTCAAAGAAAAGAGGAAAGAAACATATACCAACATAAACTTGAGTACTACGTAGTTTTGCACGTGTATCTATTGAAATTTGATATCTGACAAAGCTACTGAGATTTCGCTACTTGAATTCGGCAATGACACCCTAAACAAAAATTCTTGGTGTTCTGATACAGATACAATATTTCTAAGGGCATCATGACAAAATGGCACTTTTGAAGATCAGATTTGCATATACATGAAATAGAAGTTCACAGATAAAGATTAAGTTATCTTACCTTCTCCAATTTGGCCGCATTAAGTGCTCTGGCGTACTCCACAGCTTTCTCTTGTGTATGCAAATTTGGGTCATAGTTTCTGAACACTTTCTGCTCCAATTTGTTTAATACAATTAACAGAAGCAGGTTAACATCTCCGGATTCTAAAGTTCTTGTAACGAACAGATGTGAGAAAAAAAAATGCCTGAAGCACTGAAAAATTTACCCTTAAATCCTTGCTACGCTCCCGAGTGAAATCCTCCGTCGATCGCGAAATCACCTTAACCTTCATCTCCGCCACACAATTACGCCAAAAGAGAACTCTCAGTTATGCGAGCTTCGACTGGAGAAGCCCAGAATTCAATCGTGATAGGTAGAGATTTTCGCTTTAATCAGGGTTTTGTTTTAACGAAGAATCGGCTAGGGTTTAAGAGCGTTGAAAAAGCTGCGCAGCAGCAGCAGGGGATTTTAATTTTCTTTTTTTCCCTGAAGTAAAGAGAGAGAAATTGATTATGGGCCCCAGTGTCAGTGAGACGGAGGGGAAGATATGTAGTTACATGATTAAACCTGTTTCTGTGGACCGCGAGCCCAAAGCCGTTCGAAAAACAAACCCCATGCTTGCAACCTGGTCCATTGATCAGTGTCCATTTTCCATGAATTCTAGGAAAACAAATCTCAAAAGGTATTTGCATTCTATTTCACAGGAACAAAAAGTTTGCGAATGATAAACAACTTAAACATGTTTCATAATCGCCGAGAGAAGTTGAAATTTTGCTCCAGAGGAGTTATTTATCCCATATTGATGAATGATGAGGAACAGCGTGCGTTGTATTAACATTACATAGGTCTAACCAGAGCATATTATATGCATCTTTCACATGAATTTTAGTCAGTGTTTAAATTATTTTGCAGCAAATAATCATAGAAGTAACAGATAGTCCAGACATATTATCAACTATTTTTTTTTGAATGACATATTATCAAGTATTATTAGTGGTAAACTTTAAACAACACATCAAATTTTAAATAACATACACTATGATGCACTAACAAGTAACAACACTTGCATAACATATATTATTCAAGTACAGTCAGTCATCAAAATAACAAAACCAATTCCAATTAGGACCGCCACCATTGATCGCTATCTCCTCACAAAAACTTCCAGACTGCTTAAATGACAGCCAGCTTTAATGCCAAGCAAACACAAGGACCCTCGACTTCACATCCAGTGGGTAGAATCTATACCATTGATCATGAATCTCAAAGCTACCACTCCCTTGAAAAGCCATTGTAAATACCAATGAACGGTTCAGATTGTTTGACCTGACAACTATATCGGTCATCACACATGAAGTACTAGTGCTTTAATAACAGCCAGATCGAAAGACAAGCAAGCAACCCATAAGGACCCTCATAGCACCAACAAAGGACCTCCACAACACAAAGATGATAACTGGAAAAATAGATGATTTAAATTTCTTCTGCTCTTGCAAAATATAAAAGAGATGTTTGGTTTCTTTTTCCCTCTTTGAAACTCTGTCCTCAGTAACAAGGGGCAGCACTACTGCTGCCAGCCGTGTTGTTGCTGCTGATGATTTCTCATGTTATTGGGTCCACGGCCAGGACCTGAAGATCCGTACGGGCCAGCCTGCGGATAGTTGGGACCACTGCCGCCATAGCCACCAGCACCACTACTCGTACCTCTAGCTCCACCAGCGCCAGACATACTACTGCCACCATAGGGTGGAGGCCCGCGGCCTTGAGGTGGATATGGGCCGCTACCATAACTGCTTCCTTGACCTCCCCGGTTCGGATTATAACCACCGCTGGCATTCGCACCATGCTGGTACCGATTGGGACCACCAGAGGGCCCACGAGACTTATCGTAGTGGTGGCTTGGACCTCCGGCAGCCATGGGAGGCTGGGATCCATGTATGGGCTGATTCAGACCGGGTCTCATTGGAGGGTGCGGCTGGCCTGACTGCTGGATAGGAGGCAAGCGGTTGTGAGGCGGTGGGTGGCTCAGCTTCTGCCGTTTGACTGCCTCCTCTTGCTGCCTCTGCTGCTGACGCCTTTTCTTTGTCTGAAATTCGTGTGACGATTCATACTTTGGAAGGCTGCAGTATTAGCGGAATAATGTATAAGGAATTTACTATTTTGTTTTTTAAATGAAATACACAGGGACTAGGTGTAAGGGCAGTTGCTGCTTCTAACCTTTTAGGGTCGCATGGTAGTGGATCTGTCCAAAAGTACTCTGCATCAAGCGCATCTTTTGCAGAGATTCTCTGCAATAAGAAATATGGAATAAATACTAACAAGACATTTTAAAACTAACAAAAGAAAATTACATACTGTCCTAAATTATGATGCACATCAAATTCAGATTAAAAACTCAAAAATTTTAGTTTGACCTTCAAAGATGACAACTGGTGGTTCTCCCATTACTTTCAACCTAAAAATCAATATATCCAACAAAAAACAAACTGAACAAGAACTTTCTGAGATATTGACAAAGTCTCTCCCTTGGATGACATATTGCACAAATCTCAGTCCGTAGTGACTAAATGAACTCCAGAACATTTTGTGAAAGTTTAGACCAACTTATTCATGGCTTACTATAAAACAATGAGTGAAATGCCAAGGACGGAGAGCTAATCCAAAGCCAAAATGTCAAGATTTCCAAAATAGAAAGCAATGACATCACTGTCTTACGCATAAAAGGGGGGAAAACTTGAAGGTGTACTTACTTTTTCAGGATCAAGGGTCAGCATCTTCTCAAGCAAATCCAGCGCATAATGGTCAAAACTGTCAAACAAGAAAAAAGTTTATGATTCCTGCAGATACTAACAAAAATCATGCAAGATGAACCCACAAGTTATAAGGTTACTTACTGCTTAAACACCTCTCCAACACGTCTCTTCATGGGACGTGCTGGCTTGAAATTGTTGTACCATGGCATTTTGGTCACACCTGGCCAATTGCTTTCATCTGGAGTCCCACACAGCTCAAATATCTTGTTCAGCTGCTCTGGCTGCATTCATGGAACAAAACTGCATTTTTTTACTTCAAGAGTTCCAGAGAATTATAATCATGAATTTTCATGCAGAACCACAAATTGCTCCTCAAAACAAAATAATCCAATTGCTTTCCTAGTATTTTTTTTGACAACTTATGTTATATCAGTGAACTCTCAAGTTAAAAAAGAAGAAGCATCTAGTCCCTTATTTCAAAGTAGAAATACTGCATAATTTTCAGTGCACAACTTTATTAGAAAATAACAAGAAGATAAATGACATGGCAAAATATTACCTCATTTTTTCCAGGCAAAACAGGCTTTCCGTGGAGTAATTCAGCAAAAATGCAACCAACTGACCACATATCAACTTGAGGTCCATACTTTGTGCTTCCCAGAAGAAGCTCTGGTGGTCTACAAGAAACAGATGGTAATTACATACTGCCACATGCTGGTTAATAAAAGTAAATTTAAGTCAAGATCAAAATTGAAATATGGCAGCAGACTACCTATACCAAAGAGTTATGACACGGTTCGTTAGGTTTGCATTTTGATCACCAGAGAAAGACCTTGCCAAACCAAAATCAGCCAGTTTCAAATTCCCCTCATTGTCAATTAGAAGGTTAGAGCCTGCTCAAAAACCATTAAAAATTACAAAACAAGAAAACAACAAATAAAGAAACAAGATAGAGGTAAAATGGAACTGGCAAGAGAATTGGACATGATACAAACCCTTAATATCACGATGGAGAACTTGATTGACATGGCAATAATAAAGGCCAGTTAGAAGTTGCCTCATATAACACTGGAAAAGTTAAAGAGTTAGCAGAAAAGGTAAAGGACAAATGTTTGCAGGTGAGGTTCAAAGAGGTAAAGAAAGAATTCAATTGTGACACCTTAATCTGAGGAATGGAGAATCGCATCCCAGGCCTATCTGACAAGCCAGTCAGGTCATGGTCCATGTATTCAAAAACCATGTAGATGCTCCCTTTGTACTTGTTACCGTCAGCTGGTAGTTGAAGCAATACAACGGAGTCATGACTGTCTCACCAAATCAAAGCAAGACTAATGTTTTATTTTATGATGGGAAAGTATATTACCTGGCCTGCCTTGTTCATCCTTTTCTGGCCCTGAAGAAATTAGGAATAACACATACAGAAGACATTAATCAAAGCAGGTTTGAAAATAGAAAGTTAAAGATCACTCCTCCTAAAGAAAGATATAATGTTTTGGTCCCAAATAATAAAAAAAAAATCTAAAACTGACTATTTCACGGGCAAATCCTATTATGCTTGCAGGACTAGGAATCCTGAAGGTCTATGAAAAATCACTAAAGAAAGCTCTGTATCAGTATACATGTCACCCTATTCAGAGTTGAATTGGAAAATCATGGTATATCAGGGACCGAAATTGGTATTTCATAAATTTCAAGGATGATTAATTAACTATACAGAAGACAAAAACGGAGCAGTTCAAGAGCTGCGATAGAAACCTGGAGAAGTGACAATCTCTTTCAGCTGAATGACATTTTGGTGATGTAGCTTCTTCAGAATCTTGATTTCACGAATTGCAGTTATGGGAAACTGCAAATAATTCAAAATTTTGAGATTAAAAGGATTCAACGAGAGAAGAGAACCAGTGAAGGAAAGAAGGATGTGCATACTCCTTCTCTTTCGTTGTCCATTCTAATTTTCTTTAGTGCAACTATTTCTCCAGTTCTGGTCTCCTTAGCCATATAGACTTGTCTGCAGGTAAAAGCAAAGCAAGCTCAAAAAACTTGTATCAGTTAAATTTGCATGGCTTATCTCTGAGATAAGAAAGGATGAGCATTACTGGCTTCAGTGTTGATAAGCAGGGTTTTTCTTTACAGGCTTATCAAACCCTTGTTTACCAATAGAAACTTTTTCTCATGTACTGTAAACTAGTTCAGGAAATTCTTAATTAAAAAACTCATGGTGAGTTTTTCTCAATATGGGAAGGCTACTAACAATATCCATTGCTAAATCAAAAATGTACCTCTATATCTGATCCACGAGACCTGTGGTTTATGACATCAGTAAGTATATTTCAGCGCTGTTAATTAGCATAATTGAAACAAAGATCATATTGGAGCTTGGTCGACAATTGAGAGACCAAATTCTCCAGTTCAAGTTATGAGAAATTGTTTTTTTTTCCCAACTGAGTTGTTACGAACAAAGGAGAACTGACAACAACTTGCATGAGTTGACATAAATTAACTGACTCACAGGATTCTGTTCTCTTTTTCCCATAGATTAATGCAAGTTCACAAACTAACTATCAGGTTAATCGCTCCTGCATTCCAATACTCTTAACAAAAATTCATCATCTCAGAACAAACCTAGCAAATATATCTCAAAACTAAACAAACATTCCACGATCAAGCATAAAACACTAAGAAATCTTTGAAAAAGTTAACTAGTGGACTAACCCGTAGGTTCCTTCGCCGATCTGCTCCAGTTTCTCGAAGCAATCGACGCCTCGAGATCCCCATGCTGGAAACTCGTCGAGATTCAGCTGTCCTGGCGCCGCGACAGCCATCAGATCTCAGACGATAGAATTTTGGAGAACAAAAACCTAAAAATTCTATGAAATCGATCGTCGATCGTCGATTGGGGTTAGTAGAAGGAAAAGGAAACGCGCCACAGGATGGTAATCAAAGGGAAAATGTCGCGAACCTGAAATTATAATACTTTCCGAAGATTTCCAAAAGCGAAAGATAGGCCGAGCAGAGGTCAGATGTGATTTATTACTCTCTCTCTCTCTGCTGGGCTCCAGGTGGCTGGTGGGCCAGGTTTCTCTTCGGACTGGACCGGACGCGGACTGGAGGCGTCCAGCGCAGATTCAGCAAACTGCATATATATATATATATATATATTAGGTGGGATTCTTTAATAATTATTATTTTGATAACCTTCGTAATAAATTTTTAAATAATTTTGAAAAAAATTTAAAAGTAAAAAATGTTTAGAAGTATATTATTTAATTTATAGATCAATTGTGTTTTAAATTTGATATGATTTAAGTATCATTTGATACTCTATTAATGATTATCAAAATTACATGATTTTATTTAAGGTTTATATTTATTGATTTTTGATGGAATATCAAATGATATTTATATTATATAAAATTTGAAACAAAATCAATATATAAATTAAAAATATACTTGTCAACTTTTTTATTTTTTGAAAATTTCTAAAAATTATTTCAAAATTATTTAAGAATTGTTTGTCAAGAGATTCCCTCCCGTATAGAAAATACAACCCGGAACAAAAATATTTTAAAAAAGAAAATTAATACAGAGCATGTTCCGTACACATTTCTACGAAATTCATGGTTTGAACAAAAAAGGGAAAAAAAAAGCGAGAAAATCATATTAAAAATTACATCTAAATCAATTTGTACGGCGTATAAAACAAGATGTGAGGATTTGACTTTGTCAAACCTGTAGCGGAGAAAAAAAGGGTTATCAGGAGATGGGCCGTGAAAATTGGGCCTCGTAAATGAAGAAAATGTGAGGCTGAAAACTGGGCCCCAGTTGTCAGCGGTTTCTCTCCCTCAAGAGAAAACTTCTTTGGACTACGTTGTTGTTCTTTCTTTTTCTTTTTTTTTCTTTTTTGCTAAAGTACGATATTGTTTTTGGTTTGTGTGAATAATGTCTGACAAGAAATTGGGCAATCTAACACATCTAATTAACGAGTTAACAAAACAACTCGATCAAGTAGGGCCGTCAATGGATATCATAATCCGAAAATTCGATCCGTATTTGAATGTGGGTTTAAAAAATATATCCGATAATTTATTAAATTCACGTATGGATTTTAAAAAATAATTCACTTCACTTTTTGAATCTGTATTTGGATTATATATGATCCAAATCTGAATCTGTTACGAATCCGATAAAATAATTTTATTTCAAATTTTTTAATAGCAAGATTTATATAATAATAATTTATTTTGAATTATTATAATTATAGTATAGTTAAATTAATCTCGATGATTATTATAATTTATATTCTATATAGTTTTGTAAAAGAGAATTTATTTATAATTTCATGTTATATTAAAATATTTTCATTGTGATAATTAGATCATACTAGTTTTACAAAAGTTTATTTTTGTAAGTCATGCAAGTTAATTAAATTAGAGTTATTATCTTAATTTATATTTTTATAATATAAATTTTTTTATATTTATTTATGTTAAATATGTATTTTATTATTTTAAGCATTTGAATAAAAAATCCGAAATATGATCCAAATTCAATCCGATATCTGCTAAGAAAATGAATATGAATTTGCATTTGAATTTTCAAATTCTAATTGGATATAGATCTGTATATGAATCTTATAATTTTTTTAATGAATTTACATATAAATCATGCTAGATCTGATCCGAGTTCAATCCTTTGATAGTCCTAGGATCAAGCTCAATTTAGCTATGTCTGATCATTTGTGGCCGACATGGCCCACGGCATAAATGTAACGAGTCGCTGACATCTCGTACGGTCATACTACTACTCAGTTGCCTACCTGCCCTTTTCTGCTGCCAATTGCTCTAACATCGGATGGAGATATATCCTTCCATCCCCAGCTGGAGAGGATCTGAACCTGCTGGACATGAGGAGAAGAAACAAAGCCCGTCCCGAGCATGTAATTGTTTTTTTCCTTTACAAGCTTAAACAAGCACGAATCCCGTGCGGTGCTGGATATGGTGCGACGCAGATCAAACGCCCGAACTTGCTTCAAGATTCGTGCTAGTTTCTGGGATTCTTACAAAGCTCTACCTAGGCTATAAATATCTCAGTTTAAAATCAAAATAATCATATCAGACCTTCAAAAATCCGGGACATATAAAAGAAAAAAAAAGGGGGGGGGGGACTGTAATTTCGTACTGGTACAGGTACCAGTTGATTTTTTGAGTTTTGACGGATGTGCTCCAGCGAGAGAGAGAGAGAGAGAGAGAGAGAGAGAGAGAGAGAGAGAGAGAGAGAGAGCTTTGTCGTGAGATGGTTGGAAAAAGAAGAGGTGCTTTTAAACGTTTCTTTTTGTTTTGTTTTCCTAAAGGGCCCCTCTCAGTTATCGATATTTGCGTCACAGTACATAAAATCCAATCCTTCCTTGCTTTCATTTTTGGTGTCAGCCTTTTTCTCAAAAGAAGAGAGAAAGAGAGAGAGAGAGACGGAGGAGATCAGGGGATGGATGGATGGATTAAAGGGCTAAAGTGCAAAAGTACCACAAAAATTAAAGCACTGTCTGTCATGGAGATTTTTCACGCGTGCGGCGTGCGTGTGGTTTGTTTTTGTTTTTGGTTTTTTTTTTAATTTAGTCCTCCTTTTTATACAGGTTATATCATTATTTTTTTGAGAAAATGGGTTGATCATCATTAAAAGGCAAACAAATTGAAATTACTAAAGTAAAGAATAATGATGAATGGTACTTGATACAGTTGTTAAAAAATAAAAAAAATTCAGATAACTTTGTGAATTTATTTAGTCATGTAAAAGACGGTTCGATCGTGGATCCAACGGTACTCATATTGCCACGTCAGCCAATTATTTGAAGAGATGCATATTATGAAAACCATGAATAAAATTATAACTTAACATATCTTAATTACAACATTGATATATAGAGTTTGCAATCTTAATGATCATTTTACTATGAATACAATTTTCAAAAAGGAAAATATGTCAAATCTATGTATCATTAAACTACTAATCAATTTCAAACTTGAAAGGGGATGAAAAAAAAACACTTACCTTTTGTTTAAAAAAAAGAACATTATTACTATGCATACAATAATTTAGAAAGAAGAATCTAATGTTTGCAACATCTCAACCATTTAATTTCAATTTTTTGTAATTAAATCTCCATTTTTCCCCCTTTTTCTTTTCAGTTTCTTTTAATTGGCTACAGCAACACAGTACACGGTGGTCCATATCTATAACTGCCACAGTAGAACTAGTCTCATATTTGAATTATTACTATTTTTTTATTATTATTATTATTCTGCTGACTTGTCACTCTCCATTGTCGCCAATGAAAACAATCATTTTTTTTTTTCTGTGGTTGGATTAATGATTGTTAGCACACACAAATTGACCAAATAAAGCATGCATCTTGTTAATTGATACTAGAAAACAAGGAGATAGGTACTAGTTTTAGTTTTAGTAGGCAGAGCTCATATTAGAGTGAGGCAAATTTTCTAGATATATTTTTTAAATTATTTTTAAAATCAGATATATTTTTATAATTTTTTATGCTTGAAGCATAATTTTAAAGTTATATTTTTTAAAATATTTTATGAATTGAGACATATTTTATAATTATATTAAAATTAAAAAGGTGCCCCCCCCCCCCCCCCCCAACCACCACCACCACATGGTGGCTCCACCCCTAGGTAAAATACCATCATAAAATGAGCTTCAGGTAAATATTAAATATTTGGGTTTATTTGAGGAAGGTTTCATGATACAGTTGATACATGGAAGGTGGCACATGAAATCATATTATCAGTGGATGGTTGAATATTTAAATATTTAGCTTAGGAGAACTAATATTTCTTTGCATTTTAGACTGTTGAGAGATATATAAATATCAGGAAAAAAATCATAGCTGAAAAATATGAGAACCATATCGCCATAATGTAGTTAATATTATATATATATAATTTTATCTTTTACAGATTGAGCATGTAATTAGTTAATCAGTTAATATCATCTCGTTAATTGGAATTGTTTATTTTCTGTCAATGATGATGATTAAGTTGATAATATTGATAATGACTTTCAAAAATTCTTATATGTTCTTACAAATTCTCAGAAGTAGATTGATTGTGTTTCATGCAATTTACATATCATTTATTACTACTATTATTATTATTATTATATTATCATCATCATCATTATTATTATTATTATGATTATCATTATTATTATTGTTGCTCTTACCTTTTAGCTTTATAAACATGCCGGTACAAATCCCATACGGCAAGTACCGAATTTTTATTTTATCCTTTGCCAAACCAACTCTATAAGCCACATTGCTTGTTCTGGTTGGATTAGAAAAACAGAAAAATGGTATCTTTCAATAACTTAACTTGAATCAAATACCAATACCAATTTTCTTTGTGGGTTTTAGATGAATTTATTTATACATATTTATGCGTTTGACTTTGAACGAAATTTCCAACCAAGATAATGGTACAATTAATTTTTGAGAGAAGTCTTGTACATTAATTGTGCTCATATGTAGTTGTACAATATTGATGAGCCAAATTAAAATTGAACATTTTCCTTTTTTTGAGAAATTGAGATTGGTTACTGTGATTTTTAAATTGATATCTCTTAGCTCCTATAGGTTTAAATAAAATATATAATGACTTTAATTATGTCCTCAAATAAATTGTTTTTGGATTTGAAAAAATATATCTCTTTTTATGGACTGCTGCTCCATCTTTTTGTTTTTGTACTTGTAATTATTTTTTATACTTGTACGAAAATTGTGGTCCCAGCCGTGTCGCCGAAAACAAGAAGAGAAGCCAATCCTTACGTGTCCGACATTTGAATTGACGCATCTTTGCCTCGCGTGTCCGTGTCCAGTGTCCCTGCTAGTGCTAGCACACACAAGATAAGGGATTGATGATTATTAGTGTTGGGACAAAGATATTTTTGATATTTATACTTGCACAAAATTGATATTTAGACTTGCAATTTAGACATTTAAATTGCATCTCCTGAACATTAATTACAAAAAATAAAAAAATTAATCGAAAAAATAAGAAAAAAAATCCAAGAAAAGGAAAGACACAAATATGAATAGAATAACTTACATAAACGGACATTTAAATTTAAATTTAAATAATTTAGACTCCCCTCTTTATTTAAAAAAAACTTACAAAAGTAAAAATGAAATTTCAATTTTTTCTACCTTGTCATATCTTAGATTTATCATTGCATGTGTAAGTTTGCATGATATGCACGACAGGTGCGAGAATACAATCTTGAATTTGGTTTTGGAGAAGAGATTGGTATCATGCTTAGATTATTTTATGTTACAAACTTTGGTTTTTTTTTTTTGGTTTCTTGATTCTGTTGTTTGAAGATGATGCTCTATTTGGGTACCAATTTTGGGCCTCATACTATTTTCTATTTTTTAAGATTCAGTATCAATGAAAATTTATATTTATTTTTTTTAATTTGAATAAAAAGTTGGTTGGTTGGTCCATTATCTTAAAAAGAAAAATACTATGTATTATATTATATAGGAAAATGTTTAGGAGATATTACTATTGATACCGACTTTATTATTCATATAAAATGAGATATTATTCATATTAACGATTTTATTATGCAACTTATTTTTAATAGTATTTTTTATTATTCAACTCAAATATCACTAATATGAATAATAACTCATTTAAATTAAATTGTATAATAAATTCGTCAATATAAATAATAACTCATTTAATCTGAATAATAAAATCGGTATCAATTACGGTATCAATATATCAGCAACCTATTATATATTCACAATTTCAGGTCCTTAATCACATCGGGGTCCGAGCAGATTTGTTAACAATATAATTATGGCCTAAATCCGAAATTAAAAAAAAAAAAACAAATTTGGATTCAAAATTTGACATGTTTAACTTGATTTGGATCCGCATGTGATTTCGCTGGACTTTATTGGATCTGAAATTTCTGAATCAACCCTGATCCGCTTACACTTTACAGCCCGGTTTAGGCTTGCGCTGTGCTGCTCGCAATTACAACAGCAGCCCCTTTCAACTGTCGGAAACTATTACTTCCAAAACACTATCCATTTGCTTTCCTGTCGGAACCCCTCCAACGCTCATCGGATTATATTTATGTCGGATAGGAAAATTAACCGTTGGATCATTAAATCTGATAATTTGCACGATATTAAAGTATGGAGTGAAACTTTTCTGCGAATTTTGATATCATCGAACGGTTTATTTCCATCGGATCAAATTTTGATCCAACGAGCGTTGGAACTTCCCCTTCCATTTTCTTTTTCCTTTTTTCTAAGAGGGAGAGGGGGGAAAAATAAAATAAAATAGAAAAAAGAAATTCCCCGAAATCATCATCCCTTCTCTCTGAGTTCTCCTCTCTCTCTGCTCATGTCATAAATAAAAATCCACTTTCAAACAACAAAAAAAAAACCCCAGTAGTCTTTACAGATTCCTTGCTTTTTCATCTGATTTCTCTCTCTTCTCTTCTCTCTCTCTCTCTCTCTCTCTCTCTCGAGCTCTCTCGCACGAACGCAGACAGCGACGATCAGGGGAAAAATGGCGGCGGCGGCGGACACGTGGCAGCCGCAGGAGCAGGGTTTGAGAGAGATCTGTGCCCTTCTAGAGCAGCAGATCACGGCGGGCTCCGATCAAGCACGGATTTGGCAGCAGCTCCAGCATTTCAGCCAGTTCCCCGATTTCAATAATTATCTCGTTTTCATTCTCGCTCGCGCTCAGGTTTTTGTTTTCTTCCCTTTCTCAGTTACGCACTTACCATTTTTGTTTGTGGAGTTGGTTAGCTTAGCTTTCAGATAGAGGTGGTTTGAATTTCTTTCTCGTTTCTATGTTTGTTTCGTAGTTAGATGCTCTGAAGTAATTGCATCTGGTTAGAAGTTATAGTGAGGAGTTGTTTTTTCGCTAATTAAGGCTTTACTTCTTGCTGATTCTATAAACATATAGGTATTAGATGAGATTTTTGTTTATTCAGGAATTATAGAACCTTGAATGAGTTGAATAGAAAGGATTTAGTGATAAATTTCTTGCTAATTTCTCTAGCAGCTGATGCTGTCAGAGTGCCAGTGTTTTGTGTTCCTAATGGAATTATTGGAGAAATATCTAGTAATTATTTGGTAGTTTTTGAAAATTTTCTGGTCAATAAGAGACAATTTCCTTCGCCAGGAAAAGGAAAACAAATGAAAATGTTTGAGAGGCCAAACACTAAAATATCCAACATTCAGTATATCTATGAGTTTTTGATTTAACTCTTGTAATAGCAGCAGCAGTAGAAGTACAATAATGATGACTGGATGATGGTAATAGTAAGCAGTGGTGCGAATTCTTCTTAAAATCATAACAGTGTTTTCTTTTTTACCAAAAAAAAAAAAATCCAGGATGCTAGAATTGAAGTGAGGCAGGCAGCCGGTCTCTTACTGAAAAACAACATTCGTGCAACTTTCAGCTCTCTTTCTCCTCAAAATCAGCAATACATAAAGGCACAGCTCTTGCCGTGCCTCGGTGCAGCCGACCGAGCCATTCGATCAACAGTTGGTACAGTTGTAAGTGTGCTCTTTCAACTGGTACGGGTAGCTGGCTGGCCCGAGTTGCTTCAGGCCTTTTTACAGTGCTTAGACAGTAACGATTTGAACCATATGGAAGGTGTCTTTGATGCTATTTATAAGGTATTATGATTGTTGTTTTTCTAAAAAATCTTTGGATGCAAGATGTCGAGGATTAACAGATTTTTATTTTAGGCCTGTTTAGCCTTAATTAGCTGGAGTTTTAAATACCAGCTTGAGTTTTAAGTTTTTGATCTTATATTAAGTTGCTGATAAGTTGTAAACAAACATAAGCCAGGAAAAACATATAAAGGACTGGTCAAGCTGGTATTTGAACTGACGCCTGTATTTTATGAGACCTCACATGCCTGATGTGGCAATGATATCCTAATTGTCACTTTATACGAAATGAAGTTCAATTGCCAACTCTGTAATTAAGCCTCAGTTTAGTCCTTAGGCATACTATTGTGCCTCAATTGTACCAATCAACCTTGCAATTAGATGCAAAACAGCCCAAGAAAAAAAAAAAGAAAAAGAACAAAAATTGGGAACAACAATTTGGTAAAACTGGTCCAGGACTTGAACTTCACTGAAAGGGTACCATAATATAAGCTGCTGGCCCTTGGTTATTGGTGCTACTGCATCCGTTCTTTGTAATATGAGAACTATTCTCAATTGACACACTCGTTTATTGCCAGATATGTGAAGATGTGCCAGAAGAGCTAGATGTGGATGTACCAGGTTTGCCAGAGAGGCCCATCAATATTTTCTTGCCTAGACTTTTACAGGTCCATCTCTCTCTCTTTCTCAACTTCCACAAACTTTTATTGCCTTTTTTTGCATATTCAGTATTTTCGTTAGATAACCTTGTGTTTTGATGATTTTACTCAGTTTTTCCAATCTCCACATGCAAATCTTAGAAAGCTAGCGTTGGGATGCATCAACCAGTATATAGTGGTAATGCCTTCGGTAAGTATCTGTCTCTCACCCTTTCTCTAATTTTGAGTTCTAAATTGTATCATCTGCTTATGTGTTATATGTTTACTATTAGGCACTGTACATGTCAATGGAGCAGTATCTTCAGGGTTTATTTCTTCTAGCACAGGATCCAACTGCTGATGTCAGGAAATTGGTAACTACTTTTCTTCTACTATTAAATTAACTAGTTATCCCTTTTCTTTTTACTTCCAATAAATAGGAACTGCCATATGCATACCATTTTTCTTAAAGCTTCATTTAAATCCATTTGGTCTGATATAGGTTTGTTCAGCATGGGTTCAACTAATTGAAGTTAGACCGTCCTTCTTGGAGGTAGGCATGACTGTCAGCTTTTATCCTTTTTTGACTTCTGTTCCATTAATCTTTTAATATAATATAATATAATATAATAATTCTTTTTCATGTGTGACTGTACTTACTGCAACTATCAACTGAATGAATCACACCTAAACCAACTTACTGCAACTATCAACTGAAAAAAAAATCATTGTTTGTTATTTCCAATGGGGCTGCCTTTTCAGTCCTGCTCAAGTTTAATTTTCTTATTACTGATGTAATTATTTTCCTCAAAAATTTTATTTTCAGCCACATCTGCGAAACATAATTGAAATCATCTTAAGAGCTAACAAGGATCAAGATGAAGAAGTTGCACTTGAGGCTTGTGAATTTTGGTATGTTTTTCGTATGTGCTATGTACATTTAATTTAATTAATAAAGTTTAAAGAAGACAATCAAACTCGTTGTTGTCAGATGGTACTAGTATTCACATTGACCTAACATAAAACAGTGAATAGATACATTGCGGGTTTAGGGTTTCTGGCACACCCTGTGCAATTAACTTTTTATTTTTATTATTTTCTTTAATGAATTAGTAAGTATGCATTCTGTCTTCTTGTCTTTCCAAAAGAAAAAAGTTGAAAAATATTTGTTTCCATTTTTATTTTACTGGATCTGACTCTGGCCATTGATTCAGGTCTGCATACTGTGATGGGAACATGCCTCCTGAGGGACTGAGAGAATACATACCTCGCCTAATTCCAGTAAGATTAAATTGGTCCCTATGTTTTGCTTCTCTAAATTGAAACTATTTACAACCTTGCTTTTATGCCAATGCTTTCAATATATGTGATGTTATGTAGATCTTGTTATCAAATATGGTTTATGCTGATGATGATGAGGCACTCGATGATGCTCAGGTTAAACCCTTATAATAAACTTTTAATCATTGTTCTTTATTGTAGCTCAATTCTTTTACCTAATTTGTTTTATATTGCTATTTTTGCCTACAGGAAGATGAATCTTTTCCAGATCGCGATCAGGTTATTAATATATTTCTTTTGGATGGAAGTTTTCCATGCATTCATGGAGGGCTATCTAATAAGTTACTTATCTTATAACAGGATCTGAAACCTCGATTCCATTCGTCACGGTTTCATGGAGCTGAGGATGGGGACGATGATGTAATATTTTATTTATTTTAAGTTGAAATCTTTTTGTTTTATTGGAATTTTTGAAGCAAGAACTTGATCTCTCTGAGTCATAGAAATGAACTCATAATAAGACTAATTGAGTTTAGTGTTTTTTTTAATTTATATTTTATTTTCATACAGGTAATTATTTATGTTACTCGTATTTTTGTAAAAACAGGATGATGATGCAGTAAATATGTGGAACTTGCGAAAATGTAGTGCAGCTGGTTTAGATGTTCTTTCTAATGTATTCCATGACGAAATCCTTCCTACATTGATTCCTCTGATTCAAGTTAGTAATTTCTTTATAATAACTGGAACATAATTCATGTCTTTGTTTTTTTTTTTTTTTTGCAATTTTCAAGCACAAGTAGACTAAATCTCTTTCTCTCTGTCTCCCTGTCTCTGCCTATCTCCCTCCTCTCTAAAGCAAAATCTCTCTAGAACAGATGATGCCTCTTGGAAGGAGAGAGAAGCAGCTGTGCTGGCCATAGGAGCCATAGCCGAAGGCTGCATTAATGGTCTATATCACCTTCTTCCAGAGGTATGTTATAGTACATTACCTTTTTATTAGGTGATGCAGACAAAAAGTGATGGGATTGGAACCCCAAAGTGAAAATTTAACTAGGAAGATGGCAAGCTGATTGTAATATAAAGTCCACCATCCTCTCTGTGTTTCACGAGGTTGCTGAACTGCTGAATTTAAGTAGACTGTTATGGACTGCACACAAAGGCTGTGGCCTGGTATTTTCATGTAATAGGGCATATGATTTTGCTTTTTGGTCAACATAAGATCTAATATAACATGCAATCCAGTGGTAATCACTGTTTATCCTTTTTGAGTAGTGTCAAGAAATCACAAATTAAGTAGGTAGGTGGCAAATCAGAGGCATCTTAATATAATATTTAAACTACAGGCTTACAGCCTTCACCTAAACCTGCTTAGGAAGTCAGAAAAGTGTGCTCATTTACATTTTCATGAAAAGCTATCAGTAAAAAATTTAGGGTACGAGCATAACAATTTAATTAAATTCAGTGGTTCACACATTTACATCGGATGGGTGACTTGGTTTGTTTGGGTCACAGAACAAATCTGATCTTTTTAGCTCTAAAATTTCAGTTCTCTCGCATTTCATTTTCAAAATTACTGAATAAAAGTATAATATTATATTAAGATGGACCCTAACAGTTGATTGTTTCTTTCCTTCTGTAGATAGTGACATTTCTAATCCCTTTGCTTGATGATAAATTCCCGCTGATAAGGAGTATCACTTGCTGGACACTTTCTCGCTTTAGCCGATTTATTATTCAGGTAGCTTCAATCAATTTATATGACAAAAGGCTTTTCTTCACTTAGCTAATTTTCTGTTAAATCATATAATGGTTGCTAAAGTTTATTTCATTTCCTTCACTTTTCAATGTTCCCAATTTTGTCCATAAACATTCTGATTATTTTGACCTTGAATTAAGTCTTTTTGTATGAACATTCTGAGTTATTTTTTTCATTTATGCCAGACACAAAGCATCCATTTATTTCTAAAGGACATTACCTTTTCTAGTGTCTATAAAATTATTAAAGACGTTATTTAGAAAGTACAGTCCAGATAAACACACAGACGTTTTATAATGACTGAGTCTGAAAAGAAAATAAACCTTTCATGCATAGAAACAAAAAGGTTTAATAAGGGATACCGAGTAGCGACAAAGAAAAGTTGTAAGGGATTCTTCTTTTTCCTTTTAGCTCTTGCCATCAGCTACCTTTTCATAATAAGCCAAAACAGTACAAGCTTCTAAAGGTACAGTGGGCACTGCACAAAGAAAAATGAAAGCAATTAATTCCATGTCATGTGTCAATTAAAGGATGAAGGGGACACTATAATAGTTAAGCATCTGCACAAAATATAGACGCTGATATTCTATTGTGTCCATATTCAAACACGGACGTCATGATCTTGTGGCGTCCCAACTCTCTAGAGGTGCTAACATCCAGGCTAGCTTTTAAAATTCCAAGCAAAGTGGCTTAGAGAATTTGAATATTTTCTAAGATTAAGTTAAAAAAAAAGTTTGGTTCATAATTTCAATAAGAGTCGAAATAGGTAAATATCTTCAAGTAAGATTATAATTAGTTTATGAGTTCTGACTATGATATCCATCCATTCTTTGAACAAAGCTTGATGGCATGGATAAGAACTGTACAAGCCAGAATGTTAGAGACAAAAATACGAACTTGGAGATCATTTGTGTTTAGTCTCATAATTTGATTTGTTACTGTAGAGTGTCGAACATCCTAAAGGTCAAGAACAGTTTGAAAAGATTCTGATGGGATTACTTAGAAGAATATTAGACAGTAACAAGCGGGTTCAGGAGGCCGCCTGCTCTGCTTTTGCTACACTAGAAGAGGTTCTTTTTTTTTTTAAATCTTGCGCTACTTATCTTTATCAAATGCCAAAGTGATTGATTTATTATCATGACACTGGAAATTGTTCTCTCTCTCTATATTTATATATGTTAGTTGATTTGTTTTAATTTAATTTTGTTATATGCACAACAGGAGGCAGCTGAGGAGTTGGTTCCACGCTTGGAAATCATTCTACAACATCTTTTACTAGCATATGTGAAATATCAGGTTTAAATTTAAAGACTTGCTATCATTTTCCTGAGCAAATTTTCACTTGGATTTTCTTAGACAGAACATATATTTTCCTTGTTTTTTTTGATTTCCCATTTTGTACCTTGTTGTTGTTGTTATTGATGTAGAGAAAGAATCTTCGAATCTTGTATGATGCTATTGGCACTCTTGCTGATGCAGTTGGTGCAGAGTTAAACCAGGTTCATTTCTTAGTTTCCACTAACTTGGTGTCAAATTTGAATAAATGGTACTTCTTTTTCTAAAACTAAAGCAGAGGGGTTCATTAAAAATAAATTCTTCATATTTTATGCATCATATTTATTTTTCCTTGATCTAATTTAAATGATTTGGAGCATAGGACTTTTAAACCTAACATTCTTATTTTGGGAAGACTGTATGTAGTGTGTATAAATTTTTTTCACAGGATTCATACAAACATTGCAAATAAAGTCTCTTTTATGCACCATAGCAATTTTTCCTCTATCTAATTTAAGTGCTTTGGAGCATAGGACTTTTGAACCTAACATGCTTATCTTGGGAAAAGACTATGGATGTAGTGTGTACAAGTTTTTTTCACAGGATCCATACAAACATTGCATGCACTCAACTGATATTAAGTATATGATATTATGATAAATTTAAAACCACGAGAGAAGAACTTAAATTTAGGTTTTATAAGTGGCAACATGTATTCCTAATTTTATTTGATTAATTTGTGCAGCCGAAGTATCTTGAAATATTAATGCCACCATTAATATCAAAGTGGCAGCAATTGTCAAATGCTGACAAGGATCTTTTTCCTTTACTTGAGTGTTTTACTTCCATAGCTCAGGTATCTCTTTCATTCATTCTCTAATTGATGTTTACCGCATATTGCTTTAAGCAAAATATTTTATATCAACCTGCTAAGAGTTACCTGTCTTGGCCTTATATCTTTTACTCCATTATAACTATTTTGTCATGTATATTTTTGTTGAAATGACATAACTTTTTGGCAGTATACCTTGCTATGAAGTACCTTGTTTGATGTGATATACCTTCTTTTGATATGATATGGCATGCTCTGAGGATTAATATTGTTTGCTATGACTTGGTAGTTTGCAATGGTGCAATGACATGCTTTATGCAGTTGTTTGCAGGCTTGTTGATTTTATAAATATGCTGATAGTGTTCTTCTTACTTTGTTTCATTCCAGGCACTTGGCCCTGGCTTTTCACAATTTGCTGAACCAGTGTTCCAGAGGTGTATCAGTCTTATCCAGTCCCAGCAGTTGGCTAAGGTCCTTTGTTTTAATTGACTCTATTTTGTTGTATGAATATTACTTTTGGTTCTTTTATATGTTACTCCTGCTATATGCAGTACTGTCCAACTGTTGGACCCAAGGTTAACTGATAAAAAGTTGCCTAAGTTCTTGTTGCCAGTGCTAAATATGAACACGTCAGTGGTGTTAAGAACAATTATATATCAGGTCGCAAAATCCCCCTGCAATTAGGTATTTTATAGTTTTCTCAAGGAATGTATGCATTTTTTTCTTTTCTTGACCAGCAGGCTGATCCGGTGGCAGCCGGTATACTATATGACAAAGAGTTTATTGTATGCTCGCTCGATCTTTTGTCAGGTTTGACAGAAGGCCTAGGTAGTGGTATAGAAAGCCTGGTACGTTTCTTCCTTTATTATTTTTGTGTTTTTACTATTATTTAGTTATAGTTTTTGGGCCAGATGTTTATTAATGAAAATTCTATTCTGGTCATTGTTCTTGTAGGTTGCCAAAAGTAATTTAACAGATTTGCTTTTGCAATGTTGCATGGATGAGGTCGCTGATATTCGACAAAGTGCACTTGCACTCCTTGGGGACCTTGCGAGGGTTTGTTCTGTTACCATTTTTCGTTTCTGTCATTTCTAATATTTGACAAAGCACAGCTCTTAGGGAATTTTCAAATGACAGTAAAGCTTCTGTGCCATGTTTAATTCAAGCCAAAAAGCGTGTAAAGTGTCCCAAATGATGGAAGCATACTTAGAACCTGAATTTCAATCCACATAGTTTAATTATATCTCAATCTGGAGTTTTGGGCAGAACAGATTACTCTTTGGAGGTTGGTGCCAAATTTATTGGATGTTATTTGTTGTATCTTACAACAAGAGGTCCATTCAATGTGCATGTGATCTGCTATTTAGTTTGAAAACATATTCCTAAAGGATAAGTATTTTATTTTGTTCTTTTGAAAGTTGCTATTGCAATAATATTTATATAATTTTTTTCAATGTTATCTATTTCTTTCATAAATTAGGTTTGCCCTGTACACTTGCATCCTCGCCTGCAGGACTTCCTTAATGTTGCAGCCAAACAACTGGTATCTAATATATTTTTTTGCTTTTCTGTTTCTTTTGACACCTTAATTGCATTTAGTTTGTGTTCTTCTAAACATGGTTTGCTTAATTTTTCCAGAGTCCTACGGCTGTAAAGGAGGCCGTCTCGGTGGCAAACAATGCTTGTTGGGCAGTTGGAGAAATAGCCATCAAGGTCTGTGCATATATTTTCAATAAACACCTGATTGTATTACTAGGCTTCAGTTACCTTCAGTTGTGGAACGAGTAGCACTTAAACTTCAGTTTTCCTTGATGAAACCTAAATATGGTTCAGTTACACCTTCAATTGTGCAATTGAGCACCACAAAATACTTATACTGAGCTGAAAGCTGGAAAATTGTTTGGCAAAACCTGCACATGGTACTTTGCAATTTGGTTCAAACCAGTACCTGATAGGATCTAAACATTTTTCGAGTATGATAGAAGAACCATATTGTTGGGAACTCAAACCAACTGTATTTCAAATTAAGTGTCAGTTTGAATTCTAGCTTGAGACTAAAGATGAGAAGCAAATGTGATTTTTGCAGGCCGGCAAGGAAATATCTCCTGTGGTCTTCAATGTCATCTCGTGCCTCGTTCCAATTCTCAAAAGTCCAGAGGTATGTTAGCACTGATCTCATATTATTGGCAATAAGCAACAGAGAGACCAAAAGCAAGTAACTGAATTCATCTGCGGGTTCATCAACGAATCATACTTAAATTGAATATATTATTGCTTTTGACTTTCTAGGTTGCAACTAACTATAACTGCATTCTTTTTATATATATCGTACCTAATTTTTTGATGTACTTGTTGTAATGACAGGGTCTACACAAATCACTTCTAGAAAACAGTGCAATAACATTAGGGAGGCTGGGCTGGGTCTGTCCTGATGTTGTCTCACCTCATCTCAACCACTTTATGCAACCTTGGTGTGATGTGTTATGCGCGTAAGTATGTTCTTTATGTTTCTCCTTTGGGATTTATTGGGCTAGTCCCGTTCTAAAAATTTTGGGCATATGCTCAAAGGGGTAATTTTATATTTGCAGTATGCCCTCTAGAAAAGAGCTTGATATAAAATTGGGCGTAATTAGTTGTGTTCTGAATCCTTCTAAATGATTCGTACTGATGCAGGATTAGGGATGATTTTGAGAAAGAGGATGCTTTCCGTGGTCTTTGTGCAATGGTAATTGTTCTGTACCCTCTTTTGCTTTTTATATTTTAACCTCTTGGCAGCAGAAGTCAATATTTACACTTCTAACTTCTTTATGGGCATTTTTTTAATCTTTATTTTTGTCAAAATTAGGTGAGAACAAATCCGCAATTAGCGGTGAGCTCCCTTCCCAACATCTGCAGAGCATGTGCTAGTTGGCATGTAAGGAATTCTCTATAATATTATGTGAAAGTATTCATTTGGTAATATATAGATCTTGAGAATTCTCTCTAGTAACTCAATATATGGGAGGCATTTTCTTATCTTCTCAAAATTTGGTATGGTTATCCAGACCAGATTGCCCTTTCTTTCTCATTACATATAGAAATAAATGATTTATTTTATAGTTTGAGCATTAGTTAAGAAATCATGGGGAATGATTGTTTTTCTTAAATTAAATACATTTTTGATAACTTTAATATAGTTTTGTACTTTTTTACCAAATTCTTCAGTAAATAAAGTATTTATTATACATTTTCCTGGCTTAACTCTTTTGTTGTTTATCAGGAGATAAGAAGTCAAGATCTACACACCGAAGTAAGCCAGGTTTTGGCTGCTTATAAGCAGGTATTTTTTTTTGCTTTATTTTACAAAGATCGTTCAAAGTTTTATTTGACGAAACAAAGCACAATCAAAATAGTTAACATGCACCCTTAATGCAAGTAATTCTGATGATATGCTTTGAACTTCTTTTTTTTTTTCCTCTGTTGGTAGATGCTGGGGCCTGGATGGGAACAGTGCATGGCTACACTGGAGCCTCAAGTTGCTCAGAAATTGACCAGATATGGTGTTTGACTGGAGAACTCCAATCATATTTTTTCTTCTCTTTGTTTATCCACTGAGAAACGGGCTCAAATGTTTCCCATTGAGATTGGCCGACACCATGCCGGATCTTGGTTGAAATTTTCCATCATTGCATCCATTTTATATGCATGCAAGTTCGAACTGTTCGTGTGATTGATTTTTTTTATACCCTAGCTAGGTCTCGTAGGAAATTATTTACAGTTTAATTTGGGGGTTAAAAAAGAAGAAGAAGAAAGGCGATAGAAGGGATCGAGGGGAATACTTTTAGTTTATACCAATAGTTGTGGTTCGTCTGGTCCCTTTATTGAAGATAGTTTTGTTTATTTGAATTGGGTTGAGTGGGGCTTGAGTTTCACTTAAAAAGATTTGTATGTATGCTATTTTGGGGTCTGATGAGCAATTTTTTGCTGAGTGTACTTAGATCACTTTTTTTTTCCACGATAAATAATCCACCTTCAGCTGCTTAAGAAAAAAAAGAACGATATAAAATGTTACAATGTTGTAATGCATTTGTCTAATTTCTGTTGCCACTATTTTCCAACATAAATGATGCTGCTTGTGGCATCATTTCTGCTCATGATAAACATGCATCATCCGCAAGGCATTCAAGTACTTGATCAAGAATCTCGTTTTAAAATACATTAAAAGGACTAGCAGAGAGCAGCGCGACCATTGATTCGGAAATTGAAATTAAGATTTCTTTCGGGCCTAAATAAACTCACCGGATCAGACGGTTTGGAATTGATCGTTCACATCACAGGGAACTGACTCGTGTTGTTGATTAAATCAAATGGTCTACATAGCGTGCATCTTCCGAATCCATGCAATGATGTAAACCCGTCATGATTATTTTGAGGATTTCGGAATCGATCGTACTGGCCAGAATCTGTGAAGGTTGGGCTTTGAATGAGAATGGAATTCGCCAATATGAAATGACGTCTTTACCCTTGTCTTCTTTCCCTCTAGGCCTCTGCGCAGTAGTCAATAGTCAATACATAACTTCTCAAGAGAACAAAAATGATACTGCGAAAATTGGCAGATAGCATTCGCTTTATTCGCTTTATCGCTTATCTGTGCCAAATAGAAAGAAGCTAATTATGTCTTGATTGGAAATATCATGAACGAGTAAACAATACAACAATTACATAAGGTGCCATGTCAGCTACCATCCCATGGCCTATGCACTACTTCAACTCAAGCTTCCCTCCATTTCTTGCTATTTACAAACAGGCCCTTCTTTCTTTCGGAAATTCTTTGCCTCCGGTTCCTCGTCCTTTCCGACGAACGGGAGAAAGTTCTCACACATATTCCAGCAGTGTGCAGAGACCGGGGCCCATCTGTCAGGGAGATCAGCCCATGCTCAGATGCTCACATCGGGATTCGTGCCAACTACGTATGTGTTAAATTGCTTGAACCATATGTATGTCAAGTGCTCTGACCTTGATCATGCACACAAGGTGTTTGATCGGATGCCATTTAGGTGAAGTCTTCGCCTTTTGCTGAATCAGAAAGTTTGTGTGTATTTAGAACTTCAATTAGGCATATGTAATGATGCAAACCAACAGAACAAAATGTGATTGCGTGAAATTTAGGGAAACATTAAGATGGTTATAGTTCATGACTTGATGTTTACTATTCATTGCTCATGTCCAAATCTGTTCTAAGTTACAAAAAATTGAAACAATTGCAAAATACTTATATCTCTCTTGTTTGCCTTGTGTCAGGGATGTGGTTTCATGGAATGCACTAATTGCAGGTAATGCAAACAACGGTTCAATGAAGATGGCACAGAATCTATTCGAGGAAATGCCTGAGAGAGATGTCATCTCATGGAACTCCATTATTTCGGGCTACAACCAAAAAGAAGACTTATGTGAGTCCATTTACCTTTTCTTGGAGATGATCCATACTGATGTCACACCAGATCGTACCACCTTTGCAATAGTACTCAAAGCATGCACTCTATTGAAATTTTTTGACTTGGGCATCCAACTGCATGGTTTAGTTGCTAAGTCAGGTTTGGATCTGGATGTGGTAACAGGTAGCGCGCTTTTGGACATGTATGCAAAATGTGGGTTCTTTTGTGATTCGATCCAGTTTTTTCATGAAATGCCAAATAAAAACCAGGTCTCCTGGAGCACCATTATATCTGGGTGCGTGCAAAATGAGAAATACATTTATGGGTTAGATCTGTTTGTACAGATGCAGCAATCCGGATATGGTACAAGCCAGTCAGCCTATGCAAGCGTGTTTCGATCTTGCGCTACATTAGCTTCTCTGACTTTGGGTCGGGTGTTTCATGCACATGCAATGAAGAATAATTTTGGGTATGATATTGTGGTTGGTACTGCTATTGTTGATATGTATGCAAAATGCAGTAGCTTGGATTGCGCCTTGAGGGCATTTTGGTCTTTTCACAAGCCTGCAATACAAACTTGGAATGCTATGCTTGTAGGTTTTGCAAGAAATGAATGTGGGTTGGAAGCAATTGAACTATTTAGACTCATGGTTAGGTCAAATGTTGGATTCAATGAGATAACCTTATCTGGGGTGATTGGTGCTTGTGCAGACATTAAAGCATCCTTACCTGGTCCACAGATTCATTCTATCGTTATAAAATCTGGGTTTAGTTCAAATGCTTCTGTAGCAAATGCGATTTTGGATTTTTATGGGAAATGCAAGCTTTTGTTGGAGGCATCCTGTGTTTTTGAAGAAATGGGAAAGAGAGATGTGGTTTCATGGAATGCTATCATGACATCTCTTGAGCAAAATGGACAGCCAGATGATACTTTGGTGTGTTTCAATAAGATGCTAAGATTAGGGGTAGAGTTTAGCATGTTGCCTGATGATTTTACCTATGGTAGTGTGATCAAGGCTTGTGCTGGGTTAAAATCTTTGGATCTCGGAGTTGGGGTTCATGGTAAAATAATAAAATCTGGATTAGGGTTTGACACATTTGTTGGGTGTGCCCTAGTTGACATGTACTGTAAATGCGGTATGATCAGCGAAGCCCTAAAACTTCATGCAAGAATCGGCATGCAACAGTTGGTGTCCTGGAATGCTATAATTTCAGGCTTTTCAGTCCAAAATCAGAGTGAAGAGGCCCAAACTTTATTTTTGAAAATGCTTGAATCAGGTTTGAAGCCTGATAACTTCACCTATGCCACAGTGTTAGACAGCTGTGCTGATCTGGCCATGGCCGGTCTGGGGAGGCAAATCCACACACGGACCTTAAAACAGAATATGATTGGAGATGTTTATGTGGCTAGCACCCTTGTGGACATGTACGCAAAATGTGGCGACTTGAAGGATGCCCTCTCAATGTTTGACAGAATGCCGAATAGAGACCTGGTCTCTTGGAATGCCATAGTATGTGGGTATGCTCTCCATGGACATGGCTCGGAGGCAATTAGCATGTTTGAGAGAATGCAGCGTGAAAATGTTGAGCCTAATCATGCTACATTTGTTTCAATTCTTCGTGCATGCGGCCATGTAGGACTGTATGATGCAGGTATTTATTATTTTAATTTGATGCGTAGCTGGTACGGCTTGGAACCCCAATTGGAGCACTACTCATGCATGGTGGATATTGTAGGTAGATCCAAGGGTCCCTTTGAAGCCCTAGAAATTATAAACAACATGCCAATTGAGCCTGATTCAATAATTTGGCGCGTCCTTTTGAGTGTCTTGAAAGTTCGCAAGGGCCATGCAGCTGAATTAGCAGTTGCTGAGCTGGCAGCCCAGAAAGTTCTACTAACAGACCCAGAGGATTCTTCAGCTTATGTGTTATTGTGCAACATTTATGGGGGAAAAGGAGAGTGGGCGGAGGTTTCTAGAGTGAGAAAGTTGATGAGAGAGAATGGGCTGAAGAAAGAGCCAGGTTACAGTTGGATCGAGGTGGGCAGCGAGATGCATGCATTTGTTGCAGGAGATGTGAATCATCCCAGAATCGGAGAGTTACATGAGGTTTTGGGCATGTTGATTGGGGAAATGGGAGAGCTCAGGCATGAGCTGGAATTGAGTTTGGATTTGGATTTGGACCTGTTATGTAAGGAAGAGAAAGGACAGGAGCAAAGGTATCTGGATGATGTTTTAGATTGGAATCAGAATCAGATTGGTCAAATAAATGTGTGCAAGTAGGAAAATGAGCAGGAGCCCCCTGTTGGATAGTTCAATTTTTTGGAATCTCTGTAGTCTTCATGGATATTAGCATGCAGTTTTCTTAGAATGGGAATTAAAAAAAGGTAAAAAATATTGAGAGCTGAACTGAAACTGTTTGACACAACCATTTAGGGGTATTTCTAATGACCTTTTCAAGTACACATATTTGTATCGGAGATTTTCATATTCACCTTATAAACCCACTGTAGCATATTCATGAAATTGACCTTTTTACCACTAAAAGCACGGGAAGCATCCACCTAGAGCTTTCTCACCTCATGCATGCTATACTTGGCAAACATTATTGAAGAAAAACATGGATTTTAAATATTTTATACACAGGTGTTGTGTTAAACCTTATGCAGGGTTAGCATGACCGCAACTGAAGAACAAGTAACCTATACAACTTGTGAAATAACATGATAAACACCTTTTTTCTCAGGTCTCCTTTGCGAAGATGGTTTCAATCAAAGACTGTCGGAGGATGCAAAACTTCCATTAGTCTCCTACAGGGTTGGGGAAATCTCCCCTCCCTCCAGTGGCAATCCACCCGTATCACCTCACCTTCGCCTGAAGAAGCCATAGTTGAGCACCAGCTTCTTGATCTCGCATGATATCTTACTACTATCATGTTGACACCTCTCATCTACAGATTGACCTCCAGTTTGATGTTTGAAAGATACTTTCTATTATATCTGATGGTCGGACCATTGATCCAGGTCTACAACTTGATGGGAATTTGCCTTCCAAAGGAAGGAAACTCCGAAAATGCTTGCTTGACGATTCTGGTAGTCTCACCTAATCTGACACACATGCAGCCCAACTTGTCAGATATCTCTCCTTGTAGTCTCGCAAAGGAAAGGGGAGAGCTGAACAGTGGGACCCTTGAAGAGTGGTGGGACCTCTCTGGTTGGGACAGGAGCGCCACAGAAGATCTCAATGGTGAGGAGAGAGTTAAAAGAGGGACCAAGTACATACTAGGTTATTTATATTAGGCGAGGAATAATGTTAAGATAAAGTTATTTGTATTATAACAGGACCCATAACCTAAATTATTATATAGTTATTTATAATTTTATATTATTGTTTTTCATTTTACTGAATTTTCAGAGCAAGAATTCAATTTCGCTGAATAATCCCAAAAAAACACATGACAAGCCTAATTGAGACTATCCAAATGTAGACCATCTGATTTGATTGAACGGTCTGGTTTGGTCCCTTCTTAGCAGTATGTACTACGTAGTATCACTAGCTACTGATCAACGTTCCCATCCGAAACTAGCAAATAGGACAGAAATATAACTATGAAGAATCGACGTATTGTGCCTTGAAGTATATCTTGAATAAATAGATAAATAGAAATAGAACAATCACAAAATAAATAATCAGCTGTGAAGATTTATTACATGCCATCCAGCAATATGGTAAGCTATCATCCACTTACCTGTCCCAAAATTAAAGAATAAAACAATGAAAAAGACTCAGAATTTCCTGTTCATTCCCGAAAGTAGATTGACCGTCATTGACGTGACAATGACAGAAGGGAAGGCCAATGCAACAATAGAAGCAAATAATATATCTGCCAAAAAGCCTTCTTAATCCAAATTAAGCATCATTATTGGACTTAACGCATGTTCGCATTTGTACACATAATAAATAAACTAAGCCTTCTTAATCCGAATTAAGCATCATTTCTTCTATAAGCTAAGCCTGCAGGAAACTGGCATACTTGGCGCCAAGAAAGAGCCTCTGCACCGAGAGGAGAGCGTTCTTTCTCACCTCAGCGTTGTCGTGGTTCATGAGCCTCATGACCCGCTCCTTTGCCTTCAGATCTGACACTACAATGCGCCCGCCTGGGTGATACCGGATGAACTGCGACAGGTCATAACAGGCAACAGCCAATGCTGTTGGGTCGGTCGAGGTCTCCAGGATTGTCATCAAAACACGCAGAATCTGAACATTTATACAATTCATGATAAAGAAGAAAACAGTTAATTTTTCTACATGTTGTTATATATGCATGCCAGCACAATATTAATTAATGGCCCATTACAAGTCACGACAGTATACATCCTCAGAAAATACATTTATCAGAAAGTGACCCTTAACCTAAAGAAGAAACATATATGATCAAGACAATCATCTGAGACCTAATGAATATGCAGATGGCAATACCTGAAAATCACTCTCTTCAAAATTATTGATATTCTCACGCCAAAATCCTGGATCTTTGTGCATCGGAGACCAGTCAAGGTGTCCCAAAAGTACCTGTTGCTTGTACTTGTCAAATGAGCTCAGACGTTTGATGTTGTCTTGGAGCCCTACCTCTAGCTGATTAAGTGCTTGCAACAAATCCTGCATTCCAGAAATTAACTCGTAATACACAAAAAATGAAAGGTGCATTGAAGTTATCAAGTGTATTTGAAATCAATGTTATTTGAAACAGTTTCTTAGATATCCCTGTATATCAAGACAAATCTTCCATATGTAACTGCAAACATTTTAAACAATATCTCAGATCCAGAATCAGACCAAGTATTCCTCTATCTATCTATCATAATTTGATTGTGCACATCGAGTTATAGTTGTCTGGTTAAATTTAAAATTAAAATTCCAAAGTCAAATAAATAAATACATATTTAACAGCCAAAGAATCTTAATCCAATGGCAAAAACTAGATACACACAATCAAACCGTCCACATCAGGTGTACCCGTTCCAAACCTCAGAGGCTCAGATACATGCTTCATTTTTTACATCCTTTTTTCTTAATACCAGTCCTCATTTGTCACTTATCCATTGAGAAGAGAGGCATTAAAAATGAATTAGCTGGCAATAAAACATTGAGATTTGCTAGGCAGCTGAGCCAGGAGAGATGAATTAAACAGCATTTTAAATAAAAGAGATAAATTGTTACCTCATCACTCCAAGCCTGGGCTTTTAGGTTCTGAACAATTTGAGGCAACCCAAGGTCAATCATTTGGGCTGCAAATACACTCTTCGGAATCAGATTTCTGAAGATTAGCACAACAACTCTAACGACCTTCAAAGTGAAAAAAAAAAATACTCTTTTTAGACCCATTACATACTGTGTAATAAGGGAAGCAGATCAAAGCAGAGGTCTTGAGTACTGCACACATTCAACATACCAATGAACCTGGTTTCGACATAAGTGAACCTGATATAACCGGGATTTACCATATTGGCAAGAACAAAACTAGTGTTGAACCAAGGATTAGCATCCCAACCCTTTTTCTACATATTAGCATTAAAGGTGTTGCAACTGCATGTTAAGCCTCAAGCCATTTTGTTACAACTAAATGCCAAGCTTCAGTAAGCTGTCTAAACCTTGATCCATGAATGAAGTATATAGTAAAAATAAAAAGAACAGTGGCCAGAAAAAGACGCAGAAAGAAAGACAACCCTAGACCCTGTCATAAATGGAATGAATGTAGTGATTAGTAGCAGAGTTGACTCAAACAAGAAGTCTCACCTTCTCTTTAGTAGATCCCTTGACTACCTCCACGAGCCTCGGCATGACACGTGTAGTTGAAAGGTAGTCGATGGCAGGTTCAAAATATGACAACAGCCAGATGCATAAGCATGTTTCATAAAGAATCTGCAAAAAAAAAAAGGAGAAATATTAATGTTCCCTGAAGGTAACCTGATATAGCGAATTCTATATCTTGGCTAGTAAGATCTAGTGAAGTTATGACAGAAATAAATAAAATTCTCAGCTGAACTTTGCCATCGGTTTCTGAAAATGAACATCTTCAAATTGTTGAAGTTGATTAAACTATGGCTAGCACTTAATTATTTTGTTTGGACTGAAAAAATACACATGCACAGACACGCTGAACTACAAGAAAAAAGATTAACAATAAAACAAAGAAAAAGCCGAAAATGAGTACAGCTTGTTCCATAAGGTTTTTTACTATTGAATCATACAAGAATGTATCCTGTACTTGTACAGATAGAACAATATATTAATATAGAGTTTCTATAAAAGGGAGAAAATACTTCAAAAGTACCAAAAGAAAAGGCCAGGTCAATGTACCTGAATAGACTGCTGATTGGAGGCAGGAGAGATCAGAGGAATCAGCAATTTCACACCGTCAGCTTGAACAAACAGAGACCGAACTGATGCCTCTCTTAGAAGAGCTGCAAGGCAGTTTACTGCAATTGGGACAGACAGTGTGGGATGCAATGGGTTCCTCAGCTGTTGAAAGAAAGAAAATAAATTATTTCTTTTATAAATATCTGCCGCCAGTTCTGCATTGCCACCTACAACCCTCCTCTAAACTTGTTTTCGTCCAACATTATGTAGAGAGACGGAGGAGGTATTTGGCATGTTTTGAGAAAATCACAAGGAAAACTACCATACGATATCTATGTGTCTCCCATTTTGCAAGCGAATTTAAGGAATCCTTTCTATAAGTTTAGCACTTGTGCATGAAACTGCATGTTCTCACAAGTTGGAATCAATCAAGTAAAAGCCATGTTTATCCTATTTGATTTTTTAACAAACTTGAATAAAGCCCGTTCAAATTCATCACAAAATATAGCTTAACACAATCAGCAAAAAGAAACTCCAAATAACATTCTTACAAGAGGTGTGTATAAGAAAATGAAAATAAATGTGAAGTATCTAACCTGAGAGCACAGCCAGTCTACAAGACCACTTTGCACACCATGGATTGTTGTCAGTTTGCTTTTCGAGCTTGATGATTCTTCATTCGAAATCATGCCATTTTGAACTTTTGGACGCACACTGAAATGTACAAGGTTAGAGAAATAAGTGAAACTACGATACTCTTATAGAGTAAAATTACAAAGGTAGAAGCTGCCGAAAGGTGGAATGGAACAGAAAAGAGTTATACATTATTACCTTACTATTGCTGACAGAATCTTGCAACTCTTCTCCTGTATGAACCAATTACCTTTCCATAATAACCTGTAGATGTTATAAAAGATATTATTTAATGAAATTAACTATAATGTTTTATCATTGATGTTTTTTATTTACTTGTGACATATCATGTATAAATTTAACAAAAATGAAGAAACAAATAAACATACCTTAGGAAAGGCTCATATGTATCTTCATCGGAGAGGGATTTGTCATGAAACAATCTGGCCCGCTTAGGGTTTGCTAAAAAAATTACAATAAAAAAGACGAGTAAATCTACAGCAACCTCACCATTTGTAAAGTATGTAAACGCAAGATTAATACTTGTATTCCAGGAAAGGTAGAAATACTGGTACTTGGATCTCATATCTGTTCACTAGAGTTTTGTCTCTGGACAAAAATCAAAGGACCAGCAGAAACAAACCATACAGGTTTCATACTTTAGTAACTGTTGGTGCCTGTGGTGTGCACCAAAGAATCCTGCACTTAATCCCAGAGGTATTTTCACAATGCAATTTGGAAAAAAAAATGGATTTTGAAACCCAAGAACTTCATTTAAATTCAGAAAATCAATTTGGGCAATTAATTTTCCATTGACCTTTTTGTGATTAGTTCATGGGTCAACAGACAAAATTCAATACTGTACAAAAGTCCTTTTGGTCATGGAATTAACCATTACCTGTGAGCATGTCATCAATGAGTGCTAGGACATACTCCACGGTGTCTTCCTTTGAGATATTTCTTAGGATGTTCACAAAAACCCTAACATAAGCGGGTCCATCCTGAAAAATTTGAGTTAAAACTGAAACTTTACGTACCCAGGGATAAAGAATCTATTCATTTAACCCTACTTTATGGCTCTGGATCCACACAACTCAAGCAAAGGATAGTTTTGTTCTCACCCACCCATTATTTTAATATTTGTACGTAAGACTGAATTGACCCTCGCTTCTGTAATTGAACAACAATTTGTAAGCTAACTTTGTTGCTAAACTAAATTGTGCGACCAGGCCCAATCAAGACTTGGTTTAGCCTCATTTAATTCAACCCAATGTGCCCAAAATTGACCTCAGCGGAAAATATACTCACATCCTCGAGCAAAGAAGCTCTCTGGCTTTCAGGTCTTTTGTCGTATCGGCGAAGCAACTGGAGACATGTGCTATTAATAAGCTTTGTCGACATGTATGTCTCCCATGGTATGTCCCTCGTCAGCACCTTTAATTATTCAAAAAAGTAAGTAAGTGTTAGCAATCAGAACAGTACTAATAAACATTTTGAAGAAATAGTATAAATATCCAAGAAAAAAATTTATTTCAAAACAAGTAGAATAATTATGATAACAGATACAATCTGGCATTGTGAAAAAGAGATACGCGAGCTACATGTCAGCATGAAATTTGAAAGGAACACTTTCAGAACCGAAATTAAGTCCAGATGATAAACAACGTATAAAAACCCCAAAATGATCAGCCTTGAAAAGTTGAAATGGATCCAACCAACAACCCATCGGAAGTTTTCTGGTATACTGGTACCCAATGTACCAAGATTGTGCTTATTTGGTAGAATTGGTGACAAGGTTCAATGCCACTGGCATGGCATCAATTACATCGAATCATAAAACATAGAGAAAGACAAGTGATCAGTGTAATGCCTTTACATAAATCCAAAACTAGAAGCAAAAGGAGAATTGCAAAAGCTACTAACTGTCCCAAGTTTAGTACTCTTCTTATTTAAATGAATATAATATTTCATCTGGATCGACCGATCAATGCCCTTATGCACATCCAAAAAGGAAATAACTGGTGCCATCCTAACTAGAAATTGAACCTAACCTAACCTAATCTCCACCTGTTGTATCAGCAAATTGCTCCTATGTTACTCAAACAGAAAGATCACAGTTACTGGATGGATAATTTCCTCCCACGAATTGAGAAAAAGAATGAAATTTAACAGCAAAATGCTAAAATACGGATAGAGATGATCGACCTCATCTGTTGTGAGCTCGGCGCGATCCATAACCATGGATGTCAATCAATCCTTCAAATTCACCTCTTTAGATCTAAAACCACCCGAACTATACCACAAGAAATGATGGCGAACTGGTTTGCGATCGAGGAATGGAGGAGATGAGGAGAAATGGGGACGGAGACAATTTGATCGGAAAAATGAAAAAAGAGGATTCGGGCAGGAGATTAAAGAAATAATTATTTAAATGCTGATTGGAATAATAATAATAATAATAATAATATCTGTGGTAGCAATAAATACGATATTTTGTCCTCATATATAATACAAGGTGTAATATCATAATATCTCCTTTAACAAATTAACCCCTAAATTTTAATTTATTTCAAACAAATGTTTTATCAAACGTTCTAATCATGACTCATGTATAATGATAAATTATAAATTAGAGACTCATAACTCATAAATCCCTCCTCAAAAAAAAAATATGTTATAAATATTTCAAGTATTATATACTATAAATATCCGATGGTTATTTTGGGTTATTCTACCTTTTTTTTAAAAAAAATTAACCATTTAACATTGAATTAACTTATAAGGAAATTATAGTCACCGATTGTAGTTTGGAGGGTGATCAATTGTTTGGATATTTAGAGAGTTTGCTTGTTACAAATTAAAAATTATAAAAGTATTCTATAATAATATCCCAATTTGTTAAAAAAGTACAAAAATTTCAACAGAAAATACAATATTACATTAATTGAAATTGAGAACGTGACAAAATTTGAGGATTCATTTAAAAATATAGCATCATATAAATCACATATCCTATATTGAATCCATTATAGATATTTAAAATGTGACTAATTTGATCTCATCTTTTATCTTAAAAAAATAAAAAAAATAATAGGCATAAACTTTTCAAGCTGAAATTTTACCTTGGGCCATGAGAGTTAAACTCAATGGCATAAACTCAATGGTATTAAGTTCAAAAAATTAGTTAGAAAAATTATCTAATTTATTATGTTTATAAAATAAATTTATAAATTTCAGCGGGGTTATTTGAACTCATTATTAACAACGTGGCTTCGTCACTGAGAATTAACCACAATATTTCTGATCGAAGGACCAATGATTATTCTCCAAAACATTTTAATTTCCTCAGTTATTTTATTTTCCTTGTTATATTACTTTCACATTTTCACATTTTAGTAAATAGAATTTTACTAAAACAGGGAATTTTTTTGTTTCCAGTCTATTAGTCTGTCATTCATGCTTAATTTCAATGGATATCTCCATGATTACTCCGAACTGGAGACGAGATATATCTCTATTTTATGATTTATCCGTAGAAATGGGAAGTGTCGCCTCAATCCTCTGTAACGGGCGTGGAGTTACGTCCATGTGGCGGGTCACTGATTACATATGATATGAAGCTTTGGGCGTGAGTTACGTCCGTGTGTTATTTTATCTTCCTTGTTATTTTACTTTCACATTTTTTTATACATTTTAGACAAGAGAAATTTATCTATTATGAAATTTTAATTTGTTGAATTTTTTTTATCTAAGTCCCGAAAAATACCGATTTTACATATGGGGCTTTGTAATCCTTGTAACAGTCTCCTGTTCAACAAACAGGATTACATGAGCAGGTGTTTGTGCACAGGAGGCAGAGAATCCGAACTTGACAAGGCATTGCCAATTGTGGATTGGTATTAACATTTAATTCACATGACATTGCCAATTGTGGACAGTAATACGCCACGAACATGTTACACGTCAGGTGAACCAATCAATTGCTATTTGTGCATTAAAATCAATGGAAAATTTTACATTTACATTATTACATATAACAATCACTGTTGGTAGCTCATCAATTTTTTTTACAAATAAGACCGCAAGATCAAATGGATTAATTAATTATTAATTACTCTTTCTAGTGCAATGGTTGTTTCAAATAGCTAAAATAGAGCAGCATCATGTCACAAATCATATCTCTTGGCTCATGTGAAATGCTTCATCTCTAGCTTTAAACTTTGGAACCTTGATTCTTCCAAATAGATGATGGTGCTTTTCCCTCTTGAAAGGTGCTAATTTGCCGGCATAAAGCGTTTCGATTATCCAACTCACCGGCTGCATGACGATCATAAAAAAGGAAAATTAGTGATGCGATAATAAAGCAAGGATCTGATCTGGTAGACTGGTACTGGTTCAATTGCTACTTGGTCATACTTTTCGAGTACACCTTGTTATAGTGATTTTGACAAAAGTTGCAGGAAAAGAGCTGAAATAAAGTAAGAAGTTCTGGTTGAAACTAGCTTGGAATTAAGCCTTAATTGTAGTGACATATAAATAAATAAATAATGAATGAATGGATAAATAAATAAAAACGGACCAGAGTTTGTATGTTGTGTTCAAGTGCAAAGAACTGGAGATGGCGAGATGACCTTGCTTTGTTCTCTACTAAAATAACACCAGTTTCGGTATTTTTAGCTGTCAAGCTGTGAACTAGGCTTTGCAAAGATCGAAAGAACTGACCTCCTCCATGCTGGAAACAAATAAAGTACATGCAAAGACCAGGATTAGTGAATTTCAAGTAATATGTTTGTATACCGAAAAAATATCATATTTTTTCTGAAACATAGTTTTCTACATTTTCCATCTTGTTATGGGCATGATGATTAGCAAACTTAACTGAAGAAGTGTTTCTTATTATATATTTAAAAGTACGAATTCCAAATTAAAACAAACATTTTACTGAATTAACAACTGCAGGTTTAATTTGACAGCTTACTGCTTGCACCTAACATTTTTTTGGTTGATTGCCCAGCAAAAATGCCAGAATATTCCTAACAATAAGACAGATCAATTCACAAGTCATAATAACTACTTAACTAGTCCATGCAAACTTGGATTAATATTCTTATTTGAGGAGGGATCAGGAGAGAATGGTTATTTTGACAATCTTGACAATGGATTTCAAAAAATAAAATAAAATTGAAAAGTACAAAGTAAATTTATAGATATGTCATTGGAAATATAGATAGTGGGTACTTGGAAAAAAAGATGTAGTCATAGACTTACCTTTATGATATTAGAATATTTGGAAGAGAAGCCTACTTTCCCATAGAGCAAGAAGCCCATGCCATGAAAAATGCATGTATGGCATCTAAAGCGAAACATATCTCTGTCCAAGTGACTCCACGCAGATGCTCTAAGTTGCCTAATTAAGTACCTAGCAATACAATAAGATACCTTAGCACCATTTTTTCATTCGAAATAAATAAACAAAAAAGCTAGATGCTTTATCAAGAACAAAACCAACAAGTACCCACCTGTATACCTATAATAATGCGAATATTATTGGGGCAATTGGGCAAATATAGTCTGTCTTTAGAAGAACTAGCTAGTTATAGCAAAAGCTTGTGTCAATTGGTTCTAAAAGCTGCAGAGGTTCAATACATTTGGAGAGGATGGATTGGTTTGGCAACCTTTCTGTCCTTTGTGTTGATTAGTTCCATAACAAAGAGTATAGCAATTTGATGATAAATTGGATGAAATGAAGTTCCATTCAGAGTGTAATTGAGGTCTCTTGAGGCTTAAATTGGCACTGCTGAGCCTGACATACTAATTGCAGAATTTAACCTTTATTCAACAAAACATGTTAAATTGTAAAATTGAACTTACTTGGAAGGAGGCAGAAGATGACCGGCATGAACTGAATCTACTAGCCATTGAGGATGCAACACCCAAGAATCAATTGCACAGCCGTATAGAAACTTAGTCGTTGCCACCTGGGTTAAAAGACAAAACAAGAAGAATTAAGATAATATTGCATATGTCAACCTAACTCAGCCGGGCAGTTTTCAGCTGACCAATGTGATAACAGATCAAGGTATCTCGATACTCTGGCAAGTTGGTGAAAACAACCTGATATTGTTTTTAAATAAAACATGCTGGCCTTAACTGATACGTGTGGCGCTTTAATGTTTTCATAACATGAAACCTAAATTCTAGATTAACTGTATTATTGTTCACTATATATTATAGAACAAATACAATACAAGTGATCCGATCCAACAGGTCAGGTCAGACAAGATTTCATTTTTACTCTTTTAAGTTTTAATAACAAAATACCAACTGTACCAGAACCATTGCTACTCCTCCTAGCTGATTTCCCAATATAATATAACCTCAACTAGGGGTGAAAACAAATCGGATATTATCCATCCATATTCGGATTTTACGGATACGGATATTCGGATATGGATATTTTACGGATACGGATACAAATATGGATATAAGTTAGACGGATATGAATATGGATACAATTTTAAATTTGAAAGGCAGATACGGATAACAATTTTTCGGATATCCGTTTTCTATATAACTAATCCATTAAGTGAAAACGGATCGGATATTATCCGTCCGTATTCGGATTTTGAGGATACGGATACGGATACGGATATGGATACGAATACAGATATAATTTTAAATTGAAAAGACGGATACGGATAATTATCCATTTGCTTTTTACTTTCGGATACAGATATGAATAATTATCCATTTACTTATTACTTTCGAATATGGATATGGATACGGATAATTATCCATTTACTTATTACTTTCGGATACGGATAATTATCCATTTACTTGTTACTTTTGGATACGGATACAGATACAGATACGAATAATTATCTATTTACTTGTTACTTTCGAATACAAATATGGGTACTGATTTGGATATGAATAATTATCCGTATCTACAAAAATGAATCTTTCGAATATCCATTTCTTATATAACCAATCCATTTATTTGTTACTTTTTACTGGGCTTTAGTTTGGGCAGTCAACAAAAATTCATGTAACACTATTAGTTTTTCTAATTTTATAATCTCAACATACTTCTTCAAGAAGTTTTCTCTCAGCCTATCTATACTTTTTTAATTTTCTAATCAATGTAAGTTTCTTCAAACAACTTCAAAAAAATTAATACAACATCTTTCGCATATATCTAATGACAGTGATTAATATATAGCAAAATATAGTTTTTATAAATTTTAAAATCTAATATGTTTTGATGGAAGAATGTTATTTGTTAGTATATTTTTATTAGAAGTATGATGATAATTACTTAATTTTTGTTAGCAGAATGTATATTATGTGACAAAAAAATTTGCCATGAAAAAAATTTGCATCATTTTATGCATTGAATGCGTTTTGTGTGTAAGATTTGTTTTAATATTTGAAATATATTCGTATTCGTTTAATGTTTGATTTGTATTCGTATCCGTTTAATATACGATCCATATTCGTATCCGACTATATCCGTATCCGTATTCATACCCAAAAATTAAAAACAAATACGGATACGGTTTGAGCACTATTCGATCAGTATTCGATCCGTTTTCACCCCTAACCTCAACTATGAAATACATGATGTATACTACCTTCAGAACAAATAGGAATGTCACAAATGCACTACAATCTATAAAGCCATAGAATGATCATCATACACATCTTCTTGTCATTTCAAACAAGATGCCCAAATTACCATCCATCCTCACTAAATGAAGAAAATAGGGACATCCAGGATTTTCCATAGAAAAAGAAGTTTTATGGTGATATCTATAATGTTTTTAGAGGGACATGGTTGATACTTCTCAAGTTCTCATCTTTTAAGGTATATTGTATTAGAGATTTTTGTAGGGCCATACAAAAGAACTTAAAGCTATATCGATCAATCGGAGGGAGAAATAAAATTATTTTAAATAAAAAACCACAAACCTTTTTAGGACAAATAACAACAGGAGGCCTCCAGTGAGTAGAGTCGACCAACTTGGCTCTTAAATCTGAAGGGCAGTCTGGCAATTTTGTAAGAATACAACCTCCATATCTTCTGATGAGCGCCTGTAATTCCCTCAACTTCATATTGGAGAGTCCAGTCAGTAAAAAATCTAAACCTTGAAACATCATTTCTTTCCTTTCTGTTCTATTTCCAGCAAAATAGCTGCATTTCCTTTTTCTGATTTGTGAATTACAGTCCAAACCATATTTTACTCCTTTCGTCCTTCTAGATTTTGAAGCTGAAAATCCATTACAATGAGCTTAGAAATCACAAACCTAACTATTTTTTGCAATCTGGCTAATGTGCTGGAAAAACAAAGTCTATAATCAAATTTCACCAGAATCCCAACTTAGCCCCTTTAAATATCCATTTAGTATTCTCAGAAATAAACTTCAATTTTCTTTTATTTTCAGGAAATTCTAGAATTAAGGCAGTGAACCTTTGATAAATTCTAGAATTAAGTTTAGTCAGGACCTCTACTTAAGACTTTGGTCTGATCAGTTCCCTCAGTCATTGAAGGTTTTCTGTAAACCAAAATTTCTCTGTAAAAGCTTGAGCTTTAAGTAAATCTTTCAGGACTTAATAAAAGGAATAAGTGAAAATTGTAACTTACAAAGGTTGTCTTTTTTATGCTTCCTCCTTTCACTCTTCTTAGCCTCCTTGTCAACACATTCTGCCTCTAAAAACCTAACCCTTTTGTTTTTATCGCCTACAATTTCATCCAACTCTCTCCTTCCCGTATCTATGTCCTTTTCAAAATATATTTCTTCACAAACCTCATCTAACATAACATCAGAATCATCTAGATGTTTCTTATAAAAAATTTGAGGTTCTTTATTAAATCTTACATCTTTTATTCCCACACTGTATTTCTTAAGTGTAGTCATTGTTGTTGTGATCACACCAGATCCATCTTGTGCAGTTTGGGCTCTGGACAAATTTTCTTGTAAGTCCACTGAATTTTTTACCTCGTTTGAAGTTTGATCCATACAAGGATTAGAAAGACTGCATGGCACTACAGAACAGAAATCATCCATGGATGAAAAACCCCCTTCATTAAGGCATTTATGTCTTGCATTAGTTGGTGTGCTAGAAGCAACTACCTCATTTTCGGGTTCTACTGGTGGAAAAGGGAAAATTCCCAAGGTGTCCATCGATTCTGATATGAAACTTGATTCTCGAATAAATGGTTCTTTGATCTTTCTTGTGCAGGTATTTCCTTGAATAGCAACTTCCTGATCCTTCTGAAATTGAAATGCACATTATAAAGCCTAGAATTTTCACACAATGACACTAGTAAGGATAGATTTTTTTTGTTGATTCCATATTTGGAAAAAGGCAAAAGATTTTTGGAACCTCTTGCCTGTGTTTGTATGATAACAGCTACATGCTGGGTGTACATGCACCAACTTATGCAATTCTTTTTATTTTTGTATATAACGAAATTGGGTTACAATTTGCTGGAGATTTCTTCAATTTTTATCCCTTCAAAGAAAATGTAAGGTACAATTTACCCTTAAACTATATATTATTTTCACATAGAAGAGGTTGATCCCCAAAAACCCTCAATGGAGCATATTATTGGAAAACAATTATTCACAATAGTTACATCTTTCAATAAAAAAAAGGGTTAGTGACAATCTATCCCAATTTAATGCAAGTGAATATCATGGTTTAAAAAGAACTGGGTTTACCTCAAGGTTATCTTCAGCTTCTTTCAGATTCTTCTCGATTCCACCAAACATATCTAGACCTTGCTTTTCACTTTCTATAGCAGCAGCATTTTCTTCCTTTGGACTTGGATTTCTAAAATTGAAAATCTCGGGTGTGCATGTATTTTCTGTCATGGAACAAGGGACCAATGTGTAATCATCACAACTTCCCAAGCTATGAGTATTAGAATTGCTATCAGGGGCCCACTTGTCAGAGAAACCAACATCAGCATAAGCAGCAACCATGGCATATTCATCCAAGTTAGGGAGAGAATCTGATTCATCACCATCCTGCTCCAAAGATGCACCTGAACCATTTTCAAGCATCTGTCTTCGTGCCTCCTTTACCTGAAGAGCTGCTTCTAGCACATCACACACAGAAAATGGAGATGTGTTTGATAAATCGAGTGAAATCATTTCTGTAATCACCATAGCTTCAGAGGCTGCAATAGAGAGTTCAATTGCCTCCTCAACGTCAGCTTGTGAGAGGGTCAGAGTGTCCTTTTTGATAGTTTTTATATGGCTCTTTGTTTTCTCTCTCTGGGTTTCTTCTACTTCAATTGCAGGTTTAGTACTAGTACATCTGCTTGTTTCATGGTTTGAAGTTAGAGGTGGGTCTTTGTCTTGAGATACTGTACAAGAAAGATGCAAGGAGAGATGAAGTGCCTGTTGAAGGAGAGTGCATGAGAGTTGTAAGTACCTTTTTAGAGAAAAAGGCAGGTAGAAGTCAAATGCTGGACTCGCTTAACATTATTTATTATATCAATTTTTAAGTATGTCTCCTACTAACCTCTGCTGAGAACTAGTAGTGCAAAATGGCTTCAAGTGACTTCCATCGGTGAAGTTAGGCTTAATTCTACATTATTTTGCAAGAATTTGCATCCATGCCTAAAGACTCAATTACTGTCAACTTCACTTGACCTTTTTCAGCTATGCTGCTATGTCAGTCCCAATTAAGTACATGTTAAACCGCCCCCCCGCCCCCCCCCCCCCCAAATCCCCACCAAAAAAAAAAAAATTGCACAGTGAGTAAGCTTCAGTTATGAAAGCCATTAGATTTAAATCTAACAACGCCTCAATAGGCCCTGAACTGTGAAATCCTGATCAATACTACCCCCAGGTGAACAACTGAAACTTCAAATAAGCTCAGGTGCTAGGAGGAGTCTCATTTAACCCTCAATGTCCCTAATTTTATCTCAATCAACCCTTGCTAGTATGACTGATAATATTCTGATTGGATTCCAATCAGCCCTCAATTTCACCAGGTAGCCCACAATTGTGCAATAAGATAACTAAAGAAGAAGCCAACACAAAATTCTCACATTGCCAGTCAAAGGGATGCTTCCTTCAAGTGAATTGGTATCTCCAGATAGATACAAATGGCATCTGTTAAATCCAGATTCATCACTACTTGAGGATTTCTCGCCGTTTTGCCCAAGGCATATATTCTCCTCGAAATAGATATCCTGAAAAGTTCAAAAAATTTGAACATACTTAGGAGCAAGCACTACGGTGAGAGCTCGATACTGTACCAGTTAAGTCCGGTACTAAAACCTACTGGACTCAGTACCAGACAATACCGGTTAAACAAACCTTGATCAAGACCAGTACACAACAAATCAAGTTATCCGATACACTGGTATAAGAAAACATCCAACTAGAAACAAGTAACAAACTGTCAAAATTAGACGGTAAGGTTTAAGGCTAAAAAAAAAGCACCTGGAAAGGTTGCATGGGAATGATACTTTTGTCTTTGACGCCTGTAAGTACTTTCGGCAGCTGATGTGGCTGAAGCCATGGTGGCAGGTAAGCTATTTCCTGAATTGATCAACAATTTCAAACAAAAATGCATTAACGGAAGGGAAGGAGGTATTAATGCCCCTTCAAGAGAACAATCAGAAGTAGCGAATAGACAAGGGACTACTACGAACTAATACTGTTCTCAATCGCACAGACAATATTATACTGTTTTATAAAAAAAAGCTGTTAAGGCTAGGATAATCGTTCAAAGTTTTGGAGCTTGATTTCTTCCTGATTGTTTGAAACTGAGGAGCAAGAGGTGAAAATAATGAAATCCGATAAGAGAGAAGAGAGAAGAGAGGAGAGAGATGAATAGATGATGATGCAAACCTCGGAGAAATGAGGCGAGTGGAATCCGCAATCAGCCATGGCGATAACAAGCGAGGAGAAGAGAGGAGAGGAGAGGGGAGGCCAAAGTGAGAGGGTGATGGCGCCAACGAGGCGGTTTTTTTGGGGTGTTTTCGCGCCTCCGCTCCCAAGAGAAATTGGCCACTTTGCATACTTACCCTTCCTTTTTCTCTATTTATTTTTTAGGGTCGCAGAGGTCTTTTTTATTTTTTTTTTCCTTAAAACGGTCTTTGAATAGTGATGCAGATTAATTAAGAGGAAGGTTTTAATGCTATAAGGTTTTGGTAGCATAAAATATCACAAATTCATTTTTTTATTTATATTTTAAATTTCGACACTCGCATTTTAAATCTAAACTGTTGATTTTATTAATTTTCATAAAAAATGTACGCACGTAAAATTTTATGATTTTAAGAGTTCATTTTATACTATATCAAATTGCCATACAATGAATGCATTAAAATTAATCAATTATAGTTCATTAGATTCATTTATTTTGTGATAATTTGATCTAGTATAAAATGAATTATAAAAATCATAAAATTTTACACGTACATATCTACTATGAAAATTAATAAGTTCAATGATTTGGATTCAAATTTTGAGTGTCAAATTTTGAAATATAAATTAAAAAATAAATTCGTGGTACAAAAAAAATTATGATATTGAAACTCTCCTCATTAATTAATTAAGAAGACATGGAGATAAAAATATGGAACTCATTAGATTTCTTATTATAATTCCACATGCATCTATACATGTCATGATACAATTGGAAATCTTTGATGGAAAAATTTCTGTTTCTCAACTACTCAGCTCATGCAAGCGACATGTATATGAAAAACCTTAGTACATTTTTCATGACAGGGGCCCTGTTATATTTAGTTGTTGTATTGCAATGATGACACCAAGTTACAATTCATTACCTTAATTATTCATAGATGCATGAGATTAATTAGTTGATGATAAATAGTTCACAAACTCATTAAGATATTGGAGAAAACTATGATTAAATTTAATACTTGATTATTGTGGTGAGATTTTGAATCGTTCGAAATTATGAACTTTGTCGGACAGCACAGATCGGGCAAGTTGATGAAGATAATAGGTAATAAATTAAACAATTTCTTTAAAAAAATGTTAAATTTTGTAAATTTCATTTCAGACAATATATGTGATTTTATGTCTATGGCAACAATGTTAATATATATTTAAAATTTGTCTATTTAATTATATTGTGAAATGAATCTAAGATATTGGTGTCAATGAAATTATATATAAGATAATTTTTTGAACTTCTAAATAATAAAAAAATTGATCAAGTATGCTATATTTATCATATACTATGGACAAACTATAAATTACATCATTTCGATTTTATTTTCTTTTGCATCAAACACTAATAAAAATAAATGGATGAAACTTTCATGATTTACTCCTCTCTTGATTGCTACTAAAATGATGTCAAAATCCTATAATTTATATATATAAAGTTGAAAAGCATACATAATGCATGGTTCAAATTCATTATTTTTCATTTGATACAATTATTGTATAATTAAATCATATTTCTTGTATACTCAATTAACTACATGCACCATATTCCTGATATTTTGGTTAGTTAAAGATTAATTGGGCAATCAAAACTAGCTGACAATATTTACAGAGTAGATCTTCTTCCTACCCAATTCAACCATAAAAAACAACAACAATATAAAACAAAAAAATTCAAGACAAATTTATTATTTATCTAACAAATATATCTCATTACAGTTCATATGACCGGGATTTATACAACGGATGTCAAGTGGCTTCATTGTTCAACTTTGCAACACAAACAGAACACACGCGAGTTTCTCATTGAGAATTGTTGGCCGTTTTGTTCGTGATTCATATCTGCTGTTATTCCAAACGAAAAGCATGACCATATGATTCTTTATTTTCACCATCCATTACATTCAAGGGCTTGTATCATTTTGATTCATCTTCAGATTATTTAATGATCCCGTCTGTATATTGTTCGTTTTACCCGTATAGTTCTAGAGGTCGTAAAACCCACACGTTTCTTCTGCTACTTTATTTCAATTTTCTTCATATGTAGAAACTCCCCAGACTAATTTGTGATGGCCTCATCTTCTCCTTGCACCATATCATATGATAATTCAGTTTATTAGAGATCAAGGTAAAACTTTTGTGTTTCTTTTTTGCTTCTCCTCCTCTCATTCTTCTTGTATCAGAATTTACCAGATATATTGATAAAAGTTTTCAAAATTCTCTGAAATTATTCCATTAATTTGCATAAAAGTATTAAAATCCAATTAGTCTAGTAAAATTGATCCATTAAGGATTGCTAAATTTGCTGAAATTAAGTAACAAAATAATTTTGCAAATAGTTTGTTTTTTACTTTGTAAAATGCAGAATTATGCATATGCATATAGGAAGTCTGGTTGTTTATTGATACTTATCAATTATGTTTGAATCATGAAATATGTTGGAGATCAGTTATAGATGAAAAGAGTTCAAGGCAACAGAACTTCTATTACTTATGAAGCAAGATCTCATATCGGACTCCTTAGGAGTTAACGGGATAACATTGCGAGAGGGATTAACATCAGAGGAAATATATGCCATTTTTAATGGATGATTCTGACATGGGGAGCAATTGAATCTCAACTAATGCACTGTCTTTTTTTGGTAAATATCTAAATTTTAAGTATCAGTGTACCGAAAATTATTTGGAGAAAATAGGTTGACAGTATAGTCTTCGTATATGATATAATATACAAACGAGCTATTTGATTATGTTGATGTAATTTGGAGTGTTTTAGCTTGACATATCAGTTATTTTTTTAGTAGTAGGGTTAATAGATGTAAACTATGATAGCTTAATCTTTTGAGGAGAAAATATAATATTTGTACCATGTAATTCTATTCTAAATGATATTAAAGATTCGATCTCATATGCACTTGGTTTGATATTGGATTGTCAACCGAAAAAATAGCATGCATTGACTGTGTGGGATGAATATTTTCCATCTAAATCTTTTTGGATTGGAAATTCTGCATAAGATTAAACTATCCTTCTTGTTTGTAATGACATAGCATATGTTTGTCAATTTCCCAGTATATCAGGAAAAAAAATACTATATTACCAATTTTAATATGTTAATTATAACAAACTAATATGAACAGTCAAAACCCACAAATCAATTAATGAGCATTACACGTAATGCTACACACAGAGCGCCGTCGAAAATCCCAATCATCAGGAAAACATCTCCTACAAGGAGACGTGCCACAGAAAATCCAAAATCTCTGATTTGCGGCTCAGATCGATGAACTGTCCAATATATAGTGTCCATGTCTTGTAATATTGAAATAGGTTAATAATTTCGAGCTTCTTTAATTTCAATATCAGAAGAGGATTGGTTAGTTCTTTTCTTTTTTTGGTTAAATGGAGATTTGAATAGAGATGCTAACATAATTGAATAATCATTGATCAGAAATAGGATCTAGAAATCATTAATTATTCTTATCTGCATATACATATATATCTAAAAACCATCATGTCAAAATACAATTTCAAAGATCTCAACAAAAAAATGATGTTTCTTAAGCACTCTCGATCATGCAAGCGACATGCATGTGAAAAACTATGTACAATTTTCATGACAGAGGCCTGGTGTATTTATTAATTGTATTTATGAGGGCACTGAGTTTCAATTTATAATTATTTATTGGGAATAAAGCTAAATATCATTCATACCATGTCTATAATTAGTCAATGATAAAAGTTACCAAACTTATTCGGACTTTGGAGAAAACCATGATTAAATTTATTATTTTGCTTCCGTAGTTGTTCATTGAATCATTGAATAACATGCACTTCTATGAAATCCATGATTACAACAAGTTGATGAACATAAAAGATGATAAAGATGGTGAATTTGCAAACAATGTGTTAAAAATCAAGTAACAAATGTTACAAAATACTAAAATTTGTATATCATATTGTGAAATAAATTAATAATTTTGAATAACCAATCATTTGAACATTGGATATATTATACATATCATATGCTATGTGTACATAAAAAAATACATCATTTCAATGATAGACATAAAAAATAGATAAAATTAACCATTTCTCTTAATAGCTATTAAATTGAATTTGGAGTTTAGAGTTCATGATCCAGAGTTTGGAGCTCAAAATCATACATTTATAAATTATCTAATAAATAACTCGTAACAGTTATGATGATCATAACTCAAAACACCAACATTTACTGGATTTGATGCATATTTGTGCTGTATTGACATGCTTAACCTAAGTTTCTCAACTGATGCATGCGGCCATTTCACAAGCTTCTCAAGGTGATGCAAAGGTAATTTTTAATTTAATTTTCACAATTTTTTTTAACAATATAGGCTGAAACATGATTGTTATGATTTTTTTTTCTTTTTGTTTCTGTGATTTAATGAAAGAATCCCACATAGCCAGAGAAATTAGTCAATTGATCCATACATGCATGGTTCTCTATTATTATTTTAAAAAAAATTAGTTTATACGTATATATGAAATACAATTATTGGCAACGAGGGAATATATTTTTTTAAAAATTAATTAGTTCTTTTTTTCTATGAGATGAAATATTTTACACTTTTTTTTTCCTATTTGGTCTCCTTTTATACTCTGATTTTAATATGGTTATTGAGGAGAGGAGTAACAAAAATCTACTCTCTGTAGGTGGATGTTTTTCAGATTTGATTCAAAAGAAGTGTTCTCTCTTTTATCCAAAGCTGAAACTCAACACTTATCAATTTGGGCATTTTCAGAAAATATATGATCTGAAGACACCTTAATAATTTCCATGATCTGGGTCAGAACAAAATTATTTTGGATCAATGAAGAATTATTATTAAATATGTTAGAATATTAATTACCTTAGTTGCTTTCCGAGGGCCAATACTTATTCAACACTTATCTATGAATCAACTACAAGTTGTTAGTATTTGTATAATATGCTGACCCTTATTTGTTGATTATGATGTAGTAAATTCACTTAGTATTGGGATGTGATGTGTATTTTTCATGTAATGATTTAAGCATCGTAAAGATAAATATATATCATTGATTGATTGAAAACTCTACGTTATGAAATATCTTAATATTGTAAGGACAAGACCATAGCTAGACGTCATATGTCTAGACATTGCATGAAATAACTAGACGCTACTTCACATAGCAATTGCTAATGTGTATAGTAGAATTTCATTTAATTTTCGGATCTTTTTTTGAGCAGTTTAGTTTATTATTTAAATAAACTATAAATAATCATATAGTTTGGGGCGTGGGGAAAGACTAATAATACTAAAAAGAGAAACAGTGCACTACTCTCGGTTCTACTAGGTAATATCTATCTACACAAGCTCGATCAGGAGGGATTTCTATCTTCTGCTACATTATATCGTACAACACAACATGATGTCTGTTCGATCGTGTTGAGATTCATGTAAAGTAAATTTAAAAAATTTTTTATAATTTATCTGTCCGTACGTTATGCAACACAGTATTTGCGTAACAGAAAATCAGCATCCGATCATGAGACAGGGAGGATCCGACATTTTCGGGGACTAGCAAGCTTCCCATTAGTCAAGAGGATAATTCCTCGCCTGCCTGCCTATCACTTCTCCCGCCATTTTCTTCTTCTGAGCAAACATGCAAGTACAACAGTGCAATTGTAGCATCGGCTTTCATCAGAGCTGTGGAGCGGAGTCCGTACTCCGTAGTACTTTACATTAAAAAATACTATTCTCGAGGCTTACCTCTGTCTGAGCCCTTCTTTTCTTTCTTTCTTTCTTTCTTCGCTTCTTCTCTCTCTCTTTTCTTTTCTTTTATTTTTCTTTTTTTGATTCGGAATGCCCGTTGGCTATGTAATGTAAGTCCAAAGTTGATACAAAGTCCGTATCTTAAAGTTACTCAGAAATTACATAGAGTGTATATATAGGTGATAAGGAGCAGATTGGTGATAAGGAAAGAAGAAAAATAATTTGATAGATCGCCATATACTCTAGCTAGAACCCATCATCCCATTAAGGCCATTGATACTGCTTCGCTAATTGTTTAATTAAACCGGTACTTAACAATTCCACAATTATTTGATTTTGATGAAATTTATATAGTAGGCTATTCGCCTGCCACCTCAAACAAAACAATTCCGCAATCGAGGTAAGCTAATGGGATATATGAAATCATTTTTGTATTTAGTGGAATCGCTTTGCATCCACTGTGTACACCACAAATAGTCATTCTACTGCCCAAGTTGTGGATTGGTCAATGAGATGCCACAGACTCTTTAAAAGAATAGGGATATGTTCATTTGAAGAGAAGGACATATTGGTCCTTTTACTCTTATACAAAAGATCAATGATAAACAGTTTCAAGCTTAAATGATGAAAAGGGAATAAGAATTAAAGATTATTTACTACCGCATTAAAAGGGTTTTGTACGCAGTTAAGTTAAATGATATGCTTCATATATTTATTAATTTATGGATGATCTGCATGTGTGCAGAATAACAGAAGAACACCGTCGGCCTCTGGACGGGTGACTCCACTCCAGTATTCCTTGCTTGCTTGGGCTGTTGGCCATCAAATAAAGTAGACGAACATCGGACTATTACGTAGTAGCGGAGCTTGAGCTCAAAATAAGAGGAGATCAATTTAATCAAAGAAGAAAAATCATGATGCAAAACTAATTAAGAGGGAGTGCAATTTATAGTCTAAATAACAATTGATTTAAAAAATATATTGTCTCTGTATAAAATTTTGAATGAAAATGAGGGCCATGACCCACTGTGGTCAGAGCAAAGCTCCTGCTGTTACGTTCAGCTGTGAGCTGTGTACGTACAGTCAGGCACTGTTGAATCAATTATGCATCCTATTCGTGTACGTATGTCCTCTTCATTATTTGGATTCGCCTTAATATGTGGCTTTGTCTTTATTCTTTAGGACATTGCTAGCTTATTTTATTTTTAAATTTCTTGAGTAGAAGGACATTTCAAGCTTTTGCTTCTGAAGATTTATTCTTTATTCAAGTTCTAGCTTTTCTTTAATTTTAAAATTAGAAGATAGTTGGCTTTTCTTTTTCTTAGATGGAGATTTGAATAGAGATACTTATCTGCATAGATGGAGATTTCGGAATCTTTGAAATTGCATGTATTAATTATATATAACATGATGATACTTATCTGCATATAAATATATGTATCTAAAAACCATCACGTCATAATACAATTTCAAAGATTTCGACAGAAAAATGATATTTCTTAACTACTCTTGCTCATGCAAGCGACATGTATGTGAAAAATTTTGTACAATTTTCATGACAGGGGTCCGGTGTATTTATTTATTGTATTTAAATGAGGGCACCGAGTCTCAATTTATAATTACTTATTTAGAATAAAGCTAAATATTATTCATAATATGTATGTATTAATTAGTCGATGACGAAAGTTACAAAACTCATTAAGACATTGGAGAAAACTATGATTAAAATTATTATATGGATTTTGTGGTTGTTCATGGAATGATCCAAGAAAATTCGGTTATTGGGACTAAATCATGACAAAAAGTTAAAGAAGATAAAAGGTGGTAAAGTTTGTGAATTTGTTTCCAAACAACATATAATGGGTCAAGTTATTAATTAACAAAGTTACAAAATACTAAATTTTTTCTATTTATATTGTGGAATGAATTTATGATTTTGGTGTCAAATCAATATCAATGAAATTAAATATCAAATAAATTTTCTAAAATTTTAAATAATAATTAAATCAGTTGATTGAATGTATTATGCATATTATATACATGCTATGCACGCACAAAAAGATACACCATTTTGATGATAGTCATAAACAAAAATAATGAGATCAATGGATTGAATTTTTATAATTTAACTCTCTTATAATAGTTATCAAATTGAGTTTAGAGTATAGTATTTGGAATTTAGAATTTAGGATTTAGGATTCAAAATCCTACATTTATAATTTATCTAACATATAACTCATAACAGTTCTGATGATCGAAACTCAAACAACCGACATCTATTGGATTCAAAGCTTGTTCATGCCGCATTAACATGCATAACATAGGTTTCTCGACTAGTGCATATCGCCGTTTCACAAGCTTCTCAAGGTGATGCAAAGGTAATTTTCAGTTAAATTTCACAATTTTTTAACAATGTGCTGAAACATGATTGTTTTCAATTGTTTTCCTTTTTCTTCCTGTTGGTTTAATGAAAAATCTCATGCACAATCATTTTGATATCCGTATCCGGTTACAATTGTTTAATAGGTTTCGAATTATGCGATCTTTCACACAGAGTATATTGTATCAGTCATTTAAGTGATGAATTGACACACATATTAATGGAGTTATTGGCAGATGACGAAACATAAATTGAATTAGCTCTTCTTACTTCTATATATGTGATGAAAATTTAATTTGCTTCTGCATAAATGCAATTCAGGACATTTAATTACACTATATTTTTGTTCTCCTTTTACACTCTGATCTCATTATGTGCATATATGATTTGAAGAGAGGAGTGAGTAACAAAAACCTTCATTTGATGATGGATGTTTTTGCAGAATTGATTCAATAGAGATGTATTCTCTTCTACCTAAAGCTGAAGCCCAACACTTATCAATTTAGTCCTTTTTACAAGATATATTATCTGATGGCATCCTCTATATTTTTTTGGTCTTGGTTAGAAGAAAATTATTTTGTCCTAATATATAACAGAAATAATTTTAAAATCTTTTGGATAGTATCCGAAAACAGTTAAGTACACACAATAGTGTGGGGATTCATTGATATTTATTACTTTGACAATCTTGATAACTAATTTTTAAATAAAGTTTATAAATTCTCGAAAAAAGAAAAAAAATTGACAAATATATTTTTTAACTTATATATTGATTGTGTTTTAAATTTTATACAATTTAAGGGTCATTGGATATTTCATCAAAGATTGTTAAATATGAGCCGTTATAAATGTCATGTAATTTTGGTGATTTTTGATGAAATATCAAATAATACTTAAATTTTATGAAATTTGAAATAGAACCACTTATAAATTTTTTATTTTTTATTTTTTTAGAATTATTTGAAAACTAATTATCAAAATTATCAACATAATAGTTGTCAAGAGATTCTCACCCTACACAATATATCATAAGACATGATTAGTTTTCCAAAAGCTTTTGTGAGCAGTTTAATTTATTATTTAAATAAAATATATGAATAATCATAATTGGAAATAATAATACTAAAATAACTAAAATTAATATAATATATGACAGAAATAATTTTAAATTTTTTGGGTAGTATCCAAATACAGTTAAAGTATACATACAATATATTAATTATATCTCAAGACATGATTAGTGGTAGCATTATATCTCAAGACATGATTAGTGGTAGCACTATGAGCTCTCAACTTGACCATTATGTGATGCCAATTTGTTAATTTAAAGGAAAAGCACTTTGCGTTTAAGTCAAACATGGCTACTAAGCTATATATATACAGCTTGCTCTTACTAAAATTAATGAACAAACATATCTTATTCATTTCTTATGCTCATTATATATAAATGCGTGTATTATCCTCTACGTTGATCTCAACCAATCTCATGATGAATATGTTGGAACAAGATTTACAATTAATCTCCAAAATAATGTGACAAAATATATAACAAGTCATTACTATGTACCAACTTAATTACCAAGGAAAAAGTAACCCGCTATAAAAGAGAAGCTAGATAATTTATATATGAGGTGGGGACCAATTTTGTAGATTAATATCATCCCAGGGGACCAAAATCGGTTATTTAATTTGAACTAAAAAAATGTACAAGATAATATAAAAAAATAGAGAGCAAATTGTATATGTATTGAGTGTACAAGATATTTTTCTTCTTTTATTCAACAAAGAATTAATATTTTTGTTAATTTACATATTAGAGGACAAAAATGAATTGTCTGTATTGAAAACATGCTCAATATATATATGTATGTATGTATGTATGTATGTATGTATGTATGTATGTATGTATGTATGTATGTATGTATGTATGTATGTATGTATTTGTTTTAGAGTGATTAATTGTATTGAAAAGATGCTTAATAAATATTTTTCGTTTTAGAGTAATTAATTGGATACAGCGATGCAAAGTCAAAGTCGTCCTTTATATAAAAATTGCTCAATTTGATATTATTATTAAATTGATTTTTTTTCTATCTATTAAGAATCAACTGCTATTATTTGAGATGTATGCTAAGATATGTTATATATTGAAACTTGAATATATGCTGAATTATCTGTTTAATTTTGTTAATTGCTTTGTTGGTTGTCCTAATTATTGTCAAATAGATATAATTATCAATATATCTCTCTTCATGCATAATCATCCTAATTTTTTTTTTGCAAAACATCATGGTTCTAGTTTTTGTAATATATACAACGTAGAATTAGTATTTAGCTCCTGCCATCTATAATTATATAAATCCTCAGAAAAGATCACTGTCCATCTATAGTAGCAAGAAACAATAATTCAAAAAGATTACTGTTCCGAGAAGGTACTGTTCATGATATTGTTTAAATTAAAGAAATTCTTAGGAAGATTACTGTTCATCCGCAGTAGTGAGGAACACAGTAGCTCATGATTACTGTTCATACAAAAAAAAACTGTTCACATTTCTATGCAATTAGCTAATAATCCTATTTCGTATGTAATAAAAAAATAATGATAAATTCTTCATGGCGCAATTGAGCACACTCTATTTTCTACTATATATGAATCTGTAGTCAATTCATATGTAATTAGTTATGAATATTTACAATATTATGTATGAACATCTCACCTATGCTCTTTTGTTGTAATATAAATTATGTATTTTGGTTCATCTTTTGAAATGTAAATTAAGAACAATGTATCATCTTTTCATTGTATACAATTATATTATAAATCTCAAACATTTATGCTACCAATAACATATTAATTAATTACACTGCTTCTAAAAATAGTTAATATTTTCTATCATGCAAGCAAGATTTTATAATATACACTGTATATGCATATTTAACACTTGAAAAAATAATATACTAATATTAAAAACTGTCCAAAACTCGAAAGAGCGCGTTTATTTACTAGTATATAATTAATATATAAAAAACTAATGAGATAGACAAAAAATAGGCCATTAATCTAATGGTTAAAACAATATGTTCCATATAATTAAGAGATCGTAGGTTCAAAAATCTGTCAAATAATCTCTTATAAGTACTTAAAATAAGTTAAAAAATCTGATTGCATTTTAATCTAAAAAGAATTATATAACTATGGATTGGCCGAACTCCAATCATCACCTATTATATGGAGTATAGACCGCGTGTAACATGGACCGAATTGTGTTAGGTTTAAGTCTTATTAAGCATTAATTATTGTAATTAGTGAGAAATTTGTGTGTCCTCCGACTGCTCTCCGTTATGATTATATAAGATTACAAGTGGTCCTTAATTTTATACAAAATAAAAGAGAAAAGAATAACAAAATAAATACAGTCTAGTGGTCCTATTCTTGCATATGGTTTTCAATAATTACATACAGCACTAGAGAAATTTAAACAATATAACAGGATAGATGTACTTTTTTTTTCCTGCAATGAGTATAATTTGTTGTAAATTAAGATATGAAAATTAAAGCATGTTGGATGGATCAAGGAAATATCATGATTGAAGCATGCTACGAAAATGTACATTACGTAGGATTGTATACGTCACTGAGCTTTCACAAATGTTAGATAATGATCAAAAAATTTTATGGGAATTAAATCAATTTACGGAAGGAAAGTAAATGCAAATTAATAAATTTAATTTAAGTTGAAACTATTGGTATCCTATATATACTTGTATTTAAGTATCAATTGATGTTATTTACAGGGAGAATTCAAATTTTGGTCCTGAAACTTTCTTAAAAAAATCAAATTGGTTCTTAAACTTTCATTTGCACCAAGTTGATCCTTAAACATTAAAAAAAAACTAAATTGGTCCTTAAACTTAAAAAAAAAATCAAATCGATCCTTAAACTTTAAATTACGCCAAATAAATTCTTAAACTTAAAAAAAAATGTAATTTCTAGTCCCTGAAATAAAAAAATTAAATTGGTTCCTAAACTTTTATTTGCATCTAGAAGTATAAGTTCTTGGTTCCATCTAACGGGTCAACTTTATCCAATCCAACCTGATCTGATATGATTTCTTTAAATTGAATCAGACACAAATATAAAAAAAATTATTTGTCTCGGGTTGGTCAAATCAGGTTGAATCCGACCCAATATGATTTGAATCGAACTTAACCCATTAAAATAATAATAAAATAATACCAACCCAACCCAACCCAACCTGACCCATTATATCCTTATTTACACCATTTTTTTATTATTGTTATAAAAAATTAGCTGAAGGTCAGATCGGGTTAAATAAGATCGACCTGTCAAGTTGGACAAAAAAACTGACATATTTAGATGCAAATGAAAGTTCAGAGACTAATTTAATTTATGTTGAAAAAAATTCAGGGATTAGAAATTACATTCTTTCAAAAGTATAAGGACCAATTTAATTTTTCTGAAAAAGTTCAAGGGTCAACTTGATTTTTCTAAAAAAGTTCAAGGACCAATTTAGTGCAAATGAAAATTTAGGGACTAATTTGATTTTTTTAAGAAAGTTCAAAGATCAAAAAGTGAATTTTTCCCTTATTTATAATACGAGTTGTACAGACTCCAAACTGATGGAACAAAGTGGAGTGAAATTCAGATAATTGCAAAATAAAAATAAAATAAATAAAAATAAATCAAATTAAATAACTAAAATTTTGTTATCGGGATTGTGATGTCACTATCATTAAGCGAATTTTTTTTAGGTAGAAGACTTAGAACTGTTACCAAAATAATATCACTTCTTAAAATTAAAACAAGAACATGAAAGTGATTGACAATAGCTCTACAATATTCAATCGAATATATTAAAATAATATTTGGAATACAACATGTGAATTTATTTAATCAAATTGATAAATGGAATTTTCGGACAAATGATGTAGCAATTGTTTTTGTTTAAATGAATGGAATTTGTTCTCTCTTCTTTTTCCGTGTGTCCAAGTCCAATCAAAAAATATATATAGCATATATATAATG